>JALAZF010000018.1:9810000-10435000 GCA_022829125.1 Lathyrus tuberosus
CTTGCTTGCTGCTAGGAAAATCCCACCATCAGGATTGCGAATAATGCAACCAAAGGAGGTTGCCTCATCCACAATTGTGTCTGCATCAACCTGCAACAGAAAACATAAGCCAGCAGTTCTAGTTAAATCAGGTTCAGGCCTAGGTGTTCTCCTGATATCCAAAGTGGCATTAGCTCTAATGAATTCATCCACAAAGTCCAAAGCTTCCAATGCCACGTTTTGAGGGGAAACCATTTTCTGCTCAAAAACCAAAACACATCGCGCCTCCAAATCTTCTACAGCATGGAACACAGCAGTTGGTAACAGAAGGCATTGTCACTGGTGAAAATCTGCAGCAGCCAGTCTTGAATAGAGACATCCTCCGGGGCTCTGTAGCAAAGGACTGAGGCAAAGAATACTTGTCTTGCAAAATGGCATTGCAAAAATAAGTGGTGGCTAGATTCTGGGCTTGAGCTACAGAAGGGACACAGAGTATCCAGCACGACACCCTTTTTCCACAGATTCTCCTTGGTTGGCAGAATGTCTTTTGCCAATCTCCAAATGAAATTGCGCGTACGGGTATTGATGTTCCCTTTCCAAATAGCCTTCCACAAGGGCTGGGAAGACACACCAGAAGGGCCAGGCTTCAAGGTACTCTTTAGCTGCTGGCAAACTTTGTATCCTGATCGTACTGAGTATTCTCTATTCCTCTCCCAATGCCAAATCAACTTGTCATCACACTCGTTCCAAGGCAGTGGGATATTCATTATTTGCTTAATATCCAACTTATCCACTCTATCTTTCAATATAGATTCCTTCCAAACCTTTAAATCTTCATCAATTAACTCACTAACTTTCATCTCCTCATTTACATCCTTGGTTGGACCAATAAGTTTGAAGCCAGGACTATCTGGTATCCATCTATCCACACTAACTCTGATTTTCCTACCATTTCCAACCCTCCACCTTGTCCCACTTTGAACAATCTCTCTAGAGCTGAGAATGCTTCGCCAAGCATAGCTGGGGGCATACCCAGGAGAACTGTCAGCAATGGAGCTCCTAGGAAAATATCTACCTTTAAATACTCTAGCAAACAGGGAGTTCTCCTTAGTTAGCAATCTCCAATAGTGTTTCCCCAAGAGGCTTTTATTATAATCACTAAAGCATTTAAAACCTTGCCCCCCCTCACCTTTTCCAATTGCCAATTTCTTCCAGCTCAACCAATGCAATTTGTTTCTTCCCTCTTTCGATCCCCACCAGAAATTAGCCACAATTGATTCAATCTCCTGGCAGATCGACTCAGGGAATTTGTAACAGCTCATCACGTAGGTAGGTATTGCCTGGACCACTGCCTTGATCAAAGTTTCTTTTCCAGCTCTTGACAAGAACTTTTCTTTCCACCCCTTAACTTTCTTCCATACCCTTTCAACCACCAACTTAAAAACAACCTTTTTTGATCTTCCGAAAACCACTGGGATTCCTAAGTATTTCAAATGGTGCTGAACAATTCTGACTCCCATCCTCTCCTTGATTGCACTCTGTTGCTCGTGCTCCACGTTCCTACTGAATGAAACCTCTGATTTCTCCAAGTTCACAATTTGGCCAGACGCTTTCTGATACGAATCCAGGATAGAAAGAATAGCACCAGCTTCAGACTGATTAGCCCTTGCGAATAGCAAGCTGTCGTCAGCAAAGAATGGATGGGAGATTGTTGGAGCCTGACGAGCCACCTTCAAACCATGGAGTCTTTTGTTTAAAATCTCTCTCTTGATCAGACCTGAAAAAACATCAGCACACAGTATAAATAAGTAAGGGGAGAGAGGATCTCCCTGGCGTATTCCTCTTTCAGGCGAGAAACTGGCCCCCGGTTGGCCATTAACCAGAATTCTGTAGGAGACAGTGGAGATGCATCTGCCTATAACCTCCACGAGTTTCTGAGGAAACCCCATAGAGAGATGAACTTCAGTTATAAAGACCCACTTCAACCTATCATAGGCCTTAGACATGTCCAGTTTTAGAGCCATCATACCTTTTTTTCCTTTCGTCTTCTTCTTCAACCAATGGAAACACTCCATAGCTATTAGGGAATTGTCCGTAATAAGCCGTCCTTGCACAAAGGCGCTTTGTTCTTCATTAACCACCTCAGGGAGGATCCTTTTAATCCTATTTGCAATTGCTTTTGTGACAATCTTCATTACGACGTTGCACAGACTGATGGGCCTAAAATCTTATGCACAAGCTGGTTTTTTGCATTTAGGGATAAGAGCAATGTGGGTTGCGTTAAAGGCTCTAGGATCAGCCCCGTTGTTAAGGATATCCAAAGCCACACTTGTTATGTCAAGCCCCACAGTACTCCAATACTTTTGGAAAAAAAGAGCTGGCAATCCGTCAGGTCCCGGAGCCTTCAAAGGGTGCATCTGGAAGAGCACTCTTAATTTCACCAACAGTGAAAGTACCTGCACACCAATCCACGTGATTCAGAAGGAGTTTATTTTTAACAACAGAACAAACATCCTTAGCTAACACGGGCCTGGACGAAGCGAACAAATCAGCAAAATAGTGTAAAAGAATTCTCTGGCAATGCTCCTCACCTCTCCACCAACACCCTCTGTCATCTTTTAATTTATAAACTGCATTTGTCTTCCTCCTCTGGCTGGCTTTCCCATGAAAAAACTTATTATTTTTATCTCCATGATTCAACCACAAAGCCCTACTTTTTTGACGCCAAATGATCTCCTCCACCTGGAGAAGTTTATTTTTCTGACTCTCCAGGGCCTTTGTTTCCCTGATGGACTCTTGAGAAGACTCCCACCTATCCACCATCTTCAACCTCTCCTTAATTCTTCCCAATTCTTTACTGATTGCATTGCTCCTTAGATCTTTAAATATGATATCAAGGGATTTCATTGCTTCTATCTTATGCCCGATTCCACCACTGGTCCCACTCCACAGTCTCGCCACTTCACTTTCACATCTCTCTTCTTTACTCCATATCTCTTCGAACCTGAACACGTGCCTCCTCTTCTTTCTCGTACCAAAGGAATCCGCCTCTAAGTCAATTCTGATTGCAGCATGATCAGACCCGAACCTGGACAAATGGTTGACGCTTATTGGAGAAAAACTATTGATGAACACCTCATTAGCCAGACCTCGGTCCAGCCTACACTGGATATTGTTCTCGCCGTCTCTGCCGTTAGTCCACGTGTACTTGTATCCTGCAAAACCCAAATCAGTTAGTTTACATAAATCAATGGTTTGCCTCCCAATGGAAAGTTGGCTGCTTGATCTGCTATTTCCTCCCATCTTCTCATGGTCGAAAATCACGTCATTAAGGTCACCAAAACAAAGAAAGCCACCACCAGCATTGGAGGCAAGATCTTTTATCAGACTCCACGTTTTCCTTTTGTTCTGTTCCTCAGGAAAACCATATACTCCACTAAAATTCCACTTAGAATTGGTGCCTTCATCAACCACCATCCCTTCTACATGGTTTTGAGAGAAAGAGCTAATAGATAGATTGATTGAGTCTCTCCATAAGAGGATCAAGCCACCTGCCCTTGATCTCCCATTCCCCAGACAGTCGACCACAAAACATTCTTCAAAGCCACATTTATTCTTGATGGTCCTAACCTCATCACTTTTCATTTTCGTCTCCATTAGAAAAACCACGTCAGAGTTTTCTATCCGAATGAGCCTTAGCAAGGCTCGAACTGCACGGGGACTCCCTAACCCCCTGCAGTTCCAACTGAGGAACCTCATTGGGGTAGGCGGTGTTGGTCTTCCAACACCACCTCTGGTAATTTTTTATTTTCCACATCTTCCCCTCCTCCTTTCCTTTTTTTCTCTCCGCTGCCCTGTCCATCTAAAACTCCTTCCACAACCATGACCTCCACCAATTGTCTTTTCCCCCCTCTGCTTCCACACGATTTTGCAGGCTTTGGGAAGTTCTCTTTGGGTTAGGTTTCCTTGTCCACTTTTTCTTCTTGGGTGCTGATGGACCCGTCTGTTGACCCACTTCTTTTGTATGTTCTGGATGTTCTGGGTTTGAAAGTTCCACAGCTCCGAGGGATTCCGCTACCGCCTCCACCACAAGATTATCAACTTGTGGAAGGGTTGCCTGGATCGACTTCTCCCTATTTTGGGGTTTCTTATTCAAGGCCCAATCCCGTTGGTCAACCTCGTCTTCCCTCTCTTTGTTCCTATCTATTGTCTGGCATTTGCTGCCATCAGAGGAGATATTGAACAGACTTTTTCCGCAAGAGCTTGAAGTAGACTCCTTCCTAAGTTCCACATGATTCTTTGGCAACGGGGAAGCACGTAACCATGGCCCGTAGGATAACTCCTTTTCTTCCAACTCGTCGAAACCTTCTTCAGAGAGCTCACCAACTTCCTCACAGTCCTTTAGTTGATGGCCGATCCTTCCACAAAGAAAACACAGCGTCGGCAGGCGTTCGTATTTGAAATAGACTTTGAGATTTTTCTCCTTAAACCTAACCACCGTGGCTCTTTTTAGAGGTTGTTTTAAATCCAATGTTACCTTTAGCCTCAGAAATCTTCCGTTCATATGGGCATCTTTCTGGTCAACTTCTTCATACTTTCCTAGAATCCCACCTATCTTCTTTGCCATTGCCTCAGTTCTTAACATCAGGGGAAGTTCATAAACTCTGACCCAGAAGGTTCCAAAGTGCAGCTTGATCTCCGACGGTTGTTCCTCACCAGTAACCCTTGCGAGGACGACAAGGTTCCGATCGAAGCTCCAAGGGCCATTTTTCAGAACATTCTCAAGGTCTCTCTTAGTGCTAAATCTGAAAATGAATAAGTTTTTGGAGAGTTCCTGCGTCTCCACAGGATTCTTGAGCTTCCAGGCATTAACCATCGTGGATGTAAAAGCCCTTGCGTTGAAATGGCATTCGGTCCAGATCTTCGCCACCAGCGTACGTTGAAAGATCTCCTCTCCTCCGATCTCCTCCACATCCACTGTCACCCCTTCTTCTTCTTCCTTGGAAAGCGAGATCTCCCTCCATTTCTCCATGCAGATCAATAGAGGAGTCTCAGACCCAAAACTGCCAAGAAAAGCGAAGGAACACAGGAGAAGAAAACCCCACCAGGATTGATGAGAAATGGAAATAGTGAAATAACCGGGAAAAAAATCTAGGCCACCACAAGCGTGGAGAGCAAACCAGAGTGAAACTGGGGAAGGGAAAACGAAAAGCCAAAACACCTGATGCGTTTTGGGGACAACACGATAAGATCTAGAGAGAAGGCAGACTTTCTCACTAATATGAATGCTACTTATTCTAACAGTATAACAAACTAACTTGAAAAGCTTAATAGCTAACTAACTTCCAGCTCATCATCATAACTAACTCTAAATTTAAATGTGTCTCTATACTATACTGAAAATCAATTTCAAACACACAAAAATTACCACATTTTGAAGATTAATATCAAAACCTAATAATTTCAATCTCATAAAAATTTGGGAGTTTTGTCTTAATCATATTTCTACTCACTAATCATTATCAAATAATCCCAATAAATGAGTGAAAACTCACCCTTACCTTATTTTTAGATGATTTCTTGAGTTGGGTTTGATTTCCTCTTCTCCACTCTTCTTCTTCTCTTCTACTCTTTCTTCTCTTCTCTTCTATTTTTCTCTTTGTTCCCAATTTCCTCTTCTCACTAACTTTCTCATTAACCCTAAATTGTCTTAAAGTTATTGGGCCTAAACCAACTCATTCACTTACTATTCACACATTACACTAAATCCAACTAAAGTCTAGCAATTTTATATCATTCTACCAATTAGAATTAAATTAAATAATTTACTTAATTCCAATAATCTAATTAAATCAAATAATTAGATAAATCCAACAAATCAATTATTTTTAAATAATTCAATAAATTCATTAATTCAATTAATTTAATATATCATATATTTCAATTGAATCAAATCATATAAATTAAATAAGTCAATTATTTTCAAATAAGTCCAATAAATCAATTAATCCAAATAACTCAAGTAAATCAATTAATTTATATAATTCAAATAAATCAATTAATTTATCAAAATATAATAATTCATATAAATTCCATAAATCAAATAATTCATTTAATTCAAATAATTTAAATAAATCAAATAAATCACTTAATTCAAATAAATCAAATTAATTAATTAATTTATATAAATTAAATAAACCAATTAATTTATATAAACCCAATAATTCATATAAATCAAACAATTCATATAAATTCACTAAATTAAATAATTCATATAATTTAAATAAATCACATTAATCAATTAATTCATAAAATCACTCAATTAATTAATATAAATAATTAATTACTAAAGTTAGGGTGTTATAGTGACGATTACAAAATATTAAAGGAGCATATATTTAAAGTATTATGTTTTGCAGATCTTTAGATTTTGTTTATATAGTAGAAACAAATTTGTGTTGATGCACGGGGTACGTTTTTGGGCGGAATATGATTTTGAACACGTATTTGTTTTTAGACTGAAATAAAAACAAAAAGTTGAAAAAAGAAAAAAAAATAAAAATAATAGTTAATTTAAGTTGAAATAGTAATAAATTTAGAATATGAAATGTAAACAACAATATTATGAATAATATGATTAAAAATAAAAACTAATGGAACTTATATTAGATAAATCAGTCGTTTTAGTTTTTTTACGAAGACAATTATTTTATAAAAGAGAATACAATTTTAAAATATCTACTCAATCTTTTTAAAGCTCCCTTAATTTTTGCACGCATATAAAAAAAATGGTCGATAAATTTCTATTATTCAATATTTGAATCAATAGTAAAGTTGTCTCCGTTTATAATAATAGTATTTTTTTTTGCGTAAATTAAAATATTTGAATCAACAATTTATTTTTTTCTCGTATATAAATATTATTTTTGTTTTGACATCATTTATAAAATTATTTGAATCAATAGTGAAGTTGTTCTCATGTATAAAAATATTTGAATCAACCAAGTATTGTTTTTCGTATATAAATATTATTTTTTTTAACAATATTTATAATAATATTTGAATCAATATTAAAGTTGTCCTCGTATATAAAAGCATTTGAATCAATAATAAATTTATTCTCGTATATATAAATATTTGAATCATATTTAATCTTTTTTTAGTAAAAAAACATTTTTAATTACTGCATATCTTTTTCAATTAAACTATTTATCAATTATTATATTTTTTATATATTTTACAAGAGTTTAATAGTTATGCATATTCTATTTTCTCATTTGACAAATTGAAATATATTTTATAATATTTTTGTGGTAGACATTATAATTTCAAATTTTCATTTTTTTAGGTGCCACCATTTATGCCTAGTTAAAGATAACGTTTACTTTTGTATAATATAAAATTTAATCGATTTTTTATATTAATTTAATATATAAAAAATGATTCATTAAAACACATACTCGATTAAAATTGTGACATAATATTATTATTTATTCTATTCTTAATTATATATTTTTTTAGTATATATTTATTTTTAAATATAAAACGTTAAAATTTTAAATGTAATTTCTTATTATGTTGTTAAATATATTTCTTTTAATACATCTAATTTGTTTTTAAATATAAAAATGTCATTATTAAATGTATTTATATTCAAAATGATAATTAAGTAATAAATATATCATACATTCATACACATTAACTACATTATAATCGATTGAAGTTGCATTGTCGGCAAGTGAAGTCTCATCGAAACTACAATGAACTAAAATCGAAGTCATATTGTCTATGATTGAAGTCTAATCAAAACGGTGATGGAACTACAATTGAAGTCACATTATCGCAATTGAAGTCGTATTGTCGGCAATTGAAGTTTCATCGAAACTACAATGTAACTACAATCGAAGTTGTATTGTCTACAATTGAAGTCATATCGAAACAGTATTGAACTACAATTGAAGTCACATTGGCTGGAATTGATGTCTCATCGACCTTATATCATCGAATTTGATTTTCAACACACAACTATAATGTGAACTAAGACATAACTCATAATTGTTTTTGATATCATCGAAACTACAATACAACTAAATCAAAGTCACATTGACTGCGATCTAAGTCTCATCGACCTTGTATCATCAATTTCAAAAAAACTACAACTGCTACTACAACAACTAATCATAAGCATGCTAAAAAAACATTTACCAAAATTGTTTTACCTCGTCGTTCAGTGAAACCTCATTAGCAACATTTCCACTAGATAAATTATGTCAACGAATATGAACCTTGAAACAACAATGTAATTAACATGTGGTATTCAAAACACAAGCTGGTCTAGTACATATTTTGACCACACATCATCAAGAACAATTAGAATTTAAACATGGCTGCTACCATATTCAAATTGCGGGTTCCACTAAGGAACAACATAATTTGTATTCAAACTTTCAGTGACCACACAAGTTACTTACAGTGACCACGCCTTAAAATAGAAATCAAATGATATCAAATTAAAAATTATAAGCAAACGTAATGCAATAGTATATACTATATTCTTAACAATTGACAGCTATAACACATTCCATTCTAGAACAGTAATCAGTAAGTATAAGAAAATGCGAGATGTTGCGATATGCTTAGTACAAACTACCGAACAAATTATTTTTGAAAGCCTTCCTTAGGAGGGTGGAAAAACTCTCCTACTTGCTGCCACAATTTTGATCCACTTACCTATATAAATTAGTCAATAAGATCAACTCTTTTTAACAAGCAAAAACAAATTAATCCAATAGATTTTTCTCATAACTGCAGTTAACAAAGAAAATATAATTTTTAATTCCCAATATGGATTAGCCAAGAATAGTTAGTAAAATCCAGAACAACAGAACCTAATCATCACTAAAGTAGTCACGTTAACAAATAATCCACATGTTAGCGAAACTTGCTTCCAATTTAGATAGTGTAAACTTCCAAAAAGTGGAAATTAATTGTAATAATAGTATAATATCCAATGGTTAATTCTAGTGAACTAAAACAAAAGGATACGATCATAACGAACATTTGTATAGGCAACACGGCATTTGAAGGACCGCAAAGCAGACATATAGAAAAGAGATATCATATGCTACTAAACTAAAATAAAAGTTATTAACCTCGTCTTCGCTAAACCGTCAAGCATTACATATCTCCAAGAGTTCTCCTCCAGTTTCATACTTTATCACTATTGCAAAATGAGTAGAAGTCAAAACCACCTGAACAATCATAACTCCTACAGCAGCATACATACACATATCAACAATAATCACATTTCTCCATTTCATCAAACCAACTTGAATCTTTCAGTATACATGTGGCTAATTCTCACCTCTCTTGACTCTTTCATTAGGACAATAAACATATAATGGAATATTGTGTGGTTTTGTCGAAAACAACAGAAACGAAAGCATTGAGAACAGGAATCTTACTTTCCACCAGGCAATCTAGCATGAACAAATAATATTTGGAACACGATTCTCTTTTTCCCATTAAAAATTAACATGTTTCTTTTTTTGGCCATGAACATAAGTCATATCGAAGACCACTGCTTCAGACACAGAGAATAGTGTGTTATGAAACTCTCATCGACCAAAATTGCCCTCAATTTGGTGATGTGGCAGAATTATAGGAAAGGACAAAAGAAACATATTATTTTTCAAATTTGAAGCTTGAGCTCTGCATATGCAAGCATAATTAGTGTAAATAAGGTTATTAATATCAATTTCAATGTTAATTTGCATATTATGGATGTGACATGGATATTACTTCATGATCTACAATAGAAGCTTCAGAACATATAGACATGTTGTTATAGTTAAGAATACTTGAATCGATCCCAGCCATTGTACAAAATAACCAGTTCCAATTGTGCTTATGATAGCTATTAACATTCTAGTTGAATTTGATATTCCTGTAATAGTTTCATCAATGTTAGAACAAGAACTATGTTGTAAGAACAAAGACTTAATTGCACAAAAGAGTTCTTTCCATTCAATTACAGAAAAGATTAAAAAAAGGATATCTGAAACACATTCGCTCAAGTTCTTACCATGTAGAATTCCTACATATTGAGGAGCAATATCCTGATCATGCAAAAGCGTAAAAGATGTGGTCCTATGAAGTTAAGGTTTTACTAATATATTTATTAGTTCATGAAAATCTCTTAAATATAAAGTTTATAGGTATAGAGAATAATAGAATATATGCCGATTTTTGTGTGTGTGTGTGTGTTGTACTTACTTGTATGTTAAGTATAAATCCAGCTTGGCTCAATAGCAGATATATCACAAACCTGAATGAAGAATAAAAATCATTTTATCATAAAGTTCGATGAGACAATCTTTTTTTTCTTCTAAATTGATGTTGTATTACCTCGAGTTTTCTCTCCGCAATCATTAGCTTCTCTTGTAATTCCATTATATGATTATCTTGAAAAGTACATTTCGTCTGCACAACAAAATCATAGCCTCATTCATGTCTGCGTAATAGCAAAAGGATGTTACTAAAATGAAACCCAATAAAAAAACCAACCTCCAATTCCTATATTTTCACTGTCAAGTTGTTCAGTTCAGAACCAGATTTTTCTGAAGAATCTTTAAACTTGACTATTTCAGTAATTAGAGTTTGCACTTGAGATATTTGAAGGTCACAATCGTCCCTCACTTGTTGCAGTTCGCTTTGCAGGGATGCAACTTTACTCGGATAAGTTCAAAGATAAAGTGCTACAATATAGAACTACTACATATTAGCCACATCAGCACAACAGGTGCATAAAGAGATCCAATACAATGAGTACCTCCACATCTACATAACCAAATTACACCAGTGTTAACAGTGGAAACAAAAGCAGATGTATAAATTACATTCGGATGAATCCTAATCCACCTATACCAAAACTAATGTAAAAACCAATATTCTTAATAATGAACCAATTTTTTCCAAAAATAATAAAAAAAATTAAATATGGGTTTTCGACAGATAGGGTTGCAATGTCAGTTTACAATGACCTTCTTCGCCCTTGGCTGCTACACATTAGGTGATTGCGAGACTATTAGAAACAAAATACACACCCTACATCACCCTGCAATCAAAATGAACACCTCAGTAAAGAAGGCAATGCATCAAGTTAAAATATCATAGTTTGCAAACAAAGTACCACATTGGCAGTTCATAACAACCAACTTCTTAAACCTCCATCTGATTCACCTTTTCATCACCATTTTCATAACAATCAGACTTTATCTTCTATAACATTCATCATCATCACCCATAATACTCCATCACCTTCAAACATCAACCACATCAACAACATAAGCATACTCAACACAACACTAACAACACAAAATACGCACTTTTGAAATCGGAAAAAAAATTGAAGTTCACAATCACGGTCTATTGCGATTGTAGCAACCATAAAAATCAAAAAAACTTCCAATCTTAGTCCAAAAAAATCAGATTAAAATGGTATTTCAACTTACAATTAATCTCAGTCTCTCAAAATTAAAATGGTATTTCAACCATAACTTTGAGAAGATAAAAGGGACATATTTTGGATCAAGTTCTTTTAGCTTTAGCCAGGGCTTCGTTTGTGAGGTTGTTGATAGCAGATATGAATTTGGTTTTGGAAGATCTAGCTTGTGTGGAAGATCCTTTCAAGTATGATTACAATTTGAAAATTGATGTTGCAGATCATCCATTGTTTCTCTTTGCTCAAAGAAAAAAGAAAGAAAGGAAGAAGAAAGAAAAGGAAGAGCAGCGGGAGAGAGAAAGGAAGAAAATATTTTGAAGATTTAGCTTGTTGTCAGAGTGAAGGAAGAAGAGAAAGAAAGAGATGAAGAAGCAGGAGAGAGAAAGGAGGAAAAGATGTCGAGAAGTCATTTCAAAAATAGACACCGGTAGAAGAGAAAAGTTGAAGAATTGGAATTGGAAAGATTTATTTTGAAAGCAAATGCAATAAAATCAGTTATCATCATAGGAAAAGTGGAAGAAAGTAGAGGAATTAGTAATAAATTTGGTTCAATATGCTAGTTTGGTTGGAAAAACTATATTACTATAAAGTTAAAAATAATATCACTTACTCATTCAAAGCGTTAACTGCTTCTTTGGGCAGTTCAGAGTGCAATGAGCAAAACACAACTATAGTATTTCTCTTGAAACATATAATAATTAGTTGTCAATGTTCACTGCATAAACTTTCAGAATAATTAATATGTATAAATTTGATTTATAAATGAAAACACAAATTAATATATACTTAATTGTATTAAAACAGGGCCAAATAACAATCTTTGATGTTCCATTTCAAGTTATCTTTTAAGTAATTACGGATATTGTGTCCCGTCAAACTGCGTGTGAGAGCAATGAGCACCGAATCTAAGACACAATACCCGTTTTGAAGTTTCCTTTCATTACACAAGTCGTGGATGTACCTGCAAGAGCAAATCTTTATGTTAAAGTAGAAGAACGTATGAATATAAATAGAGATCAACATAAAAACTATACTTACTATGACCAAATTTGTAATACGGAGTTTTCTAGGTACACATTTCCTGACAAAAATTCATGGACATAATTCCTACAAAGCATGAATAGTTGTTCTGGATCATGATTTAATTTAATACCCAATAATGTGTCTAAAAGAGTGTCAATGATCATTCTCAATCTCTCAATGTTATCTACTCTTGACGGTGTGGGTTCAATACATCCCTTGTTGGCTTAAAAACTTTCTTTCGCGCTTGTACCACCCGTAACTTTCTGAACTTTATTGTATGGAATTTCCAACTGATTTAAATTTGTGAAGCTTAATAGACCCAACGAATTCAATTTCTGCATCATAAAAACAACACAAATACAATCCAAAATTAAAATACACAAACAATAATAATAACAACATATAATTTATACCTCAATCACATCGCTGATACATTTCTCGAACACCTTCTCCTGAGCCATCCTCTCTCGCTTCTCCTCCTGCTTCTGGACACTCTCTCGCACCGTCTGCAATAATCTCTCCCTCTTCTCCTCCAACTTCCTATCCTGCTTATCCCTCCACCTCTTCTTCTCTTCCTCAAACTTCTTCCTATCCTCCTTCAACTTCCTATCCTGATCCTCCATCCACCTCTTTCTCTCCTCCTCAAACTTCTTCCCATCCTTCTCCAACTTCCTATCATGCTTCTCCATTTCCTTCTGCAACTCAACAATAACAATATCTTTAATCTATCTCTTACGGGTTTTCCTAGATGATTTAGGTGCTCAAAAAAAAACCTTGGAGCCAATGCCCCTTCCAACACCACGGACACGCCTATGATGCTCCTCGGTTCCAATCGCTTCTACCAAGATGTCATGACAATCTTGTGAAGTAAAGAGGCCGACTTCGGTTTGTTCAACCAGATCATCCTACAACACATATGAAATTTCATCATCAACAAATTGATTTAACTAAAATAAATATTGTTGAAAAGAGTATCTACTTACAATCCTTTGATTTACTTCACGCATAGCTTCTGATGTGAACTCATCGTCTTTTCTTTTACGTGCCCTCTTCCATTTCTCATGGCGTGATGGTGGAGATGGAGTGCAGTTAAGGCTTATAGAACCTTCCATCTCTTCCTCCCTTTGTTTTCTTTTTTCTTAGATCATCGTCTTTTCAAGTTTACGATATCATCCACGAGACAATATATGTGGATAGATATTTCTAGCTCGATTTTCCTTTCCTTTTTAGATCTTTGCCAAGAACTCGGGAGTGGTTCGAGACTCTAAAAATTCTCCCAAACAACTTGATCAATAAATGGATACACATCGTATGGAGGATTTTCTTTATCTACTCCATCTTTAATATAATCATGGGTGAGTTGTGTCTTAAAGCCCCTCCAACGCTCACCAAAATATGTAATCATCTTCTTTTTCACATAATCATTATTTGGACAAAAATGAACACATCTTATGTTTACACAATATAGAGGTTATTAGTAACAATGAACACATCATATGTTTAAACAAAAAATAAATGATCATATATACTTGCAAACAAAGCATAAAATACCTGAACATCTTCCCATATGTGTCGTAACCCGAAATTTGACCTCCCTCTTTTGCCTTTTGCATAAGCATGCGCATTCGCATCGTTAGCATACGCATTCGCACTTTTCTCTGTGTGTTTCTTGTTGCAGGATATTCAGGTTTTCCAAGTCCGATTAATCGCATACTCTCAAGATTATATCATCGTCAAAACAAGCTTAAAATAAAGGTTTCCATGCCCACTCATCAAATCAAGAGGTAGAAAATCGGAACCGAAACTCCAGTATCACTTCCTAAGCAAATTGGGCAAAAATTGACTGAAGTAACCGGTTAACGCCTTGTGAGTAACCGGTTACTCAGTGCAAATCTGCAGTTCCTGCTGCATTTTTGGGACAGCAGCCATGCACTCTCTTTGGTCATTGGTTCTACTTGATTCTAGCAGTGTGTGGAATATTCTAGACATCTCTAGACATTTCAAGACAGTCCAAGTGTGTTTATTCCAATGCTTCACTCTAATTCAAGTGCACCATGTTCCTTGTTTTCCAAGCAATGTGAATCCTTGGATGTTGGAGTTCACCTTGAGATTGGCACCGAGTTGGGTCTAACTAACCGAGTTAACCACCTTGACTCAGTAAGTTAAGTGTAACTAACTCCAACCCTAACTCCAAACCTCCCAAAGCTAAGTCCAAAGCTAGCTCCAAACCTCTCATATTCCAAACCTAAAGTCTATATAAACTCACCTTCACTCATTTTCAAGGACCTTCAACCATTTTTGCACAATTCACTCTCAATTCTCTCACATTCTCTCTGATTTTTCTGCTACATCTTCATCTTCATCCCAATTCTCTTCCAAAACCTCACCAAAGCTCATTTCTACTTTGAAGGATAATCACTTTTACATCAAAAGTGATTAGTTCTTGAGCTCAACCTTCATCAATTTTTCAATTCTACTTGGATTTCTAGAGTTATTTCAGCTTGTGGAGTTATCTCAAGTATTTGCTTCAATATTCAACGATTCGAATTCGCATTTTGGAGCTTTATCGTATTTTGCTCGATTTCGACACGTTTCGTCACCGAATTGAAGATTCCTCTGGTTTTCTTTAATTTTCTGCATCGAGAATACTTTGCAACAATTACCAAGGCACATCTCCTCCTTGTAAGTTGGTAGATCTATCTTTTCTAACTGTTTCGATCGTTTTCGCGCATTTACGATGTAATTTCAATCGTTTTCGGTTCGATTTGTTACGCATTTGCTTGATCTTTAATCTCCATGATTGTTGCTTGTGATGTGTGTTAATTGCACTTACATGATATAATTTTCGTGCACAAATTCTTGATCTAGCATGTATTGGTTGGTATAAGTGATTAAGTGCTGAAAATCACTTTTGGAAAGCTTTTTTTTCTGTTATTTTTGCCACTGTCACAGTGGTAACCGGTTAACACATGGTGAGTAACCGGTTACTCATTGCAATTTTCACCAAAATACGCAAGTTTCAAATAAGTAACCGGTTAACGCGTGATGAGTAACCGGTTACCACCGTACAGAATGGCCATTTTCTTGCATTTTCAAGCTTGGTTGCCATGCTTTCTTCATTTTAACTTCTATTGATTGCCATGCTTGATTTTATGGATGTTTTAAATGTCATTTAACTTCTAGTTGAGGCATACTCATGAACTTTTGTTGCACACTTTCAATTATTCAAATTGTTCATGTTTTGGCATCATGTGAATGTAATCATTCTTGCATTCCACTTTGATCACCATAGCATGACTTTGTGTTGCATATTTGTTGATCATTTGGTACTATTTTGTACCCCCATCCTTGGTTTTGCATTAAGTTTCATTCTTCATGGATGAGCTTAATTTTGTATAATCAATAATTCCCCCTTTTGCCTTAATGATTTTTCATCCCCTTTGGAAAATTATTGGCATGGCTTTCCCTTTGATTAATTGATCGAAACCATATTTCGATTATTTGATCTTCCTCTTCCCTCTCTTTAGGCTTCCTTTAGAGCTTTATCTCTCGATCCCCCGTGGAGTTGGAGTTTCGCGCTGCGCCTTGCATCGGAGCATTGTACAAATTAAAGCTGTTACGCTGTCCGTTTCAATTTCCGCACTATACTTTGAGTGCTAGAGAATGAATGAGGAGGGAGTTGTCCTACCCTCATTCTGACTATTTCTTGGGTAATGGCGTTGGCCCTCTCGCTGAGAATAGTCACCTCTATCCTTAAACTGTAGTGTTCCTCCATCCCCGGTTGGTTTGATCCCTGATCACTTTTATCTTTTTCAATCTCTCTTTTGATCAATCACCATTTCTCTTGGTTAAAGATCATTGTCTCTTGGGTTAGCACCCAACTCCTACCCTACTCTTTTCTTGCAATCATTGTTCTTTTGATTCCCCTGGAGAGTCTCGTTCCTCTTTCTTTGGTTAAACACAGTTTTCCTGTTAAATACCGAAACCCCTGCGGAGTTCGCGACCTTCTTTTGGTTCTTCTCCCTCTGTTTGGTTAATCACTGTCTGTCAGTTAAAACACCAATGTTTGTCTCTTTTCTCAGTTAACCACAGTCCGTCTGTTAAAATACTGAGTTTCCTCGGGTTAATCACCTTCTCTCGGTTAATCACCTTTTTCTTCAGTTAACCACAGTCCGTCTGTTAACATACTGAGTTTCCTCGGGTTAATCACCTTCTCTCGGTTAATCACCCTTTTCTTCAGTTAACCACAGTCCGTCTGTTAAAATACTGAATCCCTTTTTTTTTAGTTAATCACCTCCCTTTGGTTAATCACTCATTTTTCTTGGTTAATCACAGTTCTCCTGTTAAAATCGAACCCCGCAGTTGGCAACCTTTATTGGTTCGAATACTTGCACCCTTGGGCTAGTAACCTCTTTTGGTTCAATACCATTTCTTCGTTGGTCAAGTGTTGTTTGTTCAGTCAATACCAACATCCCTTTTGGGTTACGACCTTCGGTCGGTCCTACACCCGCTCTTCTGGTTGATCACAGTTTTCTCTGTTAAAACCAATGCTTCTCTATCCCCACAGAGTTGCAATCCTTGTTTCCTCGGTTAACCACTGTTTATCAGTTAACATACCGATGTCCCCTCCGAGTCAAACACCTTCTCTTGGTTCAGCACTCTCTCTCTCTTGGTTTATCACAGTCCGTCTGTTGACACCAGCCTCTTTTCCCCATCAGGGTCTTATTTTCTTTCTTCGGTTAACCATTGTCGGCCAGTTAATACACCGAATCTCTCTTTTCTCTTGGTTATGACACCACCCCTTTATTGAGATCCCCAGCAGATTCTTTTATATACCCTTTGCTCTTACTTTCTTGATTTCGACACCAATTTCTTTCTGTTATCCCCAGCGGAGTTTCTTTCCTTCTTGGTTTTAACCCTGTTTCTTTTTCTAGTTTCTTGTGCAATCGCTCTTACTGTGTGGTCCTCCCCAGTAGAGTTTTTCTTTCACTCTTGCTCTTGGTTTTGACACCACTTCTTTTGTTTTACTGTTTCTTTCTTATTTTGTTTTCCGTTCAGTTCCCCGAACTACAGAAGCTCTGAATCTGCATTCGTTCGAATGTCAGATACGTAGGCACGAGACGCGATGTCTTGGCGAGCAAACTTCCGTCCTTCTTTCCTTCTCCCTTTCTTCCTTCTTTTATATCCCCTAGTTCCATGAACTACGACGCTCTGATTTCCTCATTGCACTATGAGGGTACGTAGGCACGAGGGCCACAATCCTCCGCGAGCACTTTCTTTCTTTTCTTTCTTTTTCCCCTTTCTCTCTCTCTCCTCCTTCTCTTAGCTAGAAGCCTTTAGATAGATAACCCATCCAAGCCTAGAAGCAAGCGAAATAGTTCCCGTCGAATACGAAGGATGCGTTAGGTACAAATACCTTTCATTCGCATAACCAACCCCCCGTTCCCGTTTCTATTTCCCTTGGGTTTTATCGATATTTTCCCTGTCCTTTGGGACTAAATAAAGTTCGGTGGCGACTCTGTTGTTATCTTTGAGTGTACGATTCACTCAGGATATAAACCAGCCATCTTCAGCTGGCGACTCTGCTGGGGACAGATTGACCTCTTGCTGGTCCATCCCTTGAGGGGTTTAGCCTAGTTTTGTTTACTTTCTTGCTCGTTTGGGTGTTTATCTTTTGCGCTTTACTCGCTTTATTTTACTTGCTTTAGCTTTCTGGTTATTTACTGCATTTCTTTACTGCTTTAAATATTCATATGTTGTATATTCTGGATGTCTTCTATTTTCTTTGCTGTTGTTGGTTGGGTTGCTACTTGAGAGATAAGCCCACTACCTAGGCTTGAGCATACACATGATATTAGTGTGGGCAGGCATGACGCTCCCGTGGTGTTGGCCACGTCGGGTGTTCACGAGACCTACAGCCAGACGAGGTTCTATTGGGAGATATCTGTTACTGTATGTTGATACAGGCCA
Source organism: Lathyrus tuberosus (assembly GCA_022829125.1). Taxonomy (NCBI): domain Eukaryota; kingdom Viridiplantae; phylum Streptophyta; class Magnoliopsida; order Fabales; family Fabaceae; genus Lathyrus; species Lathyrus tuberosus. The sequence continues at coordinate 9,828,476 of JALAZF010000018.1, forward strand.
GTAGTTATTCTCCTGAGGAGCTGTCGACTCTGGTGACCAGTCCCGAGGACTCAGTTGAGGTGTTCCTCCCATGGAGCGATAATGGCAGACCAGAAATGGCAAACCCATTACACTTCTTGATCCGATGAGCCAAAGCTGGGAACTTGCCATAGGACCTTTTTTTGGGGAATCGGTGGACGACCTCTTTATTTGGCGATAGTATTGTACCCTGAGGGATGAATGTTCTATTACTTCTTAAATCGAGAATCCAAAACTGAGAATCCCGCTTTATATATCATACTTGTGAGGGGGATATTGGGTTTTTCTGCAGGAAACCAAGACTCTTCCAACCTTTGTTCTCTCATTGCGACAGATCTCGCACCAACACAGCACTACCTTTACAAATGTTCAGATTTGACTATTCAGATATGCTAGCTTGTTGATTCTGGTGTTGCATATCATCTCATCATGTCAAATTAATTTTTGTATAAGCATTTTAAAACTTTATTTTTGCATAAATTGCATTCATTCATGCCCGCATATGCACGTCCCTTCATCCGAAACCGTTGCTCATCCTTGTCCGCCTTCCTTTTAGTAAGACGACGACTCGACATCGGTATTTCACTCGCTCAAGCAAATCCAGGATCATGGCTGACTTCAAAGCTGAGAACGCTGCTTATAAGGAAAACCTGGCACAATTCCAAGGTCGGATGGATCAGTTCCAGACGAACATGGATGTCATCATGGAACTCCTTCGTGCTCAGAGGGATGTCGCTGCTGCTGCCACTGTTGTTGCAACCCCTACTGATACAACTGTTGTCACTCCTATTGTGATTGTTCCTCCTGTTGTTACGGCTACTCCTGCTGTTGTAGTTCCTCCTCCTGCTATGGTTGAAGTACCAGTTGAGCTTGTGAATCAGCCTGTTATTCAACCCAGTTTGAATCAAATGCCTGCTGGTTTTCCTTGGGGCATGCCTCCGAATTACACTCCTTAGCTTAAAAATAATGGTAGTGCCTTCATGCCATATCAGCCTTTTGTTGCGCCCATGCCTAATGGGAATGTTGTCGCATATCCATGGGTCATGCCTACTCCCGTTCCACCTCCAGTGTTGAATGATGATCCTGAGAATCTTCAGGTTCGAACTCATCAAACTACCAGGTTGGCTGGCACTGAAACTTCTGACGAAGAAGAGCATGTGTATAGAGGTCTTCCTATTCATGTTCCGGTTTCATCTCAAGTTGCTCAAACTGTTGTTCAGAATGTTCATCCTGGGATGTTCTACCCTTGGGCATCTTCCTCAGCTGCTGGGGTACCTCTTTCGAATTATCCGTATGGTGTTCCGATGGGTCAGAATGCTGGTCAGATGATTAATCCAGGTTTAGTATATCCTTCTCAGTTTGCTACTCCGCAAGTGAATGCTCTTGCCGCTTCTCAGCTGCCAAATCCTCGTGTTCTTGTCAGGCCTGTTAGTCAAAGTAGATCTGTTGACTACATGTTATTGGAAGACCGTATCAGAGCTATTGAAAGGTTTTCTGCTTTTGGCTTGGAGGCCAAAGATTTATGTTTGCTTCCAAATGTTGTGTTGCCGTAGAAATTCAAGATACCTGATTTGCCAAAGTATAAAGGTTTAAGCTGCCCACGTAGTCACAACACTATGTACTGCAGGAAGATGACATCCCATATTGATAATGATGAATTGCTCGTTCATTGTTTTCAAGATAGTTTGTCCGGGGCTTCATTGGATTGGTACATAGGCCTGGAGCGCAGTAAAATTTGTACTTGGAGGGATCTATCTGAAGCATTCGTGAAACAATACAAATATAACCTTGATCTGGCGCCAACTAGATTGCAATTGCAGAATCAGTCTCAGCGCTCAGCTGAAACATTTAAGGAGTATGCAAAAATATGGCATGAGATGGCATCTCGTGTGCGACCGACTCTCTCTGACAATGAGTTGGTTGACATCTTTATGGGTACCATACAAGGATCTTACTACGAGAAAATGGTGGGTAGTTCTTCGTCGAACTTCGCTGATGTTGTAACAATTGGTGAACGGATTGAAAACGGTTTGAAGACTGGAAAGATTCCTAGAGCTGCTTCCCAGCAGCCGGCCACTCGGAAGTCTCAGAACAGTCAGTCTAAGAAAAAGGATGGTGAAGCCAACGCTATGACAACTCAAGTTTCTCCTCAGTATCAAGCTCCCATGGCTCTCATGCCGTACTATCCATATCCATACATTGCTGCTGCACAGTACCAACAACCTCCATATCAGTATCATCCACAACAACCAGTTCAGAATGCTCAAAATCAGTAACAGACTCAACAGAACAAAAATTAGCAGAATCAGAACCGTCAGAACAACAACAATCAAGGAAACCATAAGCGTCCGAATTTCGACAGAATTCCGGTGTCATACACGGAATTGTTTCCTTACTTGGTTCACCAAGGGGCAATTGTCCCCAAGCAGATTGCGCCTGCAATTGCTCCATTTGGCCTGAAGCATAATCCAAATGCGTCATGTGCTTGTCATGCTGGATACATAGGACATGCAACAGAGGACTGTTTTGTTTTCAAAACCAAAGTTCAGGAACTCATTGATAAGAAGGTTCTGACTTTCTCCAAGGAAGGACCTAACATTCAGAATAATCTGTTGCCGAATCACGGTGGACCTACAGTTAACATGATTGGGGATAGTTCAAGGGTTGAATTGATCACGGATGTCGATGAAGTAAAGACTCCGATGGCTGTGCCTTTTAAGAGGTTGAATGAACACAGGCTATTGAAAGGATTGCATGGTAAGTGTCAGATTTGTGACGATAATCCTAACCAGTGTCGAAGGCTGAAGGGCTGTGTTCAGATTCTGATGAACTATAGCGAAGTGCAATTTTCCAGATCTAAACCTGTTGAGGAAGTTGTTGCCATTGAGCCGTTCACCATTGTCTATAGGAAGGTTCCAGTTGAATTCCCTAAGCAGAAGAAGGTGCAGCCCATCGCTGTTTGTCCGCCGAAGCCGTTTTCGTATCAAAATTCTAAGGAGGTACCTTGGAAATACGGGTCTACCATATTTTCTGGAGGTCAAGAGATAAGGTTCGCCAAATCTGAGATCGTAAATGTTACAGTCAGTGGAGGTATGACTCGTAGTGGACGAGTGTTCGCTCCGAAGGTCACTACGAAGTCTGTGCAAATTCCAACCGTTGTTCCTCCCAAGGAGACACCTGCATCTACAACCTCTGTTGTTCAATAAGAGGCGTCATCTACTGCCACTCCAGTACCGACTATCTCGTCCGAGGATGTTTCAAAGAACAAAGAGACCCTTAATGATCAAGAGTTCCTTAAGTTGATCAAGAAAAGTGACTTTAAGATTATGGATCGGCTGGGTCAGACTCCCTCGAGGATCTCAATTTTTTACTTACTTATGATTTCGCCTGCGCACAGATCAGCTTTGTTGAAAGTCTTGAACAGTGCCCATGTCATGCAAGATATATCTATCGTCGAGTTTGATGATGTAGTGGCCAACATAACTGCAAGTCGGTATTTGGGCTTTAATGAATCAGAATTGCCTCCTGAAGGAAGTGCCCACAATAAAGCGCTGCACATATTTGTAACCTGCACCGACACCCTATTGTCTTGTGTTCTAGTGGATACCAGTTATTCCCTCAATGTGATGCCCAAGGGCACATTGAGTCAATTACTGATGGAAGGAAACAAGATGAGACCAAGTGCCTTAGTTGTCAGAGCCTTTGACGGGTCTCGAAGGTAAGTCATTGGAAAAGTGGACTTACCCATCAATATTGGGCCGCATTTGTTCACCATTACCTTCCAGGTGATGGATATCAATCAAGCATATAGTTGCCTACTGGGTCATCCATGGATTCACGTCGTAGGGGCAGTTTCCTCCACTTTGCATTAGAAGTTGAAGTTCATATTTGATGATCAACTTGTCATCGTCTGTGGTGAAGAGGATTTGATTGTAATCGAGTTATCATCTTTTCGATACGTCGAAACCGAAGAAGGCATAGCTGAGGTGCCATTGCAGTGTCTCGAGTTCGAAGATGTCAGCTCTGCTTCAACTAGTCAAAGTAGATCACCACAATTGACTTTAGCGTCCGCTAAAAGTGCTAAGAAGACTATCCAGAAAGGTGCTTTGTCCGGATGGGGGCATGTGATTGATGTGGTTGAGAAGCATAATCGTTTTGGATTGGGTTATCGTCCTGGTCATCAATCTAGTTCCTCTGGTCAAACGCAGTGCAACTTAATCAAGTTCTATAGCGCGGGTTTCCAGCAAGGTGACATCGTGGCAGCTACTGATGATGCTGGTCCCAGTAATCAGACTTCAAGCTTTGTGCGCAAGTGTCCGCTGGGTTTCAAGCTCAACAATTGGACATCTACCGTGATTCCTGTGGTTTTCCCATATAACATGTAATGCATTTTACTTTCTCATTCCCTCGTCCTCGCCCGAGACGAGTGGATAGCTTGTAAAGGGCCTCACATTTTTGCAATATTATGTGATCAATAAATAAAGGTTTTTTTGCATTCAAAGTCATGCTCTATTTTCTTTCTTTATTTTACTTTTTACAAACAAATGGCAAAAGTTTCTTTTTCTTTTCACTTTTCAAAATAGCTCATTCTATTCATAAACATGCAGAAATAATAAAAGCATTGATAACAACATGGCAAATATCCATTGTAATTCTGGAATTCCAATTAACCAAGCCGAAGAGGATGGTGAGAAAGATTGTGAATTACCGGCTGAACTAGCAAGGCTCCTTGAGCACGAGCGTAGAGAGATTCAGCCACACAAAGAGCCAGTGGAAGTTGTCAATCTTGGTACTGATGAGGTCAGAAGAGAAGTCAAGGTTGGCACATCCCTCGCAAAGCATGTACACTCTGAGTTGGTCAAGTTGTTGAAAGAGTATGTTGATATCTTCGCCGGTCCTATCAAGATATGCCTGGGTTGGATACCAACATCGTTGAACATCACTTACCACTTAAGCCCGGATGTCCTCCTGTCAAGCAGAAACTCAGAAGGACCAGACCCAACATGGCACTCAAAATCAGAGAAGAGGTAAAGAAACAGCTTGATGTTGGGTTCCTAGCCACTTCCGAATATCCTGAATAGATTGCCAACATCGTCCTGGTTCCTAAAAAAGATGGTAAAGTCAGAATGCGTGTGGATTATCGAGATCTCAATAAAGCAAGCCCGAAGGATGATTTTCCTTTGCCTCATATTAATATCTTGGTAGACAACACAGCACAGTTCTCTGTCTTTTCCTTTATGGACGGTTTCTCAGGATATAATCAGATCAAGATGTCCCCAGCTGATATGGAGAAGACTACTTTCATCATGCCGTGGGGTACATATTGCTACAAGGTCATGCCATTCGGTTTAAAGAATGCAGGGGCAATATACCAACGTGCCATGATAACCCTCTTTCACGATATGATTCATAAAGAGATTGAGGTTTACGTGGACGATATGATTGCCAATTCCAAAACTGAGGATGATCACCTGGTTCATTTGAAGAAATTGTTTGACAGACTCCGGAAGTTTAGATTGCGGTTGAATCCTGCGAAGTGCACCTTCAAAGTTCGATCTGGTAAACTGTTGGGCTTTATCGTGAGTCAGAAGGGCATTAAAGTTGATCCTGATAAGGTTCGGGCAATTCAGAACATGTTGCCTCCCAAAACAGAAAAAGAATTTTGTGGCTTTCTAGGCAGACTCAATTACATTTCAAGGTTCATTTCCCATTTGACGGCTACCTGTGAACCAATGTTCAAATTACTAAGAAAAAATCAATCGGTTGAATGGAACAATGATTGTCAAGAAGCATTTGACAAAATAAAACAATACTTGCAAGAACCACCGATCTTAGTACCACCGGTTCCTGGTAGGCCTTTAATCATGTATCTCACCGTTCTCGATGAATCAATGGGATGTGTATTGGGTCAACATGATGACACTGGCAGAAAAGAGCATGCAATATACTATCTGAGCAAGAAGTTCACTGATTATGAGACCAGATACTCACTCTTAGAGAAAACTTGATGTGCTCTGGTCTGGGCTGCTCGACGCCTACGACAATACATGATTTTCCATACTACTTTGTTGATATCCAAAATGGATCTGATAAAGTATATTTTTGAAAAGCCTGCTGTCTCTGGAAGGATTGCTCGGTGCAGATGCTATTAACCGAATATGATATCCAACATGTTACCCATAAAGCAATAAAAGGGAGTGTCTTGTCTGACTACCTTGCCCATCAACCTGTAGAGGGTTATCAAAAGATGAGGTTTGAATTTCCCGATGAGGATGTTCTGTTCATCAGAGATTATGAGACTCCAGACCCTGACATAGGACCCGAACCAGGGGCGCGATGGACGCTCGTGTTCGATGGTGCCTCCAATTCTAAAGGTCGTGGAATCAGTGATATCCTCATCTCTCCAACAAGTTTTCACCTTACCTTCACTGCTAGATTATGCTTCGCATGCACCAATAATATGGCTGAATACGAAGCATGTATCTACGGTATTGAAGTGGATATTGACATGAGAATCAAGATTCTTGAGGTCTGTGGAGATTCTGCCTTGGTCATAGGTCAAGTCAGGGGGAATTTTGTGACTCGGGATTCCAAGCTAGTTCTGTACTAACAACACATTGCGAAGTTGATTCCTTACTTTGATGAGATTTCTTTTCATCATATCCCCAGAGAGGAAAATCAACTAGCTGATGCTCTTACCACTTTAGCATCCATGTTCAAGGTCAAGTGGAAGAATGAAGCTCTTCATATCCGTATTGATCACTTGAATGAACCAGCACATTGTTTAGCAATCGAGGATGAGTCTGATGACAAGCCTTGGTTCTACGACATTAAAAGATATCTGGAAAAACAGGAATATCCCGAGGGTATCACTATCACTGATAAGAAAGCTCTTAGGCAGCTTTGCTCCAAATTTTTCTTAAGTGGTGGTATACTGTACAAGAGGAATTATGATTCCATGTTGCTCAGATGTATGGATAGACACGAAGCAAACATGATCATAAGGTCCATACATGAGGGCTGCGACAGTGTACATGCTAAAGGTCCTGCTATGGCCAAGAAAATCCTTCGGGCTGGGTATTACTGGACAACAATGGAGGTAGATTGTTACAACTTTGCCAAAAGATGTCACAAGTGCCAAATCTACGGAGACAAGATCCATGTGCCTCCGACTCCATTGAATGTTTTGACTTCACCTTGGCCATTCTCCATGTGGGGTATAGATATGATTAGAATGATCGAGTCGAAGGCTTCCAACGGTCATCGATTCATTCTGGTTGCTATCGACTACTTCACCAAGTGGGTTGAAGATGCTTCTTATGCAAACGTTACACGATAAGTGGTTGCCAGATTCATCAAGAAAGAGATAATTTGTCGTTATGGCATTCCTAGCAGCATTATCACAGACAATGCAAGCAACCTGAACAACAATATGATGAAGGAGTTGTGTCAAGAATTTAAGATCAAGCACCACAACTCTTCACCATATCGGCCCAAGATGAATGGCGTCGTTGAAGCAGCAAACAAAAACATTAAGAAGATTGTCCAGAAAAAGGTCAAGACTTATAAGGATTGGCATGAAATGCTGCCCTTTACACTACATGGCTACCGAACTTCAGTTCGCACTTCCACTGGGGCAACTCCGTATTCGCTAGTGTATGGTATGGAGGCAGTTTTACCCATTGAAGTCGAAATTCCTTCGCTCAGAGTCATCATGGAAACATGTCTTGGCGAAGCTGAATGGGTTCAATCTAGATACGATCAGCTGAATCTCATCGAAGAGAAGCGCCTTACAGCCGTTTGTCATGGTCAATTGTATCAGAGACACCTCAAGCGAGCTTTTGACAAGAAAGTTCTTCCTCGAACATTCTGTGAAGGCGAACTCGTGCTCAAGAGATATTCACCTGTTCACTCGAATCCACGAGGCAAGTGGACTCCCAACTACGAAGGACCCTTTGTTGTCAAGAAGGCCTTCTCAGGCGGAACCCTGATCCTCACCACCATGGATGGGGAGGAGTTGCCGTTGCCCGCGAACTCCGATACAGTCAAAAAATATTATGCCTGAAAAAAATGGATAAGAGTCCGCTAGATTGACATCCGCAAGGACAATCTAGGCAAAAATGGACGTCCCGATGGACCAAAAAAAAGAGATGTCCATGCAAAAGTTAGGGACAGTAGAAAAAAAAACAATAATAGCCCGCTAAGTTAAAAACTCGAAAGGGCGACTTAGGCAAAAATGGGTATCCCGGTGGACGAAAAAAAATAATATAAAAACATGTCCAGGCAAAAATTAGGGATAAAGGCATTGACTGTGAACACTTGAGCCTCTCTTCATCACAGCTAGACCTCAGACGGTAACAGAACATTCCAATCATCATCAACAGGTGCAAGGCGTTGGAACCTAGACTTACAGTGGATGGTGGCCAATATTGTAATCAATGCAAAGCATGATTTCCCTTTGCCATTTACACTTGTTTTTCAATTTTATTGCAAAATTCCTCATCAAGCATTTTGCATCCTTGTACACACTTTATGTACAAAATTTTAACATTCAATAAAATGCTTTCTTTGTTATCTCAATTTGTTTTCATTCCAGTATTTTGTTTGCAAAGTAAACAATTATTTGCGATCATATAATACTATAAAGCATTGAGAAAAATAAAAAGTTGAATCAATCAAGAAAGCATTATGCATTGCATGTGTTACTGGTAATTCCTGCAGGATAATCGGTAATATCCATTGGTAAGCCTAACGTCTGGCCGGCAGTGTGATGGTTCTATGAAGAAGTTGTTGTTGCCTCAGCAGTTCCTCAGCAAGGTCATCATTCTCACAGCAAGCGCCATTATGATTTGTCAAAAGGCTTGTTTGTTTACATATCTTTTCTTTGACAGATTTGTAATGCCTCTAGGCAGGTTGCCGAAGTGTTCCCAGCAAAGACACTTTGCTCTCTTTTCCCCAGCAAGGGTTGTACATCCTCTCCAATAATTCGAAACTATCTGTCTCCAGCAGCAGTGGGTTATCCTCAGCAAAGTCAACATGATTTAAAAAGATGTTTTTCCCCACACAGAGCCAATCTAGGTAGGAAGGACCAAATTTGACCCCTAACAGGGACAGCCATGGTGACTTATAAACCTGAGGTGTTCTCGGTTTCTTTCCCCGGCGGAATCATTATCCTCTATGAACTCTCTTCTCCAGCAGATTTTGTCTTCATCTGCGGGTCTTCTCCCCAACCGAGGGTGTCGAAGTCGTTTTGCTACGATTTCTGCCTAACCACTTCACATTATGCCTTACCTTGCGCCTTTGCATTGCATGGTATCAAACATCATGTTGAAACGCATACATAGCATATGCATCGATCATACTCCCTCTCTTTTTGCTTGACTTATCTCCCGGCATATTTTTCAGCCAACTTTACACTTATCTTTCCATTCTTAACACTCTTCTTTTGTCGCCGTCGACCGAATTCTCAAGCTACTCTTTTATTTAATCCCCTTTTACCTCGAATTATCGAAAAGATGGCGCAATTCGTACATTCAGGTCCAAGCAGATTAAATAGGGGCAGCTGTCGTAACCCGAAATTTGACCTCACTTTTTTGCCTTTTGCATAAGCATGCGCATTCGCATCGTTAGCATACGCATTCGCATTTTTCTCGGTGTGTTTCTTGTTGCAGGATATTCAGGTTTTCTAAGCCCGATTAATCGCATCCTCTCAAGATTATTTCATCGTCAAAACAAGCTTAAAATAAAGGTTTCCATGCTCACTCATCAAATCAAGAGGTAGAAAATCAGAACCGAGACTCCAGTATCATTTCCTAAGCAATTTGGGCAAAAATTGACTGAAGTAACTGGTTAACGTCTGGTGAGTAACCGGTTACTCAGTGCAAATTTGCAGTTCCTGCTGCATTTTTGGGACAGCAGCCATGCACTCTCTTTGGTCATTGATTCTACTTGATTCTAGCAGTGTGTGGAATATTTTAGACATCTCTAGACATTTCAAGACAGCCCAAGTGCATTTATTCCAATGCTTCACTCTAATTCAAGTGCACCATGTTCCTTGTTTTCCAAGCAATATGAATCCTTGGATGTTGGAGTTCACCTTGAGATTGGCACCGAGTTGGGTCTAACTAACCGAGTTAACCACCTTGACTCAGTGAGTCAAGTGTAACTAACTCCAACCCTAACTCCAAACCACCCAAAGCTAAGTCCAAAGCTAGCTCCAAACCTCTCATATTCCAAACCTAAAGTCTATATAAACTCACCTTCACTCATTTTTAAGGACCTTCAACCATTTTTGCACAATTCACTCTCAATTCTCTCACATTCTCTCTGATTTTTCTGCTACATCTTCATCTTCATCCCAATTCTCTTCCAAAACCTCACCAAAGCTCATTTCTACTTTGAAGGATAATCACTTTTACATCAAAAGTGATTATTTCTTGAGCTCAACCTTCATTAATTTTGAAATTCTACTTGGATTTCTGGAGTTAGTTCAGCTTGTGGAGTTATCTCAAGTATTTGCTTCAATATTCAACGGTTCGAATTCGCATTTTGGAGCTTTATCGTATTTTGCTCGATTTCGACACGTTTCGTCACCGAATTGAAGATTCCTCTGGTTTTCTTTAATTTTTTGCATCGAGAATACTTTGCAACAATTACCAAGGCACATCTCCACCTTGTAGGTTAGTAGATCTATCTTTGCTAACTGTTTCGATCGTTTTCGCGCATTTACGACATAATTTCAATCGTTTTCGGTTCGATTTATTACGCATTTGATTGATCTTTAATCTTCATGATTGTTGCTTGTGATGTGTGTTAATTGCACTTACATGATATAATTTTTGTGCACAAATTCTTGATCTAGCATGTAATTGTTGGTATAAGTGATTAAGTGCTGAAAATCACTTTTGGAAAGCTGTTTTTTCTGTTATTTTTGCCACTGTCACAGTGGTAACTGATGTGTCCGCAAGTGCACGGAAATATCGAAGTAATATAAAAGATTGTCGATCCCACAGAGACCAATGTCAACCTTCCGTTATCTATTGCTGCGATGTAAAGCTAAGGCTAATGATAATTGATAAAAGGGAAACTAAGACTAGAACTAAAATAAAACTAAGAAAATATGATAATAAAGAGAGGTCGAAATATGGATTCCGCGTTCCTAAAGGACTTTGTAGAATTCAGGTACTAACTACAACTATAACTTAGTTCCGTAGAATATACCGACTTAAAAACTCCGCCTCACGCTCTCGCGGTATTAACTAAAGTCATGTTCCCTAATCCCAAGATTTTGCTCTCGCTCGCCCGGTAACTAGGAAATATATTTTGAAAGCCAATAATATCCTAAACGTATCTAAAGCGCTCTCGCTGTATTTAGATATGTTGCCTATTTTTTATGCTTCGCAAGTGCACGGAAATATCGAAGTAATATAAAAGATTGTCGAACCCACAGAGACCAATGTCAACCTACCGTTATCTATCGTTGCTTTGTAAAGCTAAGGCTAATGAATGATTAATTAAGGGAAAACCAAGACTAAAACCAAAATAAAACTAAGAAATGTAATTGAGAACAGAGAGACCGGAGTATGGATCCCGTGTACCTCAGGCACTCAGCAATTGATTGACGCTAATTTACGTATGTTCCGTAGAAAACATTGATTTAAAGACTCCGCCTCACACTCTCGCGTTATTGACTGAAGCCACATTTCCTAACCACAGGATTTTTCTCTCGCTCACCCGTTCTAATTAGAAAACGTATTTTGAAAATCAATTAGATCCTAATCGATACCTAAAGCGCTCTCGCTGTTTTTAGGATCAATGTCCCGTTCCCACTATCTGGTTTAATCCCCACGCTATCACAGTACCGGCTCTAACCTTTACTTGCTTCTCACTCTCGTGACGAAACAGTGTTAAATAACCTCTCACTCTCGTGACGAAGTTATTTAAATTAAACTTAGAAACAAAGACCAAAACTGAATTTATTATAAGTTAACGCTAATTTAATTACCGAGTCCCGTCGGAACGACGGTCCTCACAAACCGGACTCTAAACATTTAGCCGGACATAGAATTAAATGAAAACAACACAGACATGATAAGTAAATTTGAAAGCATTACGATAACTAGTGTAGGAAAACGATAAACAATAATAATAAGCAATGCAATAAAGAACCTGTAAAGACTCGAAGCAGAATGTGGAAAATAAAGAACTTGAATTAACTTAAATAATGATGGCAAGCTTTGATCCAAGTGTTACAAATTAAAGGCCTAAATACTAATGGTGTGGTAGTTCCTCAATGTGAGATAACTACCACTTTTACAATGGTAATTTACTGCCTAAAACTATGAACAGCGCTTTCGCGCCCAGAAACTTGGATGCCCCAAAATAATAAGGGAAATCCTATATATAGAGGGAGATTCTGTTCTGTAACTTCCATAGAGCATAAGTGAGTGGTGGAGAAAGTGGGAGGTTGGAGAAGTCTTCGGAGAAAATGTAAACGTGTGAAAGTTGATCCTCTAAAACTTCGTGACCACATTTCTGCTCAACGTATTAAACCTGTTTTGGACGCATGACGATCGTGAAGCTTCTGTTACGTTCGTGATGAATTTTATGTCTGCCACGGTCGTGGTGGACCTGCCACGGTCGTCACACCAGCAGAATTTGGATTCTGCTGTTTTCTGCTCTTTTCTGCATCTTTTCTTGCTTGTTTTGCTTCTTTTCTCCACTTTGCATACTTTTAACTTGGAAATAGAAATACCTGCAAAAACACTTAAATATTCTCGAGAAAATCGGATATTAGACGAAAACGATATAATAATTAAATGAAAATCAAGGCCAAAATACGATACATTTTCGTGTTATCAAACACCCCCATACTTAAACCTTTGCTTGTCCTCAAGCAAACCATGACTCGTAAGAAAAATAGTGCATACGGATACTCATCCTAGGCTACCAACTCTACTTCGGTTGAGTTTGTGTCATAGGTACTAGCTTACACACTAAGGATATCGTAACAACACAATTCCGCTTTTGCGGTAATCAACCTCCCTCCTATACAAACTAATCCGAATCATGTCATTATACCTAAACCTAACTAACTCATCCTTCTTTCATCCCTTTTTATTCTGGCGCAATCACATTAAGCCCGTTATCCTTTCACACTCATGGTAGGATAACCTGTTAGTGACTATGATCTCATTATTATTATCAATTTTTTTTTCTTTTGCACATTGGCTTAAATATCAATAAAATAAAGAAGTTTGCACCGTTGGTCTAAATGATCGGGTGAGGATCACCTAACTTAGAAGGAGCATTTCTTTTCATTCATTTTTTTTTCTTTTTAATTTACCATTTAAACATGAGATCATACACTTATTTGCATCGGCTTCCTACTTAGTGCGTGCTTAGGATGGTGCTGACTGCTAAATAAACTAATTAGGGACTACTAAAGGGGTGAGAACTTAAGGCTACGGCATAACAAGTACTCAAATCGATTTCCATAATAGGGAGGCTCACGGTGTTAAGACGATATTGATTTTGCAGAATTTTTCCCACGACTCACAATCTAACCTTAATTTCGTCTGTAACCTAAGATTTTCAAAAGAAACCCTATTTTAACGCAAAAATTTTCAAAATATTTGGTGTGGCTCAAGGGAGTGGGAAATCGATAAACACAAAATCGCATATAAAGACTTGACAGCACATGCAAAGACGCAACGAAAATAGAAAAAAAAAATTAAAATCATGCTAGAAAGCAATAAATCTAACTAAAATACGTTAAAATGAAAGCGGTAGAGTTCCTCCCCCACACTTAAACCAAACATTGTCCTCAATGTTTTGATAAAAGGTGGTAAAGGAAAGATAGAACCTGTATGACTGCCAATGCGTGCTACCATAGCCAAATTCACTCTGATTCTTCCCTTGTTGTCCTTGTCTTTGCCGACTACTTCTACTCCGGCGTCTTGTACTACGAGATATCTGAATTTGCTGAAACTTCACTTTCTTGAAGCCGCTCATTATATTATTTGTTTTTGAAGGAAGTACCTGCAAAAAAAATGTTAGAAAAATACGGTGTGGTGTGTGCAGGTGGAACCTGACCATGCGAAAAGACAAGGATAAGGTGAGTTACGAACGGGAGAGATATGCCCTCTCCTATCATACTCAACATTGGTGTCACCACCAGCAGCGACATTCGTAGGAATGCCCGTGGGCACCAACTCATCTTAAGGGATTGTCATCTAGAGGTGGTTCGCCTAAATGTAGCTGAGACATGACAAGCGATACAATTCTTTATTTTCTGCAAACACAAACAATAAAAGTAAAACATTAAATTAAAAGCTTGTGGGTTGCCACCCACGCAGCGCCTTGTTTAACGTCGATTGCTCGACGGCTAATAATTTTCGGTTTCCATGACCACTTATCAAGCCATCTCACATATCCCTCACCTTTTCTTTTCTTCCTTCTGTGGGGTGGTTCATTCTTTTGAACTTGTGGTGGTGGTTCTGTATCTATCTGAAGCATAAGCTTATCAAGTTTGGGCTTAATTATTTCATCCACCACCTCAAAGTCTGACCTTACCCTCTTAGCAGTAATGTTTTCCCTAGTTTCGTGGTCCTCTAATTCTCTCTTTTCATGTTGGAGCTCGAACAAGGGTACATTGGTGCAAATATTTTCCAATACATCCACATTCGTTTTGGATTGGGACTCTACCTTAGCTTCCATAAGACTTTGCGGGAAAGGAAATGGTGGGATATAGGGAGGAGTAACAACAATAGTTGCTTCTTTCTCTACCTCTTTGACAACCTCCCTTTCGGATGGTATCAGTGGATTTTTCTTAATTTCTACTCTTTCCTCACCAGAACTCTCATCATTCTCATTATCACTCTCCTCAACCTCATTATCACTCTCCTTAGGATTTTCGATTTGTTTTTCACTACTAGTTGTTATAACATAAGCATTCTCCTCAGGGGAGGGTTCAATAGGTGTCAATGTAAGTAGTAAGATTTGGGTCTCCAATGCCTCAGTGTGAGTCACGAGGGACTCGACCGTAGTGTTCATCTGCCGAAGGGTTTCATGAGTATCGAGATGTTGTCTTCTAATCTCTTCATTATGAAGAGTTTGGGTCTCCACAAAGTTCTCCATCATGGATTCTAACCTAGAATTAGTTGTTGTTTCAATGAAATCCTCCATTAATGTTTCAAGGTTGGAATTGACGGATTCTTGTGGTTCCTCCAAATATTGGTAGTAATTTGGGTGGAAATGAGTTAGTGTCGCGTGGAAATCCTCCATTATTGTTTTGAGATCGGAATTATGTGATTCTTGCGGTTCCTCGAAATTTTGGGAATGGTAATCGTAGGAAAAATTTGGTTGCGGTTCCTCAAAATATTGGGAGTATTGCGGTTGGTAGTTGTAGAGAAAATTTGGGTGCGGCTCCTCAAGATATTGTAAGTGGTTATTATAGAGAAAATTTGGGTGATACATATTTTTTTAATTAATTTTTTTTATGAGAGTGCCTTAGTCTATACGGTGCAACAACGAAAAAACAATATTGACTGTTGGTCCCTGGCAACGGCGCCAAAAGCTTGATGCTCCGCAAGTGCACGGAAATATCGAAGTAATATAAAAGATTGTCGAACCCACAGAGACCAATGTCAACCTACCGTTATCTATCGTTGCTTTGTAAAGCTAAGGCTAATGAATGATTAATTAAGGGAAAACCAAGACTAAAACTAAAATAAAACTAAGAAATGTAATTGAGAACAGAAAGACCAGAATGTGGTTCCCGTGTACCTCAGGCACTCAGCAATTGATTGACACTAATTTACGTATGTTTCGTAGAAAACATTGCCTCACACTCTCACGTTATTGACTGAAGCCACATTTCCTAACCACAGGATTTTGCTCTCGCTCACCCGTTCTAATTAGAAAACGTATTTTGAAAATCAATTAGATCCTAATGGATACCTAAAGCGCTCTCACTATTTTTAGGATCAATGCCCCATTCCCACTATCTGGTTTGATCCCTACGCCCTCGCAGTGCCGGCTCTAACCTTTACTTGCTTCTCACTATCATGACGAAACAGTGTTAAATAACCTCTCACTCTCGTGACAAAGTTATTTAAATTAAACTTAGAAACAAAGACCAAAACTAAATTTATTATAAGTTAACACTAATTTAATTACCGAGTCCCGTCGAAACGACGGTCCTCACAAACCGGACTCTAAACATTTAGCCGGATATAGAATTAAATGAAAATAACACAGACATGATAAGTAAATTTGAAAGCATTACAATAACTAGTGTAGGAAAACGATAAACAATAATAATAAGCAATGCAATAACGAACCTGTAAAGACTCGAAGCAAAATGTGGAAAATAAAGAACTTGAATTAACTTAAATAATGACGGCAAACTTTGATCCAAGTGTTACAAATTAAAGGCCTAAATACTAATGGTGTGGTAGTTCCTCAATGTGAGATAACTACCACTTTTACAATGGTAATTTACTACCTAAAACTATGAACAGCGCTTTCGCGCCCAGAAACTTGGATGCCCCAAAATAATAAGGGAAATCCTATATATAGAGGGAGATTCCGTTCTGTAACTTCCATAGAGCATAAGTGAGTGGTGGAGAAAGTGGGAGGTTGGAGAAGTCTTCGGAGAAAATGTAAACGTGTGAAAGTTGATCCTCTAAAACTTCGTGACCACGTTTCTGCTCAACGTATTAAACCTGTTTTGGACGCATGACGATCGTGAAGCTTCTATTACGCTCGTGATGAATTTTGTGTCTGCCACGGTCGTGGTGGACCTGCCACGGTCGTCACACTAGCAGAATTTGGATTCTGCTGTTTTCTGCTCTTTTCTGCATCTTTTCTTGCTTGTTTTACTTTTTTTCTCCACTTTGCATACTTTTAACTTGGAAATAGAAATACCTGCAAAAACACTTAAATATTCTCGAGAAAATCGGATATTATACGAAAATGATATAATAATTGAATGTAAATTAAGGCCAAAATACGATACATTTTCGTGTTATCAATTTTCCACTATCCGGTTCGACCCCCACACTCTCGCAGTGTCGGCTCTAACCTTAATTAATTTCTCACTCTCGGGAAAAAATCGTGTTAAATCACCTCTCACTCTCGTGACAAAGCCATTTAAATTAGACTTAGAAATTAAAACCAAAACAGGATTTTAATCATAAGTTCGCACCTATTATTTTCTACCGAGTCCCGTCGGTAACGACGGTCCTCATACGCCGGACTCTAAACTATTTAGCCAAACATGGAATTAAATGAAAACAACATAAACATGGTGAATATAATCAATGACAGCATGCTTAAACTATTATGAAATGCAATAACAATAATAATAATAATAAAGCGATAAAATAAAGAACCTGTAAATACGATAAAATAAATGGAGACTTGAATTAAACGAAACTGGAAATAACTTCAATAAAATGATGACAAGATTGTTGATCCAAGCAGTTACACAGATTACAGGCCTAAAAACTAATGAGGGAGTAATTCCTCGATGTGAGAAAATACTCCTTTTACAATTGTAATTTTCTGCCTAAAACTACGAACAGCGCTTTCGCGCACAAAACTTGGATCCCTCAAACTAAGAAAACAAGGTCTATTTATAGGAGGAAATTCGTTCACCAACTTCCATGGGTCATGTGTGGGTAGTGGAGAAAGTGGGGGAAAACTTCCAAGTAGTGCTATTAGTGGGCGGTTACAAGACCAGGCATGGAGAGAAATAAGGAAAGTGGCTTCGTGGAGAAGAATCAGGAAGACCGGGCGGAAGGAGAAAATGTAGGATCAGTTGCTGAGGTTACTGAGTGGTTTGAGTGGTCCACGCTGTCAAAATATTAAACCTATAAATCAAGTTGTGCCGGTCGCCACGCAATATGTGACGAGGGTCACACTGCTTGGCCGTTACGGTCGCCACAGAAGTCTGACGGTCGCCACACTTTTTCTTCTTCAATTCTTCTTTAATTCTTCATTAAATCTTCACTTTCCGATAAATTCCGATCCGACTCGAGTACCTGAAAAACATAAATAATTGCGGGTAATATAAAGCATAAATCAGAAAAAAAGCGAATAAAACATAATAGAAATTCATGCAAGTCAAGTCAAATACACGATATAATTTTGCGTTATCAAACTCCCCCACACTTAAACCTTTGCTTGTCCTCAAGCAAACCTTGACTCGCGAGAAAAATAGTGTATACGGATACTCACCCTAGGCTACCAACTCTACTTCAGTTAGGTTTGTATCGATAGGTACTTGCTCACACATTAAGGATATCGTAACAACACAATTCCACTTTTGCGGTTATCAACCTCCATCCTATACAAACCAATCTGAATCATGTCATTATACCTAAGCCTAACTCACTCATCCTTCTTTTATCCCTTTTCATTCTGGCGCAATCACATTAAGCCCATTATCCTTTCACATTCATGGTAGGATAGCCTGTTAATGACTATGATCTCATTATCATCTTTCATTTTTTTCTTTTTGCACATTGGCTTAAATAAAGAATTTGCACCGTTGGGCTAAATGATCGGGTGAGTATCACCTAACTTAGAAGGAGCATTTCTTTTCATTCATTCATTTTTTTTTCTTCTTTTACCTTTTAAGCTTGAGATCATACACTTATTTGCATCGGCTTCCTACTTAGTGTGTGCTTAGGATGGTGCTGACTGCTAAATAAACTACTTAGGGACTACTGAAGGGGTTAGAACTTACGGCTATGGCATAACAAGTACTCAAATCAATTTCCATAATTTAGAGGCTCACGGTATTAAAACGGTACCGATCTTACAGAATTTTCCCAAATCTCACAATTTAACCTCAATTTTGTTTGTAACCTAAGATTTTCAAAAGAAACACTATTTTTAACTCAAAAATTTTCAAAATATTTGGTATGGCTTATAAGAATGGGGAAATCGATAAGCCACATAAAATCACGCATAAAGACTCGACAGCACATGCATAGACGCACGAAACATTAAAACAGAAAAAAATTTAAAATCATGCTAGAAAACAGTAAATCTAACTAGAAAGCGGTAAAATGAAAGCGGTAAATGTTCCTCCCCCACACTTAAACCAAACATTGTCCTCAATGTTTTGATAAAAAGTGGTAAAGGAAAGATAGAACCTGTATGAATGCCATTGCGTGCTACCACGGCCAAATTTGTGCTAATTCTTCCCTTGTTGTCCCAGTCTTCGCTGGCCACTTCTACTCCAGTGTCTTGTACTACGAGTTATCTGAATTTCCTGAAACTTCACTTTACTGAAGCCGTTCATCATACTATATTGCCTATTTCTGAAGGAAGTACCTGCAAAAAATGTTAGAAAAATACGGTGCGGTGTGTGCAGGTGGAACCTGACCATCCGAAAAGACAAGGAGAAGGTGAGTTACGAACGGGAGAGATATGCCCTCTCCTATCATACTCAACATTGGTGTCACCACCAGCAGCGACATTCATAGGAATGCCCGTGGGCACCAGGTCATTTTAAGGGATTGTCATCTAGAGATCTTTCGCCTAAATGTAGCTGAGACGTGACAAGCGATACAATTCTTTATTTTCTGCAAACACAAACAATAAAAGTAAAACATTAAATTAAAAGCTCGTGGGTTGTCTCCCACGCAGGGCTTTGTTTATCGTTGATAGCTCGACGGCTAGGAGTCTTAATCTTCGGTTTCCATAGCCATTTATCAAGCCATCTAACATATCCCTCACCTTTTCTTTTCTTCCTTCTGTGGGGTGGTTCATTCTTTTGAACTTGTGGGGGTGGTTCTGGATCTATCCTAAGTATCAGCTTTTCAAGTTTGGGCTTAGTTATTTCATCCATCACCTCAAAGTCTAACCTTATCCTCTTAGCAGTAATGATATCCCTAGTCCTCGAATTTTCTCTTTTTATGCGTGACCTCAAACAAAGATGCATCGGTGTGGATATTTTCCAATACCTGCACATGCGTTTTGGATTGGGAGTCTACAAACCTATGCGGGAAAGGAATCGGTGAGGTATAGGGATGAGGAAAAACCTTAGGTGCTACTTTCTCCACCTCTTTGACGACCTCCCTTTTAGGTGGTTCCAGTGAATTTTTCTCAATCTCTACTTCTTCCTCACCAAAACTCTCCACAACCTCAATATGACTCTCCTCACCCTCATTATCACTCTCCTCGGGATTCTTGATTTGTTTTTCATTAACGGTTGTTACAACATCCACATGCTCCTCAGGGGAGGGTCCTATATGTGTCTGTGCAAGCAGGGAGATTTGAGTCTCCAATGCCTCAGTGTGAGTTGCGAGGGACTCGACCATAGTGTTTATCTGCCTAAGGTTTTCATAAGTATCGAGATGTTGTCTTCTAAGCTCTTCATTCTGGAGAGTTTGTGTCTCAACAAAGTGCCCCATCATAGATTCTAACCTAGAATTAGTTATTGTTTCAATGAAATCCTCCATTAATGTTTCGAGGTTGGAATTAACAGATTCTTGTGGTTCCTCGAAATATTGGGAATGGTGATCGTAGAGGAAATTTGGGTGCGATTCCTCGAGATATTGAGAGTGAGTCAGTGTCGCATTGAAATCCTGCATTAACATTTCTAGGTTGGAATGATGAGATTCTTGCGGCCCCTCAAAATGTTGGGATTGGTAGTTGCAGAGGTAATTTGGGTGAGAATGAGTTAGTGATGCATTGATGTTCTCCATTTGTATTTCGAGGTTGGAATTATGGGATTCTTGCGATTCTTCGAAATACTGGGAGTGGTGATTGTAGAAAATTTTTGGGTGATACATAGTAATGAGTGCCTTAGTCTATACGGTGCAACAAGGGAATAACAATATTGACTGTTGGTCCCCGGCAACGGCGCCAAAAACTTGATGCGTCTGCAAGTACACGGAAATATCGAAGTAATATAAAAGATTGTCGAACCCACAGAGACCAATGTCAACCTACCGTTATCTATTGCTGCGATGTAAAGCTAAGGCTAATGATAATTGATAAAAGGGAAACTAAGACTAGAACTAAAATAAAACTAAGAAAATATGATAATAAAGAGAGGCTGGAATATGGATTCCGCGTTCCTAAAGGATTTTGTAGAATTCGGGTACTAATTACAACTATAACTTAGTTCCGTAGAATATACCGACTAAAAAACTCCGCCTCACGCTCTCGCGGTATTAACTAAAGACATGTTCCCTAATCCCAAGATTTTGCTCTCGCTCGCCCGGTAACTAGGAAATATATTTTAAAAGCCAATAATATCCTAAACGTATCTAAAGTGCTCTCGCTGTATTTAGATATGTTGCCTATTTTCCACTATCCGGTTCGACCCCTACGCTCTCGCAGTGCCAGCTCTAACCTTAATTAATCTCTCACTCTCGTGACAAAATCGTGTTAAATCACCTCTCACTCTCGTGACAAATCCATTTAAATTAGACTTGGAAATTAAAACCAAAACAGGATTTTAATCATAAGTTCGCATCTATTATTTTCTGCCGAGTCCCGTCAGTAACGACGGTCCTCATACGCCGGACTCTAAACTATTTAGCCAAACATGGAATTAAATGAAAACAACATAAACATGGTGAATATAATCAATGACAGCATGCTTAAACAATTATGAAATGCAATAACAATAATAATAATAACAAAGCGATAAAATAAAGAACCTGTAAATACGATAAAATAAATGGAGACTTGAATTAAACGAAACTGGAAATAACTTCAATAAAATGATGGCAAAATTATTGATCCAAGCAGTTACACAGATTATAGGCCTAAAAACTAATGAGGGAGTAATTCCTCAATGTGAGAAAATACTCCTTTTACAATTGTAATTTTCTGCCTAAAACTACGAACAACGCTTTCACGCACAAAACTTGGATCCCTCAAACTAAGAAAATAAGGTCTATTTATAGGAGGAAATTCGTTCACCAACTTCCATGGGTCATGTGTGGGTGGTGGAGAAAGTGGGGGAAAACTTCCAAGTAGTGCTATTAGTGGGCGGTTACAAGACCGGGCGTGGAGAGAAATAAGGAAAGTGGCTTCGTGGAGAAGAATCAGGAAGACTGGGCGGAAAGAGAAAATGTAGGATCAGTTGCTGAGGTTACTGAGTGGTTTGAGTGGTCCACGCTGTCAAAATATTAAACCTGTAAATCAAGCTGTGTCGGTCGCCACGCAATATGTGACGAGGGTCACACTGCTTGGCCGTTACGGTCGCCACACTTTTCCACCTTTTAGTGTGGCCCTCGTCACACTTTTCCAACTTTTGTTTGTGGTGGGCCCCATCTTTTTATTTTATTTTCTTCTTCTTTTCTTTCCTTCCATTTTCCCTCCTTCTTAATTCTTTCCATCATATTTTCTTTTTCTTCTTCAATTCTTCTTTAATTCTTCATTAAATCTTCACTTTCCGATAAATTCTGATCCGACTCGAGTACCTGAAAAACATAAATAAATGCGAGTAATATAAAGCATAAATTAGACAAAAAGCGAATAAAACATAATAGAAATTCATGCAAGTCAAGTCAAATACACGATATAATTTTGCGTTATCAAACTCCCCCACACTTAAACCTTTGCTTGTCCTCAAGCAAACCTTGACTCGCGAGAAAAATAGTGTATACGGATACTCATCCTAGGCTACCAACTCTACTTCGGTAAGGTGTGTATCGATAGGTACTTGCTCACACATTAAGGATATCGTAACAACACAATTCTGCTTTTGCGGTCATCAACCTCCATCCTATACAAACCAATCTGAATCATGTCATTATACCTAAGCCTAACTCACCATTTCTCTTGGTTAAAGATCATTGTCTCTTGAGTTAGCACCCAACTCCTACCCTACTCTTTTCTTGCAATCATTGTTCTTTTGATTCCCTTGGAGAGTCTCTTTCCTCTTTCTTCGGTTAAACACAATTTTCCTGTTAAGTACCGAAACCCCTGCGGAGTTCGCGACCTTCTTTTGGTTCTTCTCCCTTTATTTGGTTAATCACTGTCTGTCAGTTAAAACACCAATGTTTGTCTCTTTTCTCAGTTAACCACAGTCCGTCTGTTAAAATACTGAGTTTCCTCGGGTTAATCACCTTCTCTTGGTTAATCACCCTTTTCTTCAGTTAACCACAGTCCGTCTGTTAACATACTGAGTTTCCTTGGGTTAATCACATTCTCTCAGTTAATCACCCTTTTCTTCAGTTAACCACAGTCCGTCTGTTAAAATGTTGAATCCCTTTTTTTTGAGTTAATCACCTCCATTTGGTTAATCACTCATTTTTCTCGGTTAATCACAGTTCTCATGTTAAAACCGAACCCCGTAGTTGGCAACCTTTATTGGTTTGAATACTTATACCCTTAGGCTAGTAACCTCTTTTGGTTCAATACCCTTTCTTCGTTGGTCAAGTGTTGTTTGTTCAGTCAATACCAACACCCCTTTTGGGTTAAGACCTTCGATCGGTCCTACACCCGCTCTTCTGGTTGATCACAGTTTTCTCTGTTAAAACCAATGCTTCTCTATCCCCACAGAGTTGAAATCCTTGTTTCCTCGGTTAACCACTGTTTATCAGTTAACATACTGATGTCCCCTCTGAGTCAAACACCTTCTCTTGGTTCAACACTCTCTCTCTTAGTTTATCACAGTCCGTCTGTTGACACCAGCCTCTTTTCCCCACCAGGGTCTTATTTTCTTTCTTCGGTTAACCACTGTCGACCAGTTAATACACCAAATCTCTCTTTTCTCGGTTATGACACCACCCCTTTATTGAGATCCCCAACGGATTCTTTTCTATACCCTTTGCTCTTACTTTCTTGGTTTCGACACCAATTTCTTTCTGTTATCCCCAGCGGAGTTTCTTTCCTTCTTGGTTTTAACCCTGTTTCTTTTTCTAGTTTCTTGTGCAATCGCTCTTACTGTGTGGTCCTCTCCAGTAGAGTTTTTCTTTCACTCTTGCTCTTGGTTTTGACACCACTTCTTTTGTTTTCCTATTTCTTTCTTGTTTTGTTTTCTGTTCAGCTCCCCGAACTACGAAAGCTCTGAATCTGCATTCGTTCGAATGTCAGATACGTAGGCATGAGACGCAATGTATTGGCGACCACACTTCCGCCCTTCTTTCCTTCTCCCTTTCTTCCTTCTTTTCTGTCCCCTGGTTCCATGAACTACGACGCTCTGATTTCCTCATTGCACTATGAGGGTACGTAGGCACGAGGGCCACAATCCTCTGTGAGCACTTTCTTTCTTTTCTTTCTTTTTCCCCTTTCTCTCTCTCTCTCTCTCTCTCCTCCTTCTCTTAGCTAGAAGCCTTTAGATAGATAACCCATTCAAGCCTAGAAGCATGCGAAATGGTTCCCGTCGAATACGACAGATGCGTTAGGTGCAAATACCTTCCTTTCGCATAACCAACCCCCCGTTCCCGTTTCTCTTCCCTTTGGGTTTTATCGATATTTTCCCTGTCCTTTGGGACTAAATAAAGTTCGGTGGCGACTCTGTTGTTATCTTTGAGTGTGCGATTCACTCAGGATGTAAACCAGCCATCTTCAATATGGTGTCTTTCAATTCACCTTCAACATCATGCCAACTGTCAATCAAAATGCTCACTTTACTTCTACCTTGTAATGCAATGCAACCCATAAAATCGTCAGTGTATTCACCATAAGCCCTACCGTTTGCAACATCAACCGTAACTAGGTAGCGAATACCAATTTCTTGGGCTTTTTTCACCTTGGCATAGATCGTGGCACCTCTAGTTTCTCTTTTACGATTTGTATTGACAGATGTTGCCATAGATGTGGTATGGGAGGTGCAAGTTGAGTTAGCCATGACTATCAAGAGACAAATGTGTAGAAACAAAATGATCAAGAGACACACAGTGAAAAACAAAAGGCAAAATATTCTTTTTGGTCCCTTAACTATATCCTTGGATTCATATTGGTCCCTTAATTATTTTTCGTGTCAAATTGGTCCCTTAAATGATATGATTAGCAAACCTTGTAATTGTGAGCCTCGTACCATTGCATAAGCCTTCAGACTGATCTAAGTTGCACATCAACAAAATAGTGGCACCAATCTTCAACTTGATTGAATGATTAGGCAATCCAGAAGTTTTAAGAGCATTCTGAAATTCAGAAGTCAAGTGCTCCAATGCATCAAAGTCGGTTGTTGCTGATCTATCACTAGAATCACTACTAAAGTATTCCTTTTCTTCTCCTAATATTAAAAAAAAAACATACCATTGTAATAATAATATAAATATGAAGTAAACTATAATATTAACATCAAAATAATAAAATAACATTTATAATACCTGGAAGAAGATTTGTGATGTATTGATTAATGTCATCGACAACTTCAATTGTTGAAGCCAAGATTGCACGACTTTGCAAATAGTTGGGATCATGGTAGTTATGAATGAGATTGGGATAGGTACTATCAACAATAGCCTCAATAGGATATGAAAAATTAGAAATTAGAAACTCTTTAGGAATTGAAATTTCAACATAACCATCGTTAGGCTCAGACATGGTATCATCTCCAATCTCTAAAATCCACTCTGAAAAGATGTGAACCTCCTCTTTGTTATAAGAAGTTGTCCCACTTTGTAGGTGCATGTTTTTTTGTAAGCCTGAGGACTTTGCACTGATCCCAAATATAAGAAACATTGATTGTTGCATGAATAATATTTGATCTTTCCCCTCTTTTCTTTGCTTGTGTTGGTGACTGGGCCAGAGGCCCTTACGCCCAACAAATCTACTCATTGCACCCTATTTCTCCACGCACACCTCCTCTGAATTATCACAAGACTTCGGGCTTACTAATTCAAGTCCATACAAAATTGCTAACCATGCCCATGTTCACCAGCTGCACCTCCCTAACTCTTTTTTTTATTTTCTTTTTTTGTATTCATTTCTTTGGTTATATTTTTAATGCATGTTCTTTTTTTTCATTTTAATACATGTTATTTAATATACCTTTTAACATTTTTTTAATAGTTTTCACATTTTTGTTTTAATAAACACTTAGAAATTCATGATAATACTTAGGATCTAGTTAGGCTCTAATTGGATGTTTAGAAATTAACAAAAGACAATACACATTTGTTTAGAAATTAATCATTTGGTTTTAGAATTTATTTTTCAATTTAGATTTTTTATAAAATAATAAACATGTTCACATTAGATTTGTGATTATCATTTTAGTTTTAATTTTAAAAATTAATAGGTGCTAATATTGTAATTTCTTCATGATTTCATTTCTTTAATGAAAATCCTTGTGCTTTTCTACTCTGATCATGCCCCTGGTTGATTGATTGATCAAAGTCTTCTTTGATCAATTAATCACTTGACATCTATCTGCTTCCCCCGTCTAGTCAAGTGATCATAAGCCTCTTGATTACTTGATAGGATTAGTTATCTGTATTGGCACTGCATTGGATCTCGAGTTAAGTTAAGCTTCACATGCAAGATTCTGACGACTCTAGACATCAATACTGGATCACTGCTCAAACACAGTAAAAAGGTTCTCTTGTCAACACTTGCCATTTATGATGTGAATTGTGTGCCACGAGCTTTAAGCAACAAAGAAGGATGAGAAGGATTATTCCTAACCTTGTTCTGAGTACCTTTGAATACGGGATGTAGGGCCCAGTTATTCAAAGTATTGGCCTCCGTTCATAGACTTTAGTGCAATTCAAATAAAATAATTGTCAAGTCTTCTTCCCCACTTCAACACATTCAACACTGCAACAATCAACATCAACAATACTTGTCTCTTTGGACCAAACACAGTATTCTTTGCCATCCATACATTCCTTGGGTTAATCACTTCATGGTTAAACACCCATCTCTGAACCAAACTTCTTTTTCATACATTGCCATGTGGAGCTCTATGCTCTAGCAAACCTTCATGCATTACCATGTGGAGCTCTATGCTTTGGAAAACCTTCATGCATTACCCTGTGGAGCTCTATGCTCTGGAAACTCTCATGCATTGCTCTATGGAGCTCTATGCTCTGCCAACCGTTATTCAAGCCATGTAAGCTTAATGCTTAGGAAAAACCCTTTTGTAGGTCTTGATCCCTAGATCTAGGCAAAATCCTACAATTCTGTATTAGCCATATCATTAATTGGTTAACACCGTCCTCTTTGATTCAGATACACTACCTTATGGATCCAAACGACTCAACCTTTGGTTCAAACAATACCTCCACAACACACAAGCACATTTCCCCATTTCACCATAACACTATTTCAATTCAAGCAAACTCTTTTCTTTTTCTATTCAATCAACTCTTTCTTTTTCTTTTATCACACAAAACTTTTCAAAACATCTTCTTTCTTTTCACAAAAGAACTATTATAATCCATTCCTTAACAGTCAGACTAAAAGCTTGGAGCATCCGAACTAGGATCAAATAAGCTGACATCTACACACTTCTAGGATACGATTATAATTGTTCCCTAAAAACAACCAACAAATTTGTATTTTCCACCATGAGTTACGAAGCTCTGATTTCCTTATTGCACTATGAGGATACGCAGGCATGAGGGTTCGAATCCTTGGCGAGCACACTAATTTAAAACTTTTCCCCTTCTGCAAGTGACCTTTAGATAATAACACCCATCCATCCAAAAAACAATCAAAATGGTTCCCGTTGAGTATAACAGATGTGAGAGATGCTAATACCTCCCCCTCGCATAACCGCTCCCTTACCCGTTTCTCTTTCCCTTGGGTTTTATCGATATTTTCCCTTTCCTTATGGAATAAATAAAGTTTGGTGGCGACTATATTGTATCATCGAGCGTGCGATGCGCTCAGGTATTTTTTGCGTTGTGACTTACCTTTTGAACCAACGACACGACAATGGACCAAAGTCCATACACCATGATTCATGAAATGCATCAACACATACATATGCAATAATCATCATCGTTCCCTTTCGAACTACATACATTGCCAATAAGGCCACTGCTTCAATATAACAAGTATGATATGCAGTTATAACTCACCAATATCAAATCATACAAGCATTCAAAGCTTATAAATCCACAAAATATTCACACAACACTTAAAGCATATCAATTTTATCCACCAACTCACAAACACAACAAAACAACAACCAATAGTCTATGGAATTAGAAACAACTTGAAAATTTTTGTAGGCGACCTAAAACTGGTCAACACAAGTCATGACAGTCAACCCTCCTGTCAGGACAGTCTTCATGACGTGTCCACCATCCATACCCATCACTCAGGCAACGTACAACAAGGTCGTCTGCTCTTGGGACCATGATGGTCAGCTCGTCATCTGGCTGACGGTCGTTAGCTCTTTTAGCATGGTGACAATCGGCTCTTCATAGTAGTGACACCCGTCACCACTGTGTAGAATGCAAAATTGTATTTTTTTTTACCATTGAAGCACTTCCAACGCTCCAATTTTGATCCCATAACACCCAAATCGCACAAAACATTATTACCCACAATTATACAATGATTATCTTAGCAACTACCCATAGATTAATCATGATTTCATCAACTCATCACAAAATCAAATCCCATATTCATCATATTAACACTTCTCAATATGAACATCAACAATTCAGATTTAACATGCAATTGTACACGAATTTCAATAGTAAAATCAGTGCACAAATTTACGTTTATCACAACAAACAAGATAGGTTTTTCACAATCTTCTTCAAAACACATAAAACATCAATAATGAAGAATCATAATGGAAAACAAAGAAGAGGGTGAGGATCCCTCTATACCCTTCAGGAAATTTACACCCATAGACGAGTAATTCCCCCTTACCTTATTTTCTAGCAAAATCTGAATCTACAACAATGGGGATTCCACTTGTAGCTAGGGTTCTTGCCTCTTTTCCATTTTTTCACGTACTGTTCTTTTCTCCTCCTTTTCTCTCTCTCCACTTTTCTTATTTAAGCCAAATAAAACATAATATTTTAATTATTTCACAACCCTCTTCAATTATTGATAAATCACTCCTTACCCCACCATTTCCCTTATAATGTTATTTTCCTCTCAAAGTCCCACTTCTCCCATTTTTATATTTAATTTAATAAAATAAAAATTCTCATAAATCCAAAAAATTCCCAACATCACAAAATAAATCAAACGAGGCATTATAATATTCAAATAAATTAAAAATAAAGCATTTATCTTGATTAAAATAATTAATTTAAAAATCGGGGTGAACATCAAGCAGTATGCATAAAGATGTTGCTTGAAGAGCTTAAGATCATGGAACCTAAGAAATTAAATTTGTTTGTTGATGACAAGTCAGTGATCGACTTGGAAAATCATCCTGTGTGTCACGGTCGAAGTAAGAATATATAAAAAAGGTATCATTTCCTTAGGTATTAAGAAAATAATGGGAAACTTAAACTTGAGCATTGCAAGACAAAATGACAACTAGCTGATATACTCATCAAACCTCTTAAGAAAGTTAGGTTCGATGAGTTGAAGAGAAACATTGGGATGAGAAGTCCCTAAAACATGAATTAGGTGGTGTGTTAGAATATGTAATTCATTGTTTTGTAGAAAATATTGTATTCAACATAGGTGTGTTCGACCTAGTCAAAGTAGCGAGTTTAGTATAAGTTAGTTGTATTTGACATAGTCGAATACAACATGTAGTTGTCATATTGTGTAAGCAAGTATTCGACAGAGTCAAATATTGCATGTTGTAATTTGTATGTATTAGTTGCCTATATATAGGCGATAATGTAAATCTAAGTATTACAATTTTTACTTCAATTAATTCCCTTCTCCACTCTTTTTGAAAACCCTAATTATTCTAACATGTATAAAAGATGCGTCGGAGATGCATCTCCGAACGCTATGGACAATTTTGACTTTTCATGGTGGTGGAGGAGCACCCCTAAGGATGGAAAGAGAAACTTTTTTTTTATAATTTCTAATAGCAAATAGGATAGGTGATGGAAAAAGACAAGAACATTGTTCTTTCCACCATTAAGTGTTATCCCACACCATCATGAAAAGTCCATGATGTCCCTAACATCCAGAGATGCATCTCAGGACGCATCTTTTTTCACACACATCTCAACGAAATTGTTGAGAAACCATTGTTTTGTATAAATTTGGTCTGGAGATGAATATCTATATGCAACAAAGGTTGATTCAGAGACGCATCTTTATAACTCCCCTTAGTTCATTAGTTTGTGAGATTTCTAAAGATGCATCTCCGGAATATACTCTATTAGTTCAAAATAGAAACAATAGTAGAATGGAAAACCAACATAAATTAACATCAAAATAAATATTACATAGATAAACATTACATAAATTTAACATTACATGTCATTAAAAACGGGTGGTTCAAGACAATGCAACATCCTTATAATATATTCGACTGATCTTTGAATCGTCGCATCCACTTCAATTTGACCCTTTGTTGAGTAACAGTAAAAGCTTCTCTGCATAACCTTTAAATCATCATTCGTCTTCAATTCAAGCATGGTGAACCACACCTTCTCTTTATTATCAATTGAGGGTGAACGATACTCAAGCTTGACAACTTTCTGGTTTTTTGGATATCGCATGAGCATATTTAGTTTGATTTTCATATTAACAAGAAGTATGTCCTTACAGATCCAAAATTGAAGTGAGGGTTTTGCGCCATTGAAATACACAAATGTAAGATGGAGATATATAATCATTCTGGTTTGTGTAAAGAAAATGGAATAAGAGCCTTATTTATAGAAATTGTAGAGCAATTAGGACCTGTTAGTTCTTGTATTGGCTGGAATTTTGGTAAAACAAAGTTAAACAATGTTGATGTCATATGTCTGATGTCATAACATTGGTTCCTAACATTAGCTGTTGCAGGGTTGAAGTTTTATATGCTGATGTTATATGTGATGTCTTGACATCACTACATCAGAACATTAGAACATCAAAACATCAGATTGTGATGTTTTAGGGTTGCGCGTGTTAGTGAGTTTTGAGGAGATCTGTTAGAGTGATTGGATGCGAATATCTTGGAAAAGAGATTTCCAATCAGATAAATTTGCAGATTATGGACCAGATTCTGTAACCAACATTAGGGATGATTTGGAGAGATTTAAAAAGATTTGAAGATCAAATTTGTTTTAAAATTATATATTTTTGGAAGAGATCCAAGCCCAAGTCAGAATGATATAAAAGCAGCCTCAACCTTGTTGAAAAAGTAACGAAGAAAGATAGCTAAAGACTGAGTGTCATTTGTGTCTTCGTGTGTTTTGTAAACCATTCGTGTGTGAATTGGTGTTACTATTGTTGAGTTGTTAATTATTCTTGATCAAAGCTGTTAAGCAGAATCAAGTAGTGTGGTTAATTTGAAATCATTGGATTGTTTCAATGTGGTGATTTAGGGAGTAAGTGGTTTCTCATACCTAAGTGGTTTCTTAGGTAGAAGTGTCATTGGGTAGTGATCAAGTTAGGTAGATGTCAATTGGGATTGTTGAGTCTATAATTTGATACTACAAATAGTGAATTTCCTCCCTGGCTTGGTAGCCCCTAGACATAGGTAGTTAGACCGAACTGGGTGAACAATTCTTTGTGTTATTTACTGTTGTTTCTACCTTATTCATATTGCAGATTGTGTTGTTATGACATCACACTTAACATCACACATCTGATACCAGAATTTCAATTGGTATCAGAGCAGACATCCTGCTCTGCATCTGGGTGAGATCTAGGGCCGATACTTTCTGGTACAATGGACAAGGAGACTGGTGGATTTGTGAATAGACCCCCTATTCTAGATGGCTCTAATTATGACTATTGGAAACCAAGGATGGTTACCTTCTTGAAGTCATTAGACAGCAGGGCTTGGAAGGCTATTGTGAAAGAATGGAAACATCCTGTTATTGTGGAAAAGGATGAGAATGGAAAGGAAGTAGAGGGTATCTCAAAACTGAAACCTGAAGAAGAATGGACCAAGGAAGAAGATGAGCTTGCCCTTGGGAATTCTAAAGCCTTGAATTCCATATTCAATGGTGTTGATAAGAACATCTTCAGGTTGGTCAACACTTGTGAGGTAGCTAAGGAAGCATGTGATATCTTGAAGACTACTCATGAAGGAACCTCCAAAGTCAAGATGTCAAGACTTCAACTTTTGACAACAAAGTTTGAAAATATGAAGATGAAGGAGGATGAGACTATCCATGATTTCCACATGAACATCCTGGAGCTGTCAAATGCTTCTAATGCCCTAGGAGAGAGGATGACTGAAGAGAAGCTGGTGAGGAAAATTCTTAGATCTTTTCCCAAGAGATATAAAATGAAGGTGACAACTATAGAAGAAGCCCAAGACATCAGCAAGATAAGGGTTGATGAGTTGATAGGTTCTCTTCAAACCTTTGAATTAGGAATGGAAGAGGAACCTGAAAAGAAAACCAAAAGTATAGCGTTGGTATCTAGTTCTGAAGATTCTAAGAAAGAGAAGGGTGCTGAGTCTCAGGAGGAGCTGTCCCAGGCCATTATTTTGCTAGGAAGACAGTTTATTAAGGTTATGAAGAGGATAAATAGGAGTTATAATCCTAATGTCAAGAACATCACATCTGACACCAACAGATCAGGAGATCAAGGGAAGAAAACTAGAGATGAAGAGAAGTCCAATAATGACAAGGGAGTCCAATGCTATGAGTGTGAAGGGTATGGTCATGTCAAGAAGGAATGTCCTACTTATCTCAAAAAGCAGAAAAAGGGATTATCTGCTTCCTGGTCTGATAGTGAAAGTGAATCTGAAGATGAATCAGCTAAGCTTGTTAGAGCTATGATTGGGGTTTGTGAGTCAGATGATGATTCATGTGATGATGAGGTTACTTATGAAGAGCTTGCTGCCTCGTATAAAGAACTGTGCATGAGAAGTGAACAAGTGTGTCTCGAAGGAGAGAAGCTGAAGAAAACCATAGTGCAGTTAGAGGCTGAAAAGACTGAACTTGAAAATGAAGTCAGGATGCTTAACTCTAAATTGGATTCTATGACCAAAACTGTCAGAATGTTGAACAATGGTACTGATGCTCTAGACAACATTCTTAGTATTGGGAAAATTACTGGAGACAAAAGTGGTTTGGGATTCAACAATGTTGCAGCTTCTGATGATGTTATTACCAGTTCCAAACCAGTGATGTTAAAACAAATGTTTAAACATCCTGACAGGATTCCTTCTAGGAAGAAATTCAGGCGCTGGAGATGTCATTACTGTGGGCGTTTTGGACACATAAAGGCCTACTGTTATAAGCTACATGGGTATCCTCAGAAGGCACATCAGCATACTCCCACACAGAAGTTCCCCATAGGTAATCAGGCCTTAAATTCTAAGAAGCAATGGGTTCCAAAAGGTAAAGTTACCAGCTTAATAACTCACACTTCTCTTAGGGTTTCTACCAAAGAAGACTGGTACTTTGATAGTGGGTGTTCAAGACACATGACAGGAGTTAAAAATTTATTGGTAGATGTTAAGATTCAGTCTTCAGGTCATGTTACATTTGGTGATGGTGTCAAAGGAGAAATCAAGGGGATGGGAAAGCTGAATTGTGCTGGTGCTCCTAGACTGGATGATGTTCTACTTGTCAAAGGGTTGACAGCAAATTTGATCAGTATTAGTCAACTTTGTGATCAAGGATTCAAAGTAGACTTTACAAAAGCTGAGTGCAATGTCACAAATGAGAAAGGAGACGTCATCATGAAGGGTGTTAGGTCTAAGGACAACTGTTATCTATGGTTGCAACAAGACTTAAGTACCTCAACATGCGTGTTTGCTAGAGATGATGAAGTCAAAATTTGGCATCAAAAGTTGGGACATCTTCATCTGAAGGGAATGAAGAGAATAATATCCTCAGAAGCTGTCAGAGGAATTCTTAAACTCAATATTGAAGAGGGAAGAGTTTGTGGAGATTGTCAAATAGGGAAGCAGACCAAGATGTCACATCAGAAGCTTCAACATAACACCACCTCCAAAGTTTTGGAACTTCTTCATATGGACTTGATGGGACCTATGCAGGTAGAAAGTCTAGGAGGGAAGAAGTATGCTTATGTTGTTGTAGATTACTATTCTAGGTACACCTGGGTGAGCTTCATTAAAGACAAATCAGAGGTGTTTGATGTTTTTAAAGATCTTTGTCAAAGACTCCAAAGGGAAAAGGAGAGTAATGTTATTAGAATAAGGAGTGATCATGGAAGAGAGTTTAAAAATAGCAAGTTTGCCGAATATTGTTCTGCCGAAGGCATAAGTCATGAGTTCTCTTCTCCAATCACTCCTCAGCAAAATGGAGTTGTTGAAAGGAAGAATAGAACTATTCAAGAGTCTGCTAGGGCAATGATTCATGCCAAAAAGCTTCCTTACCATTTCTGGGCTGAAGCTATGAACACTGCTTGCTATATTCACAACAGAGTTACCTTGAGAAGGGGCACTTCAGCTACTCTGTATGAACTATGGAAACGAAGAAATCCAAATGTGAAGTACTTTCATGTTTTTGGAAGTAAATGTTACATTTTGGCAGATCATGAACAGAGGAGAAAATTGGATCCTAAAAGTGACGAGGGAATCTTTCTAGGATACTCTACAAATAGCAGAGCTTACAGGGTTTTCAACTCCAGAACAAAGGTTATGATGGAGTCTATAAATGTGGTGATTGATGACATTGATAAGCAGGAAGATGTTGATGTCCAGGATGATGTTGAAACATCAGTTGAAGAAGTCACAGAAGAAACTGAAGACAGAAGTGGGTCTCCTAGTCATGTTGATGTTGAGCCTGAACCTGAACAATCTAATAAAGAACCTTCTATTAGAGTGCTAAAGGACCATCCAAGGGAGCTTATCACAGGTGATCCTAAATCAGGGGTTAGCACTAGATCAAGAGAGGTTGTGTCAAATTCTTGTTTTGTTTCTAAAATTGAGCCCAAGAATGTCAAAGAAGCCTTGACTGATGAATTTTGGATCAATGCCATGCATGAAGAGCTGGAGCAATTCAAAAGGAATGAAGTGTGGGATCTTGTACCAAGGCCTGATGAAGTTAATGTGATTGGCACCAAGTGGATTTACAAGAATAAATCTGATGAACGAGGAGTGGTCACCAGAAATAAGGCCAGATTAGTTGCTTAGGGATACACTCAGGTTGAAGGAATTGATTATGATGAAACCTTTGCTCCTGAGGAAAGACTGGAATCTATCAGATTACTCTTAGGGGTGGCTTGTAATTTCAAATTCAAGCTTTTTCAGATGGATGTTAAGAGTGCCTTCTTGAATGGGTACTTAAATGAAGAGGTGTATGTTGATCAACCAAAAGGATTTATTGATCTAACATTTCTTGACCATGTTTACAAACTAAGGAAAGCTCTCTATGGTTTGAAGCAAACACCAAGAGCTTGGTATGAAAGGCTTACTGAATTCCTGGTTGTGAATGGCTACAGAAAAGGAGGGATTGACAAGACTTTGTTTATTAAAGAGGAAGGAGGAAAACTGATGATAGCTCAAATATATGTTGATGACATAGTATTTGGTGGGATGTCAGATGCAATGGTGAAACATTTTGTGGAACAGATGCAGTCTGAGTTTGAAATGAGTCTTGTTGGAGAGCTCAACTATTTTCTTGGTCTACAAGTTAGACAAATGGAGGACTCCATATTCATTTCTCAGAGCAAGTATGCAAAGAACATAGTGAATAAGTTTGGTCTAGAGAATGCTAATCACAAGAGGACACCTGCTCCTACTCATTTAAAGTTGTCCAAGGATGAACATGGTGTTAGTGTGGATCAAAGTTTATACAGAAGCATGATTGGAAGTCTATTGTATCTCACAGCTAGCAGACCTGATATTTCTTTTGCTGTTGGAGTATGTGCCAGATATCAATCTGAGCCCAAAGTTAGTCACTTGAATCAAGTGAAGAGGATTCTGAAATATGTGAATGGGACCCGTGACTATGGAATGCTTTACAGTCATGGATCAGGCACTGAGTTATGTGGTTTTTGTGATGCTGATTGGGCAGGGAGTGCTGATGATAGAAAAAGTACTTCAGGAGGTTGCTTCTTCTTAGGGAATAATCTGATATCATGGTTTAGTAAAAAGCAGAACTGTGTGTCTCTTTCTACTGCTGAAGTTGAGTACATAGCAGCAGGGAGTAGTTGTTCTTAACTTGTTTGGATGAAACAGATGTTAACAGAATACAATGTCAAGCAAGATGTCATGACATTGTACTGCGATAATTTGAGTGCTATCAATATCTCTAAGAATCCTATTCAACATAGCAGAACTAAGCATATTGATATAAGGCATCATTTTATAAGAGATTTGGTTGAGGACAAAGTAGTTGCTTTGGAACATGTTGCTACAAATAAACAATTAGCTGACATTTTTACTAAGGCCTTAGATGCAAATCAATTTGAAAGTTTAAGAAGCAAACTGGGAATTTGCATTTATCAGGATTAGGTGTGCTGGAAGGAGTATTTGTGCAGTTGTGATTTTGCATATGAAAACAACATTTTATTCAACTGCTGAAAGCATACAAGATTGAATTTTGGTACATCAATAGCAATATATATAAGATCTAAAGATTATTCCAACCCCCTGGATCAAGAAAAGTTTTCCAATCTTTATCCCATTCATCATTAGAAGCATGGAGTTGCACTGGAGGTTTCTTGATGGTTTTTGTCTCTGATGGTTTTCTTGTTCTTGTTGCTCCTGAAGAAGTTCCAGCGACTTTCCTTGATGTGCTCTTGTTCTTCAGGGGATCTGGTTTACTGTCCACTTGCATGTGTTGCTTTCCTGCATCTTTGTTTGACTGACTCATTCTTGTGTGGTGTCTGGTGCTATTAGAAATAAGAAGGCTTGGATTTTATAGTACTATAAGAATCCATAGGTTGTATCGCCTGACCAGTCAAAGTTTTTGGGATATTGTGTTCCTTGGGAAGCTTGATTTTGACCATGTCTTAATGGATGTCAGATCCTTGTGTTTGGTGTAGATGTTATCAAATTGTGGCTAAAAAGGGGGAGAGTTAGCCTATGTGTTACCTAGTTGTCTGATGTGGCTCTAGGCTTGAGGGGGAGTGTGCATGTTTGAACAGCTGGTATGCTGGTTCTTGCTTTGAGGGGGAGTTTAGCTTTGTGCAGCTTGTTATGTGATTGCTGCTGGGTTGAAGTTTTTTTTTGTTTGAAGTTTTTTCCGCTGCAGGTACCTCTGATGATGGCAGAGTTTGTTTTAGCCAAAATTAGCCAAAGGGGGAGATTGTTAGTTCTTGTATTGGCTGGAATTTTGGTAAAACAAAGTTGAACAATGTTGATGTCATATGTCTGATGTCATAACATTGGTTCCTAACATTAGCTGTTGCAGGGTTGAAGTTTTATATGCTGATGTTATATGTGATGTCTTGACATCACTACATCAGAACATCAGAACATCAGATTGTGATGTTTTAGGGCTGCGCATGTTAGTGAGTTTTGAGGAGATCTGTTAGAGTGATTGGATGCAAATATCTTGGAGAAGAGATTTCCAATCAGATAAATTTGCAGATTATGGAGCAGATTCTGTAACCAATATTAGGGCTGATTTGGAGAGATTTAAGAAGATTTGAAGATCAAATTTGTTTTAAAATCAGATATTTTTGGAAGAGATCCAAGCCCAAGTCAGAATGATATAAAAGCAGCCTCAACCCTTGTTGAAAAAGTAACGAAGAAAGAGAGCTAAAGACTGAGCGTCATTTGTGTCTTCGTGTGTTTTGTAAACCATTCATGTGTGAATTGGTGTTACTATTGTTGAGTTGTTAATTGTTCTTGATCAAAGTTGTTAAGCAGAATCAAGTAGTGTGGTTAATTTGAAATCATTGGATTATTTCACTGTGGTGATTTAGGGAGTGAGTGGTTTCTCATACCTAAATGGTTTCTTAGGTAGAAGTGTCATTGGGTAGTGATCAAGTTAGGTAGATGTCAACTGGGATTGTTAAGTCTGTAATTTGATACTACAAATAGTGAATTTCCTCCCTGACTTGGTAGCCCCCAGACGTAGGTAGTTAGACCGAATTGGGTGAACAATTCTTTGTGTTATTTACTGTTGTTTCTACCTTGTTCATATAGCAGATTGTGTTGTTGTGACATCACACTTAACATCACATAT
This sequence comes from Lathyrus tuberosus, assembly GCA_022829125.1. NCBI lineage: Eukaryota > Viridiplantae > Streptophyta > Magnoliopsida > Fabales > Fabaceae > Lathyrus > Lathyrus tuberosus. The sequence goes on from JALAZF010000018.1 coordinate 9,866,635, forward strand.
CTGATACCAGAATTTCAGGACCTTCCAAACCCTATCATATAATCAAGATAGAATTCGAATATGTATCTCCGGATCCGCCCTTTTTTTATTTCAAAAAATAAGGGTCTATTCGGAGATGCATCTCCGGATGATCCAATGTGTTATTTTTTTATTTATAATTAACAGGTGTGTCTAGAGATGTATCTTCGGATGATCCAACATGTTTTTATGATTAGCAGGTGTGTCCAAAGATGTATCTCCGAAACCACCCAAAAATTATGCAGAACAAAACCTTGATATTATGCAGAGCAGAATTACAAAACACAAAATATTAATAAAAAATACCACCCAATTTTATAACATTCTGCAGTACGTTACATACAAAAAAGTGTTACATTGTTAGATTACAAATAAAATGCACCAAAATATATGTCACTGCCTAACTCTATTGGTGGTTCATTCTTTGATCTTTCCTTATTTGCTTCTCTTTCAATGTCACTCAAGCTGGTAAACTTTTCCATCCTTTCTAAAAAGTGACTAGACCGGGTTTCAACATCTTGTGTGAAATGTGTTGTCCACTCTAGTGATATCTGTTGCAGTGCGAAAAACATTTGGGCGCATTGCACGTTCAGAATAAACAACAAAGTCGCCACCGATCTTTATTTGTTCCAAAGAAACGGGAAATATCGAATAAAACCCACGAGGAAAAGGGAATGGTCGTCGTAACCAGATCGGGTTCAGAAGTTGGTTATGAAGGGGAAGATATTAGTACACCTCTCATCCGTTGTACTCAACGGGACCCGTTTAGTTAGTTTCGTGATTGAATGTTAACGTGAATTTACTTGCGATCTTCTATTTATCAAGAAAAGAGAAAAGTAATGGACTAAACCTAAATTTTTTATTATTGTGCTGGCCAAGATTTCAGAATTTTGTGCCTACGTATTCTCATGATGTAATGAGAAAATCAAAGCTCCGTAGTTCATATAGAAAAGAACAGTTTGTTAGTTGCTTTTAAGGAGTGTTGATTAGATCGCATTTGAGCGGTTAAACCTTTGCTTGCTGCTCGCTCTTGGAGGCTAAAGCATTTGTTTATTTTGCGTTGAATGGATCACATCTTAGCGATTAAATATTTGTTGGTTGCTCGCTCTTGGAGGCTAAAGCGTTTGTTTGTTTCGTGTTGAATGGATCACTTCTTAGCGGTTAAACATTTCTTGTTACTCGTTATTGGAGGTTGTAGCGTTAGTTTGTTTCACATATAATGAGTTGCATTTGAGAGGTTTAAACATTGTTTGTTGCTCGCTCTCGGAGGCTGAAGCATCTGTTTGTTTCGCTTCAAAATGGTTAAAACAACTCATTTCTAAAAAAAGGGTTTTGAATTCGCACACGGGCGAAAAAGAAGTTTGATGAGTTGCATTGATTTTATGTGGAGACGAGTATCCGAGCAGGGAGTTTTACAGTAGTATTCAAATACTCAGGAAGGGAAGAGGTATAAACCCAATCACCTTCTTTTTCATCCAAAAAAGTTATTGAGAAAATGTGTGACGAAACAAGATTTGTGTATATTATTGTGTTTTATTAAGAAGACAAATACCTAAATAGTGAGCTCTACAGCAATATTCGAGTATTCGAGAAGAGAAGAAGTGTAATACCCCGTATTTATAAATGCTCTGAATAATATTAGTTGAGACCAGCCGAGTTCCGGTGTGCTCTGAGTATTTATCTGATAAGATAATTAGAGCAACTAATGAGCTCAGATTTAGTCAAATTAATATTATTCAACTCTGAAGTTTTTAATTGGGACATTAGAGACAATTTGGACATTTAAGTTAGTGTTACTAACTTAAGGATATTTCTCTATATCATTTCCATTTTCTTCCCCTCTTCATTAGTAACTAAAATAAAAAGAAAAGATAGAAAGAAGTAGAGAGAAGAAGGAACAAAGAGGAGAGAAAGAGAAAGAAACCTAGAAGTTGAAGAACAACTTGGAACTTCTTCATTCTTCATCAAATCATCTCACAATCTTCATCATCTTGTTTAGAGGTGAGTTCTAGTTATAACTCTAAGTTGTAGAAAGTTAGGTTAGAACTTTGAATAGAAATGGTGGATTTGGAATAAATGAGTTAAATGTTGTTTCAATGGTTAAAATATGAAATAGAATGTATAACATGATTGGGTTGTGTGAGAAATTGATGTATAATACTTGTTACTATGTTAGAACATGTTTTGGTTGAGATTGGTTTGAGTTTGTACCATGAAATCAACTTTTTTTTAGTTCTGGTTCAGATGTAACTGGTTACTTGTTTGAGGTAACTGGTTACCTAAAGAAAAATGTGAGGTTTTACGTGAAACAAAGGTGAAGTAACCGGTTACATGTTTGATGTAACTGGTTACCTGAAGGTATCTCTAACTATGATTTTGATTTTGTGTGAACAGTGACACTTGATGTAACCGGTTACATGTTTGAGGTAAGCGGTTACCATTGTCGTGATTTTTGAAAATGTTTAAAAATTCATATCTTTTGGATCGTAATTCGGATCGAGGCATGGTAATAGTCGTTGGAAAGCTATGAAAATGTCCTTCGCAATAAAAGTGAAAAATATTGATTTTGATACCCGACTAAATAAATCGAAGGAAACTCAAGAAATGTGTTAATTCTATGAGTTAAATTATTACATGTATTTTGTTATACTATTGTATTGTATTATATCTAACCTCTTATTGTGAAAGCAAATTGAGTGAAAACATGTTTAAAATATGGAATAGGAAGAGTGAGGAAACCTTACCATAAATCTATAAGTAGAACTTAGTAAAGTGATTAGGAATTGATAGATAATCTAGATGGTGATGCTCGTGCGTTCGATGCCAAAGTGTGCATCTTCGACGAGTAATGGTCTAGAGGAGAGTGAAACACTAGTATGGAACATGTGTGAACCTTGTGTTTTATGAAAAGGCGAATTTGGCCTTGTGATTGTCAAATAAAATCACGAATGTGTGTGTAATCATGTAATCGAAACCGTTTTCCTTGAGTTATCGTTTCATGAGCTTAGGGCTCCTCTGGAATATACGCATGATTACTAGGCAGGTTTGATTCTTGTGTGTAGTACGAATGGAACCTACGGGTAGAGACTTGTGATGGCTAACGACCATGTGAAGTGACGATTCATAAGGTGATAATATGTTCCTTAGTTTCTGAATCCATTCCGCATGTCAAGTAAGTGCAAGGATCCATGACTCGTGCCGACTTCTAGATGTAGAAGAGGACGGGAAAAAGGGATGCCTTGATAAGGTTACCGATTAGTGATATTTTGAGTTGGTGAACTCATGAGCATGTTTCATATAGTGTGAGATTGTGAACTCAAGGTCACTTCCCTTCCCTTTGACTTGAGTTAGGATTGATAGAACCTTGTAAAGCCGAGTGAATCTATAAGATAGGGAACTCACTGAGATTTAATATCTCACCCCACGTTGTTGATTATATTACAGGTACTTTAGGTTCTGCGAAGGGTAATGATAAATTCGTTTGATTATCCTTACGTGTCTTGAATTTTTGGGATGGCATAGCTTCCGTTGTGGAGATTTATTTTGAGATCACCTTGTTGATCTAGTTCTTAGTACTTTGGAACATCTTGTGCATATTATGCCATAGATTTTAGTATTTTGTGTTTTGGGCATGTAATGTATGCAATGTGTTAACTAGGAACTTATGGTATTTCAATACCAAAACTTGGATTCATGTATAATATATATGCTTTGATGTATATTGTTATATGTGGGTGTTACAGTTGGTATCAGAGCAGGTCGTATCCTCGACCTAGCCATGAAATAGTATAAGTGTTTCTTTCCGTTCATATGCGTTGTGTCGCCATTGGTCTTAAGTGTTATATTTATGGCATTGAGCCCGATCAACTTAATCCTATATGTATGGCCTTTAGGAACATGGCTGACAGACACAGAACCCGTGGTAGACCCAGAACTACTCCTGCTTAGACGAATATGTCCCATGGCCTCAGTTTTTACAACAGATGCAGCAGCAGCAGAACCAATTCATGCAGCAGATGGTACAACAGATGAATGGGGGTTTTCATCCTCAAGTGGTTGTTCCAGATGCAGTATATGGGAGTTTTCGGAATTTCATCTGCATGAATCCTCCAGAATTTTATGGTGATTAGATCCTGTGAAAGCTCATGAATAGGTGGCTGGTATGGAGAGAATCTTTCTGATAGTTCAGTGTAGTAAACAGAACAAAGTGGTGTTTGCTTCTCATTCATTGAAAGGTCCTGCTATGAGGTGGTGGGAGAGTGCTTCAGCTTTGATGACTATTCAAGATGTGCCTAAGGTCTGGGAGAAATTTAAGATTACTTTTATGGAAAATTATTTCCCTAGTTCTTTGAGGACCCAAAAGGAGTTTGAATTGCAATAATTGAGGCAAGGTACTATGACTGTGGCTGCTTATGCGGAGAGGTTTGAGATCATGGATGCTTACTCTAGGCAGGCCGTGTATGCTCCGGATGATAAGTGGAAGATTGACCAATTTCTTTTTGGATTGAAAGCTGAGATTTCTCACAGTGTGTCTCAAAGAGAGTTCACTACTTATGCTGAGTTGCTAAGGCAATGTGATGTGGCTGAGAATAGTTTGAAGAAAGTCCAAGCAGAGGGAGATTTGAGTAGGTCGAATCAGAATGATTGTGGGAGATCAAACCAACAGTTTAGGCCTAGACAACAAGCCTTCAAAGGAAAACAGGTTCAAAATTCTAGGACTAGTACACCTTCTATTGTCACACCCCAAATTTTGACCACTAAGATTTCCCATCATTGTACAAATCAGCATCACAATATGGATGAACCATCTTGCCTCATCAGTCTCCCCAAAGATGGGTGAACACTTACTACAGTCAAAATTAGGGTTTCAAGCCCTCTCAGAGTTCTTAAACAAAGGATCAATCAAGAAATGACATGATCTTCAACTTATCTAACCTCCCAAACATCTACAATGGATCAAGAGGAATCCCACTTTAAGGATTAAGCACAAGGCTGCTCCCTTCCAGGTAGATCAAGCCTCAAGATCGCCAGTGTCACCAAATTAGGGTTTGGTCGACCAGGGCCTCCAGATGGAAATTTTCCTCTGGGCATGAGCCAATGCTTCAAAGCATATCCTAAAATACTCCATGGAACCTCATAGGCCCAAGCATCAAGTCAATTTGACCTCAGGGGATGCATACATCAAAAATCAGGAATTAGGGTTTCTTGACCTAATTCACCCCTAAGTTTACTTTTGGGACAAATCATGAGCCTAGACCTCAAGACATGATTTGAGGGTCTCCAACATACCACATTGATCCATTTGTAATAATGGATTGATCCAGGAATCTTGAGCAGCAAGTCTCAATTTCATCAGTACCATAATTAGGGTTTCGCGAGAAAAGTCAATTGTAGCTTTGACTTTTGACCAGGACATGCTCCCAAACCCTAGGACATGATTCAATACACCCTATAACACCTATGAAATCAATCCATCAAGTTTGATTTAGGTCAAGGACTTGATTTTATAGAGGATCACACAGTTTGGAATTCATCTGACAAAAAGTCAACTGTGCACAAAAGTCAACTTTGACTTTTTGAGATTTTTCACAAAAATGGTTTTTTAACCCTAAAATGATGTTAATGTATGATTTGAATCATCATTCATCAAGAAAAATCAAGAAAAGTGGGATAGCTTGTAAAAGGGGTAACCATAAAAACTTAGAAAATTTTCTAAGTTATGAACAAAGTGGCAAGGGTACCAACTTTGGAGGATCATAACTCCTAAACCACAAGGCCATTTTTCCCCATCCAAAGCTAGATTTGTAGCTCTCATTACCCTCTACAAAATCTTAGAACTGACCTCCTTCCAAATTCATCATGGATTTTGAGTTATGGAATGATCAAAATCACAAAAAGTGAAAATGTCACTTTTTTCCAACACTTAGTGAAATTTTCACTAAGTTAGAATCTGCCTTCACTTTTTTCCAAATGTAGGGGGATTTTTCACTTGGATCCAAAATGTATCAAAACCAAATATGATCAAACCGTTGTTGTATCATATGAGGGCTTTCCAAAATGGCCAAGAACATCACCAAAATCCACTCGGGCCATTAGATATGACAATGACAATATGCCTTGCTGAAAACTGCCAAGGCTAGGCAGAATTTTGCATTTTTGCTCGATTTGGCAAAATCAGATCATTCCAAGCCTTGTCATCACTTTGGACACATCTGAGGATCAAATTTAAAGGAGACAAACACTGAGCCAAGCCTCCAAAGTCCTTGGAACAAGAAGTAGCATGTCAAACCTAAAATTGCCTAAAAGAGGGACAAGACTCCAATTTTGGATTGGAGCATTCAATACATACACCAAGGTGGCATGGACTGAGCCATTTCTAACTGAATTCAGTCAAGACTTATCCAAGACCAAGGGAACCACAGCCCTGTGCCCTAACCTCTAGTCAATGGCTAGAGAAGACTTGGATTCCAAAGTGCAACCATTGGCCAAACCTCTGCTGCAGTTGCCATTCACTATTGATCCCAAAAAAAACTTGCTCTACTATAAATAGAGCTCATTTGTGCTCAGTTTGAGTACACCAAAGCCATCAAACAGATGATTTCCTCAAAATCCCTCTCTTTAGGACAAAATGCCTTCTTTAGCAAGGTAACTCTGAGTTTTTGAGTTAGAAAGCATTTCCATCATAACTCATGATCCTAACACCTCATAAACATCATATGTAGGTGATCCAAACTATCAAAAGTGACCTGTAACACCAAAATCACAAAGTCACATCTCAAAACCTCAAAATAGGCCTTTTGTGCATTTCTCAAGCCATGTCTTGATTCAGTCACTTTCCAAACCAGATAAAACCTCAAACACACTCCAAATAACATCTTTGAATTGTCCCAAATGGTTCCCCCCATCTGGAACACCATTTGAGGGAGTTGTTATTTTGGTCATTTTAACCCTTTTTCCAAGAAAGGGCCAGTTTGTGTTTTTGCAGGTTCCAGCTGATTCCAACCATCCCAAAAGCTTCTAAGGGATCATTTGAGAGTGTCCAAAGCATCAAACCATTTCTGGAACAAGAAGTTTGGCAGATTGCACAGAAAACTCCAAAAGCTCAAAAAGAGGTAAGCATCATGACTTGAACTTTCCAAAATATGCATTGCTTTAAAGTCCACTGATCATACACACCTCATACATGTTATATATGTTGTGTTTGAACCAATTCATCATGTAATTCATGCCTGTATCAAAGTGTAGCATAGAAAATGCAATTATAGGCCTTTTTCAAAACCACTATCGGATTTTGAGGAGGGAGTATGATCTGAAAAAAATACCACCACCATTGGATTCCTTGTGAAATTATAGGCCAGATGCATATAAATTTTGTCTCAAACCATGGAGAAATGAGAAAGTTATGACCTTCACGAAACTTGCCTTGCCTTGCCTTGGGCCAGGCCAAAAACAAGGCAAGCCTTGTATATTTGTGGTTTCACTTCAAGCAATGGATGTATCACCACCCTAGTGGTAAAGCGCGTGCCCTATAACCTTGAGGTCGTGGGTTCAAACCCCACCCATGCCATTTTATGTTTTTTCACATTTTTGCTATTTTTTCCAATATTTTCATGTTTTATTAATTAATTGGAAAATTAATAACTCTTTCAATTTTAATTATTTTTTATTGGTTCTTTTTGCAAAAAATCACAAAAATGTTGAAATATTTTATTCCACAAAAAAATTAAGTTTATATTATTTATTTAATATAATTATTATTTTTGTGAATAAATTCCTTTTTAATGTTTTTAAACATTTTAAAAGTGAATATTTACTTTGAAAATTAAAACCAAGTGAGTTTTAATTCATCTTGTGATTAATCCCTCATTTCTCAAACCTTAAACAAAAATCACAAATGGTTTATTCAAACTTATTTGGTATTTTATTTGATTTTCTTTAAATATTTACTTTTAAAGAATAACAAATTAGGGTTTCTTTGATTTTCACCCTCATCAAACAATTTCAAACACTTTTGGGCCTCTAATAGAGTGTAAGACCCAATCCTTTGTAAATACAAACCTTTTTGGGCCTCACTTATTGTATAAGTCACGTTGTATTTCAAAAAGTTTGACGCAATCATCGTCTATTGAAAAACAAACCCTGGGCCTCTCCTCGAGCTATAAGACCCATTCAAAATTATTCATGGGCCTCTAATAGAGTGTAAGACCCAATACTTTGTAAATACAAACCTTTTTGGGCCTCACTTATTGTATAAGTCCCGTTGTATTTCAAAAAGTTCGACGCGATCATCGTTCGTTGAAAAACAAACTCTGGGCCTACCCTCGTGTTGTAAGCCCCATTCTTTTTCTTTAAAACACTTGGGCCTCTTGAGAGAGTGTAAAACCCATCCCCTTGTACAGAAAACCTTTCTTGGGCCTCAGTCACTTGTATAAGTCCCTCTGTACAAAACGACAGTGCGATCACTGATAAACCTTGGGCCTCTCCTTGAGCTGTAAGCCCCAACATCTTTTCAAAATACTTTCTCCTTTAATTTTGAATATACTGTTGTTTTCAATCTTTCTTTGTTGAACAACTAACCAAACAACATGGAAGCTCTACAACCGAGTAAGTGTTTATATGCTTTCTTTATCCGCTTTCATATACATATAACTGTATTGTGGGACTGTTTCACTGTAAGTCTTCTTTCATAAACTCATATCAACTGTGTAATACTAGTATAAATATTTAGAGTTTCACCGGCAACTACGTTTAGCACTAAGCCCTGTTGATCACTCTTAAATAGACAAAACTAGATCCCCCATAGGATCACCAGATACAGTCTTCTCTTCGGCTGTCACCCTTAATTGTCAAAGAAACTCTACTCCCCAGAGATGATCTTTTCTCCGTGAATGGCATCTCTTGAGTTTCTTCCAAATTCTCAGACTTTCCTGGCTTGATCTATTCTCTGTGAATAACCTGTCTTGAATTTCTCGGGGTTTGGGGACCCACAGGCTTCCTAAAAGCATCCCTGCCTCCTCTTGGGCGTTGTACAAGGACCCTTCGGCTTCTTAGAAGTATTCACAGCCTCCTCTTAGGATTCGTATAAGGATTCTTCCTTCGGGAAGAGAGCCTCCTCTTGGGCTTCATACAAATTGTCCCTCGGCTTCTTAAAAGTTTCCAGCCTCCTCTTGGGCTTCGTATAAATTGTCCCGACGACCTCCTAGAGGTATAGGAACAGAAATTAGTCATCTTAATATAATAGTCTTTCAAAGAGTCTAGATATTTATACCGTGAATGTACTACTACTGTTTCTTTAAGTATAGTATAAAAGATAAAACTCTAGACTTGGACAGTCTAATCTCCTTGAGTCTCGAAGGCATTCTCAAGTAGGGAAAAACACCAGTAGACTCGGACAATCTCCAATACCCTCTGGATTCCCCATTTCCTTAAAGAACAGGAAATAACCCTGATCCCCTGATCAATCCCAAAGCATAGCCTTACCTTTAATCAGTCTCTTTATAAGAACTGATTTTCTCTGTTAACCAACCTACTGGACCTGTCACTCAACTGAAACAGCAATCTTTTTAGCCTCGATCTCGGGCTTCGTACGAGATACAAAAAGACTCTCTTGTTGAGTCAAACCTTTGTAGCCTCTATCTCGGACTTCGTACGAGATACAAAATCACTCTCTTGTTGAGTATAAAAGACTCTCTTGTTGAGTCAAACATTGTTAGCCTCCATCTCGGGCTTCGTACGAGATATAAAAACATTCTCTTGTTGAGTATAAAAGACTCTCTTGTTGAGTCAATCCTCTTTTAGCCTCCATCTCGGGCTTCATAAGAGATACAAAAACACTCTCTTGTTGAGTATAAAAGACTCTCTTATTGAGTCAATCCTCTTTTAGCCTTCATCTCGGGCTTTGTACGAGATACAAAACACTCTATTGTTGAGTATAAAAGACTCTCTTGTTGAGTCAACCTTTAGCCTCCGTCTTGGGCTTCATACAAGACACATCTAAAAGCACTCTCTTATTGAGTCAACCCTTTTAGCCTCTATCTTGGGCTTCGTACGAGACACAAAAGCATCCTCTTGTTGGGTCAATAGCCTCCTCTTAGGCTTTGTATAAGAAAAACCCCGGTTGAGTCAATCAACCTTTTAGCATCAAAATTGTGCCTCGTTCACAGGATACAAACATCAACAACTCCTTTCATCTAATTGTAAGCGGCAAGCCTCTGGATTATTTACATCCACGCCACTGTCCCTTTTTTAGCATGAGAAATTCCTAAGGAAAGATAGCATTGCTCTACACTGAGTTAAAGTCTTCTCCTTCAGGTTAAAACCCCCTATAAAGGAAATTATGGCATTGCTAGGATTCACATATCTCGGTTAAAGTAATCCTCATTTATAGTCAGTCACCCAACATTTATGACAAACAGACCCCCTTTAGAGATGATAAATTCTCTCTAAAGACAACACCTTTTTAGCTTCACATCTTGGGCTTCGAACAAGATACAAATAGACCCTTCAGCTTCACATCTTGGGCTTTGAACAAGATATAAACCACCTTTTCAGCTTCACGTCTTGGGCTTTGAACAAGACACCAAAACACCATTTCCTCCCATAGAATAGGAGGAACTACGATCGCTCTGATTTCCCTATTTCGGTAAATGGGAATACGTAGGCATAAGATTGAAAGAAAAATCTTAGCGAGCACACTAATCCAAAGCCCCAAATCCCGTACCTTCACATATCAATTGAAAAGCATCAGTCCTAGCATCCTAACAAAATTCCCCATGAACATTCCCGGTGTTTCGTTCTAAACAAAGTAAGAAGAAAGAGGCCCTATTACCATATAGCATCCGTAACCTAACAGACCACTGTTTAAACTCAGTATGCAAGCAGGGTTAATTGGAGACATCTATTTCCCTTCCTTAGTCAGCTCAATAGGATAAAAAATGAATCGACCTGTAGTAACCCCAGAGCGACAGTGCTTAAGAACCACGTCCAAAATCGCTCGCTACAGAAAAGTGGCGCCCACCGTGAGGCCAATCTTTCTTTCTTTCTTTTTTTGGGGATTTCACTGGGATAGGATTTTTTTTTACTTCACTAGGATCTTAGGTCAAAACCTTTAAAGTTGGGAAGGTACCACATAATGGCGACTCCACCGGGGAGCCGGTTTTGTCAGGAACATAGGATTCATAGCTCTTTAAAGTCTAGGACTTTAGGACAAATATATATACTGCTTTTCCTAATTGATATCTGTGTTTATTTTTCTACTAATGGGAATGCGTGTGATTCCGCATGTGGAAAGATTGAGTATACACCTAGGAAAAACCTCTTTTAGTAGTGCAGAAACTATTGGAAATGGTTGTCACGCGATACTACCCTCTTCTGATGGTTCTTCGAAAAACATCACCTAGCACGGTTCCCGGCCCGCTGGTGTTTTCTCGACAAGAACTGCTGATTTTGAGAGACAGGTACAAAAATCACTAGTATAAACCTTTGGGGGGGGGGGTAGAGCCTTGACTTCATGAAACCGACCCTTTGCCCCATGTTTTTTCTATGTTTTTGTGTGCTGCATTCATGCATTCATCTAAAAAACATTACATCAAAGAAAAACTTCTCTTCTAGTCTCTCTTTTTCAAATTAAACTAAGACAATAATTGCAAATGTCAGAGAAAAAGATTGCGCTCATGGACTTCGGTAGAAGGAGAACTCATAGGTAAACCTTCAGGGTTCCAAAGTTAGAAGATTTAAGAGGATTAGCGAGGATGATCACTAACCCTGACGCTCTCAGAGCCAAGTACGGAGGTCTGCTACCTCTGTTAAAAGTCCATGTGATTGAAGGAATCATGGAGGCATTCATTCAATTTTACGATCCGGTCTATCACTGTTTCACATTCCCGGATTACCAGCTCGCACCAATACTGGAGGAGTATTCTCACCTAACCGATCTACACATTACTGATCGAGCTCCATTTTCTGGACTGGAAGAAATTCCAAAGGATCAGACCATTGCAAGAGCAATTTATTTGGATGAGTCGGAAGTCAAGACTCACATGACCACTAAGGGTGGGCTCCCAGGTTTGCCAGCCCAGTTCCTGACCAAGAAGGCTCTGTACTTTGCAAGTATAGGGAACATGACTGATTTTGAAAGCATCTTTGTTTTACTCACCTACGGGTTATTTCTGTTTCCCAACATTGATAACTTCGTCGATATCAACGCCATTAAGGTTTTTCTCATTGGAAACGATGTGCCAACTTTGCTCGCAGACACGTATCATTCTGTACACTTAGGGAATTTATACAGCGGAGGGATGATCACGTGTTGTGTACCCCTGTTATATAAATGGTTTATCTCCCATTTGCCTAAGTCTGCTGCTTTTTGGGATCATAAGAGTGCCTTACGTTGGTTGCAAAAAATCATGTCTCTTACCAACTCTGACATAGATTGGTGCAATAGGATTTATGACGGGATCAGGATCATTGACCATTGTGGAAACTTCCCTAACGTACCCCTTATAGGAACTAAAGGAGGAATCAATTACCATCCAGTTCTTGTTCGTCGTCAATTTGGATACCCAATGAGGCATGTCCCGCGTAATGCTCATCTGGAGGGTCTTTTCTTCAAATAAGGAGAAAATGACATGGCACTAAAGATGGAAATAGTGCACGCTTGGAAACATGTTCATAAGAAAGGACGAGAGTCTCTAGGAAAACCGAACTGTGTCTCGGTGGAGCCTTATCTCCACTGGGTACAAACTAGAGCTCTCAAGCTAAATATGCCTTATCCTCGTCACGGAGTTCTTCCGCCGGGGGAATCTGTCATGTACTTCATGACTGAAACGGAAAAACTTCAGGTTACTCTCAACAAAGTTCAACAGGAGAGGAGGTCTTGGAAGAACAAATACCGCACCCTCAATGTAGAGTTTACCAAAATACAGCAACTGTTGAAAGATAGGGATGCTCTGATCGAGATTTTAGAGCAACATGATGTGGATAATCAGGATGACCAAAGGAATTTGCTCGCTCCTTTCACTTGGCAAAGGAATGACAACCCGACAACGGCCCAAGAGCCCTAGTCCAAGAAAAGGAAAGTACCAGAATCAGCACCCGGTTTCTCCCTAGAGAGGACTCGGGACCCCTTAGCTTAGGTTTCTGTTTCCGCACCTTGTAATCTACTGTATTTCTATTTTCTCAATCCTTTGAATTCAATAAAACGGGGTTTCCCCACTGTTTGATATTTGCAATCTAATTGTCGAAGTTTATTTTGATTAAACAAAAAAAAACAATTAATATAATAATTGCATTCATCATTCTCACGTCACGTATTCTTCTTACCTACGAATCTCACATTTGTGTCTCGGTTCTAGAGTCAAACTGTCTCATTCGTACAATACTCAGGCCAATCGTCAGAAAAAGACTGATGATCTCGAGGAAGAGAACAGAGAGTTGAGAGAAGAGATCGACGCTCTGAGAGAGGATATGAGAAAGCTTCATAACCCTGATCCTCTGATCAATCCCAAAGCATATCCTTACCTTTAATCAGTCTCTTTATAAGAACTGATTTTCTCTGTTAACCAACCTACTGGACCTGTCACTCAACTGAAACAACAATCCTTTTAGCCTCTATCTCGGGCTTTGTACGAGATACAAAAAGACTATCTTGTTGAGTCAAACCTTTGTAGCCTCTATCTCAGGCTTCGTACGAGATACAAGATCACTCTCTTGTTGAGTATAAAAGACTCTCTTATTGAGTCAAACATTGTTAGCCTCCATCTCGGGCTTCGTACGAGATACAAAAACACTCTCTTGTTGAGTATAAAAGACTCTCTTATTGAGTCAATCCTCTTTTAGCCTCCATCTCGGGCTTCGTACAAGATACAAAAACACTCTCTTGTTGAGTATAAAAGACTCTCTTATTGAGTCAATCCTCTTTTAGCCTTCATCTCGGGCTTTGTACGAGGTACAAAACACTCTCTTGTTAAGTATAAAAGACTCTCTTGTTGAGTCAACCTTTAGCCTCTGTCTTGGGCTTCATACAAGACACATCTAAAAGCACTCTCTTGTTGAGTCAACCCTTTTACCCTCTATCTCGAGCTTCGTACGAGACACAAAAGCGTCCTCTTGTTGGGTCAATAGCCTCCTCTTAGGCTTTGTATAAGAAAAACCCCGATTGAGTCAATCAACCTTTTAGCATCAAAACCGTGCCTCGTTCACAGGATACAAACATCAACAACTCCTTTCATCTAATTACTGTAAGTGACAAGCCTCTAGATTATTTACATCCACGCCACTGTCCCTCTTTTAGGATGAGAAATTCCTAAGGAAAGATAGCATTGCTCTACACTGAGTTAAAGTCTTCTCCTTCAGGTTAAAACCCCCTATAAAGGAAATTATGGCATTGCTAGGATTCACATATCCCGGTTAAAGTAATCCTCCTTTATAGTCAGTCACCCAACAGTTGTGACAAACAGACCCTCTTTAGAGATGACAAATTCTCTCTAAAGACAACACCTTTTTAGCTTCACATCTTGGGCTTCGAAAAAGATACAAATAGACCCTTCAGCTTCACATCTTGGGCTTTGAACAAGATATAAATCACCTTTTCAACTTCACGTCTTGGGCTTTGAACAAGACACCAAAACACCATTTCCTCCCATAGAATAGGAGGAACTACGATCGCTCTGATTTCCCTGTTTCGGTAAACGGGAATACGTAGGCATAAGATTGAAAGAAAAATCTTAGCGAACACACTAATCCAAAGCCCCAAATCCCGTACCTTCACATATCAATCGAAAAGCATCAATCCTTGCATCCTAACAAAATTCCCCATGAACATTCCCGGTGTTTCGTTCTAAACAAAGTAAGAAGAAAAAGGCCCCATTACCATATAGCATCCGTAACCTAACAGACCGCTGTTTAAACTCAATATGCAAGCAGGGTTAATTGGAGACATCTATTTCCCTTCCTTGGTCAGCTCAATAGGATAAAAATTGAATCGACATGTAGTAACCCCAGAGCGACAGTGCTTAAGAACCACATCCAAAATCGCTCGCTACATCTGTGTGTTGCAGTTATGGTAGGAATCATTCTGGAAGGTGTAGTATCGAAAGTGTGAGCTTCTATCAGTGTCAGAAGATAGGTCATTTGGCGAGGGATTATCCTCATAATAGGAATCAGACGTAAGGAAAGAGTATCAGTCGAGTTTATACATTGGATGCAAAGAAGGAAAAGGGTGATAACTCTTTGATTGCTGGTACGTGTTTCGTTAATAGGAATCCTTGTTTTGTATTATTTGATTGTGGGACAACACACTCTTTTGTGTCGATACAATGTATGAAACGACTTGGGTTGCAAGCTATTCCGTTGTCTCCACCCATGGTGGTTACTACTGCCATGGATGGGATGGTTGAAACACCTTTAATGTGTGAAAAATGTGTATTATCTGTGGATGGAAGATTTTTTCAGATTGATCTTATTTGTTTGCCTCTTAAGAAAGTATATGTTGTTTTGGGAATGGATTGACTTTCTGCTAATTCGGTCTTTATTGGTTGTGAAAAGAAGCTAATCATCATTCCGTCCGCTGAAACTACTCTGAAAGATGCGCTAACAACTATTTTAGAAGGTACGATTGGAATGATAAATTTCTTGTTTCAGAAGGAAAAATCTGTTCTTTTGGTTCTCACTTAGGAGGAGAGTAGCGACCTTCAAGTTCTGCATATTCCTATAGTCTGTGAGTTTTCCGAAGTTTTCCCCGAGGATATCATTTCTCTTCCTCTGGAGAGGGAAGTGGAATTCTCTATTGACCTGGTACCGGGAACGGCTCCTATATCCGCTTCTACGTATCAGATGACACCACTTGAGTTAAGAGAATTGAAGGATCAATTGGAAGAGTTAATGGCTAAGCATTTTGTTCGACCTAGTGTTTCGCCCTAGGGAGCCCCAGTGTTGTTAGTAAAGAAGAAGGATGGTGGAATGCGGTTATGTATTGATTACTGGCAGTTGAATAAGGTCACCATCAAGAACAAGTACCCATTACCCAGGATAGACGACCTGTTAGATCAATTAAAAGGAGCATGTGTGTTCTTGAAGATTGATTTACGGTTGGGTTATCATCAAATCCGTGTGAAGAGTTCAGATCTACCAAAGACCGCGTTTAGAACCCGTTATGGCCATTATGAATTCTTAGTAATGTCTTTCGGTGTGACAAATGCTCCAGCAGTTTTTATAGAACCCGTCCATGTAGACTTCGAGCATGTCGCCTATTTCTCCCCGAAAAACCTTGTTCATCATCCTCTAATAGGTCGCGCCGGTGTTCTTCAGGCCGAAAGGCATTACGTTGTAGTAATAGTTGCCCGATTCGGTCATGAAGGCCGTTTATTTTTTATCGCTCATTGCCATTGGTATTTGATTATAGCCAGAGTAGGCGTCCATGAATGATAATAGTTTAAAACCAGCAGAGTTATTAACAAGTTTATCAATATTGGGGAGGGGGTAGACATCCTTCGGGCATGCCTTATTAAGATCAGTATAATCAATGCACATTCGCCATTTGCCATTAAATTTTTTCACTAGTACAACGTTGGACAGCCAAGTGGTGTACTTGGCTTCCGATATGAATTTTTCCTCTAGGAGGTCTTTTACAGCTTGTTCTGCAGCCTCCGTTTTTTTCGGAGACTACTTCCTCCTACGTTGTGTGTAACACCCTTTTCTACCCCACAGATATCGCAGCATACTAAACATAAAATCAGAGTAAAAATTAGAATCACCTCAAAGGGTGCACATTTCTCAATAAATTCAAATATAAAAAATTGCTCCATAAACAACGGGTTTTCCTCAAAATAACTCAAAAGCCTTCAAAGGGCAGCAGAACCACAATAACCACAAAATCCCACATACAGGGTTTTTAAAATAAAACTGTAGTCATCAAAAAACAACAAAATAACAGCCAAATAAAACTCAACATGGTTCGACTCAACGACCCAACCTAATGTTACACTATCAGAGCAAGACCCTCTACATCGACTAAAAGCAAATAGACTCCAAAGGTTCTCAAAGGCATCCACAGCTAAGCCTGATCACCTACACGTTACCCACGTGGAGGCAACATTCAAACATGCAGGGCGAGTAATCACAATTCATTATAATCAATATAAAAACAAGATATGCATAAAATAGCGTCATCATCATATACAACATCATCAGAGTCATCACAAGGCAAACATCAAAACACAACATCATAAATATCAACAAATGCCACATAAATGCAATGCACAACAAGACTCATGCATGTGGTACCAATTGTCACAGTCGATGGACACTTAGGCCATCACCCTCCAAAGATCCCCGTCATTAGGATCGGTTCCACACAAGAACTGGAGCACGTCAAAAACCACTTCACATCCACACAATGGGATGGTAGCCACAATAGACCGAAGTCTAACATCATCATCACTGGACCGAAGTCCTAACATCCTCACCAAAATATACTATGAATACATGATGCACAACGTCATAATCATCATCATTAATAAAAGTCATCATGTGCATCATTATTCATCATAATCTCATATTCGTCATATCGTTATTTATTCATCAAAACATCATGCATCATTATCTTATAATCATCAATATAGCTCATGATAATTCACATCACTATTTAATCATCAAACATCAGGTATAAACAGCTCATAATCATCAATATACATCACAGTAAATCATATAATCAAATATTCCCTCAAAACATCACGAAATCATCATCTCATAATCGTCAATAACATCATGGTAAATCGTCAGAAAAATCACAGCATCAAAACATCAAGACAACACAGCATCATAAAACAAAATTCGCGAACAGCAGGCGTTCACTGCAGAGTTCGCCGTGCGAACTCATTTGCTGGGATGTTCGCTTTGCGAGCTCCAGCAAATCCCCCAACTCCCACACAAAACTAGAGGAATCCCCCCCTTCACTTTGTCTCCCTCGCTACACTCATTCGTTGTGCGAAGCCATTCGCTGGGACGTTCTCTTTGTGAACTTTACGTCATTTAATATTTCATCTCAGTATCATCAAATAAAGTCATCACGCATTAGCTGCGCTGCTCGCTTTGTGAGCCTGGGCGAGTGTTCGCCTTGCGAAGGAATTGTTCGCTTTACGAACTCGCGATTTTAGGAAATCGCTGCTACATATCAGTAGCATAACAGACCCAAAACACCTTACGAATTCAACCCCAGTTCACCCAAAACATCCCTAAAACATCCCCAAAACATCCCCAAGGCATCATGGCAAATCAAAGGCGTAAAACTTACGACATTTAGGTCGATTAATTCCACTATCCTAACTCAAAATCACCTAAACCTTCACAAACTCTCAAGGTTCCCATAAACCCCATAAATCCCTTTCTCATACAAGATCCCACATATCATAAAAAAGGTTTAGCCTCGAAGGCTTATTTTTACCCGAATCAATTCAACCCTTAATAACCCATCATCGATCCTCAGAAATGCCCCTAAATCATCAATAACTCATAAACCCTTCAAAAACCCCAAAACCCTCAAAATCCACTTTAAAATAAATCGAATCTCTATATTGAAAACAATGAAAGGTAATACTCCCCATACCTTAGATTGTCGATTCGGAGCTTTCTCTACCGATTCTTCGGAAACCTTCTCGAATGCTCGCCTTTTCCTTCTTTCCTCAGAGCTCTGCACTTTTCCCTTCTTTTCACGATCTAACAAAATTAATCATATTCTTCCCAATTCCTTTTTGTTAAACCATTGGGCTTCCAAAATGGGCTTTCCCCAATTTACCCTCACTAATCCTCCTCAAAAGTCCATCTTACCCTTAATTCCTCTAATATTATTTAAATTAATAGTAATACTAATATATTCATATTATATACTATTATTTAATTAAAATAACCAAAACTCCACCAAAATACCGACATCGACACAAACCACCAAAATTCACCGAAAATTCAAAAATATTATATTTAAATAAATTAAATAAATATTCTAATGAATTTGGGGTGTTACAACTCTCCCCCACTTAAAGAATTTTTTCCCTAGAAAATTACCTCAAAGAAATAGAGTCGGATACGACTCCCTCATCTGATCTTCATGTTCCCAAGTCCAACTTTCGCCAGCTGGTCCGCCCCACATCACCTTTACCAAAGTTATGCCTTTACCTCGTAGTTGCTTCATCTCTCGACCGTCAATTCGCACAGGTAAAGCTTCCACTGCTAAGTTCTCCCTCACTTGTACATCACCCATCTGAATCACATGCGACGGATCCGGAATGTACTTCCTCAACTGGGACACATGGAAAACGTCATGCAAATTCGCAAGTGACGGCGGTAAAGCAATTCGATATGCTACCTCTCCTATCCTCTGTGAGATTTGATATGGACCAACAAAATATGGAGTGAGTTTCCTAGACTTCAAAGCTCGACCCACACCAGTCACTGGTGTCACCCTCAAAAACACGTAATCTCCCTCTTGGAATTTGAGTGTCTTCCTCCTCTTATCATGATAACTCTTCTGGTGACTCTACGACACTCTCATCCTTTCTTGGATCATCTTAATCTTCTCGGTCGTCTCTTGCCCAATCTCAGGTTCGAGTACCACACTCTCACCCGATTCATACTAACACAATGGAGTCATACACCTTCTTCCACACAAAGTTTCATACAGCGTCATCCCAATACTAGCATGAAAACTATTATTGTACGTGAAATCAATCAACGGTAAATGGCTATCCCAAGATCCTCCGTGATCCAACACACAAGCTCTCAGCAAATCCTCTAAGGATTGGATAATCCTTTCTGTCTGTCCGTCCGTCCGCGGATGATAGGCATAACTCATCCTCAGCTTAGTACCCAAAGCATCTTGTAAACTCTTCTAGAACCTAGATGTAAATCTTGGTTCTCTATCCGACACAATGCTCGAAGGTATCCCATGTAACTTCACAATCTCCTCAATGTACATCTCGGCTAACTTTTGCATAGAATGATTAATCTTCATCGGCAAGAAATGAGCCGATTTAGTTAATCTATCCACAATCACCCAAATGGAATCATTTCCCTTAGCAGTCCTCGGCAATCCCGACGCAAAATCCATGGAAATGATATCCACTTCCATTCTGAGTTTTCAACGGTCGTATCTTCTGATGCTCAATCTTCGACTTCTGACAAGTCAAACAAGCATAAACAAACTCCGCAATATCCTTCTTCACAGAATACCTTTCTCAATTTCTGGAACATCTGGAACACACACTCTACCTTGAAACCTCATCACACCATTCTCATCCATCCAGAATTCACCTCTGTCATCTTGGTTAATTAACGTCAATTGGTCCACCAACTTCAAATCCACTTGCTGACCCACTCTGATCTCGTCCAGAATACCACTAGTCAACTTCAACATTCCCAACTTCACACTGTCAGGAGTCTCTTCACACACTAAACTCAAGTTTCGGAATTGTTAAATTAATTCTAATTCTTTCACCATAAGCATCGACATATGCAATGACTTCCGGCTCAATGCATCAGCCACTACATTTGCTTTGCCCGGATGATAACTCAAGTCAAAATCGAAATCCTTCAACAGCTCTAACCACCTTCTCTGCCTCATATTCAGTTCTTTCTGATCAAATAAGTACTTCAGACTTTTATGATCACTGAACACTTCAAACTTAGAGCCAAACAGATAATGTCTCCAAATCCTCAACACAAACACCACAACGGCCAATTCTAAGTCATGTGTAGGATAATTCCTCTCATGAACTCGCAATTGTCTCGAAGCATAGGCAACAACTTACCATTCTGCATCAATACACCACTAAGACCCATCTTCGACGCATCACAATACACCACAAAAGATTTGCTCGGATTAGGCAAAATCAACACTCGAGCGGTCGTCAACCTCTTCTTCAATTCCACAAAGCTCTCTTCGCAAGCTGCATCCCGCACCAAAAGTTTGACTCTTTCGAGTCAACTGAGTCAAAGGTAATTCCAACTTAGAAAAACCTTCGATAAACTTGCGGTAATAACCCGCCGATCCCAGAAAACTTCGTATCTCAGTAGCAGACTTCGGAGTCTCCCACTGCAACACCGCATCAATCTTAGAAGGATCTACAATAATCCCACCACTTGAAATCACATGGCCAAGGAAACTCACTTCCTTTAACCAAAACTCACACTTCGACAGCTTTGCATACAACTTCTTCTCCTACAATACTCGCAACCCGGTTCTCAAATGCTCAGCATGCTCTTCTTCAGACTTAGAGTATATCAGAATATCGTCCATAAAACCCACCACAAACTTATCCAAATACTCATGAAAAATCTAATTCATATGCTCCATGAACACCATACCTCGTCCTGAAAGCTGTCTTCGGAATATCAGCAAGCTTAACACGAAGCTGATGATAACCAGACCTCAATTCAATCTTGCTACAACACAAGCGTCCACCAATTGATCCCTCACATCATCAATCCTCTGAAGTGGATACTCATCCTTGATCGTCACTTTATTCAACTATCTATTATCCATCCACAATCTCATAGTACCACCTTTCTTCTTCACGGACAACACCGGAGCACCCTTCAGAGGAACACTCACTCGACAACTTCATCCCAAGCAACTCTTCCAATTGTTTCTTCAATTCTCCCAACTCAGATTCAGACATCTGGTAAGGAGCCATTGACACCAGACTCATACCTAGTATCAAATCTGCCACAACCTCTACCTCACGCTCTGGAGGCCAATCACTTACGTCATCAGGAAACACTTCCGAAATTTCACAAACACCAGGCAAAACACCCACTTCTCCACCTTCACTAGTACTCAAGGTTGCCCTCAACATAAACATCTCAGCACCATCCTATAACGACTCATCAAAACCATCTGTAAGCACTTGGCTTAACTCTACATGATTCACTGCGCACACCACTTAAGCTCGCAAGACACGTCTATCCCATCCAACATGATCCCGTCTATTATCAACAAGAGATTAAGGGTGATCGGTTCCTCAATTTGTCAATAACAGCCGACTATCATGAGGAGGTACAAACTATCTTACCAAACCATCGTAGCATCCAACACTGCACTTAGCCATTGCTCCACCCTCGAAGCATCTTGGAGAAGCACCATATTCTCCCCACTTGTTTCATTCCCAACTTGCAAATGGAAAACAAAACAAGCATCGACAGTGTTTTCACACACATGTCGTACACTAGGGAATAGACAACATTAGACAACCTGGTCGGACGGAACGACCTGCTCTGATACCACTAATGTAACACCCTTTTCTACCCCACAAATATCGTAGCATACTAAACATAAAATCAGAGTAAAAAATAGAATCGCCTCAAAGGGTGCACATTTCTCAATAAAATTCAAATCAACAAAATTGCTCCGTAAACAACGGGTTTTCCTCAAAATAACTCAAAAGCCTCCAAAGGGCAGCAGAACCACAAAATCCCACATAAAGGGTTTTTAAAATAGAACCATAGTCATCAAATAACAACAAAATAACAGCCAAATAAAACTCAACATGGTTCGATTCAACGACCCAACCCGATGTTACACTATCAGAGCAAGACCCTCTACATCGACCAAAAGCAAATAGACTCCAAAGGTCCTCGGAGGCATCCACAGCTAAGCCTGATCACCTGCACATTACCCACATGGAGGCAACATTCAAACAGGCAGGGTGAGAAATCATAATTCATTATAATCAATATAAAAACTAGATATGCATAAAATGGCATCATCATCATATACAACATCATCAGAGTCATCACAAGGCAAACATCAAAACATAATATCATAAATATCAACAAATGCCACATAAAGGCAATGCACAACAAGACTCATGCATGTGGTACCAATCGTCACAGTCGATGGACACTTAGGACATCACCCTCCAAAGATCCCCGTCATTAGGATCAGTTCCACACAAGAACCGGAGCACGTCAAAAACCACTTCACATCCACACAATGGGATGGAAGCCACAATAGACCGAAGTCTAACATCATCATCACTGGACCGAAGTCATAACATCCTCACCAAAATATGCTATGAATGCATGATGCACAACGTCATAATCATCATCATCAATAAAAGTCATCACGTGCATCATCATTCATCATAATCTCATATTCGTCATATCGTTATTTATTCGTCAAAACATCATGCATCATCATCTTATAATCATCAATATAGCTCATGATAATTCACATCAGTATTTAATCATCAAACATCAGGTATAAACAGCTCATAATCATCAATACACATCACAGTAAATCATATCATCAAATATTCCCTCAAAACATCACAAAATCATCATCTCATAATCATCAATAGCTTCATGGTAAATAGTTAGAAAAATCACAGCATCAAAAATCAAGACAACACAGCATCATAAAACAAAATTTGCGAACAGCAGACATTCGTTGCAGAGTTCACCGTGCGAACTCATTCGCTGGGATGTTCACTTTGCGAGCTCCGGCGACTCCCCCAACTCCCACACAAAACCAGAGGAATCCTCCCTTCCCTCTGTCTCCCCCGCTACACTCATTCGCTGGGACGTTCGCTCTGCGAACTTTATGTCATTCAATATTTCATCTCAGTATCATCAAACAAAGTCATCGCGTATTCGCTGCGCTTCTCGCTTTGCGAGCCTGGGCTAGTGTTCGCCTTGCGAAGGAATTGTTCGCTTTGCGAACTCGCGATTTCAGGAAATCGCTACTACACATCAGTAGCATAACAGACCCAAAACACCTTACGAATTCAACCTCAATTCACCAAAAACATCCCCAAGGCATCATGGCAAATCAAAGGTGTAAAACTTACGACATTTAGGTCGATTAATTCCAATTTCCTAACTCAAAATCACCTAAACCTTCATAAACTCACAAGGTTCCCATAAACCCCATAAATCCCTTTCTCATACAAGATCCCACATATCATAAAAAAGGTTTAGCCTCGAAGGCTTATTTTTACCCGAATCAATTAAACCCTTAATAACCCATCATCGATCCTCAGAAATACCCCTAAATCATCAATAACTCATAAGCCCTTCAAAAACCCCAAAACCCTCAAAATCCACTTTAAAATACATCGAATCTCTATATTGAAAATAATGAAAGGTAATACTCCCATACCTTAGATTGTCAATTCGGAGCTTTCTCTACCGATTCTTCGGAAACCTTCTCGAATCCTCGCATTTTCCTTCTTTCCTCAGAGCTCTGCACTTTTCCCTTCTTTTCACGATCTAACAAAATGAATCCTATTCTTCCCAATTCCTTTTTGTTAAACCCTTGGGCTTCTAAAATGGGCTTTCCCCAATTTACCCTCACTAATCTTCCTCAAAAGTCCATCTTACCCTTAATTCCTCTAATATTATTTAAATTAATAATAATACTAATATATTCATATTATATACTATTATTTAATTAAAATAACCAAAACTCCACCAAAATACCGACATCGACACAAACCACCAAAATTCACCAAAAATTCACAAATATTATATTTAAATAAATTAAATAAATATTCTAATAAATTTGGGGTGTTACATTGTGCTACTGCTTTGATGGCTGGGTCGATCGTGAGTTGATGGCAGGCGACAGATGGGTCCAAGTCGGGCATCTCCGCGGCGCTCCAGGCGAACAAGTCTGCGTTCTCACGAAGACAGGCTTTGAGTTGCTTCCTTGCGATGTCGGGGAGGCCAGTCCCTATCTTTACTCCCCGCTGAGGGTCGTCGCCGAGCAGGACGAGCTCGAAGTCACCATCCGGGATACGGCGCGTCAGATGGGAGTTGTTTCTGGTCGAGGCAGATGAGCTGCTCGGGCTGGCCTGATCTTTCTTCTGGTCATCTTCGGCGAAACGGCTGTCAAGATTGACGGAGTCGACGTGAGGCAGTGGCTTGGCTTCCTCCGAGCTGCTGGGCAAGGCTGGCTTGTTGGACGTCTTCGGCTTGGACGCGGTGGCGTTGAGTCCCTTGGTGGCCGCCTTGAAGCATCATCGTGCAGCTTCGATATCCCCGTGCAACATGGCAACCATACCTTTCAAAGTGTAGTACTTCATTTTGAGGTGGACGGTGGAAGGCACAGCTACCAGTTTGGCTATAGTTGGTCGTCCAAATATGCACTGATAGAGAGATTGACAGTCAATTACCAGGAACTGCACTTTAACGGATCTGGCTGTCTCCGTAGATCCAAAGGTCACGATTAACTCTACGTACCCCCAGGGTTTCGTGACCGACCCATTGAAACCCTGGAGGTCGGAACCCACATAGGGGATAAGGTGTGATTCGTCCAGTTGAAGGGTCGAGAAAAGCTGCGAGTACATAATATCGACCGAGATGCCTTGGTCGACGAGAATCCTGCGAACATCAAAATTGGTCATCTGGGCGTGGACGAGCAGTGAGATTCTTGAGTTCGGGGACCCTCTAAGGAGCTCTTCCTTGTAGAAGGAGATGAGGACTGGTCCCTTCTGGGCCTTGTCGAGTGTTGTCACCTTGCTGGAGCTCGTGCTTATCAGGTGCTCAAACATTCTCTTTACGGAGCCCACGGTGGTTTTGTTGAAGCCCCATTCGGAGATGACCATCATGGAGGGGAAGGTCTCCCTTGGGTTGTGGGCCGCAAAGTACGCAGGAGCGCTGAGCTCGTCTGGTACGTAGAAATCCTTCGATCGTGAAATGGACATGGCGTCTTGGAGGTTGACTTCTTCGGAGGAAGGCGCCTCTTCCTCTACCTTCTTTGACTCCTAGGCGTCTTGTCAAGGAGCATCTTTCTTTTTTGTAAACTGCTTCAGGTGGCCATCCCTGATCAGTATTTCTATAGCATCCTTCAAGTGGATGCAGTCTTCAGTGGTGTGGTTGTAACTCTTATGGAAACGGAAGTACTTTGATTTGTCGGCGTTGGGCTTGGCCGGTATCTCCCACTGTGGAACCGGACTCCTGCCTTTTTAAACTCCGCGTTGACGCACTCGGAGAGAATCTTTTCCCTGGAGACAGTCAGGGGAGTGTAGTCGTGGAACCTGCCGGAGGGTCCCTTATTGTCCCTGGATTCCCGGGGATGATCTTCGCGCCTTCTTTCCCCCCGACGAGATGTCGAGGGCTCGTCGCCTTTAGAGGACCGGGCATTCTCCTGGTGGCGGGAGGCCCGGGCGGAATTGGCCGCTTCCTTTTCCTCGTACTGTATGTACGAATGCTCCTTGAGGAGGAAGGCGTCTAGGCTTCTTGGAGGTACGAGGCCGACAGCTTTAAAAAACTCTGAGTGTGGGCAGAGTCCTTGTTCGAGCATAAATTTTTTCATGTCGTCGGTAGTGGGGACTTGCACAACTTATTTGTTAAACCTCTCGATATATGCCCAGAGAGGTTCATCCTTCCCTTGAATTTGGCCCCAAGGGAGGCTTCAATTTTGGGATGGCAGCGTGATTTCCCCTTTCCGGAGCATGGTCGGGAACAGGCGACACTTGATGGCGCCCCGGACGCCGTGGTAATCCAACAGCGCATTAATGTTTTCGATGTGCTCATCGGGGTTAGTCGTTCCATCGTAGGTGCCCAAAGCTAGGGGTTTCTCCAAGCCTTTGGGGAGGCGGGTAACTAATATCTCTTGGAACAATGGGTCGTGGGGCTCATCATCGCTACTGGAACTGGTCCGGGAAGGGGAGCGCACGACTTGCTCGTAACGGCGACTTCTTTAGGGTGAAGGTGTACGGGCCCGACCCTTTGGTCGGACCGGGGGTGAACGTTGATCTCGCCGGGTTCTCTTGTAGCCCGGGGAAGATTGGTTTCGCGGTGAAACGTGATCGCGCTTCCGAACAGCATGGGACTCTGGCTCTTGGCGCCCCCTACGGTCAGTTTCCCGTCGGGGTCCTGGACTCTTCGATCGTCGTTGATTCTTCCTCGGCGGGGGGGATCTCGGACGGGCAGATTCTTTCAACGCCTCAATCATCTCGTTTTGTTGGCGGATTAAGATGTTAGTCTTATTGATCGCTTCGAGGAGGGCCACCACAGTCGGGTCAGCATTGTGTGGAGCTAGAATGGGATGGAGGGCTAGTACAGGCTGGTCATCAACACGGTCAGCAGGAGTAGGGGAGAGAGATGCGGTTGCCCCGTCCCTCAGGCGATGGGCGTCTCCTTCGAGGAGGGATGAGGAACCTTCAGCATTGGTTTTGTTGACGGGGTGGATAGAAAGATGGTGAGCACCTTTGACGTGATCTTAAGAGGCCATGATTGTAATCTTGGACGAAGAATGTGTTTTGGTCTTAGAATCTGAGGTGGATGTTAAGACGGGGAAAACAAGGTTCCCACAAACGGCACTAAGACGGGGAAAACAAGGTTCCCACAGACGGCGCCACTGATCGTGAGGGCTTATCAGATCCTGTGACGGGCCAAGAAAAACGCCTGTGATGATGGGAGTGTGATGAGGAGGAGGGGGTGTACCTGCAAGGCACTCCGACGCACAAGTAAGAAAAGGTCAAAGAAAAGGGCAAGTACAAAGTGTGTTCTTAGGATGATTATTGGATCCCTGACCCTCTCAAGTGAGAGGGTTTATATAATGCCCCCAGCGCATGGCCAACAGTCCCTATTTTCGGGGCGAAATAACCGTTTCCCAAAGAATAAGTAACTGCCAAAAACTAGTCGTTATGTCGAGCAGGGTGCCTAAAACTAGCCGTTATGTCGGGCAAAAGCGTAGTTTCGGGCACAAGCCCATGACTGTCCCTGGATAATGAAGTCGTGCGTGACGAGTAAGAATACCGGGGAGGAGTAAATGACCCTGGGGGGTCCATCCCTCCATATATGTCCGGTTGTGGGGCAAAAAGGTAAATTCTTCCCTAATTGACTGGACTTAGGCAATTGGGCTGTTCTGGGAGCAGAAGTGGATTGGGCCATCTCTCTCTCTCTCTCTCTTTCTCTCTCTCTCTCTCTCTCTCTCTATATATATATATATATATATATATATATATATAAGGTTTTCTAATTTTTGAAAGTGACAACAAAGCCCTTTTTTATTTATTCAAATGATAATAAAATTTGGAATAAATTGAAAAAGAATAAAATCGGACGCATGCTATATCGAAAAAATAAAACAAATGCATCAAAAAGACCTACGCACAGCACAACGTAGTTTCATAAATAAGTCTGGAAAAATTTAAAAATGCAAATAAAAAAATCCGATTAAACAAACTCTGACAAGTAAAAATATGATCGCAAACAGCGTGGAAAAAATAAAACAAACGCACTAACATAATCTACGCGTAACATAGTTTCATAAAAGAGTTCGAAAAAGTTCATAATTGCAAATAAAAATACTGGTGGAATTCAACCACAACCTATGGAGAATTCATATTCAATCTTGATCTCAAAATTGTTATGTAATGACAATGAACAAAATAAGAACATGTTTAAAGAAGATGAGTATGAACTGCAGAATAACTCTCTGCCCACAACTGGAATTTTATTATCACTTTTGCAACTGCAAAACCGTGATTATCAAACTTGATTATTACAATGATAAGGGTTCCTCCCTATTTATAGACTTAGGTTAACTTGCATCTCAAGCTAAAGCTCAAACTATAAAAGCCCAAAAATATATAATCTAATCTTTATAAATCAAATCTGATCTTTCTAAATCAAATCTAATCTTTCTAAATCAAATCCAATCTTTCTAAAACAATGAATTACATATTTAACACGCCACCTAATTCATTGTGTCTAAACTACTACATTCATCATAGATCTTAGTTTCTTGAACACTTCGACTGGCATATCTTCTTTGGTGCATCATCAAACCTCTAAAAGTCTTGTAGAATTCGATGCCAAAGAAATATGAGAGGTCTCCCAAGTCTCACATTTCAAACTCCCCACTCAGGTTATGTTTGAAGTCTTCGATCTCCTTCTTGTAACTTCCTGTTATCAACAGGTCATCGACATAGAGGCATAGTATAAGCAATTCACTACTGCTTCTTCTTACATACTCTTCATGCTCAGTTGTACACTTCACAAATTCCTTCTCCCTTAAGAACCTGTCGATTTTCTTATTCCAAGCTCTTGGAGCTTGCTTAAGTCCATACACGGCTTTATGCATCATGTACACATTTCTTTCTTCGCCTCGTTTCACATACCCAGCTGGTTGTGCAACATAAAATTCTTCGTCTAAGGGGCCATTAAGGAATGCACACTTCACGTCCATCTGGCATGTGTGCCAATTGTTCATATTTATTAGACCAACAACCAACCTGATTATTTCGATCCTAGCAACATGTGCAAACACTTCGTCAAAAATCGATTCCTTCCTTATGAAGAAATCCTTTCGCCACAAGTCTCACCTTGTGTCGAGTTATTTCTCCTTTAGGATTCACCTTCACCTTTTAAACCCATTTCACATCAATTTCCTTCTTGCCTTGAGGCAATTCGACAAGTGGCCAAGTGTTGTTGACTTCGATGGAGTCTAACTCCTCATTCATTGCTTTCACCCACTTCGAATATTTCAATGCCTCAGCTGCATTGACTCGTTCGACATCTGCGTAGAAAGCATAATGTACCAGCTCAACCTCTTCATCGACCACATCATCTGATGTAATCGCACATTCTTGCAACCTTGCAGGAATGTGTCTTGTTCGTCGAGGTCTGCTTGGGCCTGCTTCATCTCTGACTTGTTCTTGTCAAAATTCTCTTTCGACTTCAGTGGTTGGTTCTTCACAAGAGATTCTCACTGAATCTTTCTTGACATTCTCAGTCCAATCCCATTCTTTATGCTCATCTATGATCACGTCCCTGCTGATCATTACCTGCTTATTCACTGGGTTGAACAACTTGTAACCTCCAATCGAATGATATCCTATCAAGATCATCTGATTCGACTTATCATCAAGCTTCCTTCTTAACTGATATGGCACATGTCTATGTGTTATAGATCCAAACACCTTCAAGTGACTGAGGCTAGGCTTGACACCAGACCAACATTCTTCTGGTATGATTCCTTCAAGCTTCTTCATCAGACATCTGTTTAATATGTATGTTGTTGTCGAAACCGCTTGTCCCCATAATTCTTTGGGTAGATGCTTTCGATTCAATATACTTCTCACCATGTTCATGATGGTTCTGTTCTTTCTTTATGCAATTCCATTTTGCTGTTGAGTGTAGGGTGGCACCACCTCATGCACAATCCATTCTTTTTCACATAATGCATCGAACTCTTTTGACACATACTCTCCACCACCATCAGTCCTCAAAATTTTCCGCTTTTGACCACTCTATCTTTCAACCATAGATTTAAATCTGGAAAATACTTTGATCACATCACTTTTCTTCTTGATGAGGTAATTCCATAGCTTTCGCCTGTAATGATCTATGAACGTGACAAAGTATATGTTTCCTGAAATCGAATCCACCTGGATTGGACCACATACATCAGAGTATATGACTTCCAGAACTGCCTTCGACTTCCTTCCTGCATCCTTGCTGAGTCTATTCTTGTGTTGTTTCGACTGAACAAACTCTTCACAGACTTCACTTGGAATGTCGATTTCAGGTAATCTTGAAGCCATATTTCTTCTCTTTAGCTCTCTGATGTCATTGGAGTTGAGATAGCCTATTCGAAAATGCCATAACTATTCATCTATGCTGGCTGCAGTTGTTAGGCACTTGTGCTCCATCACATTGAGTTCAATCTTGAAGGTCCTATTTTGAGACATTGGAGGCTTCAAAATCAGCCTACCACCCGCGTCGAGAACTCTCGTCATCTTGTATTCGACAACTACCTTGTAGTTCTTTTCGACAAGCTGTCCTATACTGAGCAGGTTACTTTTCATGCCTGGTATGTATAACACATTGGAAATTATTGATTTCTTGCCATCCTTCCTCACGATCTGAACATCACCAACACCTTCAGCTGCTAGAGTGTTGTCATTTGCAAACTTCACTATGTTCTTCGACGAGGGCTTCATGTTGACAAACCAATCTTTCCTTCCAGTCATGTGTGATGAGCATCCTGAGTCCAAGTACCACTACTACGAAAAACCCATTTAACAACGGTTGGAAATGACATATATTGACGAGGGCAAAGGCGTTGTTATGTAGAGTGTTGTTGTATATGAGGTACGTACAATGACGGTCCGAGAACCGTTGTTGTATTCCAGTTTGCGCGCGCCATTTCACGACAATTAGTTTAGTCAACCGTTGTGATATACTAAACTGTGATCTGGTTCGATTCTCAGCAACAATATTTTTTATTTATATTAGCGTTTGATATACAACTACGAATATGTTTATAACCGCTGCCAAAAACATATTGTTTTTAATATAAAATTTATCTGCGTATCAAATTATTCCCATAATTTATCCTGTCAAAACAGCTTCTGTTTACATGCAAACACAATATGTGCATCAAACACAATTCTTCCTATATTTTATCCTTATAAATGAATCAGAGAATTTACATCAAAAGAAATTTACATCAAAAGCTAAATGAATCAGAGAATTAAACTGCTAACATTGTTTAAATCAAAAGCCAGTATTATTGATTTCATTATGTGCATCAAAAGGCAAAACTATTGTTCACATTATGTGCATCAAAAGCAAAAAATATGTGCATAAAAAAATGTTGCTGATATATCATACATCAGGAGCAGAACCCTTAAGCTCATTGTGGATATACGCCCAACGTTTACGAAGATCCACAAAGTCCTCAAGGGGGAATGGGCTTTCGTCGTTAAACATCTACATAAGAACAAAAAATTGAAGATATATCATGCATGATAATAATTCAATAGTCAACTTATATATTAATATATGTAAACATTTTATGGCATATATTACCGTATCCCATGAATCAACAGTGCCGGCAAGGACGATGTTTAACATATGTTTCATGATAAAATACACACACTCGTAACTCCCGCGTTGTTTCCTCGTCTACAAATTACATGAATATAAAAACATGAATACAACCACACATGCATGAATGTAAATGAAATAAACAAGTAATCAGACCACTTACTTTAGGAGCAAGGTATGTGGGCTTTTTTCTAACATTCCTCAATATATTAACTTGCTCCACAATACTGCACATTGAAAATTGAATTAAACATATTACATGATAAACTAATTACAATTAATGCCAAAGAAAATGATATTAAACAAAGACACTTACGTTAATACAAGATCTTTCATTGGTTTGTGAAGTGGATCGTGCAAGGAACACAGTAATGTCACCGTATTTGTCCTAAACGATATTACGATCAATTGCCAATGACCACTGAATGAACATGAGAATATATATATATATATATATATATATATATATTATTAGTTGTTACTAAAACAAAACTAAATATAGAATATAGAAATAAATTACAACAATACTAACCTACATAGGAATTGTGCAAGGTAATATTCTTTTCCTCCGTCATTTAGCCGACTTTTCAAGTAGTTTTCTCTGATATTTTTTTCATTATACGCCCAAGCAATAAAACTTGGGTCCAAGATTCCATAGGTACTTGATTTATTCAATTCTATACAAACACGGTGAATGTACCTAAATGGTCAAAGAAAATGAATAAATTAAGGGAGAAAATACAAAAAATTATAATGTTCTATAATGACATGTATATTCGACTATATACTTACGTGCACCAAACTTGCAAAATAGATATGTCAAGCCACTTATATCCTGCGAGAAAATCCCTCACATCTTCAAGAGTGTAATACACTAAATCCAATTTTGGGCAATGTTCTAGCGGGAGAGCTTGCGCAAGGTTTGTTGTTGAAATGGACAAGTATAAACTTGTTATTTCATTTGGACTAGGGTCCAATATCCCATTGTGGTTATCTACAGGTGGGGGAGGGGCTGTACAATTACTCCCTTTTGTAGAAGCGTGATTTACGACACTTCTACTTGGAGTTTGATCATCACCAACGCAACGACGGTCTTTATTAGTTCGTTGTTCGAGACTTTCACTTAATCTCTACATCATAACATTCAATTAGAACATAAAACAAAAATAAGCACAATATATTCGATTAGAACATATAATATATATCATACAAAAATAAGCGCGATTTACGACACATACCGAATACATCTCTTGTAACCTTTCCACTTCTTTCTCCCTTTTTTCCCTCTCCTCCTCAAACAGCCTCCTTTGCTCCGCCAATTGCTTCTCAACATTATCAATCTTTTGTCGTTGAGCAAGAAATTCAGCGGTTTCGGTGCTTCTTCTTTGAGATCCAAAGTATGACCTCAAGCCGACACCATCTCCAACACCACGGACACGACCTCCATGCTCAGCTGTTCCGATAGCTTCGACTAATATGTCATGTCGTGCTTCCGGAACAAATGTGCCTTCACGGGCCGCCACAACCAAGTTATCCTACACAACATGAGCAACTTACATAAGCAAACACATTTAAATAACAACCTATGAGCAATTTACATAAGCAAACGCATTTAAACAAAACATATACTTACAATTTTCTCAGCAACTACTCTTGAAGCCTCAGAGGTGTACTCTCCATTAGGTCTGAACCGAGCCCTCTTCCATTTCTCATGTCTTGAAGGTGGAGATGGAATGTCACCATCTCCTCCTTCTTGTAGTTTTTCCTGCAGGATCCTCTTCTCAAGTTTCCTGTAACCCCCACGAGACAATCTATGGGGGTACATGTTTTTCGCCTTGTTCCGAATTCCTACTTCGCTTTTAGCCTGTTATTAACATAGTGAAAATTGTGTATGATTAGTATCTATAACTCATTAGCATAACATTATAGGTTACATAAGATTAGTACTAACCTTGAATTCCTCAGAACGACGTTTCTTCGCAAACTTGTGCCACACCTTCTTCGATAAAAAACTATACCGAATCCATGGAGGTTGAAGACCGCTCTTAGGCTTCGTAATGTAGTCAGCCGTGAGCCATGACTTAAATCCCCTCCAACGAACACTGGCATAAGTTATCCACTTTCTTTTCAATTTTGAGTCATCGGTAAACTCAAAATTCAACTACATTAAATCAATATATAAGTATGAATTAGAAACTATAGGTAGTGATATCAAATATATGAAAATTATAGTATGAAATACCTTAACTCTGTCCATATGTTGTCTTTGACATTACCATCCACTTCTCTCCAATCATCAATCAGTATACTGACTTTGCTACGTGCAAGGAATGCGACATAACTCCTAAAAGTAGCGTAATGTGGACAATCCACTAATCTGTAGTGCGAATCAAACTCGATCGGAATTTTTGTACCAGATGAGTTGCGGACTAGTGTGAATTAGGGCATCATTGTGACACCTCTTTGTGATCTTTTCGTTTGACTTTCAGTTGTTTGAGTTTCATTGGCTAACCTTTCATTTGTTTGAGTTTCTTCGCTGGTTTTTGATGAAGAACTCGACAAGGTCGACATCTAAGTTCAAAAACAACAACAACAACATGAACAACAATGGCAAAAGAGTTTACTGTAGATGCATGGGGAAAATATTTTACGTACCCTAAACGTGACGACGAAGTAAACGATGTTGGTGTTGGTGTTGTTGTTGTCTTCCTTCCTTACGACAACGACGGTGACGATGATGACGACGGTGTTGGTATGTGCGTAATCTTCTATTTTCTTCACTATCGTGACGATGATGGCGAAAATGACAACAAATGGATACTGATGATGCAAGCTTTTGTGGAATCGTGTATTGTTTCACAGTATTGAAGGTTAGGGTTTAGGGTTGAAATCGTGTAACGTTTCGTCTGGTTTCTATTTTCAATGGAATCGAAATAAGGATACTGAAGACACAATGAGACTAGCTAGTTTGGAGACTATTGAAACACTACTGCGATGGTCAAGAATTTACACCGTTATGATATATTATTTACATAATGAAATTTCATATTAAAGTGCCAGAGTTATTTTTAGAATTAAAAATTAAAAAAAACATACAAAATATATCACAACGGTGTATAAAAACAACCGTAGTCATAACTTTTAATTTTTTTAATTAAAAGTAAATAAAAAAGTAAAGGAGCGCTTTAACATAAAAGGAATAATATATATGAATGCGCTGAGGTTCGAACACATGAAAGCTTGAAGGTATCACTACGGTTGATTTATCAACCGTTGTTATATACAGATAATCACCACGGTTGGTTTATCAACCGTTGTTATATACAGATAAGTTTTATTCAATAAACAAATAAAATACAACCGCGCCTTAGTTTATATATGTCACAACGGTGTAGGGATGAAACGTTGTGAGCATGGCGTCGTTGTTTACGCGTTTTGTAGTAGTGTTAGAATCTGAGGTGGATGTTAAGACGGGGAAAACAAGGTTCCCACAGACGACGCCACTGATCGTGAAGGCTGATCAGATCTTGTGACGGGCCAAGAAAAACGTCTGTGATGCTGGGAGTGTGATGAGGAGGAGGGGGTGTACCTACAAGGCACTCCGACGCTCAAGTAAGAAAAGGTCAGAGAAAATGGCAAGTACAATGTGTGTTCTTAGGATGATTATTGGATCCCTGACCCTCTCAAGTGAGAGGGTTTATATAATGCCCCCAGCGCATGACCAACGGTCCCTATTTTCGGGGCGAAATAACCGTTTCCCAAAGAATAAGTAACTGCCAAAAACTAGTCGTTATGTCGAGTAGGGTGCCCAAAACTAGTCGTTATGTCGGGCAAAAGCGTAATTCCAGGCACAAGCCCATGACTGTCCCTGGACAATGAAGCCGTGCGTGACTGGCAAGAATACCGGGGAGGAGTAAATGACCCTGGGGGTCCATCCGTCCATATATGTCCGATTGTGGGGCATAAAGGTAAATTCTCCCCTAATTGACTGGACTTAGGTAATTGGGCTGTTCTGGGAGCAGAAGTGGATTGGGCCATGCCTAGCCATTGGTCCAGTCCATAACAAAAATAAATGATGGAGGAGAGAGAAAAAAACTGACACATAATCTCCACAATTTATTTTAAAATCTAATAGTTCAGATTCATTCTCATGTTCTCACATAAAAATGACATTCTCATGTGATACGTTCCATATATATATATATATATATTTAAAAATGCAAATAAAAATATCCGGTTAAACAAACTTTGACAAGTAAAAATACGATCGCAAACAGCGTTGAAAAAATAAAACAAACGCACAAACATAATCTACGCGTAACATAGTTTCATAAAAGAGTTCAAAAAAGTTCATAATTGCAAATAAAAATACTGGTGGAATTCAACCACAACCTATGGAGAATTCATATTCAATCTTGATCTCAAGATTGTTATGTAATGACAATGAACAAAAACAAGAACATGTTTAAAGAAGATGAGTATGAACTGCAGAGTAACTCTCTGCCCACAACTGGAATTTTATTATCACTTTTGCAACTGCAAAACCGTGATTATCAAACTTGATTATTACAATGATAAGGGTTCCTCCCTATTTATAAACTTAGGTTAACTTGCATCTCAAGCTAAAGCTCAAACTATAAAAGCCCAAAAATATATAATCTAATCTTTATAAATCAAATCTGATATTTCTAAATCAAATCTAATCTTTCTAAATCAAATCTAATCTTTCTAAAACAATGAATTACATATTTAACACGCCACCTAATTCATTATGTCTAAACTACTACATTCATCATAGATCTTAGCTTCTTGAACACTTCGACTGACATATCTTCTTTGGTGCATCATCAAACCTCTAAAAGTCTTGTAGAATTCGATGCCAAAGAAATATGAGAGGTCTCCCAAGTCTGACATTTCAAACTCCCCACTCAGGTTATGTTTGAAGTCTTCGATCTCCTTCTTGCAACTTCCTGTTATCAACAGGTCATCGACATAGAGGCATAGTATAAGCAATTCACTACTGCTTCTTCTTACATACTCTTCATGCTCAGTTGTACACTTCACAAATTCCTTCTCCCTTAAGAAGCTGTCGATTTTCTTATTCCAAGCTCTTGGAGCTTGCTTAAGTCCATACACGACTTTATGCACCATGTACACATTTCTTTCTTTGCCTCGTTTCACATACCCAGCTGGTTGTGCAACATAAAATTCTTCTTCTAAGGGGCCATTAAGGAATGCACACTTCACGTCCATCTGGCATGTGTGCCAATTGTTCATATTTACTAGACCAACAACCAACCTAATTGTTTCGATCCTAGCAACAGGTGCAAGTACTTCGTCAAAGTCGATTCCTTCCTTATGAAGAAATCCTTTCGCCACAAGTCTCACCTTGTGTCGAGTTACTTCTCCTTTAGGATTCACCTTCACCTTTTAAACCTACTTCACATCAATTTCCTTCTTGCCTTGAGGCAATTCGACAAGTGACCAAGTGTTGTTGACTTCGATAGAGTCTAACTCCTCATTCATTGCTTTCACCCACTTCGAATATTTCAATGCCTCAACTGCATTGACTCGTTCGACATCTGCGTAGAAAGCATAATGTACCAGCTCAACCTCTTCATCGACCACATCATCTGATGTAATCGCACATTCTTGCAACCTTGTAGGAATGTGTCTTGTTCGTCGAGGTCTGCTTGGGCCTGCTTCATCTCTGACTTGTTCTTGTCGAATCTCTTTCGACTTCAGTGGCTGGTTTTTCACAAGAGATTCTCACTGAATCTTTCTTGACATTCTCAATCCAATCCCATTCTTTAAGTTCATCTATGATCACGTCCCTGCTGATCATTACCTGCTTATTCACTGGGTTGAACAACTTGTAACCTCCAATCGAATGATATCCTATCAAGATCATCTGATTTGACTTGTCATCAAGCTTCCTTCTCAACTGATTTGGCACATGTCTATGTGTTATAGATCCAAACACCTTCAAGTGACTGAGGCTAGGCTTGACACCAGACCAACATTCTTCTGGTATGATTCCTTCAAGCTTCTTCATCAGACATCTATTTAATATGTATGTTGTTGTCGAAACCGCTTATCCCCATAATTCTTTGGGTAGATGCTTTCGATTCAACATACTTCTCACCATGTTCATGATGGTTCTGTTCTTTCTTTATGCAATTCCATTTTGCTGTTGAGTGTAGGGTGGCACCACCTCATGCACAATCCATTCTTTTTCACATAATGCATCGAACTCTTTTAACACATACTCTCCACCACCATCAGTCCTCAAAATTTTTTGTTTTTGACCACTCTGTCTTTCGACCATAGATTTAAATCTGGAAAATACCTCGATCACATCACTTTTTTTCTTGATGAGGTAATTCCATAGCTTTTGCCTGTAATGATCTATGAACGTGCAAAGTATATGTTGCCTGAAATCGAATCCACCTGGATTGGACCACATATATCAGAGTATATGACTTCCAGAACTACCTTCGACTTCCTTCCTGCATCCTTGCTGAGTCTATTCTTGTGTTATTTTGACTGAACACACTCTTCACAGACTTCACTTGGAATGTCGATTTCAGGTAATCCTGAAGCCATATTTCTTCTCTTTAGCTCTCTGATGTCATTGGAGTTGAGATAGCCTATTCGAAAATGCCATAACTATTCATCTATGCTGGCTGCAGTTGCTAGGCACTTGTGCTCCATCACATTGAGTTCAATCTTGAAGGTCCTATTTTGAGACATTGAAGCCTTCAAAATCAGCCTACCACCTGCGTCGATAACTCTCGTCATCTTGTATTCGACAACTATCTTGTAGTTCTTGTCGACAAGCTGTCCTATACTGAGCAGGTTGCTTTGCATGCCTGGTATGTATAACACATTGGAAATTATTGATTTCTTGCCATCCTTCCTCACGATCTGAACATCACCAACACCTTCAGCTGCTAGAGTATTGTCATTTGCAAACTTCACTATGTTCTTCGACGAGGGCTTCATGTTGACAAACCAATCTTTCCTTCCAGTCATGTGTGATGAGCATCCTGAGTCCAAGTACCACTGGTCCTGGAATCTCTCTTCGTCTCTTGTTGTGACCATTAGCAACATCTCTTCTTCTTCATGTTTCCAACTTTGCATCATTTTCCTGATTCTTCTTCTTTTTCTGGACAATCACTAAAATAGTGACCATACTTCTGACAATTGAAACACTGGATGTGACTTTTGTCAGGCTTTCGACCACCACCTCTTCCTCTACCTGCAGCACCACCTCTTTGGTTGCGTTGGTTCCAGGGTTTTCTCTGATTCGACCAATTTCCTTCCTACTGATTTCGACTAGTCGAATTGGTGTAGCCTCCTCTACCTTTTTTTCATTCCATCTTCCTTTGCCTTTCCTTTCTTTTTCTAACTGCGCGTGCAAAGACATACCACTCTTCGACTTTCCTACAACTCTTTCAGCCATCATTTGTTCATGAGAGTCAAACGTCCCTTGAAGCTCTTCCTTCGTCAATACTGGCAAGTCTTTAAACTCTTATAGGGCTACTACCACGTGGTCGAATTTTGGAGCTAATGACCTCAAGATCTTTGACACAACTGATCTTGATGCCAACATTTCTCCACATACCTTGATTTGATTCACCAGCTTTGTAACTCTGGGGAAAAAATCTGTTATACTTTCATTGTCTTCCATCTGAAGCAATTCATAAGTCCTTTTGTGAGTTTGTAACCTCACCTCTTTCACCTTCTTTGCGCCTCCAAATGATTTTTCAAGAATCTCCCAAGCTTCTTTTGCTAATTCTACATCACTAACCTTTTCAAAGTTATCTGGATCAACACATTGATGGATTATAAATAAAGCTTTATAATCTTTCTTCTTCAATTCTTTATATGCTTTTTTCTCCTGATCTGTCGCAGTTTCTGCAAGCGGTGATAATCCACCTTAATTTGCTTGCACCAATTCTCATAATTATCTTCCTTGAGAATTGGAAGATCTGCTGGAAAGTGACTGTTCGGGTGATTCATCGCCATCACAGTTTTCTTTCTTGAATTGCAACCGGAGCTCTAGATACCAAATGTTAGAATTCAACCACAACATATGAAGAATTCCTATTCAATCTTGATCTCAATATTGTTATGTAATGACAATGAACAAAAACAAGATCACGTTTAAAGAAGATGAGTATGAACTACAGAGTAACTCTCTGCCCATAACTGGAATTTTATCATCACTTTTGCAATTGCAAAACCGTGATTATCAAACTTGATTATTACAATGATAAGGGTTCCTCCCAATTTATAGATTTAGGTTAACTTGCATCTCAAGCTAAAGCCCAAACTATGAAAGCCCAAAAATATCAAATCTGATCTTTCTAAATCAAATCTAATCTTTCTAAAACAATGAATTACATATTTAACAAATACATGGTTAAACAAGCTCTGACAGGTAAAAATACGATTGCAAACAACGTCGAAAAAAATAAAACAAACGCACCAAAATGACCCACGCGCAACGTAGTTTCATAGAATAATCTGATACAGGTTAAAGCTAGAAATATTTTACCCGCTAATTTTACACACAATGTCAAATCTCTTTGCCTGTAGAACCAAAATTTTATTCTGATAACCTTGGATTGACTTAAAAAGATGCATGAGGCGATGAAAATGCATGAAATGCAGTAAACTCAATTTTTGAATTTAAAATGAACTGAAAGTTGACTGAATGTCGACTTTTACTGAATTGATGAATGACTGACTGAACTATTGATACAACTATTTCAATGAATGAATGCTCGGGGCAAAATTAGGGTATGACAATGTTTTTGGTGTAGGATATCCCGATTTCAAATAAACCTGAACAAAATATTATGTTTTTGATAGCAAACCGATACACATGATGCATTTAGATGGATTTTGAGGTGGCTTACTTCAGAAATATTACTGTATTGTTTTTTATATCTGTTGTGTTAATAACAAAACTCTATAAATGAATGCAAGAGGTATTTCAGAGATGCATCTTCAAATACATTTAAATAAAATATGCAGATGCATCTTCAAACTATATTTTAAAAAAAATTGAGATGAATCTCAAAAACGATAAAATTGGAGCGAATTTAAATGTGTCCAAAAAATATATCTCTAAATATTTGAAAACTATTTTCAGGTTTAAGGGGGTGGGAGGCGTCGTGTTTGGAAAGAGCATTTATCAAAAGACAAATAGAACATGCCGACCCAATGGGCTTAAGTGATGCTATCAGCCTTTTATGGGTTTTCACTCTCTCAATTCTGCCGAAACGCGAAAAGCAGAGAAAAGAAGCTTAGCGATTCTTTCCATTCACTTCACTCCGATAGTTAGTAAAATCATTACCAATGAGATTTCATGCTAGATTTTTCAATTTCCGTCATCTTCTCCGGTTCCGAAACCAATTCCAATCAAAATCCGAACTCACGCTTCCAAATTTCCGGCTTCGTCCTTACTCTTCCGGTAACTTTTCGCCCCTTCGATTGTATATTGCATTTGATTTTTTTGTTTTTTCGGTTTTTGAATACACTAATTTTGATATCAGAAGTGCAACCTGAAATTTCGCCGGATCTGTTAAACATAATGGAACAAAGATTCTCTGCTATTAAGTATAGGGCTAATTGTCTTGATAATCTCATAAATCAGGTAATGCAATTTTGATGTTTTTACTTTTTTGTAAAACTGAATTGTTTCTCATGTGAGTTTTGATGGTAGTTCTTGAATTTATGTTTAATTTTATGATTATGTAATTTAATTTGATTTGAGATGATTATCTTATGTATAATTGATGTTGTTGATTGAAGACAGCCAGAAGTGTCACCTTCAGAGTATGCAAGAGCTAACAAGGAGCTTCGAAAGCTGAGTGGTTCTGTGGAACTTATTAATCAATTGAAGGATAAACAGAAGGTAATTTTATGGTTATGTGATTCTGTTGATGCAACTTGTTTTTGCTTAGGGACAACACCGACTTGCTTGAATTGCATGTAGTATAACTGAGTAAGTGTCTTGGGAGAAGACAATAAGGTAATGTCTTTGTCTTCAGTTTAGATTGGATTTTAACTAAATTTACCTGTCATAAAATAAGTGTACACAACTGTAGCAGAGATGAGGATGTTGCTTTGGATGTGTGGTAAGACTAGATATGATAAGATTAAAAATGAAAATATTAGTGAGTGTTGGGGTAGCACCTATGGTAGAAAAAATGGTGGAAAATAAACTTAGGAGATTTGTTCATGTAGAGAGAAGGCCTATATATTATGTGGTAGGGAGAGTAAATCGGATGGAGAGGAGTCAACCAGGTAAAAGTAGAGACAGTCCTACTTTTAGAAGTTGAAGTTAGGCTATTGGTTTTCTTGAAAATCATCTGATACTCATTTTGACTGTCGGTAGGAAATTGATGGCTTGAAGTCACTAATGACTGAATGTTCTGAAGACAAAGACATGCTTAATATGGCAACAGAGGAAATGGGCCAAGCCATAGAGGAAGAAAGAAAACTGCAGAATATGCTGCTGAAGTCATTACTTCCTAAGGATGATGCCGATGAAAGAGATTGCATTTTGGAGGTACGAGCAGGTAAAATATCACTGTTGAAAAGGGAGATCTATTGTTTGTGTTCATCAAACATATCTTTCAACAAATGTCTACTAACTTGTCTTAGGTCCTGTACTCCTGTTGATCATTATGCTTCTGTCTCTCTACACTTTCTGTTATTCTCGTGTTCATTTGTTTATACTGTTTTTACAGGGAGTGGTGGGGAGGAAGCTTCCTTGTTTGCCATGAATATCCTTAAGATGTAAGGTTACATTTATCACTGGGTTCACATTTAGAAATTGTTGTCATAATTTTCTAAAGCAGGTCTTGTCTTGCATAATGCAGGTACGAGAAGTATGCTCACAACAAAGGCTGGAAGTTTGAAGTGGTAGATATAGCTCAATCTGATATGAAGGGATTCAAGGTACGTATTTCATGCATTAATGTGTATTAAATATGACCTGTTTTTCAGTACCGTAACTGTTCTTGTTAAGTGTTTTGAATTGTTCATTTCAGCATCTACCATGCATTGGAATTTGGAATCTTCCAATTATATTGTGTACCGCCATTTTCTGGTCTATCGATTGATGTATGTTTGGTTTTCACTCTCTCAGGAGGCTAGTGCAGCAATTGTAGGAGTTGGTGTTTTTGGGAAACTAAAATTTGAGAGTGGAATTCATAGAGTACAGGTTTTAGTCGCCGCCTCTCACATTAAATCTATGTATACATTTCTTTCAACAATTAGTAACATTTTTTTTTAACAGCGTGTTCCTGTCACCGAAAAATTGGGACGTGTTCATACAAGTGCTGTTTCTGTTGCAATTCTCCCTCAGGCTGATGAGGTAATTAATAAATGCCCTGTGATACGGAACTTAGATGCTTGTTTTTTTTAACCTTGAGATCTTCTGAAATAAGGATAAAATGAAAAACATCCCATACAAGTGCAATTTCTATCTCTGTTTTTTCTTCCTTTGGTTAATATCTTATACAATCAATTTTCTGAAGTTCTTGCTAGAATCTTATATTATATTCATGCCCCTTTTATAGGTCGATGTTCAGTTAAAAAATGAAGACTTAAAAATTGATACCTATCGATCTGGTGGTTCAGGTGGTCAGCATGCAAATACAACTAACAGTGCTGTTAGAATAACTCACATTCCATCTGGGATTGTGGTTGCTATACAAGACGAGCGTTCTCAGCATATGGTAAATGATTCCAAAACATTTGGCATGATTCACTTCTTTTTTTACTGCTAATGTGGTTATTCTGTTTTACAATTTTTCATTTTTTTTTTGGTTGTTTTTCTTCTCCTTACATGCCAACCATGCCTTCACATTTATGCTCAGAATAAGGCCAAAGCTCTCAAGGTACTGTGCGCAAAGCTATATGAAATGGAAAGGATCAGACTTCATAGTAGTCGATCAAAGCTCCGATCAGAGCAGGTAGAAGATCTCTTAATAAATTTTGTTCAGTAGTATGTCATAACTTTTTTCCTGGATTCCCTCACCTCAAGTTTCAAATTATACAGATCGGTAGTGGGGATAGATCTGAACGCATCCGAACATACAATTTTCCTCAAGGTCGCGTAACTGATCATAGAGTTGGTATCACTTATCACAACATAGAAGATGTGATGCTAGGAGAGAGTCTTGATGTCTTTATTGACGCTCTCCTTCTGAAAGAAGAAATGGATGCAATTGCAACTTTTAGTTCTTCTACATAAGTCCAGTGGGTGAAAATTTTGCTTGATATTAATTCAATGTTTTATTTATGTATTCACTTGCCGAAATGAACAAGTTTCATATTTTGTTTGAGATGCACCTTTCATCATCAAATTTATATCATAACCACTCTACCGGATCTCGTATAAGATTTAGGGAACCAATTTAGATATGGAGAATTTTGTGTATGGAAATAAATACATTTTCTGATTAAAAAGGAAAACATTTTCCGTTTTTGTGATAAAGAAAGACTATTCTAAATCCTCTTTAAGATGATGAGAGTAATTGGCAGACATGTTATGTTGCAGACAAAATCTGACTCCCTCACCCTTAAAGGGGTGACAGGTTTTGTTGAGTTTGTATCAAAGTAT
Organism: Lathyrus tuberosus; assembly: GCA_022829125.1. NCBI lineage: Eukaryota > Viridiplantae > Streptophyta > Magnoliopsida > Fabales > Fabaceae > Lathyrus > Lathyrus tuberosus. Next base: position 9,911,132 of record JALAZF010000018.1, read on the forward strand.
CAGTGAGATTCTCAATGTACAAAATATTCTCTATATTCATTATATTGTGAATGAGTTCCTAGGAATTCCTCAATTTCTTCACAAAATCAATGTAGCATGAAGGGTTGACATGGATGGTTTAGGAAGAAGAACAAGCTGTTTGAGCTGGCATTAGCAATGGTAGACGAGAAACACCCTGATCGGAGGTGTGAGAAAAGTGCAGCCCGAACGGTGGGAGGTTGTTGCAGCTATGTTGCATTTTCACTATTCTATATAGAAATAATTGTTATTTTTCAAAATATGTTCTTTAAATATTATTGTTTACAATAGTTCCAATGTATTAATAGAACTAATGGAGTAAAAATATAAAATTTAATGACAATATCATTGCATTTTTTTATTTTGAATCTTAATCATTTTGAGGTAATAAGATAGTCATTTTGAGGTAGTAATATATGATAGTTGATGAGTATTAAATATATATATATATATATATATATATATATATATATATATATATATATATATATATATATATATATATATATATATATATATATATATATATATATATATATATATATATATATATATATATATATATATATATATATATAGTTGAGTTAGGCCACAATGAACAATGAAATTGAAAATTTTGAAACGTTAGTGCTGTAGAAATCTCCTTTCTAACAAATTAGGTCAAAAGAGAGTACATTTATGTGCAAAAAAATGTCAGACTTCAGATGATTGTATAGCTGTAAAAATTAAAGAAAATTGGAAGCAAGAATGCCACAAGAGAAATTAATAAATGGAAGTTTGCAAGCAAAGGAAAACACTTCAATTTAATTATGATAATATACTCACATTTAAAAGTAGAAGTTCACAAAATCTCTTTAATATAGTGATCTTATTGATATCAATTTGACAAAAATAAGATAAAAGGTATTTGTCTGACTCAAAATGACGGTTAGATGACCGTTTTAGTCATGAAGACAAAAAAAGACTACGAGCTACATCAAATTAACGAAGACGAGTGAGTGCGGTGGAGGTATAGAAGTAAAGAGAAAGAGGGGCAGGGAAGAAGACCGTTTTAGTCACGAAGACAAAAAAGACTACGAGCAACATCAAATTAACGAAGACGAGTGAGTGCGGTGGAGGTATAAAAGTAAAGAGAAAGAGGGGCAAGGAAGAAGAGACAGTGCATGAGAGTAGCCACAACAGATTAATTAACTCTTCCTCTTGTGAGATATTGGATTGTACTCTAGTTTTAGCATGTCGACGAAGTCCGCTCACATACTGTTGTCGAAGACCTACATGTTGTAGTCGAATTGTGCTCTAATATGTAGGAGATCGAATTGGGCCTTGTGTAATGGATTCAATTGTTTAAGCTAGCTTGTAATGAGTAATTGTTAAAAAGCTCATTAGTTTAGTATGTTAGGTTTATTATAAATAGCATACCAGTCTTTCTTCATAAGGTGTGACAAATCCTTATTAGCTTGAGAGAGGTTAATTGATGGTATTCACTTGTAATCTTTTAACCTTATTGAGAAAGTGAATAGTAAAACAGATTTAACCAATTATCTATTCTTCTTCCTTTTTTTCTCTTCCTTTATGAACGCTAATAGGGTTTCGTATGTTTGTTTTTTCAAGTTTTTCCTTCTTTTCTACCCTTGTGGATTTCTTGGTGTTCAAGAAACCAAATATACTTTGTTATTCCGGCATCGTAATTCACAACAAATTGGTGCGGTGAGCGTGGAGAAGATGCCTTCAACAAAATATGAGATTGAAAAGTTCACCGGAGTGAACGATTTCGGTCTGTGGCGCTTGAAGATGAAAGCCCTACTGGTTCATCAGGGTTAGGGGTTGCGTTAACGGAAAAAGAAAAGACGATCATGATAGAGAAAGCCCACATCGCAATATTGTTGCGCCTTGGTGATAAGGTTCTTCGACAGGTATCAAAGGAAACTACGGCATCGGGGTTATGGTTGAAACTTGAAAGCTTGTACATGACCAAATCTCTGGTGAATCGACTCTACCTGAAGCAAGCTTTGTATTCATTCAAGATGAGTCAAAGACAAAGTGTTGGCTGAGCAGTTGGATATGTTCAACAAGCTGATCCTTGATCTTGAAAATATTGATGTGAAGATCGATGATGAAGATCAAGCACTGTTGTTGTTGTGCGCTTTGCCCATAACACATGCTCACTTTAAAGAAACTCTCTTGTATGGAAGGGAGTCCCTGAGCTTAGCCTTGTATTCTAAGGACCTGAACGAACGAAAGGAGCATAAACCTTCGACGATTCGTGAAGGTTTGGCCGTTAAGGGAAAATTCTTGCGAAAGGATGGTAAGTTCGACAAGAAGAAAGGTAAAAGTCAACAGAAGTCTTATAGTGGCGAAGCATCTGGTATTCGATGCTATCATTGTAAGAAGGAGGATCACACAAGAAAGGTGTGCGCTGAACGCTTGAAAGATCATGGAGGTAAGGATAATGGCAACGCAACCATTGTTCAAGATGACTTCGACTCATCTGATGTCCTTGTGGTTTCAAGCAGCGGCTCAAGAAAAGAGTGGATTATGGATTCAGGTTGCACTTGGCACATGACTCCAAACAGAGAATTTTTCGAGGAGCTATGTGATCAAGATGGTGGATCAGTGCTGCTGGGAAACAACAAAGTTGCAAAACTGCAGGTATTGGATCTGTGAGATTCAAGCTCCGTGATGAGTCAATAAGGTTATTGACTGAAGTCAGGTATGTACCTGATTTGAAGAGAAATTTGGTTTCTCTTGGTGAATTTGACAGAAAGGGATATGTTTTTCAAGGAGAGAAAAGTATCCTAAGAGTCATGAAGGGGCCGACGTAAGTCTTGAGAGGCGTGAAGAAACAAGGCTTGTATACCCTTGAGGCTGAAGTTGTAAGTGGTTCGACAAATGTTTCATCCACGAAACCTTTGTCGAAGACAGAAAATTGGCACATGAGATTGGGCCATGTCATTGAAAGGTGTCTGGTCGAATTGGGGAAACAAAATCTGCTTAGAGGAAACAAAGTCGAAAAGCTAAAATTTTGTGAACCCTGTGTACTTGGAAAATCTTGCAGAGTAAAGTTCAACAAAATCAAACAAAGAACTCATGGATCCCTTGATTACATCCATGTTGATCTTTGGGGGCCTGAAAGGTGTCCATCACATTCAGGAGCAAGGTATTTTCTATCCATAGTCAATGATTATTCCAGAAAGTTGTGGGTATTCATCCATAAGACTAAGGATGAAACTTTTGAGAATTTCAAAGGTTAGAAGACTATGGTCGAAAATCAGACTGGCAGAAAGGTCAAGAGGTTGAGAACCGACAATGGCCTTGAATTTTACAATGAGGCGTTCGACAGCTTGTGTGCTGCGTCAGGTATTGCAAGGCAGAAAACTATTGCAGGTACTCCACAACAAAATGGTTTAGAAGAGAGGTTTAATTAAACTATTTTGGAAAATTTTAGATGCATGTTGACTAGTGTTGGGTTAAAGAAGGTGTTTTGGGCCGAGGTTGTTTCGACAATAATATATCTGATAAATAGATGTCCTTCGACTACGTTGATATGAAGACACCTAAAGAAGTTTGGTCGGGACATTCACCTATTCTCGACAGACTGAGAGTATTTGACTGCGTTGCCTATGCTCACATTAGGCAAGACAAGGTAGAACCTAGAGCTCTGAAATACATGTTCATAGGATATCCTGAAGGAGTCAAAGTTTATAGGCTATGGTGCCTAGAGCCAGGCCACAGGAGGTGTATCACCAGTCGAGATGTAGTTTTCAATGAAGCTGAGATGGCTTTCAAGAAAATTGATGATGCTAACGAAGAGCTGGAACATGGAGAGATTCCTGTTGAGGTGGAGCATGTTGATGCTGAATTGCGTATCCCAGATGAAGTCAAAGAAGAAGCAGAAGACGTTGTCGAAGATGAGGAGACTGATAATGACTACCTGCTAGCAAGAGAGAGGTCGAGGAGATTCATCAAGCCACCTCAGAGACTTGGGTATGCAGATGTTATAGCTTATGCCTTAATCTCTGCAAGTGAGATTCTCGACGAAGAACCTAGAGACTATAAGGAAGTTATGAGGAGACGAAAGAAGACTGAATGACTGAAGGCCATGGATGATGAGATGAAATCTTTTCATGATAACAACACATGGGAACTGATCAAGAAACCTGCTGGAGCCAGGTTAGTCAATAGTAAATGGATTTTCAAAGTTAAGGAAGGAATCGAAGGAGTGGCGTCGAAGAGAAACAAGGCAAGATTGGTCACTAGGGGGTTCTCTCAAAAAGAAGGTGTCTACTTCAGTGATGTGTTCTCTCCTATTGTGAAGCACAGGTCCATTTGAATGTTACTTGCCATGGTGGCACAGTTCGATCTTGAACTAGAACAGATGGATGTGATCACTGCGTTCTTGTATGGTGATATAGATGAAATAATCCCGATGAGGCAACCTGAAGGGTATGTCGAAAAGAGGAAGGAAGATTATGCGTGCAAGCTGAAGAGATCTTTATATGGACTGAAACAATCTCCTCGGCAGTGGAATAGGAGATTCGACAAGTTCATGGCACACATAAGTTTCATTAGAAGTCAGTTCGACCACTGTGTTTACTTCAGATTTTGACCTGGTAATTCATTTGTTATTTTGTTGCTTTATGTGGAAGATATTCTAATTGCAAGCAACAATGTCGAAGATGTAATGAGGGTGAAGGTTGAACTCAATAAGGAGTTCGACATGAAGGATCTGGGAGTTGCGTCCAGGATTCTTGGGATTGACATTCGAAGAGATAGAAAGCAGTCGAAATTATGCTTATCTCAAGAGGCATACCTACAGAAGATTCTCGAAAAGCATGATATGTCGAATTCAAAGCCTGTTATGACTCCGACAAACCCTCAATTCAAGATGAGTATAGATAAGTCTCCCAGTACTGATGTCGAAAGAGCTTATATGAATAGCATTTCATATGCTAATATAGTGGGTTCTTTGATGTATGTTATGGTATGTACTAGACCTGACATAGCATATGCAGTAAGTCTTGTAAGCAGGTACATGGCGAATCCTGGAAAGGCTCACTGGCAAACATTGAAGTGGATTTTAAGGTACATAAATGGGTCTATGAATAGAGTCCTAATTTATGGTGGAGCCTTGAGTGAAGATAGTAAAGCAGCAATCGAAGGATATGTCGACTCTGATTATGCAGGTTGTGTGGATTCCAGAAAATCTATTTCTGGATATCTGTTCACTATGTTTGGGACAACAATCAGTTGGAAAGTAACACTTCAGAAGGTTGTTGCCTTATCAACCACTGAAGCGGAATATATCGCCCTAACTGAAGTTGTGAAGGAAGCATTGTGGCTTGAAGGTTTTGCAAAGGAGCTGAAACTTCAAGGTCCAGTTATCACTGTTAAATGTGATAGTCAAAGTGCAACACACATGTCGAAGAATTCAGCCTATCATGAGCGAACCAAACACATTGATGTGAGACTGCATTTCGTTAGAAGGGTAATCGAGCGTGGGGAAGTCTAAGTGCTGAAGGTTTCGACAGATCATAACGCTGCTAATATGATCACCAAGAAATTGTCTAGTTGCAAGTGTTTTCACTGTATGCAGTTGATAAAAATGCATGAAGAAATTCATGAAACCAAATATATTTTGTTATTCCAACATCCTAATTCACAACACCTCTCATTCTTTATATTACATTTAAGGCTACATTCATGATGTACGCCTATACCTCTTTGCTTCCCTTTTAACTATATCAGCTCCACCACTTTCATTAACTTCATAGAAGAAACCGAAACAAAAACATAACATAACTCTTTCATTATAGTTTTTTCAAAATAATTTGATTTTGTGTTCATGCATAGATTTGAATGATCTCACGCAATTGGAATCCGTATATATAATTAACAATGATAAAGGAGCAAGGTTAGTAGTGATGTACTTAATATTTTCGCAAGAATGTTGTACTATTAATTGATTTCAAGGAAACCATAATACTATAGTATTGGTGTGTACTTCACACTTTTCGGCTTGCAGTACTGCAAGTTGAAACTTGTTTTCATTAGGTTACAATTCTTTCTTGTAATATAGAGATATGTCAATCTATAAAAAAACAAAACTACATTAGTTTAATGACGAAGTATGAATGCCATCCAACTAATGTACTTAACTTTCTTAAATTTTCTATTAGTGATTCTTTATTATTATTATTATTATTATTATTATTAGGCAAAACAGCACCAGAGATCATTTAAGTTATTTAATACTACCACTTAAATCCTTTAAGATTTTTTTGTAACGGTTGGGTCCTTAACGTTTTAAAAAGTTTGCACCGTCATCCTTTTTTGAAATTTTCATTAAAAAAATGCATATGTGGCAAAAACGAAGCTTAGGTGGCATTTATGTGGCATTTTATTTTATTATTTATTTATTTATTAATTCGACATGGATTTTAATTTAATTTTTAAATTTTTTATTAATTTTTTTATATTTTTTTTTATTTTTTTTATAATTTTTTTTTATTTTTACACCAGTTAAGGCTGGAAGGACCTGATTGCTACATTTTAAAAACATGTGTATTTTGATTATACCTAGTTTATCAATAAATATAAAAAAAATTATTTTTTAAATTAATTGAAGAATATGTGTATTTTGATTATACCTAGTTTATCAATGAATTTAAATTTTTTTTTATATTAAAAATTAAAAGTAATTTTTTTATGTTAAAGATTAAAAGGAGTACTACCTTAGTCATATTATTTATTTAATAATTAATATATTTATCTATTATACAATCCAAATACATTATATTAGATATTCAATAAATCAAAAAAGTATAAACTTCTTATATATGGAACTAAAGGGAGTATTATTCCCATGTTAATTAAAATTAATTTTATTTTAATATTAACTATTTTTTAATTCTAGTATTTCAGTATACTATTTGCTTCAGTGTCAACTTCAAAATTTAATTTGACCAAAATTTTGATAAACATATTTTCCTCTCTATTATTTATATTTCTAATTTATTAAATTAATCAATTGATAATATAAATGAATTTCAATGATTTTCTCATAATGCTTTTAAACTAGACTACAAGCATCCAATATTAAAAGTATTTATATAAGTTTAATTAACTGTAGTTAACTCCTTTAACAATTCTCTTAACACTTAACTAACATATAATATAAATTTTCAAAAAGTAAAAAGAAGATCTACACAACAACGAATAAAGGTCTTCATTCATTCTTACTTGTTTTCCGCTGCTCCAAACTTATTTTTATAATGTCATCACATTTTATAACTTGCATTAAAAAAAATAGTGTAACACTCACGTCCCATATGTTTTTAAAATGTAACAATCAGGTCCTTCCAGTCTTAACTGGTGTAAAAATAAATAAAAAATTTTAAAAAATTTTAAAAAAAATTTAAAAAAAAATAAAAAAAAATAAAAAAAAAGTTTTAAAAAAAATTTAAAAAAAATTAAAAAAAATTTAAAAAATTAAAAATTAAATTAAAATCTACGTGGAATTAATAAATAAATAAATAATAAAATAAAATGCCACATAACTGCCACCTAAACTTCGTTTTTGCCACATATGCAATTTTTTTAATGAAAATTCCAAAAAAGGGTGACGGTCCAAACTTTTTAAAACGTTAAGGACCTAACCGTTACAAAAAAATCTTAAAGGACTTAAGTGGTAGCATTAAATAACTTAAATGACTAAAAGTGTTGTTTTGCCTTATTATTATTATATAAAAATCACTATTAATAATTTACAAAACAAAGAGAGGAGTTTGAACTGTCCCAACGATTGATGGTCTTTCAAACGCTCTGATCAATGTTATTACTCTGGCTAGAATGGTGAGGAGTTTGCCCGACCCTCCCAACCAAATTTTCGAGAAGGAACCGCCATAAGACCTGCCCTTAATGTTGAGATTTGTGGAAATACCCGAAGGGTGTCACGTACTTCAGCTCATGTCTTCTTGGCTCGGTCGGGAGCTTGTACTCCAAAAGATCATTGGGCGTCTACTTCAAAAGAAGATTGCTCTTACCTCGTCAATCTGACCAACAAAGCTCTTAAGGAGGAGTTGTCAACCCTGGCATACTACATCCACTGAGCTTTTGTCGTTCAGCCATTGGTGGGGTCGGTTGCTTGGATGTTCTTTTAGATGATCGTCGTTGTAAGGAGAAAGAGAACTACTGGAGGACAATATCTGTAATCTGACACTTTAGCGTGATACATACCTACAAGAAGTACGAAATGCTACTATTTCTCTTATCGGGATATGTGATGCCTTAAGAGTTTTCATTCTCCCTAGCTCGTTAGTTGATCGATTAAAACTATTACTAATGGGAAATGGCAAAGAAACATAAAGTTATGGCTTCTGCCTAGGCTTCGATATCTACTACGAAGGCATCTTTTTCACGGGCTCAGGAGGTTGTTGCGGTGAGAATCGGATAACAAGCTATTGATTAACTTGCATCGCATTTCTTTGAATTCACCACCGACTTTGATTTATCCAAAGGAAAGGTTCAAGATTGAGAAAACCTAAAGGGGGAGATCTAAGGTTCGGGGGTTGGTTATACTAAGGGAAGGTACTAGCACCCTTAATATCTGTAGTACTCTACAGGAACCTCTTGTTTGTGTTTGTGTTATGTTATGTTAGCTTGCTAAAAGAAAATGTGCTACGGTAAATGTAAGGACCTAAGGGTATGTACACTAAGTATGCTCGCCGAGATATCACATCTCGTGCCTACGTATCTTGACGGGAGTGGAATCAGAGCATTCGTAGTTCCCCTCAATGGGGTGAGGAACTCTTGACTGTGGTCAAGGTTCCAAGGGAAAGTAGGGTCTGAAAGCAAGACACCTAAGTGGAGTGCGGCGACTCCAAAGATTCAGTTAAAACGGGGAAGAAGTGTTCATGAAAAAGAGTAGGGTCTGACAGCAAGACACCTACGTGGAGTGCGGCGACTCCAAGCCTAAGGCTAGGTTAAGAGGGTGATGATCTATCTATGACCTTACGGTCAATAGAGAGACTTTCATTTGGAATAATGGGAAGATAAAAAAACTTCTATGAATAAGAATGTTACAAGGGGGTTGAGATTTATATAAACAATATAGGTTTAGGAATTCAAGGAGAATGTGCACAATTATGGATAAGGTAAATACCTAAAGGGAACACATTACAAGTTTAGGACATCAATTAAATGGCTGGCAACCTATCATGGACATATATTAATCATGCTTTCTTATATCAAAAAGATACAACCATACACAAACACTAAACATAAGCAATGTTTAAACAAATTGGAATGGCTCAAAAATAATTCAAAAGTGTCAAGAGACACAAGTATTACCACCAAAGGAAAGCAACGTTTTCTTAATAATCCTAAAACATTTCACATAGTGCACATAGACAAAAGCCTTTAAACATAAATATTTTTAGTGATTTTTTAATATCATGTGAAAATGAATCAAAAATGGTGAAAGATGCAAAAAGAATGGCTTAAAAATCATGAATTATGAAGAAGTTATGTCCATTTGAAAATGATGAATACAAGTAAAGAAAATAAAAGAAATCAAGTGCTAAAAAAATAGGGGAAGGCCCCCAAGGGAGTAGAACCCGTGTCCTTGTGATTACAGCCTAAAACAACTACCAAACCAACCATTACATGTGTGTTAGTAGGTCATGGCCAAAGCAAAATAAATATGAAAAGGGCGCATTTTCAGAAAATAAAAACAAAGGACTGGGCCGAGGGGGATTCGAACCCCAGTCCTTACGGTTTATGCGCGTGCTTCTTCACCACTGGGGTGGCCATACATCCAATGTATGTGCTATCTCTACAAATATAAGAGCCTTAAGCGAAATGAAAAAGAGATGAAAACCAAAACCAGATTGCTACATCCAGCCAAGGGTTTCTACCAAATGATATGAATCATAACTCAATCATGCTGACTTACTAAACCACTCTTACCAACTAGTAAAGCAAATTCATTGCAAATGATTAAAACATAACAACAACCAAAACTCTCATCCATCCAAAATCATGATCATTTCAACCAAACTTAATTAATAATGAAGTGAATTAAAATCCTGTCTTTTACTACTTGGAGAAAAGATTATTAATGAACTACTCATGATCCAAAACAGTAGCATCATCAAAGTGAAACAAATGCACATTCAGTAATGAATTTAGAACATACAATCACAACAACCAACAAACTCTCATCCTGTTAGGTCCTAACTGATAACAATCAGTTTGAGGGTGGATTCGAGCTTCAAATTCCAACTTGAAGACTAATACTAGATCCTCAACAACAAAACATGGCATGCTCATAGAAATGGAAAACAACAATTTCAACATGCCTCTATATGCAGGTAAACAAACTAAACCAAATATCAGCAAGATGATAAAGGAATTTGGACTCCTACTGTCAATCCAAGTAGGGAAAAAGAGAGTGATAACAAACTCATATACCAATGTCAAGTGATAATAGCAGCATGAACATAACATTCTCATGGTATTCTAAGCATGGCATTATAATCTAATAATAATAAGAATGAGAACAAAAACCTATTACACCAGCATGCTCCTCAATCCAAAACCTTCATGAATTCAGTATATCCTAACATCATATGGACTTTTCAAGGACAGTCATTCATGCAAACTTTATCAGATTACCACATGTTGTTGACATATTGTTATCTCATCCTATTATGAAGCATACATGATGAAATAATTCAGGTATAGTATGAATAATAGCAGCACACACTCAAACATCCACAACATCAATTTGTGACTATTGTCTAGAGAAGAAGCAGCAACCCTTTTTTATCATGTTAAAATAGCATCAAACCAATTCCTACATGCTGTTTACAGATATGAATTCACTTATCCAAATTATGAATATAGACATGAGTAGCAAAACTATCAGTGCTAATGAACTCAAACAATTGTTCCACATGTTTGCCTGATCAAGATGCAGGAAGGACAAACATGTATTCTATGCACATGGCCATACAACTCAGATTGCCAAAATGATAAACTACAAGGTTATGACATGGTAAGCACAGTTATGTGTTATCAGGGCGAGCATTTGTCAGAACCTTCATGTCAAGTACACTAATCAAAATATGAACATTCCAAGAACAGTTTAGGCCTACAAACTTTAGTATGAACACATCAGAATTGTGAACATGTCTATTTAAAGCCTACTCAAACATGATAGGAACTTATGCACCTGATTCAAAATATGGAACCATAAGCTTAGTAGGGACAACATGAAAACAACTTGTGATGACAACAACAAAACAAAACTCGTGTCGTTCAGATTGACCTAACAAAATGAACATTCTCAAACCAAAAGACTACATTAAAAAGGTATCAGCACCATTCCATCAAAACTAGCAACTCCAAGAGGCATCTACTGAACATCAAAATTATCTTGAATTTAACATGGAAATCACATGAATTTGGCTATGTTATCATGAGTTAACAACAATGAGAAACAAAGCAGAGAACATAAACTTGTCACAAATGTGACTCCAAACACAAACTCCATGATATTCCAAGCAAACATAGCCTAATATGGACAGTCCACATGAGTTCAGACATTCAAAACATATAATAGAGGTATGGTCTATCGGTTATCCATCTGGTAATTTCACATAATAACATGTAGGTCCAATGCATTCAAGATAATACAAGGTTTTAACAACCAGTCAGTAGGTAACACAAATGACTTTGGTTATTATTTATTGTGTCTCAAACATGATATTTAAGGACTGATGGTAGTGAAGATAACTACATTAATGTACCAGTAAAACATTCACATTTGCATTACCTTATTTCAGCATGCCATGGATAAGTAGTCAAGAATATTTTCAAACACATGGTTATGAACACAATAGCTCTACATTATGAACATATGGAAAAATACCAAGACACATTACATAAACATTCATAATAAAGACATGATGACAGTATCAATGTGCATGAGCATGAGCTTTGAATATGGAGTGTGATAAAGAAGGTTACCTAGTGGAATATGTCCACTGCACCCTCAAAAATATGAACTATCTTTCTTCCTCTCCTAAACTAGCAGCAGCCTCTAATGCACTTCTCCTTCTCCTTCTCACTTGCCAAGCTGGAACTCATAGATTTTAGAGTGTGTATTTGAAAAGTGTTGGTGTCTACAAGTGAGAATCAACCTCCTATTTATAGGAAAATGCTGAGGCTTTGAGGTATGGCCAAAACTTAGAACTTTCCCACCTTGCCCTTTTGAAAAACCATCGTGCGAGCTGGATTTGATGCAAAAGTCTTCAAGAGTTCTGATATATGACAGAGTTTGGTTTTTATTTTAGGATTGATGGGATTGGTCCAAGGCTCAAGAAAATATGAATAAACAATGTTTGTTTTGAAAAGTTTCTCTCACTTTGGATCCACTTGTGCCAACTTGTCCAAACTATGTTATTTTAAGATTACAACTTGATGATATCATGGCAAGGATTCAAAATGGTGTTAAGTTGGTCTCTAAACATCAGAAAAGTGCAAGCTTTGGTGAAATTCTTATTTTCTAAGTGTAAGACAAAATATCAACACACCCACTTTAGTGCACCCTAACTTAATAACCATGCATCCAAATTGTGAGATTTTTTATCCTTTGCAAAATAGACATTTGATAGAAAAAGTTTCATGTTAAAAGATTCTTGAAATGAGGCCTGGAATCATTAGCAAATCGTCCATGAAGTTTGGTATAAAGAGCTGTCCAAGAGACTTAGAAAAAATTCTAAGTTATGAAAAATTCACTACTTGAAACAACCATCTTTAGGACATCATAACTTGAGATTGGTTTATCCAAATGAAAAATTCTACCCATGCTTGGAAAGCTTGAAGAACAAGGAACAACTTTCATGTCCAAAGATTTTTTATTTGAAGCTTGGAACTATTTGAAAAATTGGGTTAGAGTTGTGTGCAAATTAAAGGAAAAAAGCTGAAATTTCACCAAGTCCCCAAGGGTGATTTGTCTTCCCAGCCTTGTAACTTAAAAACCAAGCATTTTTTGAAAGAGGGTCCTCTAATATGTTTTGAAGATCATGGAAAGAGCTTCCATTTGAGCTTTGAGTCATTCAATTTGGATGCGTGGTTTGAACGTTGTGACTGTTTCAATTTTGGCACAAGTAGTGAAATCTCCACATTTGAAAAGTTTCATGAACCAAACCTTGCTTCCTTTGCAATAAACTTCTTAAAACTTGATCTCTCATGCCCTAAATCATCAAGGAGACATGTCATGATGGATTGAGGATTTGGATGTTTCAATTTGGATCAAAATCTCGAGGATTAGGGCCTCAGTCAAAACCCTAATTTCAACTGTGAATGCACTGGAATGATTTCTGATGATCTTGCTTCTTTAACCACATTTAAGGCCCATAGGTAGTCTCTGAGGATGTATGTTACCCCATAGAGTCATGTCCCAGGGTTTGAGAACAACTCTTGATCAAAATTAAAGGCCAGGATTGTCTTGTCATAACAAAACCCTAATTGGAGGCAGGGTGAACTTGTGGCTCAAGGCACTTGCTGATGAAAGCCAGATGACTTGAATTCTTGTTGAGTAGGACCTCTAGGATGTAGGTGAGCTTACATGGTTGCATTTGGAGCCTTAATTGTCCTTTTGAACAGGTAACTTCCTTGATCCATGTGCGAGCTTGGCTTAGGAGACTTTGCCCTCCTCTTTGTATAAGCCCTGGCTTTCACAAAAGAAATAAACTTGCAAAAATGAAATGGTTAGTTAACAATGCATTGATGATTGAATCTAAATGTCAAGTGCAAAATATTATGACATCTAAGGGGGTAAATTTTGGGGTACAACAGAGGTGTTACCTCATATTTTCAACACAAGTAGTAGAGATGAGAATTCAAATTGATCTTGGCTATGATAGGAGTTTAAGGTTTCACCCATAGTCGAAATGGTTATTTTCGACCAGAAGAGCGCTTAACCCTTTTGATGAGCATGTCATGTTGAAGGAGGTTTGGAAAAGTTGGTCGATAGGTCCACTGAATACCCTGGTTGAGTTAAAAGACTTAGTATATTTTGGGGAGTTTTTCCTGTTGACGTGGCTATGATATTTTTATCGAAGAGTATGGATAAGATCATACAGTTATCCCATAACACTAGAAGCCGATCGAGGACGAAAATGCATGAAGGTAAAGACGTGTCAAGTTTTTCTAGGTCGATCGTTGTAGACGGTTATATTAGGACTAGTATATAAGCATTGTTGGTTTATAGTTTTAGGGGTCCACAATTTTACATATTATACACTCAAAGTATTCAACTGTAAAAGTGAGAAATGAGTTTTCAATGTATGTACTCGTGTTCCATTTATAAAGTTAATCTTTTCCTTTATATTTTCTTTGTTACCCATTTACTTTACTGTATTCTTTTTAATTCGATTTTCTTGACGTTCACTGTAAAAATCTTTCAAAATATACAAATTTTTGCACAAATCAGTTCAAAGATATTTTCGAGTTTAATCCTTTAAGTGAAATCAAACTTGTGTTTGTTTTCCAAATTTTACGGTAAACAAAATGGCACGCCCAGTGAGACCCTTTTTGTGCGATTTTTTTTCTTTTTTCTTTACTTATCCAAACATTTGTCATACCAAAGTTCTTCATTCATTAAATTTTTTGATGCCTTGTGTGTATGAAATTGAGAAGTGGTAAAATAACCAATAAGGAAGTTCTCGTTCCAACTAGAAGAAGATACCTTAAAATGGAATATCCTAGAAATACCAACACTAATGAAGAACGAAAACACGGTTCTACGACCGGAGGCACGTTCGTTGCATCTTCGACTAGAGCAAGTGCCTCCATAACAAATACGACGACTGCGCCTTTGATTGCGTAAGATGGGGCAATAATTCCCTCATCAATAGTGTCGATTATCCCCATATCACCAGGGGTTACAAATTCTATGGTAAGTGACTTTAGACCTTATGACCTAAGTCTAACATTGTTTATGCTTAATCGAGAGAAACCTTATGGTATTCCAGCGTCGATAATGGCGAATTTGCACTCGAATACGTCAACTTTTGCCGATAATGCAACTGTGTTGTTGCCATTTAATCCTTATTTGGCATCATGATCTCTATAAACAATCCTAGTCGGAACCTGCAATCACAATTAAGGGTAGGATTTGTCCCTCTAGTGATGTCACCAGTAACCAAAAATTCTATGATGGTTATGAGGCAAAAAATGGACGAGAGTAACCATTAAATGGTTAACATACTCACCCAACAAATAAGCATTATGTTTAACCCTCTAATTCAGAATACGAATCATAGTTATTAGCATTTAGAAAATTAAATGTCTCGAATCGCTGGTTTTTTTGGCGCCCGTCAGGGTCAAATTCTACCCCAGATGGTAAGGCCAAATCAGAATATAGGAATAATCAACTAGGAAAACATAGTAACTCAGGGTTTGCAGTTTGTGCCTCAAGTTATCGAACAACAGATACCTATGAGTGTCGAACAAAGGAATCCACCAGTCTTGTTGGCTAATAAAAATCAAGATGTTGACCAACTAGTTCATGAAGTCCAGCAATAAAATCTGGCAGGACAAAATAACCTTGCAGCCATGGTCGAAAGAATCATGGCCCAAAATGGTTTATACATAGGCTTGCATAGGACCAATTATACTTCCCCTCTGTCAAAATATATACTATAGACTAAACTTCCAAGAGGTCGGAATGTCCCTAAGTTCACCAAATTTGTGGGTGACACTAGTGACTCCACAGTCAAACATATTTATCGATGTTTGACTGAGGTAGGGGATATAGCAAACAACGAGAATATAAGGATGATATATTTCCCAAATTCTCTTACAAAAAATGTCTTCACGTGGTTTACAACACCCCTTGCACACTCCATAAATAGTTAGACTCATTTAGAAATATTATTTCACGAATAATTCTACATGGGGAAATCTAAGAATAACCTGAAAGAATTGGAAGGTGTGAAGCGAAAGTTCGCTGAATCAATTGACGAATACCTTTAGAGATTCTGACTGTTGAAGGCAAGGTGTTTCACCCAAGTGTCGGATCATGAACTAATCGAGATGGTCGCAGAGGGCTTAGATTATTCCATTAGAAAAAATTGGACACCAACTATCTGAGGGATATGGCCCAACTAGCAGATAGAGTTCGACAAGTCGAACCTCTAAAGGTAGAAAAAGCTAGGGAAAATAGAAATAAAAAAGAAATGGTGGTTTATATCAACATAAATGAGAATGAACTAGGGCCCGACGTCGAATACATTCATTTCAAAGAGAACGAAGTTTACTTGGCTAATTTAAAGCCAGGACCCCCATGTAGCACCCCAAAATTTGCCCTACCTTTTTCTGGCTTATGTTTCCTTTTCATTTTGCATCTTTAGATCATACTGCATTTTTTTCATTTGCATTGGTCTTTTAAGACATGGGATCGAAGGGTTTTCTTATTATTGGTATCTTCCTATTCAGGTTCATCAAGTTCTGAGGTTTGCTTATTTAGAAAGAGCATCAGACGCTCAGGGTTTTCTTCGTTGATCCAATTGAGGGTGCTATTGAGTTAGGGTTTGATGTTTCGACTTCTCAGGTCATTTCTTCGTCATTGTGCACCCAAAGTAGGTGGTCCAGGATTTCTTATCTTTTATGTGGGTTTTCTGATATTCATCAATTGAAGATGGTGGTTATGGCTTCGTGGTGAAGGCATTCTGGGTCATGGTGCAAGAGATCCAGTGGTGGATTCATATTGTGGTCAGGGCACTGTTGTCCGCTCAGTTGCTTATCATTTGTTGTTGGGGATTCATTGAGAATACAAATTTGGTTTGAATTGGAAGTTTGATTGATTATGTGGATTTCTTGGAATTCAAATTTCTAACCATCAAACCCATTATCTATTTTCACTTTTCAATTATCCATTTTCTAGATAGCCATTTTCTATCCATAATCCATATCCATTTTTCAACCCACATTTCATAAATATCCATTTACATTTTAACCAATTAACCATTATCCATATCATTTTCTTTTAATCCATTTTTACAAATTTACTAAACTAATAACCCATTTTTTTTATCAATGAACCTTTCCATATTCAAATTGAATTCAACCTTCATTTTGTGTCCATTTTAATTCTACTTTAATTCAAAACTCCTCTTTTGTCTAGGAAAAATCCAACTTCTATTCAAAAGGTCAAAGGTTGCAAGGCCCATTCTCAATAAGTTCAGTTACAAGTCAGAGAAACAAATTGCAGCATAATTGATAAAGAAATTCATAGCAGAATCTGACCATCACGTGGACATACAACATTACAAATATGGGAACTTTAATTGAAAGAAACTAACAAAAGAGTTTCTCAGCACCAAAACGTAACAGAATTGCACAAGAAAAGCTTCCAAACACGCACAAACTCGTGACCACTCCAAGCAAAACCAAGCCAAAAAGTTCGTGACTCTTTACACGATGAAACGCACAACACCACTCTAACGGAATCAAAATCAAATACCCATCCTACCCTCCTAATTTCTGATATAAGAAGCTGCAAAAACTCGTGAGCAAGGACACTCCTCTACTGCCAAAATTTCCAGCTGAGAGCATCGTTCTTCAATTTCTCAACAACACAAAACCGCATCCTCATTCTTCAATCCCAACCACCTTCTGCAACTCATCATCAACATTCAGAATCTACAAAAAAACCGCAACAAACCAAGCATCATTTTTCATTCTTTCAATCCACAAAACCAAAATTCAGCATATCAACCAATAACTTCACTCACCACCTTCAATCAACCTGCAACCAAATTTCAACAGCTCTTCAACATTCTCATCATCATCTTCTATTTTAAACACTATGATCTGTAGCTGAAGCGCAACCTCAATCATCATCAACAACATCAATTCAACCGAAAGAACTCAAAGCTTCGACAACTATGTGAGGAGCGACGACATCAGAAGAAAACGCAAGCGGATTCAAGGAAAAAAAGAAGAAACAATTCAGATCGAAGAGGTGACGTACCTGAAGGACAATTTCTGGTTTTCTTTTGCTGCCGTCGAAGACGCCATCGGAGCGACTCCGATTCGTAAGTTCTTCTTTTCCTTCGCGTAAGTGTTGATTGTGTTCGATTTGGCTGAGTTATTTGTTGTCTGTTTGAGCTCTAATATAGACTTCCGCCAATATGATTTCATTGTGTTTGATTAATGTGAAATTTGACGAACCGAATCTTTGAATCATCTGATTTAATTTTCTGAGGTTTATTGTTGAATCTTGTTCTTTGTGTAAGTTTCGAACTAAGTCGAGATTGAAGTTGAGGAGAGATTATGGTGAGCGGAGATTCGAAGGTGAGGATGTGAAGATAGAAGGAGAAGGGTGAACAGATAACTTTTGTTGTTGAGACGGAGAGAGGACGGAACCGCAAGGGAATTTGCGGTGGTTGGAAGTAGATGATGTCGAAGTCACGGCGGCGAGTGATTTTGAGAAGGACATGGTTTTGTTGTTTGAGGTGAGGACATAGAGTGATGAAGGAGATGTGGTGAGATTATGTTGGAGACGACGCCGTTTGGAGGTCGGACAAGAAAAGACGGACGGAGAATGAGACGCGGAAGAAGAAGGTGTGTGAGACGGAGGGATTCGCCGGCGGCGCGACTGGAGAAGATGGGAGAGTTGACGGTGAAATGATGTTGAAGATGGCTTAGGTTTTTTTAGAACTCATTCTGTTTGGACTGAACCGGGTCAGGCTTGGGCCCATGTATTGTTTTTTCTATTTTTCACACATCCTGAGTTGTATACACCCCCCCGCCTGTGACCTCATAAGGACTGTTGGGCCTAACAAACTAAAGTCCAGCGCCCTGATTGCCTCTCTCACCTCTCCAGCTATTTCCGCACCCCCCTCTTGAATGAAAAAGACCATTGGGCCTGAGGCCCACTCGCCTGATTTTAATTCATACCTCGCTGGTCTGCTGATTGCACCTTTGTTTTGGATATTTGGTTTAGTTTTTGGCCTTTGGTTTTATTAATTGTTTTGAATTAATTAATTAGTTTGGTTGCTAATCTTGATTTCAGTTTTTTTAGAGTTAAATATATTTTAGAATTAGAATTGGATTTAGTTTTAATATTTAATTTTAACTCTAGAATTTGTTTAGTTAGAAATAGATTTAATTAGCATTTAACTTGAATTTATTCTAGGTTTATTTTTTGATTAACTCCTCTTGTTAATTTTTAATCTTGATTTTAATTAGCATTTTAATTCTAATTTTTTTACTTAGACTAATTGTTGATTAATTCCTGGCTAATTGTTAATTTCTCATGACATGTTTTAGTATTCGATTTTCTCTTTGTGATTGAGCTGTCTGATGTTTACTTGTTGATTACCTCTGCATTCGCATGCTCCCTTAAAACTCCTAGTCCGACTTAATTTCTGATTAAGCTCGGAGTAGGATAGACATTAGGCTCTCAATCCAAGCATGATAACATTAGGATAGCTCCCTTCTAATCCTTGACCTTAGGGCCATTTTACATGATAATTGTAGGATTCAGTTTCCCCTTTAGACTTTCCGTGAGTCCCGACTCTTTTCTCTCGCACCCGTGCGATCGAGACTGGTCTCGTTTTCCTCCCCTTGTTTCGTGGTCGTTCTCACGAACTACGTGAGCTCTGATTCCTCCTTCTCGTCCGATTGAGGATACGTAGGCACGAGGATCCCTATCCTTGGCGAGCACTCTTCTCTCGCACCCTTGCGATCGAGACCTTTCTCTCGCACCCATGCGATTGAGACCCTTCCACTTTTCTTTCACAACCTTTATTTGTTACCCTCTTTGTCTCTTTTCGACCCGTAGGTCGAACTACGACTGCTCTGATTTCCTCTTTCTCGTCCGATTGAGGATACGTAGGCACAAGACGGCGATGTCTTGGCGAGCAACCTCCCCAGTTCCCGTCCGAACTACGTTGACTCTGACTTTCCCATTGCACTGAGGGAGTACGTAGGCCTAGGACAACGATACCGTCCTATCGAGTCAATTCCTTTTCTTTTCTTCTTCGTTTCTCCGTTCTTTCCCGTTCTCGTTCCTTCTCCGGTCCAGTAGCAGTGGAGCTCCAGACGATGACACCCTTTGATGCAGACAGCAAGCGTGGATCCCATCGAGTACGATGGACGTGTTGGGTGCTAACACCTTCCCTTCGCGTAACCGACTCCCGTACCCGTTCTTTTGGTCGCGAGACCATGCCCTTTCCTTCCTTCCTTCAGGTTTACGCAGTGTTTCCTTTCCCTCTCTTGGGATAAATACACTTTGCTGGCGACTCTGTGTTCTTTTGCGCCACTCTCGCGTTTGTACCGTTGGATGCGAATCTTTCGGGAGCGACAGCTGGCGACTCCACTGGGGACCTGGTTGACCTATACTGGTCCATCCCCTTTAGTGAGTCGATCCTAGTGCTTGTCTGTTTGTTTTCGTTGGGTGTTTGTTTTGTGGTTCTTTGCTTTGTTGTATATTACTGTATTTTCTATGTTATCTGCTTTACTATTTTTACAGCTTTTACTGCATTGCATTGCATTTTATTATTATCATACTGGATATTACTGTGCTGTACTGGATGGTTTTCTGTTTGGCGGGTTGGGATGTTCTGAGAGATGAGCCCACTACCAAGGCTCGCGCATACACCTAGGTTTTAGCGTGGGCAGGCGTGACCCTCCCGTGGCGGTGGCCACCTGTGGGTGTTCACGATCCCTACAATCAGACGAGGTTCTATCAGGAGCTTTCTGCTACTGTATGTTGATACAGGCCAGTAGTTATTCTCTTGAGGAACTGTCGACTCTGATGACCATTCCCGAGGACTCAGTTGCGGCACTCCTCCCGGGATGTGACAGTGGCAGACCACGTTTTGTGGCAAACCCATTGCACATTCTCGATCCGAGGACCCAATTCTGGGAACTTGCTTTAGGACTTCCTTCTTTTTGAAAGAGAATCAGTGGACGACCTCTTTGATTGACGGTAGCATTGTATCCTTCGGGCTGAATGTGCTATTGCTTCTCAAACCTCTGAAGCTGATGATCTTTCGTTTTTGGAGAATCAATTGAGGCCTCCTCGATTGATGATGATGCCAAACCAGAAATGGTGAACGTATCATCATTTCTCGACCTGAGAGCCCGGGATACTAAGGATCTTAGCACCCACATGTGAGAAGGGCGGGTTGTTTACAGGTTTGCAGGTAACCTTGACTTTCATCCTACCTGGTATTCTGGTTCTCTTGTCAGCGTGGACTTATCAGCCTGGCATTCTGATATTCTGATCAACCGGTATTCTGGTATTCTGGTGTTCTCTTTAGAGCAGACCTTTGAGCTTGTCAGTCAGCAGCACAACAGTTATTCAGAATATGTGGAAGCTTTGATCCCATGTCTGCTGCATTCATATTGCATTGCATTTGCATCTTGCATCATTTTTGCATATCTGTCTCCGGCCTGATCAGAGAGCTTATCCATCATTTGTCTGAACCGCAGTTGATTTCTAGACTTTCTCATCGGACTTGAATCAGCTTTTGGGGAGATTATCATGAATTCAGGGGAACAGAATCAGTTTGTAACTAGGGCCGATGTTGAATTGATGAAGAGTCAGTTGGACCAACTTGTGGAAGCTATGGCAACCATGAATAGGGGAGAGGCCAATGTTCAGAGGACTTCAGTTACTGGGAATGTCATTCCACCTGCAGTGAACAATGTTGCTCAAGCTTAGCCTGTTCGAATCCCTATTGAAAATCAAGCTATACAGGAGCGTACCATCGTCCGAGATGGACATTCTTCTTCTCTTAATGCCACAGACTATCAAAGCTTTGCCTTCTCTATGCTAGATTTCCAAGGGGTAGTTCCAAAGATTAAACCTAAGGATCCAAGGGCCGTTGCGTTTGATGAAAGATGTCGTGTGTTGGAAGAGAAGCTTGATGCCTTAATGAAGCGTGATACTCTTGATTTGGATGCTGCAAGCATGTATTTGGTGCCCGACCTTGTATTACCTCCAAAATTTGAGATGCCGAATTTTGAGAAATACAAAGGGGATAGCTGTCCGAAGCTACATTTGGTGATGTTTAGCCGAAGAATGACCTCACATGTCTATAATGATAAGCTCATGATTCACTGTTTCCAGGACAGTTTGAGTGGGGCATCTTTGAGTTGGTATATGCAGTTGGAAAGTGGTAGCATCCGATCATGGTCAGATCTAGCCAATGCCTTTGTAAAGCAATACAGTTATAATCTTGACATGGCTCCTAGCCGCCTGCAGTTGCTAGGTTTATCTAAAGCGGATAACGAATCATTCAGAGAGTATGCTCAGAGATGGAGAGAGTTAGCTGCTCGCGTTCAACCACCACTTTTGGAAAGAGAATTGGTTGATATGTTCAAGGATACTTTGCAAGGACCATACTTCGAAAAGCTGATTACTGTATCAAAATTCTCTGACCTGGTAATACTTGGAGAACGCGTTGAGCTCGGTATCAAGTGTGGAAAAATCCAAGGCGCCTCGAAATTCCCGGCTAGTGAAAGTGAATCAGTTGTCAGTTCTCAAGAGGAATGGGAGGAAGAAAGTAATTCCATCTGGGAACATCCACCATCACATCCTCAGTATTCAGATGCATCAGCTGTTCAGAGTCAGCAATCTTCTGGATCTCAGAATCAACGGTCATATCGCCGTCAGCCGCGTCAGCACGCCCGCCAAAGACCTAGGAAGCCAGAGAGGCATTTCACTCAGTTGCCAATGTCGTTGAGTCAGATGTTGCCAGATTTAATCAGAGGTGGACTTATAGTGCCAAAGGGGGTAAAGCCAATGCCTTTTCCGTATCCACCGGGTTTTGATGTCAACGCCCGTTGTGACTACCATGCTGGGGCACATGGGCATTCAACTGAAGATTGTAAGGTGCTTAGGAGTAAGGTTCAGACACTTCTTGACTCCAACATGTTCTCATTCACTCCTCAGGGTATTCAGATCCACGATTCTCCTTCATCCAGTTATGGGGGTTCATCAGTTCAGGTTATGGAAGAAGGCACCGAGAGCAGTTGTGCAAATGATTATCAGACTGACTTCGATGAGCAATTCTGAAGATGGCTAGTTCAGTAGCAAGTCAAACTTGGAAAGCCCAGTTCCCCGAAGCTGGCAATCTTTTAGATCATGTCATTTCTTTGCATTTGTAGCTTCTTTTCTATTAAAGTGCAAACTCATTTGTAAAACTCGTCTATTTTCAGTTGATAATGATAATGAAATGGATATGCATGTTTTGATTAAATCCATCTGTGTTCACTCATATTTTCTTTATTGATATCTAGCCCTTGTTTAAGCAGGATCTGAGGGAGGATGATGAAATTCAAAGACGCAGAACTTCTGATGGTATGCTTTGGAACAAAACCTTGCTGAGGATGTACAGGCATTGTTTCAACTTCCCAAACACCGGAGAGATAAGGAAGATAATCCCTTGTCAACCCCTTTGAGCCTAGAAGTAGGAGTTTCTTTCTGAAAATAAAAAACCCTTAATCTTAACCTAGGGCAGGGTAGGTGTCAGTTAATTTGACCGAGCGTTCAAATTTCATAAGGAGTGTCCCATTTGAGGATCAAACCACAATGGTTATCCCTCACCAACCGAAGAGTGAGACGGTCGCAACCCTTGCAAACAAGTCAGACAAGCCAGTGTCACACGATTTGTTCAAAAAAAAAAAAAAAAAAAGAAGAAAAATAATCAAAAGAAAAAGAAAGCCCGCTAAGTCGAAACTTGAAGACAAGTGACTTAGGCAAAAGTTAGGGCATCCCGATGGACTTCAAAATCGAAAAAAATCAAAAGAGTTAGTCCAGGAAAAATCAGGGAAAAGCAAAAGAATAAAAAGCAAAAAAAATGGAAAAAGAAAAATCCTCAAATAAAGAACAATTCGTGTGTTTACAGACACCAAAGGCAAAAGGGGTGGCTGTCACTCCGAAAACCGTGTGGGTCTTCTATCCTCCTACCATTCATTAACCTTTTTGATAGGTGAGTGTTTGTGTCAAGTTAGCTGAACGTAGGACTGGAGAACAACAAGGAGATTGGGTGGGTTAAAACAAACTTTGAGCCTCATATCCTTTCTTTCTCGAACCGTGAACCAGGCCACGTTACAACCTTCAAAAGACCTAATTGAAGCAAGGTTGTTTCAAAAGCATACTTCGGTAAAGATCGCGTCGAACCTGACTCCTAAAAGGATCTTCTTACCATTCATATTGGTATCAGTGACATTTTGATTAGTGATTCATTCACTATATGTCACAACTTTTTTCCAGTGAACAGACTTGGATTTCAAAACTGTCATATGCATTGCATTAAAATTGTCATTTTCAAAACGAAGTGTTTTACTTGCGAGTAAGTACTTAACTCAGGAAAGTTTCTGCAATGAAAAGTTTGATCAAGATAAGATGCAAAGTGCCCAAGTACTCCGTTGAGCAGGGGCAAGCCATCAAAAAGTCACTTCAAAGGGGCAATTCATTCCAAGATTCAGCTAATCTGGGGCAATCAGGTCGAGATTCGACAAATCTCTCGAAGGTCAGTTAGTCAGAGGTACCCCTTCACAGATCTGCCAGTCAGGGGCAAAATCACTTCAAGGCTGGGGCAGGCCACCCCTAAAGCAAAAGGTTATTCTCTTTGGAGAACGGTTAATCAAAGTCATGGGGCAAGATATGTCAGATCTTCATGATACATCCTAAAGACAGGTTCCTTTATGGGCTATGTTGTATCAGGGCATCTTTTGGTCATATCACATCTGCAGGGTTCATGTTGATGGTTGACACGTGACGTCCCCAGTAGAGTTTCTCTCCCCAACAGAGTAAGGGTAGAAAGTAAGTCTCCAGCAGAGGAGTAAGCTCAATGTTGTCCCCTAACAGAGTTGATGTCGTCAAACATCGTTCCCCAAGCAGATTACTTGGTGGTGGCTGGTCTTCCCCAGCAGGTTAAGTGTGTTTCCCCGACCACAGGCTAACTTCAATGATATTCTCCAGCAGATTCGCTGTTATTGACTTAATTCCTCAAGCAGAGCTTGGTGCTAGTCATCTCAATGGCTTGGTCAACAGTGGTTGACATCCCCGGCAGATTCAAAGTCCAATGGTTATCGACACCTCTTCCGTAACAGATCTTTGGGGTCCATCTTCAAGGTTTATTCGTAATCCCCAACGGAGTGGGAGTTCTCTTTGGGTTTTATCTTCAGCAGTGGTTATATCAGGAAGGCCGTTCAGTGTGACTTCCCCAGCAGGGTTCGTAACTTCGGAGACAGTTCAGTTCGCCATCTCCAGCGGAGTTGGCCTCTTCTCTTCAGTATTTATTTTGCTGGAGGGGTCCTTTTGCATATAGTAAGCATTTTTGCATTTCATCCTCCTAAATGCGTAGCATTCCATTTCGTATGGAGCATTACGGCAAAATTCAAACATATGCATGCGAAGCATAAGCCAGATTTGGTACCTTGTACGGAAACCCGAATCAATTTTTCAGTCAGGACAGTGACCTATCTCCAGAGAGAATGTTGAACCATTCCTCAGCAGACATCTTCTTCCCGTCAACCCTTTGACGATGTGTTCCGAGCTCAGGTTTCGTACCTTCGGAGGTTTTCAGTTTCTTTCCGTCAACCCTTTGACGATGTGTTCCGAGCTCAGGTTTCGTACCTTCGGATATGTTCAGTTTCTTCCCGTCAACCCCTTGACGAGATCTTTTCTTGGGTTTCATCTTCTTTCCGTCATCCCCATGACGATGTATTCCTACGGTGGAATTTTCATCTTCTTTCTGTCATCCCTATGACAATGTGTTTCTTGGGTTTCATCCTCTTTCCGTCATCCCCATGATGATGTATCCCTACGGTGGAATTTTCTTGCTGTCATCCCTATGACAATGTGTTATCTCCATGACAATGTGTCCATTCGGTCGGGTTTTCGTTCTCTTTCTGTCATCTCTATGACAATGTGGTTCTTCGGATAAATAATCGGTGCGGTTATGGGGTTCACTTTTCTTTCTATGGGTTTCATCTTTTCCTGTCATCCCTATGACAATGCATTCTCTTCGGTTAGGTTTTCTTCCCGTCAACCCTTTGACGAGGTGTTTCTTGGGTTTCATCTTCTTCCTGTCATCCCTATGACAATGTGTTATCTTCGTCAATTCCTTGACGATGTTGAGTTGTCTTCCCCGCAGATTTGTCTGTTTAGATTTCTCTCATCCCCAGTGAAGTTATTATCTTGGAGAAATTTCTTCGCCAGTTCCCTTTATCAGCAGGGATGGAATTTATTTTGCTAGTTCTCTTTATCAGCAGAGATAGCATTATGTTGAAGAATTTCTTCGCCAGTTCCCTTTATCAGCAGGGATGGCATATTTCGAGATTCCTTTGTCAGTTCTCTTTGTCAGCAGAGATGACATAACCTGGGAGAGTTTGTTTCACTTTATCCCCGGCATACCTAACACTCGTCCGTGTTTATTTCAAGACATTTCAATACATCGTCTGTATTGGTTTCCAACACTCGTACGTGTTGTGATGGTGCAGTATTTATTGCTTGTTCTCCAATGGAGTCGTCCCTCCTTTGAGGTGTGCAAATTTCTGGGTTCTTTTTGTATTCAATCACCTTCTACCTTGAATGTCTGAAAGCCGTTGCTATCATCCTTTCAGGTTCAAGTCGATTGAATAGGGGCAGCTGTAGCACCCCAAAATTTGCCCTACCTTTTTCTGGCTTATGTTTCCTTTTCATTTTGCATCTTTAGGTCATACTGCATTTTTTTCATTTGCATTGGTCTTTTAGACATGGGATCGAAGGGTTTTCTTATTATTGGTATCTTCCTATTCAGGTTCATCAAGTTCTGAGGTTTGCTTATTCAGAAAGAGCATCAGACGCTCAGGGTTTTCTTCGTTGATCCAATTGAGGGTGCTATTGAGTTAGGGTTTGATGTTTCGACTTCTCAAGTCATTTCTTCGTCATTGTGCACCCAAAGTAGGTGGTCCAGGATTTCTTATCTTTTATGTGGGTTTTCTGATATTCATCAATTGAAGATGGTGGTTATGGCTTCGTGGTGAAGGCATTCTGGGTCATGGTGCAAGAGATCCAGTGGTGGATTCATATTGTGGTCAGGGCACTGTTGTCCGCTCAGTTGCTTATCATTTGTTGTTGGGGATTCATTGAGAATACAAATTTGGTTTGAATTGGAAGTTTGATTGATTATGTGGATTTCTTGGAATTCAAATTTCTAACCATCAAACCCATTATCTATTTTCACTTTTCAATTATCCACTTTCTAGATAGCCATTTTCTATCCATAATCCATATCCATTTTTCAACCCACATTTCATAAATATCCATTTACATTTTAACCAATTAACCATTATCCATATCATTTTCTTTTAATCCATTTTTACAAATTTACTAAACTAATAACCCATTTTTTTTATCAATGAACCTTTCCATATTCAAATTGAATTCAACCTTCATTTTGTGTCCATTTTAATTCTACTTTAATTCAAAACTCCTCTTTTGTCCAGGAAAAATCCAACTTCTATTCAAAAGGCCAAAGGTTGCAAGACCCATTCTCAATAAGTTCAGTTACAAGTCAGAGAAACAAATTGCAGCATAATTGATAAAGAAATTCATAGCAGAATCTGACCATCACGTGGACATACAACATTACAAATATGGGAACTTTAATTGAAAGAAACTAACAAAAGAGTTTCTCAGCACCAAAACGTAACAGAATTGCACAAGAAAAGCTTCCAAACACGCACAAACTCGTGACCACTCCAAGCAAAACCAAGCCAAAAAGTTCGTGACTCTTTACACGATGAAACGCACAACACCACTCTAACGGAATCAAAATCAAATACCCATCCTACCCTCCTAATTTCTGATATAAGAAGCTGCAAAAACTCGTGAGCAAGGACACTCCTCTACTGCCAAAATTTCCAGCTGAGAGCATCGTTCTTCAATTTCTCAACAACACAAAACCGCATCCTCATTCTTCAATCCCAACCACCTTCTGCAACTCATCATCAACATTCAGAATCTGCAAAAAAACCGCAACAAACCAAGCATCATTTTTCATTCTTTCAATCCACAAAACCAAAATTCAGCATATCAACCAATAACTTCACTCACCACCTTCAATCAACCTGCAACCAAATTTCAACAGCTCTTCAACATTCTCATCATCATCTTCTATTTTAAACACTATGATCTGTAGCTGAAGCGCAACCTCAATCATCATCAACAACATCAATTCAACCGAAAGAACTCAAAGCTTCGACAACTATGTGAGGAGCGACGACATCAGAAGAAAACGCAAGCGGATTCAAGGAAAAGAAGAAGAAACAATTCAGATCGAAGAGGTGACGTACCTGAAGGACAATTTCTGGTTTTCTTTTGCTGCCGTCGAAGACGCCATCGGAGCGACTCCGATTCGTAAGTTCTTCTTTTCCTTCGCGTAAGTGTTGATTGTGTTCGATTTGGCTGAGTTATTTGTTGTCTGTTTGAGCTCTAATATAGACTTCCGCCAATATGATTTCATTGTGTTTGATTAATGTGAAATTTGACGAACCGAATCTTTGAATCATCTGATTTAATTTTCTGAGGTTTATTGTTGAATCTTGTTCTTTGTGTAAGTTTCGAACTAAGTCGAGATTGAAGTTGAGGAGAGATTATGGTGAGCGGACATTCGAAGGTGAGGATGTGAAGGTAGAAGGAGAAGGGTGAACAGATAACTTTTGTTGTTGAGACGGAGAGAGGACGGAACCGCAAGGGAATTTGCGGTGGTTGGAAGTAGATGATGTCGAAGTCACGGCGGCGAGTGATTTTGAGAAGGACATGGTTTTGTTGTTTGAGGTGAGGACATAGAGTGATGAAGGAGATGTGGTGAGATTATGTTGGAGACGACGCCGTTTGGAGGTCGGACAAGAAAAGACGGACGGAGAATGAGACGCGGAAGAAGAAGGTGTGTGAGACGGAGGGATTCGCCGGCGGCGCGACTGGAGAAGATGGGAGAGTTGACGGTGAAATGATGTTGAAGATGGCTTAGGTTTTTTTAGAACTCATTCTGTTTGGACTGAACCGGGTCAGGCTTGGGCCCATGTATTGTTTTTTCTATTTTTCACACATCCTGAGTTGTATACACCCCCCCGCCTGTGACCTCATAAGGACTGTTGGGCCTAACAAACTAAAGTCCAGCGCCCTGATTGCCTCTCTCACCTCTCCAGCTATTTCCGCACCCCCCTCTTGAATGAAAAAGACCATTGGGCCTGAGGCCCACTCGCCTGATTTTAATTCATACCTCGCTGGTCTGCTGATTGCACCTTTGTTTTGGATATTTGGTTTAGTTTTTGGCCTTTGGTTTTATTAATTGTTTTGAATTAATTAATTAGTTTGGTTGCTAATCTTGATTTCAGTTTTTTTAGAGTTAAATATATTTTAGAATTAGAATTGGATTTAGTTTTAATATTTAATTTTAACTCTAGAATTTGTTTAGTTAGAAATAGATTTAATTAGCATTTAACTTGAATTTATTCTAGGTTTATTTTTAGATTAACTCCTCTTGTTAATTTTTAATCTTGATTTTAATTAGCATTTTAATTCTAATTTTTTTACTTAGACTAATTGTTGATTAATTCCTGGCTAATTGTTAATTTCTCATGACATGTTTTAGTATTCGATTTTCTCTTTGTGATTGAGCTGTCTGATGTTTACTTGTTGATTACCTCTGCATTCGCATGCTCCCTTAAAACTCCTAGTCCGACTTAATTTCTGATTAAGCTCGGAGTAGGATAGACATTAGGCTCTCAATCCAAGCATGATAACATTAGGATAGCTCCCTTCTAATCCTTGACCTTAGGGCCATTTTGCATGATAATTGTAGGATTCAGTTTCCCCTTTAGACTTTCCGTGAGTCCCGACTCTTTTCTCTCGCACCCGTGCGATCGAGACTGGTCTCGTTTTCCTCCCCTTGTTTCGTGGTCGTTCTCACGAACTACGTGAGCTCTGATTCCTCCTTCTCGTCCGATTGAGGATACGTAGGCACGAGGACCCCTATCCTTGGCGAGCACTCTTCTCTCGCACCCTTGCGATCGAGACCTTTCTCTCGCACCCATGTGATTGAGACCCTTCCACTTTTCTTTCACAACCTTTATTTGTTACCCTCTTTGTCTCTTTTCGACCCGTAGGTCGAACTACGACTGCTCTGATTTCCTCTTTCTCGTCCGATTGAGGATACGTAGGCACAAGACGGCGATGTCTTGGCGAGCAACCTCCCCAGTTCCCGTCCGAACTACGTTGACTCTGACTTTCCCATTGCACTGAGGGAGTACGTAGGCCTAGGACAACGATACCGTCCTATCGAGTCACTTCCTTTTCTTTTCTTCTTCGTTTCTCCGTTCTTTCCCGTTCTCGTTCCTTCTCCGGTCCAGTAGCAGTGGAGCTCCAGACGACGACACCCTTTGATGCAGACAGCAAGCGTGGATCCCATCGAGTACGATGGACGTGTTGGGTGCTAACACCTTCCCTTCGCGTAACCGACTCCCGTACCCGTTCTTTTGGTCGCGAGACCATGCCCTTTCCTTCCTTCCTTCAGGTTTACACAGTGTTTCCTTTCCCTCTCTTGGGATAAATACACTTTGCTGGCGACTCTGTGTTCTTTTGCGCCACTCTCGCGTTTGTACCGTTGGATGCGAATCTTTCGGGAGCGACACCCCATATACGTGTAAACTCCTTACACTAACGAATCGCAAGAACCTTATCGAACCTAA
The DNA here is from genome assembly GCA_022829125.1 of Lathyrus tuberosus. Taxonomy (NCBI): domain Eukaryota; kingdom Viridiplantae; phylum Streptophyta; class Magnoliopsida; order Fabales; family Fabaceae; genus Lathyrus; species Lathyrus tuberosus. Next base: position 9,941,918 of record JALAZF010000018.1, read on the forward strand.
AAAGAACGATAAATTCTGAAAGAAAATTTAAACCTTTGACATTACCAAATGCGACAAAATTTTCTACTTCTTGATTACTGATGGCCAGATTTTGGTGCCACAGGGGGCAAAAATGCCGCCATTAGAGCAAAGGAAGAAAAAAAGATTTTGTAAATACCATGATTTTTTAGATCATAAAGCCTCCCAATGTTTTCTTTTCAGAGATCTTGTCCAAAACACTTTAAAGGAAGGAAGACTAAAATTCGTTGACAAAGGAAAGTCGCAAATGAAAATTGATTCTGACCCATTGCAGATTGAAGCCAACTATGTTGAATTGGTCAAGATCAATATGGTCAAGGTTACTGAAGATCTCGAGATCAATATGGTCGAGGTTACTAAAGACCTCGAGGTCAATATGGTTGAGGTTACTGAAGACCTCGATATGGAAGTCGAAGCGGAATTTGGAGAGAATAGTGAGGAGAAAATGAAGGTAGTTTAACCCATGGCAGAGGAGCAGCTGATTGATTTCCTCAAATGTTGTAAACTTAAGGATTTTGAAGTGATGTTGTGTCCAAGATGCAGCACTGTTTTTGCCAAATAAAAACTACTAAGAATTTGGATAATGCTCAGAATCCTAAGCAAAAAGGACAATGGAGGAATAACAAATCCTAGTTTGTCTTTGATAAAAGAGGAGTGCCCCAGAAAAGGAAACAGAAGTTCCTGACTCACCAAGGGAACAAACCAAACACCTATGCCCCAACTTCCAACACTCATAAAGGGAAATGGACGCGCCTATGGGCAAAGAGGGACCTAGCCACCAGAAGTGGAAAAGTTTCGAGATGGGCACAACTTCATAATTTTCATATCGAGAAAAGGTGTCGAAGCAGTCCTATGGGCCTAGCAATTACTTAGGGGAAAATCCCATGTCTCAAACCCAATGGAGGAGGTTCTGGAGGAAGAAAAAGGCAAAAAGAGAAACTATAGAATCAGCTACCAACGTACCACATCCAAAAGCAATGGAGGAGGTTCCAATCAGAAGGACCCTATTTTCCCCTACCCCAACAAAAGCAAAAGGGAAAGCAATGAAGGAAGCACCACCTGCAGATGAAGATATAGTAACTGATACTTTTATTTTGGATAGGAACCTTATTTCGACATGATTTGTAACATGGTGTCGGTACTCCTTATCGAATGTGATCGTTCGATAAAAGTTGAGGAATCTGAAGAGTGCGATGAACAAGAAATGGCCAAGCATATGCCAGTCTGTTATTATGTCATGGACAGTGGTTGTGTAGAGGAACAAAATGCTTTCTTCGAAAGGCCAGACGAAGGCATGAAGAGCCATTTGAAACCATTATTCATAAGGGCGAAAACAGAAAATACTATAATCAATAAGGTGTTGGTTGATGGAGGCATGACAGTTAACTTGATGCCTCATTTTCTTTTGAAAAATATCGAAAATTATGATACTGATTTAAAAGCCCACAACATGGTTTTGTCAAATTATGAGGGCAAAACTGGACACACTTTGGGGTGATTCAAGTTGACTTAATAGTTGGTTCAATAACCAGACCCATTGTTTTCATGGTCATATCCTCTAGGGCTAATTATGACTTACTCCTAGGGAGATAATGGATCCATGGCATCAGAGCGGTGCTATCTTCACTTCACTAAAGAGTTTCGATATGGCAAAATAATGGGATTGTCGGAAATCTAAAGGCTAATCAGAGTTATTATTTGGACGAGATAAACCATGTCAATAAAAGAAATTTCGACAGGAACATGGAAAATATTGCACCATGTACTACTGCAAGATCAGAGTATTTTCCTTTAGAAGAGGCATTATACTCTTTGAATTTTCACCCCACCCATGGATTTATATGGTTTAGAGAAAGCACGGGGGACGAGGGAATGTCGGGGATCCCGACAACTAGATGGAAAGACGAAAGTGATGGATCGTCTGAGTCCAATACTTTGAAAAGAATTTCGGCTTATATAGCCAAAAATAGGCTAAAAGTGGCCTTAGAGGCCGAAGACCGAAACATGGCTTTCGAAGCCAATGAAATTAAAATATATGATTTGGGACCAGGGATCGACTTCGAACCTGGGCCACCAGATAATCCGCAACCCACGAGTGGGGAGAATGACAACTTAAACGCTCAGAGGCTCGACTGCGTCTATGATGACGAGTCTTTAGGTTGCAAGAAAGATCCAATCACTGTAACTAAAAAGATGCAGGAGCAAGATCCTTTAGAAGAAATCGAATTGGGCGATGGAACGAGTGAAAGGCCAACATATATCAGCGCCAATCTCGACCTAAAACTAAGAATCGGAGTAATTAAACTACTTTAGGAATATAAAGACTATTTTTCTTGGGACTATGACGAAATATCGGGTTAAGCAGAGATTTGGTTGAGTTGAAGTTGCCAATAAAACATGGCAAGAAGCCGATCAAACAAATGCTAAGATGGTTTGCACCAGAAATTCTATAGAAAATTAAATAGGAGAGCGAAAGACTCCCAAGATGTAAGTTTATCAGGACGTCCAGGTATGTGTAATGGCTAGAAAATATTGTTCCTATAATTAAAAAAAATGGAACACTAAGGGGTTGCACAGATTTCAGAGATCTGAATGCGTGACCCCAAAAGACTAATACCCAATGCTGGTGGCATAAATGTTAGTCGATTCAGCAACGATTTTCAAATATCTTAGTATGCTTGATGGTTATTATGGTTATAACCAAATTTTCATTGCACATGAAGATGTGTCGAAGACGGAATTTCGATGCCCATGAGCCTTGGGCACTTATGAATGGATAGTGGTGCCTTCGGCTTGAAGAACGCAGGTGCAACTTACCAAAGAGCGATGAATTCAATTTTTTATGATTATATCGAAACTTTCATGCAAGTATATATTGATGATAAATTCATTAAGTCTGCCTTGGAAAATGGTCATCTAGACCATCTTCGACAATCATTCGAAATAATGAGAAGGTACAGATTAAAAATGAATCCTCTCAAGTGTGATTAATGTGTGTAGGCCGAAGATTTCCTCGGTTTCATTGTGCATAAAAAGGGGATCAAAATCAAACAGAATAAAACTAAGTCCATTATGGAAACTCAATCTCCTCCAACCAAAAAAGAGTTACAGTCTCTATTGGGGAAGATTAACTTCTTAAGGAGGTTCATTAAGAACCTAAGTGGAAAGACGGAAGCATTTTTGCTGTTACTACGGCTAAAGACAGAAAGATTTGAATGACAACAAGTATATAAAAGGGATTTTGAAGATATCAAGGAATACTTATGCACCCCGGATATCGTCACCTCCTTTTAGAGATAGGTGCATGAGATTGTACATTTCTGCATCAGACTTAACCGTAAGGAGCATGTTGGCTCAAGAGGATGATAATGGTGTCGAACGAGCCACTTATTACCTTAATCGAGTATTGAATGATGCAGAGACTAGGTATAGCCTTATAGAAAAATTGTGCATATGTTTGTATTTCTCTTGTACAAAATTAAAACATTATATAAAGCTAGTTAATGTTTATGTCTCTTCGCATTTCGATGTCATTAAACACATGTTGTCCAAACCAATTTTGCATAGTCGAATTATTATGTAGGCTCTTGCTTTAACATAATATTCCCTGACTTGTGCGCCTTTTAAGGCCATGAAGGGACAAATTGTTGCTAATTTCATTGTCGATCATGCGATAGTTGAAGTGTCTCAGAATTCTCTAGAGTCGAAACCTTGGAAGTTATACTTCGACAGTTCTTTCCATGGGAATGAGACTGGTATTGAAATCTTGATAATCTCTCCTAAAGAAATTCTAATGAAGTTTAAGTTCTAGATTGAAGGTTCGTGTTCTAATAATGAGGCCGAATACGAGGATTTAATAGCCGACCTTGAAATCTTATTAGATTACGGGGCAAAAAGAGTCAAAATCAAAGGAGACTCTGAGCTAGTCATTGATTCAGTAAATCGAGTGAGGATCTGGTGGAGATTTGAGGATTGTCGTTGATCTTTGATTGAAGTGGATAGGAACAGAGATCAGTGGTTCAAATTCAGGAAATCTGAACTTCTAAGTTGAGGAAACTCTTTGATTCAGTAAATAGAGAGATGAATGTTCAAATTTGAAAGATGCGAGAATTTGATGTTTATTCCCACATACGTGCCACTGTTCTGCGAGAGAACAAGAGATGATCGAAGGTTGGCGGTTGCGGAATGTAACGGTGGACTTGAGCTTCAAGTATAGTGGGAGTTGGGCTAACCTGAAAGGTTAGCACCCCAACGCTAAAGTCAAAATGAAAGTAAGATGAATAAATGAAGTTTGAGTTTGAATTACACCTAGATAATGGTGCGCTTCCTCCTTATATAGTATTGTGGTTATAACAACTTGTTTATCTTTAGGCATGGAAGGCCGGAATACGTTACATGGGTCCTGGATTTGAATCACATGCAATCTAACCTTATATAGCACTCTTGTTCCGCGAGTAACATTGTAGGTCGATGTATTCTCTAATTTGCGACTATTGGGCCTTCTAACTGACTTAGCACATAAACAAATTTGAAAAAAAACACATCTATGAATCACTCAAACATAAGTAATCCGATGAAAAAAATTAAAAATATTAAATCACTCACTTTTAAGTAATCTGATGAAGCATCAGACAATATTTCAACCTTTTAAGTAATTTGATATTGATAAATAAACAAAAGAAAAAAAAATCAACTCATTCTTAAATAATAGGTGAATGCCACAAAAATTAAAAAAAAAAAAAAAAATTAGATCACTTACATGGATTGTATTCAGGGTGTTTCTTCGAACAAAATAACCTTCGTGAAAGTGTTTAAAGTCAAATTTTCTCCACCCTCATGTGGACTAAATCACTTAAAAGAGATACGAGAAATAAATTGAAATTTTTATAAGTTTAACTCTATATATACATTGATGTCAAGTCACATAAATTATTTAAGTGGTAAGATAATTATTAGATAAATTTCTTCACATTGCTTGGGTCACAAGTTGAAGTATATCAGTTTTTTTCTCTTTATGACTCTGTGGTCCATACCAATAATGGCATAGGCAAACGTCCATAGTAATCAATCATAGTTATAATAAATCTTGTACTAGTTGGATAAGAAAACCGTTGTGAATTATATATATATATATATATATATATATATATATATATATATATATATATATATATATCAAACATATCCTTAATAATCATAAATATATTATTCAGTAATTATTTATAATAAAATTTAATAAATTCTAATAATATCCTTTTTATATTTATAAATATGGTCTAATACATCTCATTGTCGAAATTAGAGGTGGAAGAATGTTAATACTATTCCTAAAGTCGTCAAAAAGTTGTAGCGGAAGGCCCTCTATGAAGATATCGACAATTTGATAAAGAGAGGGAATATGTAATGCGCGCATTGACCGCGGGCAACTTTTTCCCGCATAAAAAGTATATCTATTTCGATGTGTTCGTTGCATTAATGTTGAATTGGATTGTCGAAAAGATACACGACGCGGACGTTGTCACTATAGACTAAAAATGCTTTTGTAACAGGGCAATGTTGTTCTAAAAGTAGATTTCGAATCCAACGCGATTCAGACACTACATTAGACAATCCTCGATATTCAGCCTTTGCACTCGATCGAGACAAGGTATGTTGATGTTTTGCGAACCAAAACAACAAATTGTCACCAAGATACATACAAGATCAGAGGTAGATCTTCTTGTGTCTGGACAACCATCTCAATCAACGTCTGTGTAAGATACGAGCTTGTCGATGGAGGAAGAATACAAGGGAATGTCAAATTCAACAGTACCATGAATGTAACAAATGATTTGTTTTAAGCAGACATATGTTTTGTTTTTTATCATGCATAAAGAGGAACACTTGCTGAATTGCATATGATATATCTAGTTTTGTAAAAGTCAAGTACTATAATACATTTGTAAGACTTTAATATTCGATCGGATCATGATAGGGATTACTTGAGAACCCACTGAGTTTTATTTTGGTATCAACCACTGTTGGGGCTTGCTTGCATAAGGACATTCCTGCACGTTCGATAATCTCTTCTGCATATTTTTTCTGAGAGAGAAAAATACCTCCTGAATATCGAGTAACAGAGATGCCTAGAAAATAACTCAGAGGACCTAGGTCCTTTGTTGCAAATTCAGAACTTAGCTTGGACATAATATACTTACAAAGAAAGTCGAATGAAGCAGTGAGATAATGTCATTTACATGGAGAATAATGTAAGTCATGTTATTCTCATTTTGATAAATAAATAAATAATGAATGATCAGAAATGTCGTTAGAGAATTCCATTGTAGCAACATAATCAATGAACCACTGATACCAGGCGCGTGGTGCTTGTTTGAGTCTATAGAGAGACTTTTTGAGCAAACACACATGATATGGGAATTCAAGATAACGAAAGCCTGGAGGTTGGTGCATGTACACGGTTTCATCAAGATTGTCTTGCAAGAAGGTATTTCTAATATCCATTTGATGAAGACACCATGATTTTGACAAGGCAACGTTGAGTGATGTGTGAATAGTAGCCAATTTGATTACAGAGCTGAAGGTTTCAGCACAATCAACGCATGTTTGTTGGTTCGCTCTAATACCTACAAGGCGAGCTTTGTACTGCTAGAATGATTCATCTGAATTCTTTTTATGCCTAAAATTCCACAAACTTCGAATAACATTAGCATTAGATGGACAAGGAACTAAGTCTCACGTCTTATTTTCAATAAGAGAATCATATTCATATTTCATGGCCATTTTTCCAATTAGGGTCATGTAATGCATCTATAGGATTTGTAGGTAAGAGGAATATGAAATTTTGAGATGAAATATGTAACTTAAAAAGCTTGCGAGATTAGACTATATCATATTGGATTCGGGTAGTCATTTGAGTTGAGAATTGTGATAATATTAGTGAAGGCACTAAGAAAGTAGAATTTGCTCATTTGCTTCAACTCAACTCACTGATAATAATTAGAAATATATAGAATAACTATAATAGGAAGAGTGTCCTCCGATTTTTCCATTGTAATAGGATAATGTTCAAAAATAAGTAGCACTAAGAGAGTAGAATTTGCAAAAACTAAGAGTAAAAAAGAAAAACCTCACCAAAATATATGAGGAATGGTCATCCTTGTCAATTTTACAAAAAGAAATTTGGGTTGGCATGGTTGAGATGCTAATAGAGACAAAGGAATGAAAAATCGAACGGAAGCGACCGTAACCAACAAATGGAGAAAAATTAACACCAGAAACACAACCGAGAAAGAAAAAAATTTGAAAACCTAAACTCTTTGATACCATATAAAAATTAAGGAAGACATTAGAATTATTTGTATATTTATTGTATGTTTCATGTACCTGATTGGGGACAAATAAACAAATAAACTAATTAACATTAAGGTTAATTATTAATAATAGTTGCATATCAATTACAATAATTGAAGATACCATAACACATTATCGTAACACTATGAAAATTTCAATAAAGTTGATAAAAGTTTTATCGAATTTGTTGAGAATATCAATAGTAACATGTCAAAAACAACACAGCCGTCACAGTTCTCTTATTAATCTAAGATTTTTTTCCGTTCATAATTAAACACAGGTTGAGTTTAGTGATAGTTTGATTCAAACAACTTAATAAGGTCAAGAGAAAATATTAAAATTTGAAAACAAAGAGATGACTTAATGCCCCCAAGTATATTAATAATGGTGGTCCTCTTTCTCTACATCATCTAGTAACTTTCTTCATGTTAATCCCACCAACTCTAATGTATGTACAAAATCTTTCTCCCAACAATACAGGTATATTTTGTAAAAATTTTGCACTATTGATCATGTCTCACCACTAGATTTTCTAAACAATTATATTATTTTAAATATTTCTATCATGTTCTTCCCTCCAAGAGATGAGGTAATGTTATCTTCCCACAGTTAGAAGGATCCAGCTTCCTGAATTGATCACAAATTTGCATTACATCTTTGTCTTGTATTTTTCCCATCTCTTTCAGCTTGAAGATCACATATTCTGACTTACTGAAAACAAATCAATGAAATTTCTAGTGAGAAAATAATATTAAATAATATATAATCATTTAAAATAATAACTAGCACATAAAATAATTGAATAATGTATGCATTATTGAAACTTTAATTGAATGTCACTCTCACACTCTGTCCCTACTTGTTTAATCACGTCTGCTAGTGTGATTAAACAAGAGTAAAAAGCAATCCCATCTAAGTTGGTGCTTAATTAAACAAATTCAAATTATGTCTTCTTTTGACTAAGAATATATTGATATATATCTAGAAATCATGATTAGTGACCAATGATTATAGCTAATTGTAATTATTTAAGACAAAATAAACTTAATTAGAATATCCTAATTATTATAGCCGTCTCAAGTTTTTATAGCTCCTATAAGAAGGTTAATCATGGCAAAACAATTACAGACTTTATTTAACTACAATTTACTCTGACTGATATTTTATTAAGCTATATTCAGTCATAGTTTAACTGCAATAAATTTTGAATTTTGTGCGGTAGCCTGTCTTTTAAAAATTTTGAGTTCTGTGTGGTACCCTGCCTTTCACGATCTCAAAGACAAAGACAGCCCTACTTCTTATTCTCACAAAGAATAGTCTTGTTGGTCCTAAACTCAACAATCAACAATACTCTTCAGACAAGTTGCAAAAGACTTTTCCGCAATTGCAATTGTAGCTGCCAAATCAAGACCTTTTTTTCTGTTTCTCTAACAGCATCGAGACTATAATCATGGCCACATCAGCCGCATTTGATCTAAGTTTTCTAAATAACAAGGATTGCAATGTGGCTGAAATGCATCCTGGCTATCACTAAATTACCATGGTTTTAAATTGCAGTCTCTAAATCCATTCTATTGCATTGCAGCCACAATTGCAATCACGGACAATAATTGCGATCAATACCAATTACACCTAAAACAAAAAAGGTAAAGGAGTTGTGTTATGTTACCTAATAAAACCAGTATTGTTGAGATCAGCAGCAAGCCAATCTTCAATAGTAATCTCTCTATGCAAAACCATCTTAGCCAATCTCCTATGCCTTCTATCAATTCTAGCCTCAGCCAAATACAGAAAAGCCCTAGCAACCATCAAAGTCGAAAACAACAACCAAATCGCCGCAAACAATCTCCCCGGAAGCGTCGTAAAAGCCCGATCCCCATAACCAACCGTCGTAACAGACATAACCGCCAAATAAACCGAATCAACCCAATCCAACCCCTCAACAAAACACAAAACCAAACTCCCAACACCAATACAAAGAACAACAACACCAAGTGCTAAACCAACCTTCAACCGAATCCTCATCCTCCCTTTCGCAACATCCACGATGTAATCCCTAGCTGAAAACCCCTCTCTAGCCCCCATTTGAAGACCCGTTAAAATAGTGTTTTCTTGCAAATCTAAAACGAAATTAACAAGGCCACTCAAGAGTATATCTATGAAACCAAACCCTACTAAAACGAAAACACAAGCGAAAAGCTTAGTCGTTGGGGTTAATGGAGCTATGTCACCGTAACCAATTGTGCACATGGTGACTATACAGAAGTACAGTGCGTCGACGATAGGGTGAGTTTCTATGCCGGAGAAATTGCTTGTGTTGAAAGAGTAGATGGCTACGCCGATAGAGAGGTAGATTAGGAGAAGCCAAATGCCCTGTCGGATGATGGAATTGGTTTGAGGTTTGGGGAGATGAGGTTGGTTGGTGGTGGTTGGTTCGAGGTTTGGGAGAATGAACATGGCGGGTGCGGTTTTGCAGCGGCTGAGTTTTTTTTGTTTGGAGGGAGAGAATGGTTGTTGGTTGCAGGATTGAATTTCTGATGATTGTTGTTGTTGTGGTGGTGGTGGCTGTGGTGGTTGTAAGGTGGCGAAGTCGTTGAAGGATTTGGAGGAAGGGAAAGGTGAAGTTTGACGGTTGATTAGAAGGAAGGGATCGTTTTCCATGGAAGAGAGAAAGAGAAGATGAAATGGGGGAGGAAGGTGAGATGAGATTTGTGTGTGGACTTGAAAGTGTGTTTGGGAAGACCAGATACATTAATTATTCAATGTATCTAAAAAGTAACTTTTGCTTATAATATGAGACGGAGGGTGTAGGTTTTTGGCTGTGAGTTAGGGAAATTGGCAGTTGTGTGGGGTCATGCCACGTCTGCTCATCAGAGATAACAGGTGATCCCGGAATCAGATTCTCTAATGTTGGAAGTTTCTTTTAATTTTTAGGTAGGGATGGATAATCGGTCGGTTACGGTCAATTTCGGGCCTAAAATTTAAATTCGACGTAAACCACGGTTTTATTTTTATGGTCCAATTTCGACCTATAAAATTTTGATTTTCGTCGGATTTGGTTAAATCAGTTTGGCGGTTAAGTCGGATCGATTTAGTCGGTTTAATATTTATTAGAAAAAATTTATAAAAATAATTTTTTTTAATTTTTTTATAAAAAATATTAAATTTTTAGAATAAAACTCATTTTTAATAAAAATTATTATTAAGGAATAATATTTTTAATATTATTTGACATTAATTTTGATCATTATCATACTTTAACCGATAAACTAAATAATATACAAAATTTTATATTACATATCTTGTATTTTTTGGAGTATACAATGCAATCATCAATTTATAAAAATCATAGTATCCTACAACATTATGAATCTCATTTTTATAGTGAGTCATTCATATAGTAATAAAAATAAATAAAAAATATATTAATTAAGTGCGGTCTGTTTCAGTTTTCGTCGGATCCAAAATAAGCATTTGAACCCGACCGAAGCAACCCTATAATATCCAAATTAAGCAACTGAATCAATCCGACACCCGACCCGACCCGATCCATTTGCACAAAAAAGACAACGGGTCGGTCGGTTTCAATCGGTCGGTTCAAATTTGTCCACCCCTACTTTTAGGTATGTCAATGAGAGAAGTAAGAAAGAGAGTTAAAAAAATGGAAAAATAAAATGATAGTTAATTTGATTAAAAAAAGTTTAATGTTTGAGTAAATTAATTTCATCAAAATTATTTATGTTCCGTTCAGAAATCAATAATAGATATAGTTGGTGAATTTAATTTCTTGAATGTGGTGAAGATTTCTGGTACGACAGTGTGGGATGCACATGTATGGTTAACACTCTAACGTTCAAATCAGTTCAAAATTTAATGTGGATATATTGAAAAGTGGAGATCAGTATATCTTGCTTTCTCGTGTTAACTGATTTATATCTTGGGCCACATGGAGTGAATTTGAGATGGATTTGGCCTTTGGCCGATCCAGAATAGTTGCCCCTAAGGCTTTGTCGGGTACTGAGTGAGTCGGGGAAGCCTTTAACGATTTTGAGCGGCCTCCAAGACATTGTCGAGGTGAATTAGACCTGAAACATTTGGAGTCAGTTGAAACAGTAATGGGAAACAAGTGCATTAAATGCATTCCCATCATTGAAATGTTTTACTGCTTGCTTCTGATGCAACGAGTTAGGGCATGATGCAGCTTGTAGTGCATTTGAGTGCACTCGAGTTTGCATGTATCATTGAGAAAAAAATCTAATTGTTGATTTCGTAACACCTTTCTTCAATTGATTTGGGTCGCCCAATCGCCCTCACTTATAAGTAGGAAGAGTTTAGCGTTTTGGAAACTTTTTGCAATCTTTGGAACTCAAGCTCATTCACACACACTTTATTGACAAACATTCTCGCCTTTTCCTTCCTGAGAGTATTAACCAGGACGGTTGCAGCTCCTTAACAAGAGTTTCTACGCTTTATCAATCTCACACAACCAGATATCTATTTCAACTCAAGCTTTTATCTTTAGAATTTTCTGTTATCTAGCTAGGATGAGCAATAGTACAGTCAACTTAGTGAGCGATTATGAGAGAGAAACTTTGTCTTCCTTAAGAATGGGGACATCCCCTAATTCTCATCTCCCTTCTCTTGATCATGATCACTTACACTATGACAAATAACACTTTTTATGACGAAGCTTTCACCTCGAACATGCCAAAAATTAGGCGTATAGGTTATGGGCGCGACATGTTTGATTTTTTTTAAAACAACAATTTCCTTGTAGCTATAAGTGAGCGCCAAATTTTCTCCATGAAAAAATAATAAACCTATTACCTCAGTGTTTTTGAAAACCGAGAGAATATAGCTACAAGGGAACACGCTTCGAATTCCTGTGACTACATTTATGGTTTTTTTTCAATGATTTCTCACTTGGCGCCTTCCAATCTTCCCTTTTTTTTAGTTAATTTTTTCTTTCATTTTTTCTTATTTATTAGTAATTCTCAAAAATTTTGTTATCAATAAAAATGAATAGGCAATAATATGAAATAAAATATTTCATTAATTAAAAACAGGACAACAAATAACTATTCCACATATTCAAAATTTTGACTCCACTCAACTTCAATAGTATCACTATTAACTATCTCTAACTGAGAGAAAAATTCAGAAATAACTCTTCCATATGAAATGAGAAAAGTCATTTCCACCCTAGAGATTATTATCATTTCCTTTAAGAAGTTAAAAATGGTAAGAGGAAGATTAACTCTGATGTTCTTGGTAAGGAATAATAATAGATGTTTGTCATCCCAAGTAAGCGTTTCTAGTTGTTTCTCTCTTGGACGGAGATTTGACACTAGAAGTTGATACAAACTTTTTCAATTGGTAGTAGAGTAGCATAACTGTTGAGATTATCGTAGTTGGCATAAATTAGGCGAAGGTGATCTGAGTAGACTTTGTTGAATCTATAATGTTCAACACAACAACCTTCCTCTTTAAATTTTATTGTCTGAGCAATACGTGACTGAGTAATTGTGATAGGAGAGCCACTGACATAAGACTGGATTGACTCGACATCGTGACCAGATGGCCCAACGGGGCATTTAACCAGAACTCTTTAACGAGATTAATGTAGATGGGTCTATGAATAATGTCAAAGTAATCATTCAACTTTTGTTTGCGAATAGCTTTCCTTAGATCAAAACCTTTGTCTTACAAATCATTGAAATCAACAAACTTTTATTGATAATGAACAAAAGATTTTCATCTAAGGTTGTTGAAGATATTTTTGAAGAAAAGAAAAGACTTTGAAACTAGGTTTGAAGACACAAAGAGTTAGAAATGAGACGTTGAAACTAGGAATATTGTTTAAATAAAGTGGAAAATAGAAAGGGAAACAATCAGAGAAGCTCAAACGTGTCCTTGTAAATTCAAAAGATATGTTATGTTTTTTAATATGGATGATCATTGTTATTTTAGTGATATGATTATAATGCGCGCCATGATTTATTTTTTTTAGAAATAGAAACCACATATTACCTCGGTTTTAACAGAATTGATGGGACAATCAACTTATTATCTCGGTTATTAAAAAAAATCGAAGAAAAAACAATTTAGGAACCTTTTTTTATTATTTTAATTTTTTTGGTAAACTAAATGATATATCTCGTTGGTTTCCTTAATAATCGAGGGATAAGATAATCATATTTTACTATAAAATCACTCGTTAAATAGATTTTATCTTAATCCTAACTTATATGTAGTTGCTCTAAACTCAAACGCATCATTCTTTTAGGATCCATCTCACAAAATGGTGTTGATGTTGTTGTTGTTTTTGTAGTTAGAAGCTTGAAAAAGTTCTCTATGATTGATCACAAGTGCAGAAAAACAATTTTTACATGGTTGGAACAGATAATTCCTTTAGAAGTTGGATGCATTCAATATTTGGAACAGATAACTCCTAGAAATTAGATGTGTGCAATATTTGGAACAGATAACTTCTTGCCTTGACTCTGGTTACTTCAGCTTGACCACTTCTTGCCACTTTTTCTTTGTATTGTCTTTTCTACCTGCAACATTTTCTAGGCCATTGTATCTTTGGTGTAATAATTACTTCTTTTAACTTTTAGGTATGTCAACGAGAGAAGTAAGAAACAGAGTTAAAAAAATGGAAAAATAAAATGATAGTAAATTTGATTAATAAAAGTTTAATGTTGAGTAAATTAATTTCGTAAAGTTGATTATGGTTAAAAGCGACTTCAATGCATCAAAATTATTTATGTTTCGTTCAGGAATCAATAATAAATACAGTTAGTGAATTTAATTTCTTGAACGTGGTGAAGATTTCTGATACGACGTGTGGGGGTGTACCTGCATGGTTAGCACTCTTACGTCAAAATCAGTTTAAAATTTGATGTAAGTATATTGAAAAGGGGAGATCAATGTATCTTGCTTTCTCGTGTTAACTGATTTATATCTTGGGCCACATGAAATGGATTTGAAATGAATTTGACCTTTGGTCGTCATAGAACAGTTGTCCCTAAGGCTTTGTCATGTACTGAGTGAGTCAGGGAAGCCTTTAGCAAGTTTGGTCGGTCTCCAAGACTTTGTCCAAGGTGAAGTAGGCCTGAAACGTTTAGAGTTAGTTGAAAAAATAATGGGAAACAAGTACATTAAATGTATTCTCATCATTGAATGTTTTACTGCTTGCTTCTAACATATGTGTTGATGCGACAAGTTAGGGCACGATGCAAATTGTAGTTTGAGTGCACTCGAGTTTGCAAGTATCCTCGAGAAGAAATCTAGTTGTTGATTTCGTAACACCTTTCTTAGGTTGATTTGGGTCGTCCAATCGCTTTTGCTTATAAGTAAGAAAAGTTTATCATTTTGGAAACATTTTGCAATCTTTGGAATTCAAGCCCGTTCACACATATTTTATTGACAAACACTCTCTCCTCTTTCTTCCTGGGAGCATTAACTAAGACGATTACAGCTCCTTGACTAGAGTTTCTACGCTTTATTAATCTCACAAAATCAGATGTCTATATCAACTCTAGCTTTTATCTTTAGCATTTCCTATTTTCTAGCCAGAATGAGCGATAGTACAGTCAACTTAGTGAGTGATTCTGAGAGCAAAACTTTGTCTGCCTCGAGAATGGTGATATCCCCTAATTCTCATCTCCATTCTCTTGATCATGATCACCTAGAAACAAAGGTCATACCTTTATATGATGATTCTGACTCAGAAAGGGTATATGTGTGATTGCCTTTTGTAGATAAGATGGACAAGCTGAATATGCTTTATGATCTTGCTGAAGCCCAAGGCATCGAGGATGTGGTGCCTCTCCGACTACCACAACTCCTGCTCCGACTTCGGCTCTCATCTTAGTTTTTTAGACTTCCACTTTTGCACCTGTGGTCGACCAACTTGCCAATGTTGTGTCTATTTTGACCGTGGGGTGGCGCCTTCATCTCTAATTCCGACGAAGAGAGGTGGGGATGAAGACCAATCCTCGCCCCCAAAAGAATGCTTTCCTAAGCAGACTCGTTTACCTGGGGACAATGCTTCAGGGGAGGTAATTCCCTTCTTATGGATGCCTGACATTTTCTTGTCTTGGCCTATCCGCACTCTTGAGGAGGCCGCTATTAATTTCTCGACGTCGGACATGTCCTTCATCCAAAATCTCTCTAAGGGGGGGAATAAAGTATGTTTCCAAGGTCACCCACATCATATACTGGGTTGCCTGATTATTTTCCCTCATTGCTACTGGCAGAGGAGATGTCTTGGTTCCTATAATTTCCTCCAAGGAAAGAGACACTTGGAATGGAAAGTGTGAAGTTATGGAACAAAAGTGTTTGGATTTTTATAAGGATTTCGTTGAGCTGCCGACGAAGGTCGATCTTGCTAGCTCTTTGCAAGATAAGACGAAGATCCACGAATCCCCTGCTACTCTGGCAGCCTGGGTAACTGAGCTAGAGGTTGCTCTTAAGGTAGAAAAAAGGATGTGTTATTAGGGTTCCTCTAAGTTTGTTGCTGAAATGACTTGTCGTGCTGAGGAGGATCGGAAAGATCTTCGTCAAGAGGTTGAGGCTCAAGTCAATACTTTAAATGCTCTTGAGGACAATGTTGTCATTCTGAAGGTAACGCTCCAAGATTCCCTCTAACAGACTATGCAAGTTGTGTGTGGGGTCTGTGAGTGAGTAGTGGAACAGGCGAAGAGATTATGTCCCAATTATGAGATTTATGTTAAAGAGTTGAACCCATTTTAGGATGCTACCCGAGGGGGTTTTAGATAATGATCCATGTACCTCGGCTACAGATACTTCGGCTTGACCACTTCTTTCCTTTTTTGCTTTGTATTATATTTTATACCTACAACATTTTCTAGGCCAATGTGCCTTTGATGTAATAATTACTTTTTATGCAAGCATTTTTACCTCGTGGATTTGTATATTATTTAACTTTGATATCTGTCCACTTTTTCATTTTATTGTTTTTTCTCTGTTGTAACTTTGCTTATTAGTAATGCTCGGGTTTGTACGACATCCCTACAATGAAATATTTGTGGATCAACAGGCTTTGCCGGTGTTCACTAGTGAGTTGCAAGTCAACATCTTGGAACCTGTAACGCGTTGTCTACTTACTTGCGTTTAGGAAGGAAAGAGATGTCTCGTTGTGACGAGGTACTTGATGTGCTATTTTCACTTTCCTAACAATGGTCTTTGTGATTTAAGGTAGATATCTACCGTTTTAGTTTTCGTATTTGTCTGTTATATTTAGCGTTTGTTGTATTATCGTACTAATTTGTGCATGGTATTGAGCGTGTTCCTTATGTTTCCCATGGTGGGGCTCCACTACTACAAATATTCTTATAATGTCGCACGCGAAAGAGATGTAACCTCGGCTACTAAGCCGACGTAACAAACGATGACATGAAAAGTTGCCACTTAACACCTCGGTTAATGAAAAGTCGAGGCGTAAAGTTATATGATCATTCATTCGAACCCCGGCATCTGCATTTTTATTATTTACACAAACGGTGTCTCAAACCTCTCGATTTATTTAAAAACCGAAGGGTTAGATAGTTTTTTTATAAATAAATTCATTACATTGTTTACACAGAATATTAAAGTAGAAATGTTGTTCTTCATCGTCGTCACTGTCGGTGAATAGCAAATGTTGGATATCTTGGAGAAGAGAAAATGTTTAGGATCCTCATTTTGTTGATCTTGAGGAAGAACAAATGTTGAATGCAATATATTTTCTATTGCTTTTTCATTCATTTGTTTCTGATAACAAAAAAATAGGTTAGCTAAATAAAATAAATATTAAATTATATGATTATTTAAGAACACAAACCTTAAACCCAGATAATTTTCTGCACTTGTAATCCATTGCTAATAAAAAAATTTAAAGTGGAGGATGTAGATAGTTTAAATCGCTTCATGACGCTTCTTTATCAATTTTAGATATCAGAAAGCCTTTATAATGGAAATTTTTTAGGAATCACGCGGATCACTAATGGTAGTTTCTTGAGCATTGATAATATTGAAATGAACGACAAAGATTTGTTTAAGAACGCTAAGTTATCCCCTCGGTTTCTATAAAAAAATGAGGTGAAAATGTTTTTTTTAATTACATTGTTTACACAGAATATTGAAAAAAAATAATACAACAAAACCAGAATTTTGATGTAAGAAGTTATTTGATCCAAATATTTCATGCATTCAATTTCTAAAAGAGTTATCTTGTCCCAACATTGAATGCATCCAACTTCTTTTGAAAAAATGTTTTTCTGCACTTACAATCCGTCATAGAGAACTTTTACAAGCTTCTAAATACAACAACAACAACAACAACAACAACATCAACCCCATTTTGTGAGATGGATCCCAAAATAATGATGTGATTTCTACTTCTAACGAGTTTGAAGTGGCTACATATAAGTCAGGATTAGGATAAAATACGTCTAACGAGTGCTTTTATAGTAAAAATTTTATGTATCTTATACCTCGTTCATTAGGGAAACCGACGAGATATATCCTTTAGTTTATAAAAAATTATAATAAATAAAAATAGTTTCCTAATTATTTTCCCCTCGTAGTTTTTGAAAAACCGATGTAACATGTGATTTCTATATCCAAAAAAAAATTGGGCGCACATTAGAATCATATCCACTAGAGTAGCAATGATCATCTATATTAAAAAATGTAACATATTGTCGCAACTGCGAAAAAACAACCGGCGACAAACTAGAACAGAAGAGTCGCCACCGAACGTTATTTATCTCGGTCAAAGATGGGAGAAGACATGGTCATCGCAACCATAGTCCGGGTTCGGGAGTCGGTTACACGAGGGGAAGGTATTAGCACCCCCACGCGTCCATCGTACTCGATGGGATCCATGCTTGCTGTCTAATCAAAGGGTGAGTTATCTAAAGCCTACTGCTAAACAGAAACGAAAAACCAAAAAGGTAAAAAGAGACTCAATAGGACATTGCCGTCCTAGGCCTACGTATTCCCTCGTGCAATGGGAAAGTCAGAGTCAACGTAGTTCGACCTACGGAGAAAAGGGAGAAGGGTGCTCGCCAAGACATCGTTGTCTTGTGCCTACGTATCCTCAATTTAACCAGAGAGAGGAAGTCAAAGCGTTCGTAGTTCGCGGGACTACGGAAGAAAGGTGGGAAGAGTGCTCGCCAAGACATCGCCGTCTTGTGCCTACGTATCCTCAATCTAACCAGAGAGAGAAAATCAGAGCAGTCGTAGTTCGACCTACGGGTCGAAAAGGTGGAAGGGTGCTCGCCAAGACATCGCCGTATTGTGCCTACGTACCCTCAATCTAACCAGAGAGAGGAAATCAGAGCGTTCATAGTTCGTGGGACTACAGAAGAAAGGTGGAAGGGTGCTCGCCAAGACATCATCGTCTTGTGCCTACGTATCCTCAATCTATCCAGAGAGAGGAAATCAGAGCGTCCGCAGTTCGTGGGACTATGGGAAAAAGGATGGAAGGGTGCTCGCCAAGACATCGCCGTCTTGTGCCTACGTATCCTCAATCTAACCAAAGAGAGGAAATCAGAGCGTCCATAGTTCGTGGTAACGACCACAACGGTTAAGTGTTTTTTTATGAGCGACGTTAAGTTCGCGTCCGGCAGTTAGGGTCGATGCATGTTTGCGACTGAACGGAAGTAACGTGCTCTTTTCTGAAAATGATTTGAAACCCAAAAATCCCGAAAAAGATTTGAATTTGTTTTGTGTTTTTTAGACAGAGATGGATTAAGTTAGCTTATAACTTGTATTGCACTAAAGTCTATAACATAGGAACGAATGCGTCACATATCGTCCCCAACAGGACGTATGCTAAACACCCTAGAAGAATGAAGGGAGGCCCCCCCATTCCCCATTTCCCGTGCTTAAGGCTCATGCGCAATACACGTTGCCTTTATTAAGTGTTTTAGAGTCGTTATGAGATGAGAAGAGAATACTCAAAGGCGAAAAGAAAACACTAAGGGAATTCTATCCTAATATTAGCATACACGGGATTGAAAGCCTAACGTCTCTCCTACTCCCAACTTAATCAAAAATTAAGGGGGACGAGGAATCCTAAGGGATCATGTGAACAAGCACAAGTAAACATTATCCAATTCAATCACAGATAAAATCAAGACTTAAACAAGTCTCAAGAAAAGAAGGCGAAAGAAAACTCAAATATGTACAAGTGTTCAAACATCAACATGTTGACACAAAAGAAGATACACAACATCTGAGTACTAAACACGATGCGCAAACAGAGCCTACTTTGAGGTAGGGCTTCAAATGTACTCAATATGCTTCTAACATGGATACAATCCTAGAATGAGGCATGAAAGATAAAATCGAGATTCTAGGGGTACCTAACGGAGAAGGTTTGTTGCCTCTTTGAAGCGTTCAACAAGCTCAAGAATTGTTAGAAGCTTCACGACTATCCATCCGATTAATCCTCAAGTGTCCAACGTCACAAATCAACATCCAATATCAACTGAGCTAAGATCAAAAGTGCTAACAAGAGAATAAAAAAGTTAGTAAGAACTTAATAAAAGAAAGTCAATTAAAATTCTAATCAAAATCAACTAAGAAATTAATCATAGGCCTCAATAACAATTATATTCTAATTAACCAAAGTTTTAATCAAAATTCCATTCTAACAAAGCTCAAAAGATCTAATTAAAATTAAAACCAAGTTATAAATGACATTAAGATTAAAATGTAGTCAAAATTGTTAATCAGAACTTAGATAAAAAATTAGTAACAAGACTAATATTACAAATTAATCCAAAATCAAATTAAGATCTAAAGTTAACTAGTTATTAAAATCTAATAAACAAATTAATTGAAAAAAGTAGTAGTAGCTTTACAAGAAGTTCAGATGGGCTCGTGAGCCCAAACACAACACACAAAAAAGGAGGGTGTAAATTTGAAAAGATGATCTGAAACTTCAAACGGGCTCACGACCTAATGTCATCAACAACACGGTAAAAAAAAAACTCTGATGAAGCCACCTCAACATCATCTCCTTTTCTTTCTAAACAACCAAAGGAACATGGACAGGATTAAAATAATCAACGTTAGACGCAACAACAATCAACCTCATCAACTTCTATCAAAATCTTAAAATCAAAATGAAATGAAAAAGTCACAAGAAACCAAAAGCAGAGCAAAACAACGGTCACCATCAAAACACCAACAAAGTGACGAACGAATAAAACTGGTCGTGAAAATATTCATCAATGGATAAAATGGCCTTGTTCACCCAAGATCCCTGCGAATCTCTCCGTCCCGGTTTCACGTGGCTTCGCGTGGCTTCATTGTCGACTGGTTTCGGTTTTCTTTCCGTCTCTTTCCAGGTTTGATTCGCGTACGATTCAAAGTTTGTGAGCTTCGATCTTGCTTCAGATTTTCAGGTCTGTTATTCAGTTTCGATTCACCTTCTTTCAATCTCTCTTTATCTCCGATCTCACTCTGTTCTTGGGTTGTTTGTAGTTTAGGTTTGTGTTGTTTGTTATGGAAGATGAAGATTGGGGTTGATGGATTTGAGTGGGGTGGGTCGTTGCTTTGCGGTTGCAGAAGAGGGGTTGATGTTGTTTCAGAAAAATTTTGGATTTGAGAAGGGTTTTCTTGGTTGGTTGAAGCTGAATGAGGTTGGGTTTTGAAGTTTGTATTGAAGGCGTTGAGGTGCGATTTTGTTTTCTGCAGGTTTGGGATTTCTAGATTTGAAGGAATCGAGGTTGAAGAGTGATTTGTTTATGGAGATGGTTGGGAAAGAATTTTGGCAGAACTTTGTTGGCTATGAAATCTTGGTGAATGAGGGAGAACAAGGTTGCATTTTATAGAAGGATTTGAGGGTGGAATGGGGAGGAATTGTGTGAATCGTGAGCTGGCAATTGTGGAATGGTTTTTTTTTAAATCTCGCTGAAGTTGGCTGGCAACGTGAAGATATTGGCTATGAATTGTTGTGCTGCAAAGTTTGTTGTAGGATGCGTGGTACGGTTTGATGAATTGAGTAGCAGCTTTTCAAAATTGTGAGTGGGTCTGCATAGTGATACGACTTGGTGCTTTGGATATGCGTTGGACAGGCTGATAAAGGTGTGGGGTCAGTCATGCTTTGTGTATTTGGCACGACATCGTTCATCAGTTGTTTGATTAGTGAAAACAATTCATTTTCCTGCAGGCATGGTTGCAGTAGCTGTGTATGTTTTTCTGTGCAGTATCTCATGAAGACCATTTCATTCTTTCCTATTTTTGGCATCTTGTGACAATGAAATCCTTTGACTCTTTTTTTTTTTTTGGTGTAAATATGGACTTATGATATTATGATGGGCTTTGTATTGTAATGGACTTTGAGTGTGGGTTTAAAAAGATCTTATGAATAAAAATGCATTAAAGAAGAGGAAATTGGATATCTAACAAAAAAATGGAAATTGATAATAATAATAATAATAAATTGATATTTACATTGTGAATTGGCTTATCATGGATTAAAAATGGTTATTGAAAAATGGATTTGAATAATTGGATATTGGAAAGAAATAAACATGGATAAAAAATGAAGTGGATAATTGGATATAACTTAAAAGGGGGGTTATGAAGTGGTTATTGAGAAATTGGTTAGAAAATATGGTTTTAGAAAAAATTGGATTTGGAATGGTTTACTTGGATAGACAATGCGTATGGATATTGGTTTTAAGAAAAAATAGAAAATGGATGTGGTTAAGAGGAATTGGATATGGATAAGATCGGTTTAATGTGGAAAAAGTAAATGAGCCCAAATCAACATTAGCTCCTTCCCCGGTTAGATCGTACCCTTGACTTACACTCTTCAAATTTGAATCTCATAATCAATACTTCCAAACGACTTGAGAATAGACCAGAATGCCCTGAATTTTTTTAATATCCAGTCCCTTGATTTCATCAGACGAATTTGGACTTGCACAAACCCGAATTTTGATTACTTAATGATTTGAGAATTCATGGCACAAATAATCATAAATCACTTCTTGATGATCTGGTGAACTTCAATACAAAACAAATTGTCCTTGAGTACACATTGCCTGAGAAATAGCCACTGATGCAGGTAACTTGAAATTGAAGCAAGCTCTGTACAGTTTAACCAAGATGAGGTCTAACTCCCATATGATCTTGACCACGACTGAATACCCACACTTGACCTGAAATTGAACACCTTAACCTGGAACCAATGCTTCTGACGCCTCTTGAGAAATATTGAAGCAGATGGACAATAAGAACTCAAACCTCTGTCAAACTTGAATGAAAATACCCTAAGGCGAGAAGAAACCCTAACTCAGAGAACCTCCTGATCCCATGTCTTAGAGTACCAATGTAAATGAATATGAACTATGACCTAATGATGATGCAGATGAAAGAGAAACATAAGCCAGTCAGAGGTATAAACAAAAGGCAAATTTTGGGGTGCTACAGCTGCCCCTATTCAATCTACTTAAACCTGAAGGGGTGATAGCAACGGCTTTCATACATTCATGGTAGAAGGTGATTGAATACAAAAAGAACCCGGAAATTTGTACTCTGTGAGGAGAAAAGATGATTGGAGCCCAGTCCGGAATTGGACTTACAAAGACAGGTCAGACGGGAACTGACTACCAAGCAAGAACTAATATTCTTTGAAAACAAATCGGACAGACGAGAACTGGACTTCGAGAGATGGATTCGAATGAGACGAGTCAGAGGAGAACTGGTTTTTGAAGAAATTTGCCAGACGAGAACTGGATTTTGAAAACATTTTCAAAGGTAGGTCAGACGAGAACTGACTACTAGGCGAGAACTGGGCTTTATGAAATAGGTCAAACGAAAACTGGCTACCATGCGAGAACTGGGCTTCACGAAATAGGTCAGACGAGGACTGACTACCAGGCGAGAACTGGGTTTCACAAAAATAGGTTAGGCGAGAACTGACTACCAGGCGAGAACTGGGTTTCAAAAATACGTCAGGCGAGAACTGACTACCAGGCGAGAACTGGGTTTCACAAAAATAGGTCAGTCGAGAACTAACTACCAGGCGAGAACTGGGTTTCACAAAAATAGGTCAGGCGAGAACTGGGTTTCACAAAAATAGGTCAGGCGAGAACTCAGTTTCACAAAAATAGGACAGACGAGGACTGACTACCAGGCGAGAACTGGGTTTCAAAAATAGGTCAGGCGAGAACTGACTACCAGGCGAGAATTGGGTTTCACAAAAATAGGTCAGGCGAGAACTGACTACCAGGCGAAAACTGGGCTTCACGAAATAGGTCAGACGAGGACTGACTACCAGGCGAGAACTGGGTTTCACAAAAATAGGTCAGGCGAGAACTGGGCTTCACGAAATAGTTCAGATGAGGACTGACTACCAGGAGAGAACTGGGTTTCACAAAAATAGGTCAGGCGAGAACTGACTACTAGGCGAGAACTGGGTTTCAAAAATAGGTCAGGCGCGAATTGACTACCAGGCGAGAACTAGTTTTCACAAAAATAGGTCAGACGAGAACTGACTACCAGGAGAGAACTGGGTTTGCAAAAGGGGTTGGTCGATCAAAGGCGGACTCCCAACAAAGATACGGTCGTGAACCAAAAAGGGGTTGGCAGGAGGTAAAATTAACGAACCTACAACCCAAAGATAAGATGACTCCGTTGGGGAAAGGAGAAGTCTAAACAGAAGATTTTGCAGGGGAGCACAAGTAAGATGAATACATCCATCGACGATCTCACCGAGGATAAAACAAAATCTCCTGAGTTATGCCATCTCTGCTGAGGAAAAGAACTAGTAAAGAAAGTATCAAACCTGGCTTACGCTTCGAATGCATATGTTTGAATTTTTCTATGGCGTAATGCGCCATACGAAATAGAAATGCTACGCATTTGGAGGATGCAATGCAAAAATGCTATACGATGCAAGAAAGGAGCTTCAGCGAAATAAACGCTGAAAACGAAGGCAACTCCACTGACGATGACAAACTAAATTGTATCCTGAGTCATAAACCCTACTGAGGAAGATCACACCGAACGACATTCCTGACCAATAACCTCTGTTGAAGATGAAACCCAAAAAGAACTCCCCCTGGCTGGGGACTACAAATAACCCTTGTTGAAGATGGAACCCAAAATCTGATACAGAAAAGTGCCAATAACAATTGGACTTAGAACCTGCTGGGGATGTCAACCACTGTTGAATAAACCTTTGTGCGAACTAACACCAAACTCTGCTTGGGGAAAGAAGTCAGTAATACCCAAACCTACCAGGGGATATCATTGAACTTAACCTTCTGTTGGAGAAAAGACATTACCCTGCTAGGGATTAGAGCATATCGTTGCTGGTGAAAAAAACCCTTCCAGACCTGCTGAGGAAAGTAAATACCAAACTGTGGGGAAGATGAAATCTTTACCAGAGACAACCAACACGTCTTCTGCTGGAGATACCACAACATCCACCTTGGAGCAATCCACTTCTGACTATTTGCTGGGGAATAATAGACCAACCATGACTTTGGTTGGGGACACAATCCTCTGCACTCTTGCTGAGGAGAGTATGCTCTGTTGAGGATGATGAACTTCACCTATCTTTGCTAAGGACGAATGGTGATTCAAATGCCTCCCTCACCGGGAAAAGATGCCTTTTGGCGCCTTGCTGAGGAAGAGAAATTCCATACGGGGAGCTACTTTGGCGATTCATGCTTCTGTTGATCGACTGCATACTGATTCTCACACGTGACCAATGGCCCTTTGATATCCACTTGCCCCAGACCACAGGGTCTGCTAGAAGAAATCATCTCAAGAGGATTTTATAGAAGACCGGGCGTTCACACTGCCCCAGGGTCTTCAAACTCTTGGAGAGATTTTTCAGATCTCGATAGGCATGGCAAGAAAACCCGGGGCCGCCCGGCCCCGACCCGAAATTAACGGGGGAAACCCGATTTTATTGGGTGCAGGTGCGGGTAAAACCCGGTTTGTAATTGTGGGTGCGGGTGTGGGGGCGGGGGATGCTACTACCCGCCCGCCCCCGCCCCTGCCCGGTCTTATAATATTTACTTTAATACCTATATTTAAATTATTTTATATCACATTTATTCACTTTTGAAGAAGTAATTAAAAATTCTCATTAGTCATTTCTCACTATTCACTCAAACTTTAGAAACGAGTTTATTATTAAAATGGTTAAGATTTTAATAAAATTGTTAATTTTTATGACTATTTAAAAAAAATATTTTTTTGCGGGTGGGGGCGGGTGCGGGTGCGGGCAAACCCGTTTCTATCGGGGGCGGGTCTGGGTGGTAAATTTTCACCCCCGACTGGGTTTGGGGGCGGGGCGGGTCTATAACAGGGAGGCGGGTGCGGGTGTGGGGCTACCTAAACCCGCCCCCGACCCGCCCCGTTGCCATGCCTAGATCTCGATATAACTGCCCCAGACTTCATAATCTATAAAGGAAATCGCCTCGAAAGGATTTGTAATGACCTGAAATGTTCTGCCCCGGTATTTTGAACCATGACGAGGTGCTTTCAATTAACCGTCTTCGGGAGTGGATAACTTCTCGTGCTCTTGAGGTGGCCTACCCCAGTACGAGCCTTGAAGTGAAGTTGCCTCTGACCGACTGGTCTTTAAGAGATTTGCCCCAAATCTCGACGTGATTGCATTTGTTTTGCTGCTTTAGAGAGAGTTTTCAACGTAACTGCTCCAGATTGACTACATCTTTTCACCATTCATCAGGAACGCCCAGGCTGCGCACAGTCTCTTGGCCACATTCCCCCTGACATGATTGTCCTTTGGAAATTTTCACCATCTCAACTTGGTAGGATCAAGCTTCTCGACTGACGTTCATTGTGTAAGCTCTTCTGATGCTTAAACACATGCAAGCAGAAAATGTTTATTATGAGAATGACAATTCTAATGCAACACACATGTTAACCTTGAAGTTTTATTAAAAATGTGTCGCCAAGCCTTGTGAACGAATCACTAGCTGGGATGCGACATTGATTTTTGAATGGGAAACAATACGTACATGCAATACCAACAAAAATCTTTTTAGCATAACCCATAGGAGTCAGGAATGTTGTCTCGCCGAAGTACGCTTTCGGAATAAACCTTGCTTCAATTAGGACTTTTAAGGGTTATAACGCGGTCTGGTTCACGGTTTGAGAAAAAAGGACTTATGGCTCAAAGTTTTTCTATACTCGTCCATTCTCCATGATGTCCTCTGGTCCTACGTTCAGTTAATCCGGCATGAGCGCTCACCTACCAAAATTTTATGACATGTCATTGGTGACAATTAAGGAGCCTGCAAGGGTTTCGGAGTGGTAGTCGCTCTTTTCGTCTTTGGGTGCCTGTGGTCACACGACTTGCTTTTGCTAGAGGGTTTTCCTTTTTGTAAGCCTTTTCTCCTTTTCTATTTGTTCTTTCTTTTTTTGTTTCCCTGATTTTGCCTGGACTGAATTCTTTTGAATTCTTTTTTCAATTTTGAGGTCCAGCGGGATGCCCTAACTTTTGCCTAAATCATTTGCTTCCCAGCTTTTAATTTAGCAGGTTTCTTTCTCTATTTTTTCTTTTTCTTTTTCTTTTTTTTAACAAATCATGTGACACTGGCTGTCTTGACTTCTTTTAAAGGATTGTGACTACTTCACTCCTTGCTGCGAGGGATAACCATTGTGGTCTCACGCCCATTGACCTCCTGATTTGTGAGGAATAAAAGGTAATGGATACTCAGATGCACACTCCTTTTGAAAGTCGAACGCTCGGTCGAATCAACTGACCACTACCCTGCCCCTGGGTTAAATGTGAGGTTTTTTTTTAAATGAAAGGAAACTCCTACTTCGAGGCTCGACGCGGTTTACAAGGGTCTATCTCCCTTATATCTCCGGTGTTTGGGGATTTGAAGCAATGCTTGTACATCATAAACAGGGTTTTATCCAAAAGCACACAACCAAAGATTTTGCATTTTTCACTTCATCATCCTCCCTCAAGAGTTTAAGGCAAGAAAGTTGGTATTGCAGTGCATATAAACATGATATGAGTGCATAAAAGTAAAGTACTTCAAGAACAACACATTCATTGCATTAAAATCATCATTCAAAACACAAACAAGTTTTTTGCCATGCAAACATTGTACTAACAAATAATGAAAAATTACACATGAAAATGCAGTAAAGAAGCCGAAGATTTCCATTGTTGAGGAGGCCTGACTCCGTCTGGACTTATTGCTTCTGATGACGCTCCTGCAGTCTGAGTGTTAATTTGGACAAGGAAGCTTCAGCCCATGGGGGTACCATCTAGGGTGATGACCTTTGGGTCGATCAAATATTGGACTTAGTGCTGGAAGGCCCTACATTTCTCCACAGTATACCCCGGTGCACCAGAGTGGAAATCACAATGGGCTCTTGCATCGTAACCTGGTGGGGGAGTACCAATAAGAGGAGCCAAAGTCCTTTTCTGTACCAGTTGCAACTGAAGGAGATACTGTAATAGCTGAGAATACGACATATGGAGCGAATCGGATGTTCTGTCAGGCATCTTCAACCTCTGTGCGTATTTCTTAATCCTGGGCTTCTCTTGGGAGACAAGACCTGGCTGCTGTCGGGAAAGTTCTGGAACCTCGGGTTGTGCACAAAATCTGTGAGGCACATCACTCTTTGGGAGAGATCCCAAAGGCAAGGGTGAAACGACCATTTCTGCTGCAGTCTCAGGCGTGGAATTGTCATCATTTCTGAGCACACTTCTCACAACTTCCATAACCAGGCTCATCTGAGTCTTCAGTTGGTTGACCTTTTCCTTCATCATTTTTTGGTCTTGAATCAACTCCTGCATTTTCCCCATAAACTGCCCCATTTGGCTTCGTACTTCCCTCAATTTCGCTTGAATTTGCTCCATGATAAACTTCTGACTAGCTTGAAAAGTTAAGTCTTCAATTCTGAAGAAGACCAGATTAGGGCAAGAATAACCAGCCTCGAACACCTGTTATGCAAATGAGTATGGAAATGCAATGCAAGTGCCATGTTCGAATATTTCCAAGGAATCATTCAGCTTTGATTCAAGTTTTTCACAAAAGAACCACAAGAAATAGATGGAAATGCTCAACAGCGAGTCTCAAAGTTAAGATCCTTGGAAATACAAGAGCATGTATGTCAGAATGCAGAATGATGATGCAGATGCACACATGGGATCAAAAGTGCCACATAAACTGGACAACTGCTGCACTGAGCTGACTGAATAAGTTCAAAGGTCTGCTCTGAAGAGAACACGGGAATACCAGAATATCCGAATAACCAGAATACCAGAATACCAGGTTGATAAGTCCACTGACTAGAAAACCAAAAAACCAGGTAAGTTGAAGGTCACGGTTACCTGCAAACCTGTAAACATCCCGCCCCTCTCACATGTGGGTACTATAAACGAAAGGTCCTCAGCATCACGGGCGCTCAGGTCGAGAAGCAATAATACATTCATCCTTCTGGGTACAGTACTATCGCCAATCGAGGAGCGCCTCCACTGATTCTCTCTAAAAAAGGGTCGTCCTATGGCAAGTTCTCAGCTTCGGGTCCTCGGATCAAGAAGCGTAATGGGTTTGCAATTTCTGGTCTGTCATTATCACCTCTTGGGAGGAGTGCCTACGCTGAGTCCTTGGGAATGGTCACCAGGGTCGACAGCTCATCAAGGGAAGATCCAATGACCTGCATCAACATGCAGTATCAGATATCTCCTGAAAGAACCTCGTTTGGCTGTGGGTCTCGCGAACACTCCACGTGGTCACCACCACGCGAGCGACACGACTATCCACGCTAAAACCAGTGTGTACGCTCAACCCTGGGTAGTGGGCTTATCCCTCAGAACACCCATCCCGCCAAACAGAAAAAACTAGTACGGTCCAGCACAATCCAGCATATGACAATAATGAAAAGCAATAAACACGGTAAAAACAGTAATATACAAAAAATAATGCACAACAGCAATCACCCAATGAAAATAAACAGACAATCGCTAGGATTGACTCGCATAGGGAACCAGAGTCCCCAGGAGAGTCGCCAGCTGTCGTAACTGCGAAAAAATAACCGGAGAGAAACAAGAACAGAAGAGTCGCCATCGAACGTTATTTATCCCGACGCAGGGAAAGGAAACGATCGAAGAAAACCTAAAGAAGGGAGAATACATGGTCATCGCAACCATAGTCTGGGTTCGGGAGTCGGTTACGCGAGGGGAAGGTATTAGTACCCCCACGCTTCCATCGTACTCGATGGGATCCACGCTTGCTGTCTAATCAAAGGGTGAGTTATCTAAAGCCTACTGCTAAACAGAAATGTAAAACCAAAAAGGGAAAAAGAGACTCGATAGGACATCGCCGTCCTAGGCCTACGTATTCCCTCGTGCAATGGGAAAGTCAGAGTCAACGTAGTTCGACCTACGGAGAAAAAGGAGAAGGGTACTCGCCAAGACATCGTCGTATTGTGCCTACGTATCTTCAATCTAACCAGAGAGAGGAAGTCATAACATCTGTAGTTCGTGGGACTACGGAATAAAGGTGGGAAGAGTGGTCGCCAAGACATCGTCGTCTTGTGCCTAGGTATCCTCAATCTAACCAGAGAGAGAAAATCAGAGCAGTCGTAGTTCGACCTACGGGTCGAAAAGGTGGAAGGGTGTTCGCCAAGACATCGTCGTCTTGTGCCTACGTATCCTCAATCTAACCAGAGAGAGGAAATCAGGGTGTCTGTAGTTCGTGGGACTACGGAAAAAAGGTGGAAGGGTGCTCGACAAGACATCGTCGTCTTGTGCCTACGTATCCTCAATCTATCCAGAGAAAGGAAATCAGAGCGTCTGTAGTTTGTGGGACTACGGGAAAAAGGATGGAAGTGTGCTCGCCAAGACATCGCCATCTTGTGCCTACGTATCCTCAATCTAACCAGAGAGAGGAAATCAGAGCGTCCGTAGTTCGTGGTAACGACCACAACGGTTAAGTGTTTTTTTATGAGTGACGTTAAGTTCGCGTCCGGCAGTTAGGGTCGATGCATGTTTTCGACTGAACGAAAGTAACGTGCTCTTTTCTGAAAATGATTTGAAACCCAACAATCCTGAAAAATATTTGAATTTGTTTTGTGTTTTTTAGACAGAGATGGATTAAGTTAGCCTGTAACTTGTATTGCACTAAAGTCTATAACATAGAAACGAATGCGTCGCATATCATCCCCAACAGGACGTACGCTAAACACCCTATAAGAATGAAGGGAGGCCCCTCATTCCCCATTTCCCGTGCTTAAGGCTCATGCGCAATACATGTTGCCTTTATTAAGTGTTTTAGAGTCGTTATGAGATGAGAAGAGAGGACTCAAAGGCGAAAAGAAAACACTAAGGGAATTCTATCCTAATATTAGCATACACAGGATTGAAAGCCTAACGTCTCTCCTACTCCCAACTTAATCAGAAATTAAGGGGGATGAGGAATCCTAAGGGATCATGTGAATAAGCACAAGTAAACATTATCCAATTCAATCACAAATAAAATCAAGACTTAAACAAGTCTCAAGAAAAGAAGGCGAAAGAAAACTCAAATATGTACAAGTGTTCAAACATCAACATGTTGACACAAAAGAAGATACACAACATCTGAGTACTAAACACGATGCGCAAACAGAGCCTACTTTGAGGTAGAGCTTCAGATGTACTCAATATGCTTCTAACATGGATACAATCCTAGAATGAGGCATTAAAGATAAAATCAAGATTCTAGGGGTACCTAACGGAGAAGGTCTGTTGCCTCTTCAAAGCGTTCAACAAGCTCAAGAATTGTTAGAAGCTTCACGACTATCCATCCGATTAATCCTCAAGTGTCCAACGTCACAAATCAACATCCAAGATCAACTGAGCTAAGATCAAAAGTGCTAACAAGAGAATAAAAAAGTTAGTAAGAACTTAATAAAAGAAAGTCAATTAAAATTCTAATCAAAATTAACTAAGAAATTAATCATAGGCCTCAATAACAATTCTATTCTAATTAACCAAAGTTTTAATCAAAATTCCATTCTAACAAAGCTCAAAAGATCTAATTAAAATTAAAACCAAGTTATAAATGACATTAAGATTAAAATGTAGTCAAAATTGTTAATCACAACTTAGATAAAAAATTAGTAACAAGACTAATATTACAAATTAATCCAAAATCAAATTAAGATCTAAAGTTAACTAGTTATTAAAATCTAACAAACAAATTAATTGAAAAAAGTAGTAGTAGCTTTACAAGAAGTTCAGATGGGCTCGTGAGCCCAAACACAACACACAAAAAAGGAGGGTGTAAATTTGAAAAGATGATCTAAAACTTCAAACGGGCTCACGGCCCAATGTCATCAACAACACGGTAAAAAAAAAACTCTGATGAAGCCACCTCAACATCATCTCCTTTTCTTTCTAAACAACCAAAGGAACATGGACAAGATTAAAATAATCAATGTTAGACGCAACAACAATCAACCTCATCAGCTTCTATCGAAATCTTAAAAACAAAATGAAATGAAAAAGTCACAAGAAACCAAAAGCAGAGCGAAACAACGGTCACCATCAAAACACCAACAAAGCGACGAACGAATAAAACCAGTCGTGGAAATCCTCATCAACGCATGAAATGGCCTTGTTCACCAAAGATCCCTGTGAATCTCTCCGTCTCGGCTTCACGTGGCTTCATTGTCGACTTGTTTCGATTTTCTTTCCGTCTCTTTCCAGGTTTGATTCGCGTACGATTCAAAGTTTGTGAGCTTTGATCTTGCTTCAGATTTTCATGTCTGTTATTCAATTTCGATTCACCTTCTCTCAATCTCTCTTCATCTCCGATCTCACTCTGTTCTTGGGTTGTTTGTATTTTAGGTTTGTGTTGTTTGTTATGGAAGATGAAGATTGGGGTTGATGGATTTGAGTGGGGTGGGTCGTTTCTTTGCGGTTGCAGAAGAGGGGTTGATGTTGTTTCAGAAAAATTTTGGATTTGAGAAGGGCTTTCTTCTTTGGTTGAAGTTGAATGAGGTTGGGTTTTGAAGCTTATATTGAAGGCGTTGAGGTGTGATTTGGTTTTCTACAAGTTTGGGATTTCTAGATTTGAAGGAATCGAGGTTGAAGAGTGATTTGTTTATGGAGACGGTTGGGAAAGAATTTTGGCAGAACTTTGTTGGCTGTGAAAGCTTGGTGAATGAGGGAGAACGAGGTTGCGCTTTATAGAAGGATTTGAGGGTGGAATGGGGAGGAATTTTGTGAATCATGAGCTGGCAATTGTGGAACGGTTTTTTTTTTTTTGTCATGAAAGGCCTGAAATCTCGCTGAAGTTGGCTGGCAACGTGAAGATATTGGCTATGAATTGTTGTGCTACAAAGTTTGTTGTAGAATGCATGGTACGGTTTGATGAATTGAGTAGCAGCTTTTCAAAATTGTGAGTGGGTATGCGTAGTGATACGACTTGGTGCTTTGGATATGCGTTGGACAGGATGATAAAGGTATTGGGTCAGTCATGCTTTGTGTATTTGGTGCGACATCGTTCATCAGTTGTGTAATTAGTGAAAATAATTCATTTTCCTGCAGGCATGGTAGTAGTAGCTGTGTATGGTTTTCTGCGCAGTATCTCATGAAGACCCTTTCATTCTTTCCTATTTTTGGCATCTTGTGAAAATGAAATCCTTTTACTCTTTTTTTTTTGTTTTGGTGTAAATATGGACTTATGATATTATTATGGGCTTTGTATTGTAATGGACTTTGAGTGTGGGTTTAAAAAGATCTTATGAATAACAATGCATTAAAGAAGAGGAAATTGGATATCTAACAAAAAAATGGAAATTGATAATAATAATAATAATAATAAATAGATATTTACATTTTGAATTGGGCTATCATGGATTAAAAATGGTTATTGAAAAATGGATTTGAATAATTGGATATTGGAAAGAAATAGATATGGATAAAAAATGAAGTGGATAATTGGATAACAACATTGCTATTTAGTACGAAGGATTTTCTTCGTATATTATACGAACAATGATGTGTTTAATTTTGGAATGAATTGATCTTTCGGATTTTATGGAATTCATGGGTGGTGGTGGCATAAAAAGAGGTTTAAATGATTGCCATGTCATTCGTATAATTTTTGTTTCGTAACATAAAGCAATTTTCATTGGATAAAACTTAAAAAGGAGGTTATGAAGTGGTTATTGAGAAATTGGTTAGAAAATATGGTTTTAGAAAGAATTGGATTTGGAATGGTTTACTTGGATAGACAATGGGTATGGATATTGGTTTTAAGAAAAAATGGAAAATGGATGTGGTTAAGAGGAATTGGATATGGATAAGATCGGTTTAATGTGGAAAAAGTAAATAAGCCTAAATCAACATTAGCACCTTCCCCGGTTAGATCGCACCCTTGACTTACACTCTTCAAATTTAAATCTCATAATCAATACTTCCAAACGACTTGAAAATAGACCAGAATACCCTGACTTTTTTGAATATACAGTCCCTTGATTTCATCAGACGAATTTGGACTTGCACAAACCCGGATCTTGATTACTTAATTATTAGAGAATTCATGGCAAAAATAATCATAAATCACTTCTTGATGATCTGGTGAACTTCAATATAGAACAAATTGACCTTGAGTACACATTACCTGAGAAATAGCCACTGATGTAGGTAACTTGAAATTGAAGCAAGCTCTATACGGTTTGACCAAGATGAGGTCCAACTCCCATATGATCTTGACCACGATTGAATAACCATACTTGACCTGAAATTGAACACCTTGACCTGGAACCGATGCTCCTGACACCTCTTGAGAAATATTGAAGCAGATGGACAATAAGAACTCAAACCTCTGTCAAACTTGAATGAAAATACCCTAAGGCGAGAAGAAACCCTAACTCAGAGAACCTCCTGATCCCATGTCTTAGAGTACCAATGCAAATGAATATGAACTATGACCTAATGATGATGCAGATGAAAGAGAAACATAAGCCAGTCAGAGGTATAAACAAAGGGCAAATTTTGGGGTGCTACACATATCTTTTGGATTTTCAAGGTGTTTTAGCTTCTCTGATTGTTTCACTTCCTATTCTCATCTCCACTTTATTTAAACATTATTCCTTGTTTCAACGTCTCATTTCCAACTCTTTGTGTCTTCAAACCTAGTTTCAAAATCTTTTCTTTTCTTCAAAAATGTCTTCAACAACCTTAGATGAAAATCTTTTGTTCGTGATCAATGAAAAGTTTGTTAATTTTGATGATTTAAAAGACAAAGGTTTTGATCTAAGGAAAATTATTTGCAAAAAAAAAATTGAACGATTACTTTGACATTCATAATAGACCCATTTACATTAATCTTGTTAAAGAGTTATGGTTAAATGACTCTGTTGGGCCATCTGGTCATGATGATGAGCCAATCCAGTCCTATGCCAATGGCTTTCCTGTCACAATTACTCAGTCACTTATTGCTCAGACAATAAAATGTGAAGAGGAAGGTGTTTGTGTTGAACATTATAGATTCAAAAATGTATATAAAAATCACCTTCGCCTAATTTATGGAACCAACTTCTAGTGTCAAATCTCCGTCTAAGAGAGAAAGAAATGGAAACGCTTACTTGGAATGACAAGCATCTCTTGTTATTCCTTACCAAGAACATCATAGTTAATCTTCCTCTTACCATTTTTAATTACTTAAAGGAAATGATAATCATCTCTAGGAATGAAATGACTTTCCCCATACCATATGGAAGAGTTCTTTCTAAACTTTTCTCTAAGTTAGGGATAGTTAATAGTGATACTATTGAAGTTGAGTGGAGTCAAAAATTTGAATATGTGGAATAGTTATTTGTTGCCCTGTTTTTAATTAATGAAATATTTCCTTTCATATTATTGCCTATTCATTTTTATTGATAACAAAAAAAATTGAGAATTACTAATTAGAATTACTAATTACAAAGAAAAAAAATAAAAAACTAACTAAGAAAAAAGGGAAGATTGGAAGGTGCCAAGTGAGAAATCATTGAAAAAATCCTTAAATGCAGTTACTGGGATTCGAATCATGTTCCTTGATAGCAATTTTACCTCGATTTTTAAAAAACACTGAGGTATTATGTTTAATTTTTTTTCCAAAAGAGTTGGCGCTCACTTATTGCTATATTACCTCGGTTTTATATAAAATCAAGGGAAAAAGTTATTTTTAAAAAAATATCAAACTTGTCGCTCCAAGGATCTATAAGCTCAGTATTTGGCATGTTCGAGGTGAAACCTTCGTCATAGAAAGTATTATTTATAGTAGTGCTCGTAATCTGAGAGATCGATGAGATACGTTCGTCTCTTTGTATTGCGCTCTGAGTCAAAGAGGATCATTCCCCTGCCAAGGGTAGGATCCTCGTCCCCGCGCCCGAGGCTTGGTACAGATCGAGGCGGACGTCTTCAGGCTCTACCGTCTACTCCATTGGATTGGCTAGATTTGAATGGGACGCGCTAGCTACGAAGAAGTGTGTTTAATTCGTATCAGATATGCACAAAAGTGTAAAGTATGTATTGGAAATACATTTAAGCCGTATCAGATACGCATAAATGTGTGTAGTCTGTATCGGGTACATAGAAATGCGGAAGTGCGTATAAGTCGTGTCAGATACACATAAATGTGTGTATTCTGTGTCAGATACGTAGAGATGTAGAAATGCATTTAAGACATATCAAATACGCATAAATGTGTGTGTATCAGATACACATACAAGCGCATGATCTTTGCCTCATCGCCTTTAGGGTCATAAAGAGATATAAACAGAAAAGAGTGCAACATGGGAAAAATAACAGACAAGTATTTCATTCATAATGAAGTAAATGTGTTGCAATGAGATAACAAAATGTCCAAATAAGTAAACATTCATCTACAATAACGCTTTAACTTGTCTCTGATATTTCATTCAGGCTTATTGGGGTCAAGAACATGGTCAGACGAAGATAGAGCTCCTTGAGAAGCTCATCTCCGACCTTTACAAATGTGTTCGACCTACTATTTTCATCTGGTGATCTTTTTGAGAATCGGCGATGTCGGACAAATGGCCAGAGATAATTGATAACCAGGGGTACCTTTAGATGAGACTTAGTTTCTTTTATACCATAGCCCGGGGTCTTTTCTAAGCTACCTCGTGTGGACTTTCATCTCGGTGGAAACCTTCACCCTTACTAGAGAGGTTGGGCTATAACTTATTAAGTGTTCTTGTTCTTCGACCAGATTTATGCTCAAATGTACCTATTTCTTGATGCATTATATCAGAGTTATATAGAAAAGGCAGTTTATCAGCAGGTCGTCATCGGAGTCCACTACTCTCATGACCTAAGTGATAAAAAAGAATGCAACATAGCTGACATACTCTATCACGACCTATCGGACCCGACATCCGATTTGATGAATATCTTTTGGTACCTAAGAGAGGTGCTTTGGTACCGGATATTCACTGATCATTAACTACGAACTTGTGGTATCTCCGACATCGCCCAGGCAAGTATCGTGTTGATGATGGGAGATGGTGGCGTGTTAGATAAAAAGATGGACCGTGAATCCTCGACATGATCTCCAAGGAAATTACCTTCATTTTTCGATGCTTCAACGTAGATCTGAATTTAGATTTAGGGATTATTTTTTTATTTACTTCGCGGAGTTCCCGAGGAAGATCAAAGATTTGGAGATCTAGTGAATCTACTATCTACCCATTACAAATAAGTTCCATGCTCTTCCAATAATTCCATTCAACCAGATTTTATTTACACTACTAAAAGGTTATTTTCGTAACTAGCAAATTATGCAAAATTCATAACTTGCTTCTCACAATTCAATGCCATGTGTTGCCTTCACATTGGTCCCCAATTCAAATTATACTATTCCCTCCATTTTCCACACTTCTCCCTCTTCTCTTTCCACGCTTTTTCATTTTCAGACTTTCCACACTTCTATCTCTCTCTTTCCCGTTTTTCTCTCCCCCCCCCCCCCACAAACCCTAACCGCCCGCCACCCTCTTTCTCCACCCTATTACGGCCACCACCACCTCTAAAGACCGCAATTTCTCCTCTTCAGTATCTCCCTTTCCTCTTTTCAATCGTGTTTTCTCCTTCCTCCTCTTTAATCCTCAAATCAGATTTTTTAATTCAAACACAGCCATTAATCTATGGATGACTAAAAAACAGAACCACATTATCGATTCAAGATCATGACAGCTAATAAATGGTGGTGCGGCGGTTCGTTGTCGTCAAAGGAAGCACCAGCGGTGTGTCATACCCCAAATTTTGACCACTAAGATTTCCCATCATTGTGCAAATCATCATCACAATATGGATGAACCATCTTGCCTCATCAGTCTCCCTAAAGATGGGTGAACACTTACTACAGTCAAAATAAGGGTTTCAAGCCCTCTCAGAGTTCTTAGACAAAGGATCAATCAAGAAATGACATGATCTTCAACTTGTCTAACCTCCCAAACATCTACAATGGATCAAGAGGACTCCCACTTTAAAGGATTAAGCACAAGGTTGCTCCCTTCCAGGTGGATCAAGCTTCAAGATCGCCAGTGTCACCAAATTAGAGTTTGGTCGACCAGGGCCTCCAGATGGAAATTTTCCTCTGGGCATGAGCCAATGCTTCAAAGCATACCCTAAAATACTCCATGGAACCTCATGGGCCCAAGCATAAAGTCAATTTGACCTCAGGGGATGCATACATCAAAAATCAGGAATTAGGGTTTCTGGACCTAATTCACCCCTAAGTTGACTTTTGGGACAAATCATGAGCCAAGACCTCAAGACATGATTTGAGGGTCTCCAACATACCACATTGATCCATTTGTAACAATGGATTGATCCAGGAAGCTTGAGCAGCAAGTCTCAATTTCATCAGTACCACAATTAGGGTTTCGCGGGAAAAGTCAACTGTAGCTTTGACTTTTAACCAGGACATGCTCCCAAACCCTAGGACATGATTCAATACACCCTATAACACCTATGAAATCAATCCATCAAAGTTTTATTTAGGTCAAGGACTTGATTTCATAGAGGATCGCACAGTTTGGAATTCATCTGACAAAAAGTCAACTGTGCACAAAAGTCAACTTTGACTTTTTGAGATTTTTCACAAAAATGGTTTTTTAACCCTAAAATGATGTTAATGTATGATTTAAATCATCATTCATCAAGAAAAATCAAGAAAAATGGGATAACTTGTAAAAGGGGTAACCATAAAAACTTAGAAAATTTTCTAAGTTATGAACAAAGTGGCAAGGGTACCAACTTTGGAGGATCATAACTCCTAAACCACAAGGCCATTTTTCCCCATCCAAAGCTAGATTTGTAGCTCTCATTACCCTCTACAAAAGCTTAAAACTGACCTCCTTCCAAATTCATCATGGATTTTGAGTTATGAAATGATCAAAATCACAAAAAGTGAAAATGTCACTTTTTTCCAACACTTAGTGAAATTTTCACTAAGTCAGAATCTGCCTTCACTTTTTTCCAAATGTAGGGGGATTTTTCACTTGGATCCAAATATGATCAAACAGTTGTTGTATCATATGAGGGCTTTCCAAAATGTCCAAGAACATCACCAAATTCCACTTGGACCATGAGATATGACAATGGCAATATGCCTTGCTGAAAACTGCCAAGGCTAGGCAGAATTTTGCATTTTTGCTCGATTTGGTAAAATCAGATAATGCCAAGCCTTGTCATCACTTTGGACACATCTAAGGATCAAATTTAAAGGGGACAAACACTGAGCCAAGCCTCCAAAGTCCTTGGAACAAGAAGTAGCATGCCAAACCCAGAGTTGCCTAAAGAGGGACAAGACTCAAATTTTGGATTGGAGCATTCAATACATACACTAAGGTGGCATAGACTGACACATTTGCAACTGAATTCAGTCAATACTTATCCAAGACCAAGGGAACCACAACCTTGTGCCCTAACCTCTAGTCAATGGCTAGAGGAGACTTGGATTCCAAAGTGCAACCATTGGACAAACCTCTACTACAGTTGTCATTCACTATTGATCCCAAAACAAATTTGCTCTACTATAAATAGAGCTCATTTGTGCTCAGTTTGAGTACACCAAAGCCAAAAAACATATGCTTTCCTCAAAATCCCTCTCTTTAGGCCAAAATGCCTTCTTTAGCAAGGTAACTCTGAGTTTTTGAGTTAGAGAGCATTTCCATCATAACTCGTGATCCTAACACCTCATAAACATCATATGTAGGTGATCCAAACTATCAAAAGTGACCTGTAACACCAAAATCACAAAGTCACCTCTCAAAACCTCAAAATAGGCCTTTTGTGCATTTTTCAAGCCATGTCTTGATTCAGTCACTTTCCAAACCAGATAAAACCTCAAACACACTCCAAATAACATCCTTGAACTGTCCCAAATGGTTCCCCCCATATGGAACACCATTTGAGAGAGTTGTTATTTTGGTCATTTTAACCCCTTTTGCAAGAAAGGGCCAGTTTGTGTTTTTGCAAGTTCCAGCTGATTCCAACCATCCTAAAAGCTTCTAAGGGATCATTTGAGAGTGTCCAAAGTATCAAACCATTTCTGGAACAAGAAGTTTGGCAGATTGCACAGAAAGCTCCAAAAGCTCAAAAAGAGGTAAGCATCATGACTTGAACTTTCCAAAATATGCATTGCTTTAAAGTCCACTGATCATACACACCTCATACATGTTATATATGTTGTGTTTGAACCAATTCATCATGTAATTCATGCCTGTATCAAAGTGTAGCATAGAAAATGTAATTATAGGCCTTTTTCAAAACCACTATCGGATTTTGAGGAGGGAGTATGATCTGAGAAAAATACCACCACCATTGGATTCCTTGTGAAATTCTAGGCCAGATGCATATAAATTTTGTCTCAAACCATGGAGAAATGAGAAAGTTATGACCTTCACATTTCTGACCCAAAACTTGCCTTGCCTTGCCTTGGGCCAGGCCAAAAACAAGGCATGCCTTGTATATTTGTTGGTTTGTTTCAATCAAAGGATGTATCACCACCCCAGTGGTAAGGCGCGCACCATATAACCTTGAGGTCATGGGTTCAAACCCCACCCATGCCATTTTGTGTTTTCTCACATTTTTGCTATTTTTTCCAATATTTTCATGTTTTATTAATTAATTGGAAAATTAATAACTCTTTCAATTTTAATTATTTTTTATTGGTTCTTTTTGCAAAAAATCACAAAAATGTTGAAATATTTTATTCCACAAAAAAAATTAAGTTTATATTATTTATTTAATATAATTAGTATTTTTGTGAATAAATTCCTTTTTAATGTTTTTAAACATTTTAAAAGGGAATATTTACTTTGAAAATAAAAAACAAGTGAGTTTTAATTCATCTTGTGATTAATCCCTCATTTCTCAAACCTTAAACAAAAATCACAAATGGTTTATTCAAACTTATTTGGTATTTTATTTGATTTTCTTTAAATATTTACTTTTAAAGAATAACAAATTAGGGTTTCTTTGATTTTCACCCTCATCAAACAATTTCAAACACTCATGGGCCTCTATTAGAGTGTAAGACCCAAACCCCTTTGAAAACCAAAC
The DNA here is from genome assembly GCA_022829125.1 of Lathyrus tuberosus. Lineage (NCBI taxonomy): Eukaryota > Viridiplantae > Streptophyta > Magnoliopsida > Fabales > Fabaceae > Lathyrus > Lathyrus tuberosus. The sequence continues at coordinate 9,982,884 of JALAZF010000018.1, forward strand.
CATTTTGGGCCTCAATACATTGTATAAGACCCACCGCGTTTTCAAAAATCTCGGCGCGATCGCCATTTTCAAACAAATGACCCTGGGCCTCTCCTTGAGCTGTAAGCCCCGCAACTTGTACAAAAATAAATCTTTTGGGTCACTATTAGAGTGTAAGACCCAATCCCGTTTTAACCAAAACTTTTTGGGCCTCAGACATTGTATAAGTCCCCCTGTGTTAAAAGAAAACCTCGGCGCGATTGCCAATAAAAAAACCAATCATCTGGGCCTACCCTCATGTTGTAAGCCCCATTCTTTTTCTTTAAACACTTGGGCCTCTTGAGAGAGTGTAAGACCCATCCCTTGTACAGAAAACCTTTCTTGGGCCTCAGTCACTTGTATAAGTCCCTCTGTACAAAACGACATTGCGATCACTGATAAACCTTGGGCCTCTCCTTGAGCTGTAAGCCCCAACATCTTTTCAAAATACTTTCTCCTTTAATTTTAAATATACTATTGTTTTCAATCTTTCTTTGTTGAACAACTAACCAAACAGCATGGAAGCTCTACAACCGAGTAAGTGTTTATATGTTTTCTTTATCCGCTTTCATATACATATAATTGTATTGTGGGGCTGTTTCACTGTAAGTCTTCTTTCATAAACTCATATCAACTGTGTAATACTAGTATAGATATTTAGAGTTTCCCCGGCAACTACGTCTAGCACTAAGCCCTGTTGATCACTCTTAAATAGACAAAACTAGATCCCCATAGGATTACCAGATACAGTCTTCCCTCCTCTTGGGGTTAAACAATATGGAGATGTGAAAGGCAGATTCTTTTTGAACCCTTTCTCAGACTGTCACCTTTAGAAGTTGTCAAAGAGACTCTACTCCCCAGAGATGATCTTTTCTCCGTGAATGACATCTCTTGAGTTTCTTCCAAATTCTCGGACTTTCCTGGCTTGATCTATTCTCGGTGAATGGCATGTCTTGAACTTATCGGGGTTTGGTGACCCACAGGCTTCCTAAAAGCATCCCTGCCTCCTCTTGGGCGTTGTACAAGAACCCTACGGATTCTTAGAAGTATTCACAGGCTCCTCTTAGGCTTCGTATAAGGATTCTTCCTTCGGGAAGAGAGCCTCCTCTTGGGCTTCGTACAAATTGTCCCTCGGCTTCTTAAAAGTTTCCAGCCTCCTCTTGGGCTTCGTACAAATTGTCCCGACGACCTCCTAGAGGTATAGGAACAGAAATTAGTCATCTTAATAGAACAGTCTTTCAAAGAGTCTAGATCTTTTTACCGTGAATGTACTACTACTATTTCTTTAAGCATAGTACAAAAGATAAAACTCTAGACTTGGACAATCTAATCTCCTTGAGTCTCGAAAGCATTCTCAAGTAGGGAAAAACACCAGTAGACTCGGACAGTCTCCAATACCCTCTGGATTCCCCATTTCCTTAAAGAACAGGAAATAACCCTGATCCTCTGATCAATCCCAAATCATAGCCTTACCTTTAATCAGTCTCTTTATAAGAACTGATTTTCTCTTTTACCAACCTACTGGACCTGTCACTCAACTGAAACAGCAATCCTTTTTGCCTCTATCTCGGGCTTCGTACGAGATACAAAAAGACTCTCTTGTTGAGTCAATAATCCTTTTAGCCTCCATCTCGGGCTTCATACGAGATACAAATCACTCTCTTGTTGAGTGTAAAAGACTCTCTTGTTGAGTCAATCTCTCTTTTAGCCTCCATCTCGGGCTTCGTAGGAGATACAAAATCACTCTCTTGTTGAGTATAAAAGACTCTCTTGTTGAGTCAATCTCTCTTTTAGCCTCCATCTCGGGCTTCGTACGAGATACAAAACACTCTCTTGTTGAGTATAAAAGACTCTCTTGTTGAGTCAACCTTTAGCCTCCGTCTTGGGCTTCGTACAAGACACATCTAAAAGCACTCTCTTGGTGAGTCAACTCCTTTTAGCCTCCCTCTCGGGCTTCGTACAAGACACAAAAGCATCCTCTTGTTGGGTCAATAGCCTCCTCTTAGGCTTTGTATAAGAAAAACCCTGGTTGAGTCAATCAACCTTTTAGCATCAAAACTGTGCCTCGTTCACAGGATACAAACATCAACAACTCCTTTCATCTAATTGCTGTAAGCGGCAGGCCTCTGGATTATTTACATCCACGCCACTGTCCCTCTTTTAGCATGAGAAATTCCTAAGGAAAGATAACATTGCTCTACACTGAGTTAAAATCTTCTCCTTCAGGTTAAAACCCCCTATAAAGGAAATTATGGCATTGCTAGGATTCACATATCCCGGTTAAAGTAATCCTCCTTTATAGTCAGTCACCCAACAATTGTGGCAAACAGACCCCTTTTAGAGATGACAAATTCTCTCTAAAGACAACACCTTTTCAGCTTCACATCTTTGGTTTTGAACAAGATACAAACCACCTTTTCAGCTTCACGTCTTGGGCTTTGAACAAGACACCAAAACACCATTTCCTCCCATAGAATAGGAGGAACTACGATCGCTCTAATTTCCCTGTTTCGGTAAACGGGAATACGTAGACATAAGATTGAAAGAAAAATCTTATCGAGCACACTAATCCAAACCCCAAATTCGGTACCTTCACATATCAATCGAAAAGCATCAGTCCTAGCATCCTAACAAAATTCCCCATGAACATTCCCGGTGTTTCGTTCTAAACAAAGTAAGAAGAAAAAGGCCCCATTACCATATAACATCTGTAACCTAACAGACCGCTGTTTAAACTCAATATGCAAGCATGGTTAATTGGAGACATCTATTTCCCTTCCTTAGTCAGCTCAATAGGATAAAAAATGAATCGACCTGTAGTAACCCCAGAGCGACAGTGCTTAAGAACCACGTCCAAAATCGCTCGCTACAGAAAAGTGGCGCCCACCGTGGGGCCTTTCTTTCTTTCTTTCTTTCTTTTTTGTGGATTTCACTAGGATAGGATTTTTTTGACTTCACTAGGATCTTAGGTCAAAACCTTTAAAGTTGGGAAGGTACCACAGAATGGCAACTCCGCCGGGGAGCCATTTTTGTCAGGAACATAGGATTCATAGCTCTTTAAAGTCTAGGACTTTAGGACAAATATATATACTGCTTTTCCTAATTGATATCTGTGTTTATTTTTCTGCTAATGGGAATGCGTGTGATGTCGCATGTGGAAAGATTGAGTATACACCTAGGAAAAACCTCTTTTAGTAGTGCGAAAACTATTGGAAATGGTTGTCACGCGATACTACCCTCTTCTGATGGTTCTTCGAAAAACATCACCTAGCACGGTTCCCGGCCCGCTGGTGTTTTCTCGACAAGAACTGATGATTTTGAGAGACAGGTACAAAAATCACTAGTATAAACCTTTGGGGGGGGGGGGGGGGGGGTAGAGCCTTGACTTCATGACACCGACCCTTTGACCCCATGTTTTTTCTATGTTTTTGTGTGTTGCATTCATGTATTCATCTAAAAAACATTACAACAAAGAAAAATTTTCTCTTCTAGTCTCTCTTTTTCAAATTAAACTAAGACAATGATTGTAAATGTCAGAGAAAAAGATTGTGCTCCTGGACTTCGGTAGAAGGAGAACTCATAAGTATACCTTCAGGGTTCCAAAGTTAGAGGATTTGAGAGGATTAGCGAGGATGATCACTAACCCTGACGCTTTCAGAGCCAAGTACGGAGGTATGCTACCTCTGTTAAGAGTCCATGTGATTGAAGGAATCATGGAGGCACTCATTCAGTTTTACGATCCAGTCTATCATTGTTTCACATTCCCGGATTACCGGGTCACACCAACGCTAGAGGAGTATTCTCACCTGACTGATTTACACATTACTGATCGAGCTCCATTTTCTGGACTGGAAGAAATTCCAAAGGATCAGACCATTGCAAGAGCAATTTATTTGGATGAGTCGAAAGTCAAAGCTCACATGACCACTAAAGGTGGGCTCCCAGGTTTGCCAGCCCAGTTCCTGACAAAGAAGGCTCTGTACTTTGCTAGTATAGGGAACATGACTGCTTTTGAAAGCATCTTTGTTTTACTCACCTGCGGGTTATTTTTGTTTCCCAACATTAATAGCTTCGTCGATATCAATGCCATTAAGGTTTTTCTCATTAGAAACCCTGTGCCAACTTTGCTCGCGGACGCGTATCATTCTGCATACTTAGGGAATTTGTACAGCGGAGGGATGATCACGTGTTGTGTACCCCTGTTATATAAATGGTTTATCTCCCATTTACCTAAGTCTGCTGCTTTTTGGGATCATAAGAGTGCCTTACATTGGTCGCAGAAAATCATGTCTCTTACCAACTCTGACATAGATTGGTGCAATAGGATTTATGATGGGATCAGGATCATTGACCATTATGGAAACTTCCCCAACGTACCCCTCATAGGAACTAAATGAGGAATCAATTACCATCCAGTTCTTGTTCGTCGTCAATTTGGATACCCAATGAGGCATGTCCCGCATAATGCTCATCTGGAGGGTCTTTTCTTCAAAAAAGGAGAAAATGACAGGGCACTAAAGATGGAAATAGTGCACGCTTGGAAACATGTTCATAAGAAAGGACGAGAGTCTCTAGGAAAACCAGACTGTGTCTCGGTGGAGCCTTATCTCCACTGGGTACAAACTAGAGCTCTCAAGCTAAAGATGCCTTATCCTCGTCACGGAGTTCTTCCCCCGAGGGAATCTGTCATGTACTTCATGACTAAAACGGAAAAACTTCAGGTTACTCTCAACAAAGTTCAATAGGAGAGGAGGTCTTGGAAGAACAAATACCGCACCCTCAATGTAGAGTGTACCAAAATACAGCAACTGCTGAAAGATAAGGATGCTCTGATCGAGATTTTAGAGCAATATGTTGTGGATAATCAGGATGACCAAAGGAATTTGCTAGTTCCTTTCACTTGGAAAAGGAATGACAACCCGACAACGGCCCAAGAGCCCCGGTTCAAGAAAAGGAAAGTACCAGAATCAGCACCCGGTTTCTCCCCAGAGAGGACTCGGGACCCCTTAGCTTAGGTTTCTGTTTACGCACCTTGTAATCTACTGTATTTCTATTTTCGCAATCCTTTGAATTCAATAAAACGGGGTTTCCCCACTGTTTGATATTTGCAATCTAATTGTTGAAGTTTATTTTGATTAAACCAAAAATAAACAATTAATATAATCATTGCATTCATCATTCTCACGTCACGTATTCTTCTTACCTACGAATCTCACGTTTGTGTCTCGGTTCTAGAGTCAAACTGTCTCATTCGTACAATACTCGGGCCAATCGTCAAAAAAAGATGGATGATCTCGAGGAAGAAAATAGAGAGTTGAGAGAAGAGATCAACGCTTTGAGAGAGGATATGAGAAAGCTTCATAACGACATGCAAGCCATGGCAGAAGCTCAGCTATAAAGGACTGTGATCTCGGAGATCACCTCAACGCCCATAGTGGAAAAGTTCGATCCTAGGTACAAAATACCGAAAGATCGTCCCTGGGGCATCCCACTTAACTATATCCCAGAAGGATATATCCCATTGATCAATGAGGATCAGGGGACCGCAGCAGGAACCGCTGGGCCTGAAGGTTACAAACTTCGGGAAAACGAAGATGTCAGGGGCATGACAGCAACTCCTGAAGGTTACAAACTTCGGGAGGCACCGAGAGTCTCGGCCATAATGACTATACCACCGCCCTTGGTACACACTGTCCCGGAAGGACAGATTTCACAGATACCTTCTGGTGGAAACGACAACATGTTCGAAAGAATGAATGAGTTCCAGGAACAGTTCCTAGGAATGCAGAAAGAACTGCAGGCCCTTTGCGGTCAGGATTTATTTGGAAGGACGCTGCGGACCTCTGCTTGGTCCCCAATGTGAAAGTCCCGCACAAATTCTAGGTGCCCGACTTTGAAAAGTACAAGGGTAACTCTTGCCCTCAGAGCCATCTGGTGATGTACGCTCGGCGAATGTCAGCTCAGACAGAGAATCAGGATCTACTGATTCACTACTTTCAGGATAGTTTAACCGGTGCCGCACTAAAATGGTACATGGGTTTAAACCGTGCTACGATTAGCACTTTCAGAGATCTTGGCACTACCTTCGTCCAACAATATAAATACAATCTGGACATGGCACTCGACAGAGATCAACTCAGATCAATGTCACAAAAGGACAAGGAAACCTTTAAGGAATACGCTCAGAGATGGCGTGAAATTGCCGCTCAAATTTGTCCACCTCTTGAGGAAAAAGAGATGACAAAGATCTTCTTAAAGACCTTAAGCTCATTTTATTACGACAGAATGGTTTCCAGTGCGCCCAGTGACTTCACCGAGATGGTCGGTATGGGAGTTCGTCTTGAGGAAGTCGTCCGAGAGGGACGTCTAGTCAAGGACACTGGATCATCAAGTAGTACAAAGTGATACGGTAGTGCTCTCCCTAAGAAAAAAGAGCAGGATATTGGGAATATATCTCTCAGAAAGCAAAGGCAGCGTTATCAACCAGTAGCGGTTGTGACTCCTGCTATCAATCCTGCATCTATTTCTACGTATCGACCTCAGGTTGCGCAGAGCCAACCTAATCAGCAAAGGACTCAACAGCCTCTTCAGCAGGCTCGTCCTCCATACAATAACAACCGTACAACGCGGCCACCAGGATTTGATCATATACCCGTATTGTACGCAGAACTATTTCCATTACTACTGGCTAAGGGGTATGTCCAGACTAAGTTCCCTCTTACAGTACCAGAAAATCCGCCTTTTTGGCTTAAGATGGATCAGACTTGCCCTTACCATCAAGGAAGACCAGGGCATAACATAGAGAACAGTCTTAATTTCAAATCCGACGTGCAAAAGCTTGTTAGGAGCGGGGTCTTATCTTTCAAAGATACAAATCCTAATGTTCTCACAAACCCGCTGCCTCAACACGAGAAAGCTACAGTCAATTTGATAGAGGGAGAGACTAACAACGTCTATCGAATTCATGATGTACTCTTGTTAAGGACCAATCTGGTCAAGATGCATTGTAGACAGAGTAGATATGTCCATGTGCCACCTCATAACTATCACCAGTGTGATATCTGCTCTAAAAGCAATCGAGGATGTTCTGTGGTGCAATCAGCTCTACAGGAATAGATGGATCTCAGATGGATCCAAGAGCATCGAGTTCTTGGAGTTAACATGGTTTACACGAATTCTAACATCATTTAGAACCACGACATCCGTGCAATGAATATTAACTTGGTGGCGATGCATTCCAGGAAAAACCAGTATCATAATCTGCCGCGGCACGATTACAGTTCCTGCCTGACTTGCTCGGTAAACAAACAGGGATGCTTTTTTGTACAAGAGGCCCTCCAGCGTCAGATGGATCTTGGATGGATCCAGGACTACCATGATAGGAATCCCTATCAGATCAACATGATTCAAATCTTCGATATTCGCTTGATGAATACTAGCCTAGTGGAGTTACATGCTAAACAGGTCCGGCTCGGGTTCCTGGTATCACATGATTATCAGAGCTACAGGGCGGGTTGCAAAAATGATCAAGGTTGTGCCCTTGTCCAGGAAACCCTTCAGCACTTGTTGAACCACTGGTGGCTTACAATCTATATGGATGAAGACACCCAACAAATTAGTATTACCAACGGGAACCCTACTCGGCATCAAAGTCGGGACGGTCGATCTGTGGAAAATGACCTAATGAGGTTACATTGTATTCAAAGCGGGCGTGGCCAGGTGTCACCACACAACTATGAACGTTGTCGAGTCTGTTCGGAAAGTAACCAAGGATGTTACCTTGTGCGAGCAGCTCTTCAGGGTCAGGTGGATCGTAGAGAGATTCGCCCATATCCGGGTTCCGAACCAATTAACTGGGCGCCGGACTACCTCGCTGATCAAATTGAGGACGTTGTCATAATCTCTGATCATCAGAGGGCTAGGGATGTTTGTACCATCATCCCTCTACTTGACGAATCGAGAGTTCCCAACCAGGAACGGATCGAAATTGCTTGTGATGGTTGGAAAAATCAGAAGGCTCCCATAGTCATCTATCTACCGGGACCATTACCATATAAATCAACTAAGGCTATCCCTTACAAATACGGTGCAACAACAGTCGAGAATGAAAAGGAAATTCCATTACCCTCCGTCGTGAATATTGCAGACATCAGTCGAGTAACACAGAGTGGTCGAATCTTCAACCGAGGAGTTAGAGAACTTAACAAAGAAAAGGAACCTCAGACAGAAGTTCCCAATCCACCAGTCGGTCAATCCAGTAATCCCGACCTTTCTAAAAACAATGATGAGATGCTGAAGCTCATCCAAAGGAGTGAATACAACATTGTTGATCAACTGTTACAAACTCCTTCAAAGATCTCTGTGCTGTCACTTTTACTCAGCTCAGAAGCGCACAGGGAGGCTCTACAGAAAGTCTTGGAGCAAGCCTTTGTGGAACAGGATGTAACAATCAGACAGTTCGATAGCATTGTCTCTAACATCACTTCCTGCAATAACTTGGGATTTAGTGATGAGGAATTACCTGAAGAGGGTCGCCGTCATAACATGGCGCTCAATATCACGGTCAGCTGCCAGGGCGATGCTTTAGCCAGCGTACTGGTAGACACAGGGTCGGCCCTGAATGTTATGTCAAAGTCCACTTTGATGCAATTATCCTTCAAAGGACCCTCGATGAGAACCAGTGAGGTCGTCGTCAAAGCATTTGACGGGTCCAGAAAAACGGTTATCGACGAAGTCGACCTTCCCATAACTATTGGTCCTCATACTTTCCAAGTCGCTTTCCAGGTCATGGATATCCGGGCAACGTACAGTTTTTTATTAGAAAGACCTTGGATACATCAGGCTGGGGCGGTCACCTCAACCCTCCACCAAAAGTTAAAGTTCGTCCAGAACAACCAGCTCATCACGGTCTGTGGAGAACAAGCCTTGCTCGTGAGTAACTTATCATCATCTACTGGTGTAAAACCCGAGGAGGTTATTGGAACTCAGTTCCAAGCACTGTCGGTGAGCAAGGGCGATTAATCCGAAGAGGGAACTTCCATTTCCTCATACAAAAATGCTATCAAAGCGGTCGAGAGTACCAATACAACAGGATGGGGATAGCTAGTCATTCCTACTAACAATAAAACAAAGAAGGGTCTTGGTTTTTCTGCAACCTGTACCCAGACAGCTACTACCAGCAATGAAAGTCTTTATCCCATTCGATACTTCTTCCACAATGGAGGTTTCCTTCACCCAGTGCCTCAAGAAGTGCATACCATCAATAAAGATGATTCCTCTGATATGGAGGAAGAATGGGAGTCATATCTTAACAAGGAAGGTTATACGTCTCAGGAAGAGGTGCCTACACCCTTTTGCTATCCCGCACAGAGTCTGAGATTTATACCCAGGTCAGACGTCGAAATGATATACAAAGATTGTGATCCGAAAAGATGTCGTGCTCCACCAAACTCATTAGAGGAGGACACTCTGATGAAGGACAACTTTGACCAGAACTATTATGGCCCGATGGATGGCCTGCCAATGTGGTAGCCGTACCCAGGAGACTTGGAGCAAGAAAGTCAGCCGAACAATGAAAATCAGTTGAGCATCATTGAACAGAATACCTGCGTCCCCACCATGTCATGGGATCAACAATCAGGTCATTCAGAAAACGTCCAGTACGACGATGAATTTGCAACGTTTGCAGGACTTGAATTCATCGACTATGTTTTTCCAGAGGTCAACGTCATTGAGAAGGATGACTCATCCAGTTCCAAAGAAGTGTGGGACACCCTGGGACAACCGAGTGGGAAATGCGACTATATGGTCAAGTACACTGCTCCCGAAAGCTCTCGTATCAGGCTCGAAGACATCCAACCAACTGGATGGGGAGATCTACCTGAGAGCACAAATTTAATGCAAAATGCAACAGAGGAATCCTCCTACGACAACTCTGCCTGGGAGACAGATTCCAATGATCCTGCTCCACCAGAAATCAGCGTTATTTCTGAAGACAAATCAAGGAAGGTGCCAGACTTTGTGATTCACCGAGGAGTTCGCCGCCAATGGGTTGCTGTCGATGTTCCGAAGATTGTTCATAAGTCAAAGTAATTGTCGTCTTTAACCTTTCACCCTGCCCAGGTGAAACAGATGTTTTGATAGGGCTCACTTTCTGTAAATTTCCCTCTTCGCTTCGCCCAAAGTGACAGAGCTTTGTTTTATAGGGCTGTAGTTTCAAGAATCGACTTGTTCATTAATAAAATAACGTCGTTCTGTAATGTCCTCATTCTATTGTTGTTTTCTCTTTTTGCTTTTCTCAGAAAATGGTAATCCTAAAGAACAAATCAATAATAAAAAACAAGCAGTTTTCCAAAGAAATACACTGCACACACTCTTGCATTTCCTCTATCTCTTCTAAACACAAATCATACCGTCATGCAGATTGCCTATTTTAAACCCCGTTGAAACATACAATCTGGTGCCTTCTCCCAACTTTGAGTTCCCGGTATTTGGGGCTGAAGAAGAAAATAACGACAAAATTCCAGAAGAGATCTCCCGATTACTCAGACAGGAGGAAAGGTCCATTGAACCTCACAAAGAGTCGTTGGAAACGGTAAACTTAGGTTCGGAAAAAGAGAGAAAAGAAATCAGGATTGGGGCACTGCTCAGTCCAACTGCCAGAGAGGGTTTGGTAAAGCTTCTCAAAGAATTCCCCGATGTATTCGCTTGGTCCTATCAGGATATGCCAAGGTTGGATACCAGCATCGTGGAACATCATTTACAGTTAAGATCGGAATGTCCACCAGTAAAACAGAGGTTGAGACGGACTCACCCGGACTTGGCCATCAAAATCAAAGAGGAGGTACAGAAACAGATTGACGCAGGTTTCCTTGCCATATCAGAATATCCTTAATGGTTAGCCAACATCGTACCCATTCCCAAAAAGGACCGAAAAGTCAGAATGTGTGTAGACTACAGGGATCTAAATAAGGCTAGTCTAAAGGACGACTTTCCTTTACCACACATTGACATGGTGGTTGACAGTACAGCAAAGTTCAAAATTTTCTCCTTCATGGATGGATTCTCGGGCTATAATCAAATCAAAATGGCGCCGAAAGACATGGAGAAAGCTTCGTTCATTACCCCATGGGGTACCTTTTGTTACAAGGTGATGCCGTTCGGTTTGAAGAACGCCGGGGCGACCTATCAAAGGGCCATGACTACTCTTTTTCATGACATGATACACAAAGAAATCGAGGTATATGTCGATGATATGATTGCAAAATCTAAGACAGAAGAGGAGCATGTGACCCAACTGTCAAAGCTATTCGAGCGGTTAGAAAGTACAAACTCCGTTGAATACCAACAGGTGCACCTTCGGTGTCCGTTCAGGGAAACTTCTAGGGTTCATCGTCAGCCGGAAAGGAATTGAGGTTGATCCTGACAAGGTCAAGGCCATTCAAGAAATGCCTTCTCCGAAAACTGAAAAACAAGTCAGAGGATTCCTGGGACATTTGAACTACATCTCCAGATTCATACTCCTCATGACCGCGACATGTGCGCCAATTTTCAAATTACTTAAAAAGAACCAGGACTGTGTTTGGACAGAAGACTGCCAAACCGCCTTCGACAGTATCAAGGAATACCTGTTGAATCCGCCAATTCTATCACCTCCAGTGGAAGAAAGACCACTGATTATCTACCTCGCCGTCCTAGAGGACTCAATGGGATGTGTACTTGTCCAACAAGGCGAAACAAAAAGGAAGGAGTCTGCCATCTACTATTTGAGCAAGAAATTCACCAACTGCGAGACTCGGTATACTATGCTTGAGAAAACTTGCTGCGCTTTGGCTTGGGCAGCCAAACGTCTGCGCCAGTACATGATTCGTCACATTACTTGGTTGGTCTCCGAGATGGATCCAATCAAGTATGTCTTTGAAAAGCCTGCTCTCACGGGAAGAATCACCCGTTGACAGATGTTGTTATCAGAATATGACATAGAGTACCATGCTCAAAAAGCCGTTAAGGGGAGTATTTTAGCCGATCACTTGGCTCATCAACCGATTGACGATCGGGAATCAATCGGGTTTGACTTCCCAAACGAAGATGTCATGTATCCAAAAATAAAAGACTGCGATGAACCGCTACCCAGTTAAGGGCCAGAACCAGGTTCCCAATGGGGACTTATCTTTGACGGAGCTGTCAATCATTACAGAAACGGAATTGGGGCAATCATCATAACACCTCAGGGTACCCACATTCCTTTCACTGCCCGGCTTACGTTCAAGTGTACGAACAACGAGGCCGAATACGAAGCTTGTATTATGGGTCTCGAGGAAGCGATTGATTTGAGGATCAAAAACTTGGACGTATATGGCGACTCAGCCCTGGTTATCAATCAGATCAAAGGAGATTAGAACACATACCAATCAGGATTGATTCCTTACAAAGACTACGCGAGAAGGTTACTACCCTTCTTCAACAGAATTGAGTTTCATCACATCCCTCGTGAGGAGAATCATATGGCTGATGCATTAGCCACTCTCTCTTCCATGATTAGTGTAGGTCAATGGAGCGACCTACCTAAGATTGACATAATGCGCCTTGAACGGCCCGCTTAGATCTTCACAATTGAAGCAGTCATAGACGACAAACCTTGGTATCACGATATCAAATGCTTCCTTCAGAAACAAGAGTACCCACCTGGGGCACTAAGGAAGGACAGGAAAACCCTCAGAAGGCTGGCAAGCAGTTTCTTCCTGAGCGGTGATACTCTCTATAAGAGAAATTTTGACATGGTCTTGCTCCGATATATAGACAGACCAGAAGCAGACATGCTGATGAAATAAATTCACGAAGGATCCTTTGGCACTCATGCCAACGGACACACAATGGCGAGAAAAATTCTAAGAGCAGGGTACTATTGGTTGACCATGGAATCCGACTGCTGCAAGTACATGAGGAAGTGTCACAAGTGTCAGATATACTCCGACAAAATTCATGTACCGCCAACACATCTCAAAGTTCTTTCTTCCCCATGGCCTTTATCCATATGGGGAATCAACATGATTGGCATGATTGAGCCCAAGGCTTCAAACGGACATCGGTTCATCCTGTTAGCCATTGATTACTTCACCAAGTGGGTCAAAGCAGCGTCGTACGCTAATGTAACCCGTCGAGTGGTGGTCCGATTTATCAAAAACAATCTCATATGTCGTTATGGTGTTTCGAGCCAGATCATTACTGATAATGGATCTAACTTGAACAATAAGATGATGAAAGAGTTGTGCGCAAAGTTTAAGATCGAACACCATAACTCATCTCCCTACCGACCAAAGATGAACGGAGCGGTAGAAGCGGCTAACAAGAACATCAAGAGGATTGTTCAGAAGATGGTTGTAACCTACAAAGATTGGCACGAGATGATATTATTTGCTCTTCACGGTTATCGCACATATATCCGCACTTCAACAGGGGCAACCCCTTTCTCTCTAGTATATGGCATGGAGGCAGTGCTCCCCATTGAAATAGAGATCCCATTAATCAGGGTATTGATGGAAGCTAAGCTTACAGAAGCTGAATGGTGTCAAAATCGACACGATGAACTGAATCTGATCGAAGAAAAGAGAATCACGGCTCTATGCCACGGTCAATTATATCAACAAAGAATGAAGATGGCGTTTGACAAAAAGGTCCGACCTCGCGTCTTCAGGAAAGGAGACCTTGTGCTAAAAAAGATACAATTTTTTCTCACTGATTCTCGGGGCAAATGGACTCTGAATTATGACGGCCCCTATGTGGTCAAGAAAGCTTTCTCAGGCAGGGTCGTGAGACTTGCAACCATGGATGGAGAGGAATTTGTCTACCCCACAAATGTTGATGTAGTCAAGAAATACTTCGCCTAAACTAAAAAAAAAATGTCTCGGTGGATTGAAAACCCGAAAGGGCGGTCCAGGCAAAATTAGAGACAAAGTCAAAAAATCATCCCGGTGGATTGGAAATCTCAAAGTCCAATCCAGGCAAAAGTTAGGGATAATGGCAAGTAACTACGTCTAATCAGTTCAACTCCTCAAAAGTCATGCCATCCATCAGAAACTCCAGTCACGATCATCTTCGACAGAAGCTTAGGATGCCCCGAATTCAAAGTTGGTAGAAGGATAGTGGTCGTTATGTTTCAACATAGCCCTTTTCCCTGTAAATTACCATTTGCTAAACTTTGTAAATACTCTACGGAATCACGCATTTGGTTGATTTCCATCATATCAATAAAATTTGATCCCTTGTGCTTTTGTTTGGAATTCTTATTTGTTTTAGCTTTACAGAATGATGTTTTAAACATGATCAACGATTATTGAAACGAAACAAAAATGAATTTACTTGTTAAAATTGTTCTGCTTTTAAAAATAAAGATGGCAATTTCTTTTGACTGTTGAACATCGAAAGAACATCAATCACTTCTCCAAAAGTAAGCGAGCTTCAAAGTGCAGAATCAAAGTACTCCTTCTAAACCAGTATGCCTGAATGAATGATCAGCTATGTCAGATGTGAATATTCCATCTGACCTCCTCGGCCGAGTTCTGATCTCCTAAGCCCGACCAGCGTCGCTCCCAACAGGGACCGTTTCTCCTAAGCAAGGCAGAATTGCTATCTTGAACCAGCGATATTTCTACATGTGCCATTATGGCCGAGTATCCAGTCGTGTTCATCTGTTAGTTTGTATGTCGCATCAATTTTGTCAGCGTATACATACATACATCATGCATTATTGATTTGCATTCACATCTATATTGCATCACTATCACTCCAGTCGGTCTTGTCCCGTAGTGGTGACAGTCTTCTCAATCGAGTTGTCAAGTTCTTTCCTCGTCAGGAAAGGTTCCGTCTGAACAATCTCTCTCCTCCAGTTTATTTTTGGATCAGAATTGGCCCTTGACCACTTTGATAACTTGAACCTCTGAAAGACCAGAGAACCTTCAACCGATGTCACTCTTCGCCATTGAAGATGATATTTTCGCTTTCCCAGATTAAGGAAAATCCCTAGAGGAAGCCTCTTAAGCAGAGATTCTACAATACAGCAATTTTTCTCCGAAAAAAACCGCTGATGAAAAGGTTATCAGCACTTCAAAATTGGATCACATCATATGGCGTTTCTCCGGGAAGATCCCGAGAAAAGTATGATGTAATATCCCCAAGCGTGAAAGCAATCTCTCAAGAGACTCGTTTTCCCCAGTAGAGTCGGAAAATGGCGTCTCTAAACAGAGAAGTTTGTACACCTCTACAACTCAGGAGAATGGGTTCCCCAGCGAGTCTGACATCAAAATTTTTCTATCAAATGACATCTCTCCAGGAAAATTCGGCGAGAAGTTTGAGGAAAACCGCTACGAATAGCGTCCTTTGTCAAGAAAGTTTATTGACAAAAGAAACTGAGACCAGGTCCTTGGTAGAAAACCAGGATCAAGGGGAAGTTTATTTCAGAAACTTATACCAGTTCCTTGGTAGGAAACCAGGATCGAGGGGAAGTTTATTTCAGAAACTGAGACCAGTTCCTTGGTAGGAAACCAGGATCGAGGGGAAGTTTATTTTAGAAACTTAGACCAGTTCCTTGGTAGGAAACCAGGACCGTGGGGAAGTTTATTTCAGAAACTTAGACCAGTTCCTTGGTAGGAAACCAGGATCGAGGGGAAGTTCACATCAGAAACTAAGACCAGTTCCTTGGTAGGAAACCAGGATCGAGGGGAAGTTTACTTCAGAAACTTAGACCAGTTCCTTGGTAGGAAACCAGGATCGAGGGGAAGTTTATTTCAGAAACTGAGACCAGTTCCTTGGTAGAAAACCAGGATCGAGGGGAAGTTTACATCAGAAACTGAGACCAGTTCCTTGGTAGGAAACCAGGATCGAGGGGAAGTTTACTTCAGAAACTTAGACCAGTTCCTTGGTAGGAAATCAGGATCGAGGGGAAGTTTACATCAGAAACCAAGACCAGTTCCTTGGTAGGAAACCAGGATCGAGGGGAAGTTTTTACCTTTTCTAAGCATCATTGCTTAACAAAAGAGGATGAATGTGTAAGCTACCATTCATAATCACCATCAAAATTTTAGGTATTCCGATATTTAATCCTCTTGCACCCTGAATGCCCAAATACCTTCGCCATTTACACCTTCGGGTCCAAGAAGATTAAATAGGGGCATCTGTCATACCCCAAATTTTGACCACTAAGATTTCCCATCATTGTGCAAATCATCATCACAATATGGATGAACCATCTTGCCTCATCACTCTCCCCAAAGATGGGTGAACACTTACTACAGTCAAAATTAAGGTTTCAAGCCCTCTCAGAGTTCTTAGACAAAGGATCAATCAAGAAATGACATGATCTTCAACTTGTCTAACCTCCCAAATATCTACAATGGATCAAGAGGACTCCCACTTTAAAGGATTAAGCACAAGGCTGCTCCCTTCGGTGGATCAAGCCTCAAGATCGCCAGTGTCACCAAATTAGGGTTTGGTCGACCAGGGCCTCCAGATGGAAATTTTCCTCTGGGCATGAGCCAATGCTTCAAAGCATACCCTAAAATACTCCATGGAACCTCATGGGCCCAAGCATCAAGTCAATTTGACCTCAGGGGATGCATACATCAAAAATCAGGAATTAGGGTTTCTGGACCTAATTCACCCCTAAGTTGACTTTTGGGACAAATCATGAGCCAAGACCTCAAGAAATGATTTGAGGGTCTCCAACATACCACATTGATCCATTTGTAACAATGGATTGATCCAGGAAGCTTGAGCAGCAAGTCTCAATTTCATCAGTACCACAATTAGGGTTTCGCGAGAAAAGTCAACTGTAGCTTTGATTTTTAACCAGGACATGATTCAATACACCCTATAACAGCTATGAAATCAATCCATCAAGTTTGATTTAGGCCAAGGACTTGATTTCATAGAGGATCGCACAGTTTGGAATTCATCTGACAAAAAGTCAACTGTGCACAAAAGTCAACTTTGACTTTTTGAGATTTTTCACAAAAATGGTTTTTTAACCCTAAAATGATGTTAATGTATGATTTGAATCATCATTCATCAAGAAAAATCAAGAAAAGTGGGATAGCTTGTAAAAGGGGTAACCATAAAAACTTAGAAAAATTTTTAAGTTATGAACAAAGTGGCAAGGGTACCAACTTTGGAGGATCATAACTCCTAAATCACAAGGCCATTTTTCCCATCCAAAGCTAGATTTGTAGCTCTCATTACCCTCTACAAAAGCTTAGAACTGACGTCCTTCCAAATTCATCATGGATTTTGAGTTATGGAATGATCAAAATCACAAAAAGTGAAAATGTCACTTTTTTCCAACACTTAGTGAAATTTTCACTAAGTCAGAATCTGCCTTCACTTTTTTCCAAATGTAGGGGGATTTTTCACTTGGATCCAAAAGGTATCAAAACCAAATATGATCAAACAGTTGTTGTATCATATGAGGGCTTTCCAAAATGGCCAAGAACATCACCAAATTCCACTTGGGCCATGAGATATGACAATGGCAATATGTCTTACTGAAAACTGCCAAGGCTAGGCAGAATTTTGCATTTTTGCTCGATTTGGAAAAATCAGATAATTCCAAGCCTTGTCATCACTTTGGACACATCTGAGGATCAAATTTAAAGGGGACAAACACTGAGCCAAGCCTCCAAAGTCCTTGGAACAAGAAGTAGCATGCCAAACCTAGAATTGCCTAAAAAAGGGACAAGACTCCAACTTTGGATTGGAGCATTCAATACATACACTAAGGTGGCATGGACTGACACATTTGTAACTGAATTTAGTCAAGACTTATCCAAGACCAAGGGAACCACAGCCCTGTGCCCTAACCTCTAGTCAATGGCTAGAGGAGACTTGGATTCCAAAGTGCAACCATTGGCCAAACCTCTGCTGCAGTTGCCATTCACTATTGATCCCAAAACAAACTTGCTCTACTATAAATAGAGCTTATTTGTGCTCAGTTTGAGTACACCAAAGCCATCAAACAGATGCTTTCCTCAAAATCCCTCTCTTTAGGCCAAAATGCCTTGTTTAGCAAGGTAACTCTAAGTTTTTGAGTTAGAGAGCATTTCCATCACAACTCATGATCCTAACACCTCATAAACATCATATGTAGGTGATTCAAACTATCAAAAGTGACCTGTAACACCAAAATCACAAAGTCACCTCTCAAAACCTCAAAATAGGCCTTTTATGCATTTTTTAAGCCATGTCTTGATTCAGTCACTTTCCAAACTAGATAAAACCTCAAACACACTCCAAATAACATCCTTGAACTGTCCCAAATGGTTCCCCCCATCTGGAACACCATTTGAGAGAGTTGTTATTTTGGTCATTTTAACCCCTTTTGCAAGAAAGGGCCAGTTTGTGTTTTTGCAGGTTCCAGCTGATTCCAACCATCCTAAACGCTTCTAAGGGATCATTTGAGAGTGTCCAAAGCATCAAACCATTTCTGGAACAAGAAGTTTGGCAGATTGCACAGAAAGCTCCAAAAGCTCAAAAAGAGGTAAGCATCATGACTTGAACTTTCCAAAATATGCATTGCTTTGAAATCCACTGATCATACACAACTCATACATGTTATATATGTTGTGTTTGAACCAATTGATCATGTAATTCATGTTTGTATCAAAGTGTAGCATAGAAAATGCAATTATAGGCCTTTTTCAAAACCACTATCGGATTTTGAGGAGGGAGTATGATCTGAAAAAAATACCACCACCATTGGATTCCTTGTGAAATTCTAGGCCAGATGCATATAAATTTTGTCTCAAACCATGGAGAAATGAGAAAGTTATGACCTTCACGTTTCTGACCCAAAACTTGCCTTGCCTTGCCTTGCCTTGGGCCAGGCCAAAAACAAGACATGCCTTGTATATTTGTTGGTTTGTTTCAATCAACGGATGTATCACCACCCAGTGGTAAGGCGCGCGCCCTATAACCTTGAGGTCGTGGGTTCAAACCCCACCCATGCCATTTTGTATTTTCTCACATTTTTGCTATTTTTTCCAATACTTTCATGTTTTATTAATTAATTGGAAAATTAATAACTCTTTCAATTTTAATTATTTTTTATTGGTTCTTTTTGCAAAAAATCACAAAAATGTTGAAATATTTTATTCCACAAAAAAAATTAAGTTTATATTATTTATTTAATATAATTAGTATTTTTGTGAATAAATTTATTTTTAATGTTTTTAAACATTTTAAAAGTGAATATTTACTTTGAAAATCAAAACCAAGTGAGTTTTAATTCATCTTGTGATTAATCCCTCATTTATCAAACCTTAAACAAAAATCACAAATGGTTTATTCAAACTTATTTGGTATTTTATTTGATTTTCTTTAAATATTTACTTTTAAAGAATAACAAATTAGGGTTTCTTTGATTTTCACCCTCATCAAACAATTTCAAACACTCATGGGCCTCTATTAGAGTGTAAGACCCAAACCCCTTTAAAATCAAACCATTTTTGGCCTCAATGCATTGTATAAGACCCACCGCGTTTTCAAAAATCTCGGCGCGATCGCCATTTTCAAACAAATGATCCTGGGCCTCTCCTTGAGCTGTAAGCCCCACAACTTGTACAAAAATAAATATTTTAGGCCTCTATTTGAGTGTAAGACCCAATCCCCTTTTAACCAAAACTTTTTGGGCCTCAGACATTGTATAAGTCCCCATGCGTTAAAAGAAAACCTCGGCGCGATCGTCAATAAAAAAAAACCAATCATCTGGGCCTACCCTCGTGTTGTAAGCCCCATTCTTTTTCTTTAAACACTTCGGCCTCTTGAGAGAGTGTAAGACCCATCCCCTTGTACAGAAAACCTTTCTTGGGCCTCAGTCACTTGTATAAGTCCCTCTGTACAAAACGACAGTGCGATCACTGATAAACCTTGGGCCTCTCCTTGAGCTGTAAGCCCCAACATCTTTTCAAAATACTTTCTCCTTTAATTTTAAATATACTATTGTTTTCAATCTTTCTTTGTTGAACAACTAACCAAACAGCATGGAAGCTCTACAACCGAGTAAGTGTTTATATGTTTTCTTTATCCGCTTTCATATACATATAACTGTATTGTGGGGCTGTTTCACTGTAAGTCTTTTTTCATAAACTCATATCAACTGTGTAATACTAGTATAGATATTTAGAGTTTACCCGGCAACTACGTCTACCACTAAGCCCTGTTGATCACTCTTAAATAGACAAAACTAGTTCCCATAGGATTACCAGATACAGTCTTCCCTCCTCTTGGGGTTAAACAATATGGAGATGTGAAAGGCAGATTCTTTTTGAACCCTTTCTCAGACTGTCACCTTTAGAAGTTGTCAAAGAGACTCTACTCCCCAGAGATGATCTTTTCTCCGTGAATGGCATCTCTTGAGTTTCTTCCAAATTCTCGGACTTTCCTGGCTTGATCTATTCTCGGTGAATGGCATGTCTTGAACTTCTCGGGGTTTGGGGACCCACAGGATTCCTAAAAGCATCCCCGCCTCCTCTTGGGCGTTGTACAAGGACCCTACGGCTTCTTAGAAGTATTCACAGGCTCCTCTTAGGCTTCGTATAAGGATTCTTCCTTCGGGAAGAGAGCCTCCTCTTGGGCTTCGTACAAATTGTCCCTCGGCTTCTTAAAAGTTTCCAGCCTCCTCTTGGGCTTCATACAAATTGTCCCGACGACCTCCTAGAGGTATAGGAACAGAAATTAGTCATCTTAATAGAACAGTCTTTCAAAGAGTCTAGATCTTTTTACCGTGAACGCACTACTACTGTTTCTTTAAGCATAGTACAAAAGATAAAACTCTAGACTTGGACAGTCTAATCTCCTTGAGTCTTAAAAGCATTCTCAAGTAGGTAAAAACACCAGTAGACTCGGACAGTCTCCAATACTCTCTGGATTCCCCATTTCCTTAAAGAACAGGAAATAACCCTGATCCTCTGATCAATCCCAAAGCATAGCCTTACCTTTAATTAGTCTCTTTATAAGAACTAATTTTTTCTTTTTACCAACCTACTGGACCTGTCACTCAACTGAAACAACAATCCTTTTAGCCTCTATCTCGGGCTTCGTACGAGATACAAAAAGACTCTCTTATTGAGTCAATATTCCTTTTAGCCTCCATCTCGGGCTTCGTACGAGATACAAATCACTCTCTTGTTGAGTATAAAAGATTCTCTTGTTGAGTCAATCTCTCTTTTAGCCTCCATCTCGGGCTTCGTACGAGATACAAAATCACTATCTTGTTGAGTATAAAAGACTCTCTTGTTGAGTCAATCTCTCTTTTAGCCTCCATCTCGGGCTTCGTACGAGATACAAAACACTCTCTTGTTGAGTATAAAAGACTCTTTTGTTGAGTCAACCTTTAGCCTCCGTCTTGGGCTTCGTACAAGACACATCTAAAAGCACTCTCTTGGTGAGTCAACTCCTTTTAGCCTCTCTCTCGGGCTTCGTACGAAACACAAAAGCATCCTCTTGTTGGGTCAATAGCCTCCTCTTAGGCTTTGTATAAGAAAAACCCCGGTTGAGTCAATCAACCTTTTAGCATCAAAACTGTGCCTCGTTCACAGGATACAAACATCAACAACTCCTTTCATCTAACTGCTGTAAGCGGCAAGCCTCTAGATTATTTACATCCACGCCACTGTCCCTCTTTTAGCATGAGAAATTCCTAAGGAATGATAGCATTGCTCTACACTGAGTTAAAGTCTTCTCCTTCAAGTTAAAACCCCCTATAAAGGAAATTATGGCATTGCTAGGATTCACATATCCCGGTTAAAGTAATCCTCCTTTATAGTCAGTCACCCAACAGTTGTGACAAACAGACCCCTTTTAGAGATGACAAATTCACTCTAAAGACAACACCTTTTCAGCTTCACATCTTGGGCTTTGAACAAGATACAAACCACCTTTTCAGCTTCACGTCTTGGGCTATGAATAAGACACCAAAACACCATTTCCTCCCATAGAATAGGAGGAACTACGATCGCTCTAATTTCCTTATTTCGGTAAACGGGAATACGTAGGCATAAGATTGAAAGAAAAATCTTATCGAGCACACTAATCCAAAAACCCAAATCCCCTACCTTCACATATCAATCGAAAAGCATCAGTCCTAGCATCCTAACAAAATTCCCCATGAACATTCCCAGCGTTTCGTTCTAAACAAAGTAAGAAGAAAAAGGCCCCATTACCATATAGCATTCGTAACCTAACAGACCGCTGTTTAAACTCAGTATGCAAGCAGGGTTAATTGGAGACATCTATTTCCCTTCCTTAGTCAGCTCAATAGGATAAAAAATAAATTGACCTGTAGTAACCCCAGAGCGACAGTGCTTAAGAACCACGTCCAAAATCGCTCGCTACACGGTGAGCTTTGTGGTTCGATTCGCGTCGTTTGAAGGAATTGTGAACGACAGTGAGGTTGTTGCAGTGGTGAAGAGCGGTGGTTCGTGGCGGTTTATCGCGAGTTCGTCCGCTGCGGTGCGTTTAATGGCTTTGAAAGTGGTGGTGATTCAAGGTTGAGGTTTGCAGTGGTGGAATCGGTGTGGCGGTGATTTGTTTTGTATCGTGTGAATCTCTAAATTTTGTGTTAATTTGTGAAGTGAGTTTGAGTGATTTAAGAAAATGGAGGAGAAGAAAAGTTGGTTTGCATCAAGGTTCAGTTGTCCTGCTGAGTTTTCTTTGATTCGAAGGTATGTGTTTTTGACCTTGTGTTTGTGCCTCTGTTCTCCGTGTGAATGAAAGCAATCATGCTTTATAGGCTATGCGACTTAGGGACACATTGATTTTTCATTGTTGAGTGGAATTTTGTTGTTGATTATGGTTTTGGAAGGAAAACATCCCTGTTATGACTTTGGTTGTGTAATGAATATATTTCCGTTTTCGAATTATTGTGCCTGAAACCGATTTGGAAAATGATGCCTTAAGTTAAATGAGTATGATTCCTTGCTGTGATGGGAATTTTGTCGGTAATGCTGTCTATTTCGGTTTTGGAAGAAAATAACGATTGACATAAATTGAGATTCTTGCCATGTTTCCTCTTGAATGCTTTTCAATTTTTCTCGCTCGCTGTAGATTCTCGCTTTTAATTATTGTAAATGGTTGCTGATAAGCTTTTCATGTTGTGATTTCTTCTAGATGATGCTCGGTTGTGCTCAGATGACATGATATGTGAACTTTTTTTAGCACCAGAGCTTTTACGGGTTGCTCCTTGACTGTAGCATCAGGTAGTAAATAAGGTACTTTTACCATACTAACTTTTTATTTTTGAAGTAATTCATAATATAAAGTCAATATGTTTTAGTTTTATAATTGGATTGAATTTCAATCGGCACTGCCATTAGATTTTTTGTGGACAATAGTGGCTATAGCGACATTGTAGCGATACAAAGTGTTGTCAGCACTGATCTTAGATTGACAGTACTGATTTTAGGGAAGATACCATTATAATTTGGAACCTAATCTTTGGACATTTAGTTCATCCACGAATGAGTCTTCTACATATGTGACATTCATTTTACCTTCCCTCTTGTGTTTTATTCTGAATTTATATTGTAAACCTTCAAATTTACCATTTACTAATTGTGGATTTTCTTGGGCAGGACTTGGATGTATCACAGGTATCAATACTACAAAATGTAGATGAGTAAAGTGTTCTCAGTCTCAATGGATGTAGAGTGATTGATCAAGTCCTGCGTTTAGTTCCAAATATTCAGGTGGTGGTTATAAAATTTACTCACCTAAATTTTATGTCAAACTTGTGTGGCATTCTTATGAACAGTTGTATATTTCTTTTGCAAAGGCTTATGACTAATTATATTATGTTTCTAAATCATATTTTTCACACAACATTGAGATTCATGAGGTTTTGGGCAAAGCGCCGTGGTGTATATTCTAACGTATGATGTAACTACCATACAAAATTTCTTATTTTCTGTTCCAAAGTTGTTCATTTGATCTGATTCTTATTTTCCTAAAGCATCTTTTTGCTATTTTATTTACAGGTTGCTGGATTTCTTGGTGGTATTAATCTGGCATTGCTTGTTGGTCGAATATGCCAGCTTTATCCTAATGCGCTGCCTAATATGTTGGTGTCGTTGCTTCACGGGACACTTTCATCGTATGCCATGTGCTGCAAATTCAATTCGTATCGACGAAGTTTACAGGTAAGCATTTTTTTCAACTAAAATAGAAGTAAAATGATATTATAGGAATATATCCACTGGGTAAGAGCATGACTTAATGATAGGATGTTGAAATGAATGTCAATACACATTGCTTCTTTAACTATTACTATTCCCTATTGTAATTAAACTCATAAGCAACACATTAATTTACTATCTTGGTTTTAAAATTGTAAACCATTATTTTAGGCATGATGGCGGAGGTCAGTACAGCATTGGCCACAGCAGACATAACCATATGTTCTTGTGTGGTGAGTGGTTAAACCAAGTCCCCATAAATTCTACTAAACTCAGATATAGGATGATGCCTTTGACATTATACTAATTTATTTTGACTTATCAAAATGACCAGGATGAGATTGATCGAGGAAGGGGAATGGCTGTTATTCTATTTCATGTAGAAGGAAATTTAGAAATTTTGGTGATGTATCATCTCTAACCCTGGTTTTACTTTATTCTTACTTCGTTATCATTGTTTCATTGAATGTGTTAACGGTCAACTTACACAGCTAATCTGTTCCTCAGGTGAATGCTTGCTCTAGAATAGATCAAATACTGGGTGTTTTGGGATGGTCTACTGGCTACAGCTGGACAAGCTTGATGGAAAACAATGGTGTTCTTGAATGCTAGATGATTTGATTTGGTTCCAGTTGCACTATGCCATGTTCACTACAGTTTGTCCAAAGATTGCAGATCAGATCTTGAAATAAGTTTTGTCCGCAGAAGCGCAGACATTTATATGTCTAAATTTTGGTTGGTTTTATAGTTCTCTCATATATTTGTTCCAATTCACTAACCCAATAAACCATGGCAATTGTCTGAAATTCTGGATCCTGTCCAATGCCGATCAGTTACCTTATCTGACAACACAGACTCTTTCAGCAAGGTCTATACTGCTGAATTTATGAGATTATCATCAGTCTATTGCAAATTTTGTATTCTTCTATGCATTAATTTATTGTACTGATTGATATATAGGTTGTACGACTTCTATATACAAATTCTGCTGTTGGTGTTTTGGCCCTTGGTTCAAATGGCGTTCAGAAGCTTTGGAAATGGGCTCGCAATGAACAGAATCCTACTGGGAAAGTTGTCTTAAGCATATAAGTACATTGAAGTTACTGTAACAGATTAACTTCAATTATAAACCTATCCATCTGTTTTTTGTTTTTTGAAGTTACTGTAACAGATTTTAAAAGTCTATTTTATGCTAATGTTTAATAATAAAATGAAATATAAACACTTTTTTCATATAAATTAATCATTTATGTTATATGAGTACCACATTAACATATGTGAATTGAAATTAATTAGTATTCATAATAATTTATAATATCAAGTTAATTAATTTTTTCTAATTACAAATGTTTATAATTAGATCTTACAGGTCACTATCAGTGTAGTATCAATTTTATTTTGATTAGTAATTACATTTATTAGATAGATAAAAAATTTATTTTAAAATGTCAATTTTTTTCCCATTTCACATACACCTAAATATATATGTGCAATTAAATAATTCATTTCATCTAAATATATTTTCTATTATATAAAAAATTTACCCGTGCGGGAGCACGGGTATCTTACTAGTTATAGCTAAAATGATAACCAACTAGATCGAATGTGACAAATCTCTGTGCTCAATTCAAAATGCTCTTAAGTCGGTGCCTGAGGAGGTTACAAACAGGTAGATTTGAGGTTGGATCTGAAATTGTTGAAATCGTAGGAATCGAAAGTCATTTCTCACAGACGCATCAATTGTTTCATTCAAGAACAGGACATAAATGTAGTTGGCAAATTGAACCTCTTGAATTGGTGGTGATGATCTCTGGTACGACGACACGAGATGGATCTGTATAGTTAGCACTCCAACGTCGAAGTCAGTTTAAGATTTTAGATGATTATATTGAAAAGTGGAGATCAAAAAGTATCTTACTTTCTCCGTGTGAATTGATTTATACCTTAGACCACATGAAATAAATTTGATGTGCATTCAAGTTTAACTATTTGAATTTTTAACCTGCCCAAAATAATTTCAAAAGTAATTCTACACCTCTAAAATTATAAACCAAGCATGTTTTAATTCTCCTTAAAAAAACCGAAGCACAATGAAAAATCATATTCCATATATAGGTTTTGAGTTGATGTGCTTTTTTAAAGTGATTTATAGTAAATTGAGACATCTATCACATATTTTTTTATTAACTAATTCATATTATTTTTAAATATATTGATTATTCAATATATTTATAAAATAGATTTTTTTTCTTGTAGTATGAATCAAAACGAGTATGTATAATATTACCTTTTTTAAATTTATTTATAAAAAATAATTTTTAAATATATTAAATAACTAATATATTTGAAGAATATATAAATTAAATATATTCTTTATTCATTTAATTTATTTATTTTAGTTTAGAGATAGCAATCAGAATATTTTACACTGCTAAATCATAATAATATATTAAAAATAAAAGTGTGATGTGGCAGAATAATATATTAAAAATAAAAGTGTGATGTGACAGTATACATGTTATTCATTGATTAATAGAGTAAAAATATATATTTTTTTTTTTAATTTTATATTGTTAATGTATTTTTTTATAAATAAAACCAAATAAAGGGAGATAGTCAGAGCATGCTTTACGCAATAAAATTAAAATATGTGTTTGCAAATGATTCCTTGCTTTCTAAGAGTTTGAAACAAAGCTTTTTAATCATGAATTAGGTTAGATGAGTATGTATTAGCTTTGATATTAGGAAGTTAGTGAAGTGTATCTTTATTTGATTAGGTTTTGAAAAATTCAGGGAGTTTTTGCTTGCCCTGCCACACGGCTGAAAAAAAAAGCCCACAATGCCATACCTTGAAAACAAAGTCCCAAAATGCCATGTTTTTTGGCCTTTTGTGGGACTATTTTATTATTATTCAGACTCCTCCATCTCAGATGGCGACGTGGCAGAGACCATAGTGTTGGTCCGCCATCTGAGATGGAGGCCCCCCTTTTTTTTCGTTTTTAAATTCTGAAATTATTTTAAATGTATTTTAATTAATTATTTTATTATTTTAATTATTAAAATGGTATATAATATAACAAATTAAAAAAAAAATTCTAAAAAGTGAAGTAATCATATTGTACTAAATTTTTTTTGAATATTAATTAGCAATTTAATTTCATGAATTTAGTTCATTTGAAATAATTTAAATTGAATAAATTAAAAATATTAAATTATGGTTTTCCCGCCAATTGCAATGTGAAAAAAATAATTTCCCTCCCTTTGAGCTACTATAAATAGAGGTGTTGAGGACACAACAAATCATTCTCCTTTTTTTCGTCTGCCTAATTGTTTCGTGTATTTCATAATCATGTCTGTGGCGTGTGTTATTTTTTTTGAAACAGACAAACACATGAGGGTGTCTTTGAATCCACAATGGAAGTTCCGGCAATTGGTTTCTGCCATCAATGCAGGGTTTCGACAGTTAGGTGGTCCAATTTGATGTGTTAGGAAAATTGAATATTATTGTCCCTACATAACTCTAACGGATGCCAGCCCAGATGGTACCTACCTTCATTACTGGGACCGTGTTGAAAATGATCTGGATGTCCAGTGTATGTTTTCCGCACATAGCGGAGAAGTAAACCGCGGCGTTGTAGATCCACTTGTTTTAGCTGTTGTTGTTTAATACGTCAAGATGGTCAATCATAATGGTTATATGTATTATTAATCGTGTTGTATTTTTTTTGGGTTATGTTTTGTTTTGGTTATGTTGTCAGCATGAATGAGTTGTATCATTATTTTGTTACGTTCAATATAAAAGATGGTGTTGTTGTTAGGGAAAGACATACAAGAGTTTAATAAATAAAAGTACAACAAAATAAAATAAAACTTGTTCCACAACTAACTGGAAGGTCCAGCCCTATTTGGACATTTTCTGCGCATATGTCCGATTTCGCGACAAATGCCGCAGCGCCTTTTTGCTTTTTCAATGTTGTCCATTCCAGTTCTTATTTGGCTACTGTTTGGACGACCTTTCTTTTTCCTCCGCATGCTGTCGTTGTGGCATAGAGTGTCACCTTCGTATTGTGGCCAAGTTGTATCAGTAGGGACCCCTATAAAGCTCTCCTCATAGACCTTAAACACGTTAAAAACCTTGAACACATCAGCTATATGCACAGTATAGTCTTGTCTTATGCTGGAACAAGCAGCAATTGCATGTGAGCAAGGGACGTGGAAAATTTGAAATCTTCCGCACTCGCATGTCTGATTCCTTAGGTCGACGTTGTAATGGGTAGTCGGTCTACCGTCGTTATAAGTCACAGTTTCTTAAACAAGAAAGCAGAACCTTTGTCGATCAAATTGCATAACTTTGTGGCTATTTGATTTGAGAGCTTCCATCTCAATACCCTTCATGCAGTTATCAGTATACACTTGGCCAGAACCCAACGATTTAGTCCATTCGTGTCCTTTTTTTCCAAATAGAGTGCCCAATCTATAGTATGTTGATTTTACCAGAGCTGTAATCGGAAGGTTGCGTGTGGCCTTCAAAACCGAGTTCGTTGATTCAGCAAGGTTGGTGGTCATATGACCCCATCTTTTGCCTCCATCAAACGCCCTGGTCCATTTGTCTCGTGGAATATTTTCCAGCCAATTAAATGCATGTATGTTAGCTTTACGTATCTCTCCTCTGTAGTATTCGTATGTAGACTCATTTAATACGTATCCTATGCATGGAAAAAAATAGATTAGTCTATGCGAGTTATTGCTAGAGGTACATAGAAAGATAAGTTTCAGAAGATACCCATGTTAGTAACTTTTTCGCGTAGTTCGTTGTCCCTTATTTCCCTCATAAAGTTTTGTGCTATGTGCCTGATGCAAAAGACGTGTGAGGAGGGAGGATACTGCCAACCATTATCTGGGTTTTTGTAGGCGTTTATTATCGACTTGTGTCTATCGGAGATCAGACACAGGTTGGGTTGCGGTGTAACGTGCCTTCTAAGATTCCTTAAGAAAAAACTCCATGCTTCACCTGTTTCACCCTCTACCAATGCAAAAGCAATTGGAAATATATTCCTGTTACCGTCTTGGGCAACGACCAATAACAAAGTTCCCCTGTACTTTCCATATAACCATGTGCCATCCACTTGGACAACTGGTTTGCAGAATGCAAAACCCTAGATGCACGGTCGGAAAGCCCAAAAAAGACGGTGAAAAATCCTAGTTCCACCAATTTGTGTCCCCTCATTCGACCACACAGGAAGGATTTCTAATTCTATGACAGTACCGGGTACAAATGTTTTCATCACCAACAACCATTGTGGGAGGTCGTTGTATGATGTCTCCCAGTTGCGATAAATAGAAGCAATAGCCTTGTTCTTAGCAATCCATGCCTTCTTGTAAGAAATGGTGTAGCCGAATTTGTCACGGATATGGGCTATGATGTGTTTCACCTTTAGTGAAGCATCATTATTAATCAGAGGTTTGATACTATCACAAATTAGGTTTGAATCCAATTTGGAATGATCTTGGGACATGGCGTTAGAAGTACAAGTATGTGGTCCGCTAACCTTGGTTATCCTCCATGTAGTACTGCCCTTTTCCACGGAGGCCCTACATGTGAAGTTGCATTCTTTGTGTTCGCAAATGATTATAAGTCGTTTTGTATCTGACTTATAAACTTTATAGTCTAGACAATTTCTGATGTGAAACTTTCGTATGCCAAACACATATTGCTCTTTGTTTTCAAATTCCAAACCAAGTAGCCCACCTTCGATCCAGAGCGGCCTAGGTTCTTCAAATATTGAGACAACTTCATCATCCATGTATGTTGGATTTCTCATGTGGAGTGGTGGATTGTAAAGGTCCAGCGCTTGATGTTGTTGCCCAACGTCAAAATCATTGTCGGAGTCGTCACTATCATCGCTAAAAAGATTTTGGGTACTAACTTCATGCGCCTCTTCTATGTTACTATCTTCACCAATTTCCTCATTTGCAAAAAATGGTTCGTTGTACGTGTTTGTTGGTTCCGGTGACAATGTCAACGTAGACTCCTGACTCATTTGATATTGGTGTGCTTGTGAGTCTTGAGTCGGATACACAGTTTGTGGCGCTTCATTTTGTTCGACGACACATACGTATAATTCGATCATGTTTGATACGTTATACGATGTGTGACACCGGAACATCAAGTTGACGTCGTTATCGTCTTCTATTTTTGTAGTGGTATATGTGACACTATTATCACCTTCGTTAAAGCATGGATAGCGAAAATAAATGTCAGATATACGCTGTTGAATTTTTGTTTCAATTCTTTCTCTCAGGTGGCTGAAATTGGAGTTGTGACTTATTTTGAATATATGCATGTTTGTGTTTTGAAATACTACTCCGACATTTCCATCGGAATAAATATTTCCATCGTAATGGACTTGAACTCTGAAATTGTTTTGAGCCATTGAGTGTGTGTTGTGTTTGAACTAATTGTATATGATTATATAGCAATTTTGCATGCAGAGTTATAGTAGGGAAAGCAGGGAAGGACACGTGTCAACCATGCATACAGGGTCCGCCATCTGGGATGGCGACCCATTACTAGGCCTGTGTGTGTCCGCCATCTGAGTTGGAGGTCGTGTGCACGTGAATTTTTGCAGTTGTGGTCCGCCATCTGAGTTGGAGGCCTTACACGTGGGGCCATTTTTGTAGTGTATATCCGCCATCCCAGATGGAGAATGTATACATTCATAATATTTTTTAATGTGTGAACCTCCCTTTTTTTTGGATGGGTGAACAACATAGGGGAGCAACATAGGGGAGCTCCTAATAACATTCGTAGCCTAGTAAGTATTTGCTAAATTTTTAATGTTTGTTACTTTCCTTTTCCATTAACAATGTCGTACATTTTTTAATAAGCGTCTATTTAACAAAATTATATTTATGGTTGTATTAGGAGGAACCCGATAAAGGTTTTCGACCGCGAAACCACAAGCCACTTGTAGCGTCACAATTAATATTACCCCTATTGGTACAAGCAGGTTTCGCAAATGTATACCATTTGCATGATATCACCCTGGATTCTAGTTTCATATATGCTTTACTAGAAAGATGGAGACCCGAAACCCATACGTTCCACTTTCCAACGGGTGAGTGTACAATAACATTGGAAGATGTAAGTATGCTTTTGGGTCTCCGTGTGGATGGTAATCCGGTAGTGGGGCCTACCGAGCTTCCCGACTCAACATGGACTGAGTTTTTCGGTGGCGAACCACCTAGTGAAGTAATAAAATGTCGATGTTTAAGTCTAAGTTGGCTTAAACAAATTTTTAAACAAAACTTTATTTCTGAAAATTCAACACACGATGAACTTTGTTTGTATGCAAAACAATATATATTATTATGCATTGCGCTCGTGTTGTTCCCTGACAAAGGTGGCAAAAGTATTAATTCTATGTGGGTTCCATTTATTAACGACTTGGAAAAGTGTGGTACTTATAGTTAGGGATCAGTTGTATTGGCATATTTATATAGAGAAATGTGCAAAGCAGCTAATGTTAGTGTTGATGGAATGGGAGGTTGTGTTATTCTTTTACAAGCGTGGGGATTTTCAAGGATGCCATTTATTGCACCGTACGCAACATTGTAAGTTTCTAGTTACTCTTCTATCTCTATTATTTATATTTGTTAGTTACGCTAATTTATTTTTCCTTATACTTATTAGATGGGCTACAGACCGCGCGAGGAAGAAAAATTGCTCTAACAACCCTCGCTATTACCTTAACGGTTATCGTCGCGTCATAGATCAAATGTTACCACACAACGTATTTTCACCACCATTAACTATTTTTATTTATTTCAATAAATTTTTTGCTTGAACTAAAAAAAAATACTCATACATTTACAGTTCAAATGGAGGCCATATCTTGAGTATCCGCCAAGACAAACTGACGATCAGCTGATTTGGAATGCAACCACCCCTATCTTATGTTTTTGGATTGCTGAGATGCATCAGTCCGATAGGGTAAAATTGCAGTTTGGGTATTATCAAGAAATACCCAACCCTCCTAAATGCCTCCAAAGTCAACATAATATGACAATGCAAGAGTCAAGGAAGTACCACTACACCAATCTAAATAAATTTGAACGTGGACTTTGGGAAAACAGACAACGGTTACGCTTGACTGGGGTACAGTTCCAGGGTGAAATGAAACCAACTCAAGAATATTTGAATTGGTTTCATACCCTCCTATTTCAATTCGCATATGTTGAGCAATTTTTAATTGACCCCCGTGAATGATACCCCACACAGCAGGTGCCAAATCATCCACAACATAATTTCCAAAATCATCAGACATCCACCTCCGCGTCATATCAACCACAAGACTACCAAACACATACTCAACCTACACCAACACATTACACCTTCCAAACTCCTCAACAACAACCACCCTTCTGCTATCAAAGCCAACAACAACAACTTCACCGGCCACCAAGACACCACACACCAATTCCACAACCAAACTTTAATTTCTCATTCACAAACCGACCATCCTCATCCCTCGATGTGTCCGACTATTATGTCGCAACCATCGAGCCTACTGCCCCTAACCCCACTCAATTATCACAAGATTTTAGCGGGATTCCTCCAAATGATTTTTTTGAGAATTTCGAGTCGTTTCAAATTTTTTCAAACCAAACTCCTGTCATACCTACCTCTTCCAATCACCCCACAGCTTCAACCCCTCTTCCTCCTAAGCCAACGGAAAATGTAGGTCGTGGTTGCAGAATTCGTATTCCTGCCAGATGTGGAACCGACAGTCATTTCCTTGACGAAGATTCAGATGACGAGGAAAATTATTTTTTTTTGGACGCAATCCTATTGTAATCCTTTTGTAAATAATAATATTATATATGATATTATTTTTTTTCCTAATGTGTCATTTAAAATTATTTAATATTCCCTTTTATTAAATAAATACTAGTTAAATATCTTAATTTCAATACTACATTACATACTTCCATAACAAAATTGAGCCATTAATATTCTATTTGAATATAATATTATTTATAATATCAAAAAAAAAATTCTATTTTAATAATTAAAATAATAAAATAATTAATTAAAATACATTTAAAATAATTTCATAATTTAAAAACGAAAAAAAAAAAAAAAAAAAAAAGGGCCTCCATCTCAGATGGCGGACCAACACTATGGTCTCTGCCACGTCGCCATCTGAGATGGAGGAGTCTGAATAATAATAAAATAGTCTCACCAAAGGCCAAAAAATATGACATTTTGGGACTTTGTTTTCAAGGTTTGGTATTGTGGGCTTTTTTTTTTCAGCCTTGTGGCAGGACAAGAAAAAACTCAAATTCAGGATTAAAAAGTTTGGCTTGTTATTTGATAGAATACGAGTCTTGTGATTTGAGTTTTGGTTCAACATTTTGATTATTAAATTTTGGGTATTACTTCTCCTATTTTTAACGCATTTAAAAAAAAATAATAATAAATACATCTAAAATTTAAAAGTACATTTTCAAATGCATCTCGTATACAACACATTGCTTTGTAAATGAGTTACATTCTCATTTTATAAACAAAAAAAATTGAAAAATACTTCTAAAATGACAGGGTTGTTGAAATAGAATTTTTTATCTTCAACAAATCATTTTTAAGTTTCCCATTTCGCTGCTTAAGAATAATGTTATCTTTACACCTTCTTTTACACTTAATATTTACACTCAATCAAGTTTTTTTTTTAATAAAAATAATAATATTTATAAATAAAATATATTTTTATTTTCAAATTTATTTTTATAACACAAGTATAAAATTTGTCATTAACTAATTTTATTATTATGTTATTAATTATATTTTATTTATAACTCATTAACCAAACTTATTACTTCATTAATAATAAACTACATAACATTAATTAAATTTTGATATTAAAATATGAAATATAATAAGAGATTAATTGAAATACACTGTCAGTGTAAAACTATTTTACACTGACATCCAATTAGAATGGATTATTTTGACATATAATTATGAAATTAAAAATAAAAATAAATAAATTATAATTAAACTATTTTAATAACTATTTTTTTCATATTTTTCTCTTCTCATGTGTCAAAATAATTCATTCTAATTGAATGATAGTGTAAATTAGTTTTACACTACATTATATTCTAATTAATCTCATATAATAATTAATTTTTACACTCTATTTATATTAATATAAATACGGCAATCAAATGTTTAGATGTAAGTATTGAATATAAAAGAGAGTACCATTTATTAACTCTAAAACCAAGTTAGAACATTCTACATTTCCAAAAAGTAAGTGACCAAACAGGAAGGTTGTTGCTTGATGGAACAACAAACTTTAATCACAGATTTTCAAATTTTAGGAGGTTCTAGATTTTAGAAAGTTCAACTTTTTTTTATTAATATTAATAAATATAAATAAAAACTCAATAAATTAAAAAAAAGGGCTTAATGCATGCTTTGGTCCCTTAACTTAATTTAAGTTTTTAGTTTGGTCCCTTATGTAATAAACGTTAGTGTAAGATCCTTTAATTGTGATTCCGTTAGCAAATGTGGTCCATTCTGTTAAAATGTGTGTATTTCCGTTAGTTTTTGCTAGGGTGGCATTCCAGCTGGCTTTTACAAGGTGACATGGATTAAACGTTTGACATTCTGATTAAAAAACTCATTTGTTTTCAACGTTTCAGTCTAAAACATTTTACTTTCTTTTCAGTTCACTGCATTGTCAGTTCAGCTCTCTTAACTTGAAACCCTAACGAAGCAAGCAACTGCATCCATCCTCATCTTCGTTTGTGTGGCTATCATCTCCGTTCATTTTTGTTCGTCAAGGTATTGGTAATCAAACATTTCCGTTCATCCACGTTCATCTTCAGTTTAGTTTCATTCGTTCTTGTTCTTCTTCATTTTAGGGTTTGTGGATTATTTGATACGGCGTGAAAGAGGAACAACTTCCAGCGTCTGTTTTGAGGTACGACTGATGCAAACTTTATACTTATACCCTTCGTTTCTTTTAGTTCTCAGTTAGGGCTTTTCATCTGCGTTAGCTGTCAACCTTATGTACTTGCTTTATCTAGGTCAGGGAGAGGCGTTTTAGATGCGTTATTCATCATAGGGGTGAGTTTTCTGAGTTAACAAAAGTAGGTTATAATAGCTTAGAGGAAACATGGGATGTGGACCCTGATTTTTGGAGTTACTTCGAAGTGTTAGGTGGTTTAAAGGAGTTAGGTTATCCAACTATAGAGAGCCTATGGTATTATGATCAAATGGAGTGTAATAGCATGATGGAGTTAAAAGATGACAATGGAACTAGGAGGATGCATACAATTATTGTGTTGACTGGGAAGTGTATTTATATGTTATACATCCTATCCTACAACCTGAGGTAATTGAGGAACCAATACTGACATTTGAGTATAGTGTTGAAGTAGGAGACAACACTGAGTTAGGTGAGAACATATATGGGGGTCCCACTTGTGTTGAGAATGTAGGAGACAGCACTGATTTTGAGAGTGTTATGGAGGAGGTTATAGCTGATGTGGAAGGAAGATACTTAAATATTGGTGGGACCACAAATGTTGAACAAGGTGTGGAATATGGAGACAAGGGGACCACAACTTTTATAAATACTGTGGAAGTTAGGGACAAGGAGGCCACTGACATTGAGCTTGATGAGGGGACAAATTTAGTTGAACAAGGTGAGGAGGCCAATGAAATTGAACATGGTGAAGGGGCCACCGAAATTGAACATGGTGAGGAGGACAATGTAGTTGAACAAGGTGAGAGACTGAACTGCACCATTGATGGAGTAGAGGAACTGAACTGCACCATTGATGGAGAAAAGGGACTGAATTGCAACAATGAAGAAGAGGGGCTGAACTGCAAAAGTGATGGAGAAGAGGGACTGAACTGCAACAATGAAGAAGAAAAGGGACTGAACTACAGTGATGATAGTGCATTGGAGATAAATTTTGAAGACTCTGATGATGAAAGGAAAAGTTGGAAGACCATGTAAGAAGGTTAATGTCTGTGAAGCTTCTGGTGAGAAAAGTCTTTTGGATGAAAGTGATGCAGAGGAAGAACAACCAACTGTAAATTTGAAGGGTTTGAGTGACATAGAGGATGAGAATAGTGAGGATGGGTTTGAAGAGTATTTTAGTGAGGATGAATGTGTTGGAAAGGCAGATTGGCAAACATTCAAACTGCCTAAAAAGATGGATGACTATAAGTGGGAATTGGGGACATACTTTGCTTCTAAACAAGACTTCAAGGATGGTATTAGAACATATGCCATACATAATGGTAGGAACATGAAGTTCAAGAAAAATGACAAGAAAAGGATGAGAGTGATATGTAAAAAAGGTTGTCAATGGGAGGCATATTGTGCAAAAATTCAGGATGAAGATACTTGGTAGCTCAGGAAGATTGTTGATAAACACACATGTAGTGGAGATTACAAGGTGAATTTTCTCACATCAAAGTGGCTTAGCACTAAGATACAAAACAATGTGAGGGAGAATCCTAGTTTAAAGCTAAGTGACATCATGGAGAAGACTCAACAGAAATGGAATGTGGGGATCAACAAAACTCTTGCATACAGGGCAAAGACCATGGCAATTGATATTGTAGATGGATCTGTTAGGGAGCAGTACAAGAGAGTACATGGCTATGCACATGAACTTCTTAGGTCCAATCCTGGATCAACTGTTAAAGTGACAAGTCAACCATACCAAGGTGGAGAAGAAAGCATTGAAACTCCTGAATCTCAATTGAGCCCTCATTTTCAAAGGATGTACATCTATTTTAAGGCATGCAAGGACAGTTTTTTCAAGTGCAGGCCTATAATAGGATTGGATGGCTGCTTCTTGAAAGGTTACTATGGTGGTCAGATTCTTGCTACAATTGGAAGGGATCCAAATGACCAGATGATGGCAATTGCATTTGCTATTGTAGAGGGAGAAACCAAAGATTCATGGAGATGGTTCCTTGATTTGCTTATACATGATCTTGGAGGTACAAGGTTGTGCAAAACTTACACATTCATAAGTGACCAACAAAAGGTACTTAGTTAATTAATTTCTTTAATTTGTTGTTCACATTCATAACTTACACATTCATAAGGTGACTGATGCATACTTATATATAGGGACTGTTGCCTGCTCTAGATGAACTGCTGCCACAAGTGGACCAAAGATTTTGTGTCAGGTATAATACTGCTTATACATACTTATATCTTTCTGCTACATACTTATATACCTCTGCTACATACTTATATACTAAATGATTGGTCTGTGAATGAAGGCATCTATACAGCAATTTTAGGAAGAAATTCCCAGGAGTTAAACTCAAGGAGTTAATGTGGAAAGCTACAACAACCACTTACACAAATGCTTTTGAAAAAGCAATGTTGGAAATGAAGGCTGTTAATGTAGAGTCATTCAAGCACTTAATAAAGTTACCAGCTAGGTTTTGGACCAAGGCTTTCTTCAAAACCAACCCTTTGTGTAATACCCTAGTAAACAACATGTCAGAGGCCTTCAACTCAGTTTTTGTGACAGCTAGGTCCAAACCAATCATAACAATGATTGAAGAGATCAGAGTGTATCTCATGCAAAGATGGGAGTCAAACAGACAGAAAATTGCCAAGTTTGAAGGTGACATTCTACCCAACATCAAGAAAAAGATTACAAAGGAGTCTGAAAAAACAAAAAGTTGGATTGTGAGGTATTTGTTCATCCGCATGTTTGTTTTACATTTGTTGATTATGCTGTTTTACCCAACTCAGTTTTTAAATGTTTGTTGTCCATTTAACAGACGTGCAGGAGAGTACGACTATGAGGTGAGACACATCTCATATAATGGAGAAAAATACACTGTGAATCTGTCAACCAAAGTGTGTTCTTGCAGAAAATGGATGCTGATAGGTTTACCATGCTTTCATGCTATATCTTGCATGAAATCTCAAAAATTAGAGATTGAAAGTTATGTCTCTGATTGCTACAGAAAACAAGTGTATGAAGAATGTTATGCATCTTTCATTTTTCCAGTCAATGGTGAATCACTTTGGGAGAAAAAAGGTTATGTTGAGTTGCAACCACCACCAATCAAAAGACAACCAGGAAGGCCAAAGAAGAAGAGGACTAGAGATGCTTCAGAGAGCATAAGGGATGACACTCAGCTAAAGAGAGCTAACTTTGGCATCAAGTGCAGTAGATGCCACATGATGGGGCACAACAAGGCAACCTGTAAACAACCAGGTCCAAGTCAGACAACTCAACCTGAACAAAGTCAGCCTGGTCCAAGTCAACATGAAGCATCTCAGCCTGAAGCAACTTTGCCTGCACCAAGTCAGCCTGCACCAAGTGTCCCTGAAGCAAGTCATGCATCATCAACTCAACCTGAAGCAACTTGATCCACTTTTGATTTTTCATGTTTGTGTAACTCAGTGTCATATGAACACTTTATTTAGGCTTTTGTGAACACCTTATTTAGGCTTTGTTGTATTGGTGGCTAAGAACAAATGCACTTCTGTACCACTGCCCTTTTGTATCAGTGCTCTTTTTGTAGCAGTGCTAAGAACAAATGCACTTCTGTACCATTGCCCTTTTGTATCAGTGCTCTTTTTGTAGCAGTGCTAAGAACAAATGCTTTTTGTAGCAGTGTCAAGAACACATGCTTTAATGATTCAGCAATATTTTATCAACATGTTCTAAACAATATATTAATTCATCAACATGTTCTAAACAATATATGTTACAGACCATTACCGTTATAATCCATACCAGTTATAAACAATATCAAAACAACACTTTATCACATTCAACCCATTTGATAACCATTACAGACCATTACATAACACAAATGCTTAAACATTGGGAAAAAAATTAAAACATTCAACACATTTCATTAATAACATTCTTACATTCATAACATCATATTACATGGTGATTTGCCCACAGAGCTATTTCAAATACATTGTTACAAAAACTATGTTAAACCCTAAAC
Source organism: Lathyrus tuberosus (assembly GCA_022829125.1). Taxonomy (NCBI): domain Eukaryota; kingdom Viridiplantae; phylum Streptophyta; class Magnoliopsida; order Fabales; family Fabaceae; genus Lathyrus; species Lathyrus tuberosus. Next base: position 10,022,145 of record JALAZF010000018.1, read on the forward strand.
TAATAATGCAAAACAAACTTGCATTTTTCAACATTCCTCTTGTGCTCAAAACCTCATCCATCAACTTGAATATCTTCTTCTTTTGCCTTTCAATCTTCAAATCTCTTCCATCAACAACTTCATCTCCTACCCACTTGAAAAAATTGCATCCCTTCTCCAGTTGATTTCTGTAATTTCTACAACCCCAAAACTTTTTCCAAACATTTACACTATTCAAATCCGTAACAGTACACATTACACACTCTTCTTCACACCAACACTCCATCCTTTTCTTTCTTATCACAACAGATCCAACTGACCCATAACTTTAGGTGTTTGATTTCGATTTGTTGCTGGAGTTTATTGACATGAGAAATGAAGAAGGAGGAAGAAGATGATGAATAGTAACGTGACAATATTGAATGAAGGATGAAGAATGAAGAACCCTAAAGAATCAACATGCTTAACGTTTATAAATTGCTTAATGCTGACTCACAAATGATCACCAATCCTTGTTGGCATGCCACCTCAGCATACTTAACATTTTTACAACAAAACTAACAGAATGGATCAAGTTGTTTAACGGCACGATTCTTGAGGGACTTCATCGTAACGTTTATTACATAAGGGACCAAACTGAAAACTGAAATTAAGTTAAGGGACTTCAGGACTAAATAAGCCATTAAAAAAACAAATTTTTATGAGATTGATCAAAAATAAAAATAATTATAATTAAATTTATTTTTTAATTAATACACAATTATAGTTTTGATCTATTATTTTTAATTATTATAATTGTATTATTTTAAAATGTAGATCTATTTTTTAATTATAACGGAATCTCTAGATTATTGGGCCGAACATACTTATTACTGAAAGAGTTTCAATTAATCAATAAAAGAGACCATTGTGTACTAATTCGTAAGTATATTTTTGAATTTATTTTGGAAGTATATTTTTGATCAATTTGTTTGACAAATTTTCTGAATAATATTTTTAAAAAATATTTTTAAAATATTATAATGTTTTTTAATTTAATTTTTCTAAATTGAAAGACAAATTTTGACATCTTTTAACATAACTATATATTTATTGAAGATCAAAATATAGTCGAAATCGCAATTTTTTAAAAATGATGTATCTCAAAAATGAATTTTTTAAAAAATTATTTTAAATAGTTTCAAAATTAAGTTATTTTTTTTATAATTTTGATGTCTAAAATATGTTTCAATAAAATGATAGAATATGTAAAATAAAATTTTAAAAATAAATATCAAAACAAAATTTTTATTTAAAATTAAAAAAAAAAAAATTCTTTGTAAATATTTTTTACACAAAAATATGTAATGTTATAAAATTCATTTTTGAAAAAGTGAAACAAATAGGTCCATAGTCTATCGTAAACTTGAAAAAAATATTTTCTTTTTATATTTTATAATTGTAAATGAGAATAATATTTAGAAACTTACTCATAAATATGTGGATATTTTAGTTGGTGTAAAATTAACATGGAAGACTACCTTTATAAAAACATTTGATTTACAAGATCAAATGTAGATAATCAGGAGATTAATGGAATTTTGTTAATGGGTTGAAGGGATATATTAATTAAAACATCATTAAAATGGATTTATTTGCGTCAGAAAATTTTAATTCAACTGACATAAATCGGTATTGATAGGTTAGACATCATCATCACAGTTTAAAACTCCATACTCAAAGTTGCATATGAGTTTCTAATAATTATTATCATTTCGTCTATAGACAAAATAACGGATTTATTTGCTCTTTTAATTTATTTCATTTTCTTCTTTAGAGCGGAAGGTTGTGAAAAGGCTTAAAAATATTCATTTGATATAAAAGACAAGGTTTGGTTTGGAAGATAATGGATTTTGGGTGTGATTAATTTGAACCTGGTTAGTGTTGTTTTATTGAAGAAATGATGTTTACGGTTAAGGGTTGTTGGAACTTGGAATGGGTTGTACATTAAAGTTGGATTATTAATCCTATTTTAGAAGGTGGAAAAGCACCATATGAAAATTTTAAACTGCTTCTCAGATATTGGAGATACGTCTTCGGACGTATTTTTTGTCTCACTGAATGACGCCCTAAATGAATGTCACCCCGTATTATACCAAAACTTTATTCCGGAGATGCATCTCCAGACATATCCAATCAATTTATTGATTTATGAGCATCACAGTGAATTTTCTGAAAATGCATTTTTGGAGTTTTGAAACGGAAAATTGAAAACTTGTCATGTCACCTTTGCATGTCAGTCATATTTGGAGATTCATTTCCAAAAGTATTAAACATGATTTTTAATAAAACAGTCACCTGCATGATCAAGTCCCGTACCCATTTTTGCTCAAAAACCTTTCAAAAAAACCATTTCATTCTCAATTAAGATTTTCACTATAAACCTTCATTCTTGTGTTTTATCACATCAAAAGGAGAAAAAGAAGTTGAAATTTAAGGTAAAGATCGTTTATAGCAAGATTCATTGCTCACATTAATCTTGTTTTGTAACTGAAAAAATTTATGTCGTATCCAAAAATGTATTTCTGGACTCTGTATGAATTCCTCTGAAAATGCATTACCGGAGTCTGTCTGTTTTCATTTGCCACTAATCTGTTTTCAATATCATCGGCTTTTGAACATTTTATGTTATCATTTTCATTAGATATGGTGCACCCAGATGTTTTTCCCAAACCTATTGTGTCTCAGGATATCAAACGTGTTGTTGTGAAGGAGGTAGATGTTGGCAACCAATTTACAAACGGAGAACAGTTTGAATTTCGTGATCACATGTTTCATTGGATTCGTACGGAGGCATCCAAATTGGGGTTTGGTGTTGTAATCTGAAGGTCCGATAATGGTTCAGATAGAAGAGGTGCATTTGTGACAATGACATGTGATAGAAGTGGGAAGTATAGAACTTCTCTCTGAAATTTCAAACAAGATGACATCGGTTCAAAAAAATTGAGTGTCCCTTTAAGTTGCGTGGTTATATGTTGCCAAATAACAAATGAAGATTTAATGTGATATGTGTTTTACATAACCATGGCATGTGTGATAGTTAGACGGCCACCCAATGGCATATAGCCTCATGTCGGAAGAGAAGAAATGTGTTTTAGAAATGACATTGAATATGGTGCAACCAAAAAACATACTTGCAACTTTGAAACGTAAAATACCCCAAAATATCGCAAATACCAGACAAGTCTACAATATTTGGGCCCATAATAACAAGACGTTGATGGGGGTATAACTGAAATCCAACAGCTTTTGAAACTTTTGGATGATAACAGTTATCTATCTAGATATTGAACGTGTGAGGATGGAGTAACTGTTAGAGAAATATTTTTGACTCATCCTGATTCCATCAAGTTGTTCAACATGTTTCCTATTATGCTCATCATTGATTCAACATATAAGACTAACAAGTGCAGGCTTCCACTATTAAAAAATGTTGGTGTTACCTCTGATGAGAAGCCTTATTCTGTCAAGTTTGCATTTCTAGATAACGAAAAAGATGAGAAGACTTACCTCTAATGAAAAGGATCGCAATGCTCTGATACCAGTTGATAGAACTGGTACCAAAATAGATTGATAATTGAATAACCAATATTTTTATAGAATTATCTCTGGAGGAAAACAGTCTCACAAAAATATACACTTAAATTGTTTAAGAAAACAAAGTAACAAAAGAAATGCCAAGGATTTTGAGAGTCTTGGAACTCTTCCTTATCAAACACTCTGAATTTCTAAGATGCCTCCCTTGTTCAGTCTTCTCCTTATATCTCATTCCCCAAAACTGTCCCATAACTATGATGTATCTCATAACTCCTATAATGTAACTTCCCTATAACTGGGTATTGTCCCATAACTATGATGTATCTCATAACTCCTATAATGTAACTTCCCTATAACTGGGTAATGTCCACTAACTAATATAATCAAATCCGCTCTTTTCTCTTATACACATTTCGTATAAGAGGTCTAACAAAATACAACTGCTTTGAAAGAATAATTTCAATTTTCATGACATCTTTTTCTTTCCTTGAATCATTTCCGCAAGATTCATTTTCATTGGTAGCATTTTCTCAAAATTGTTAGAAGCATTTTGGTAGATTAATTTCATTTCATTACCCAATTATAAACTATTATTTTTTCCTAAAAAAATACAACTATTGTACTATGAAAGAATTGCATTTTCATTTTAACACACCAAACAAGAAGATTTTGGATTCAAATGAAAATTTATAAAAATTGATACTTCAATAGCACCATTGAAGAAATTGAAAGGACGTATATGATGAATAGAATCACTCGTTTTTAATATATCAATGGATTGGAAAAAAGAAGAGAGGATTATGAAAATTTTGTATTAGTATTTTGGATTAATACACATTTTAGACCCTGTTATTTGGGACGAATTCGAAAAAGGACTCTGTAAAAAAAACACAGATTTCATCCCTGCCATTTGAAGATTCTTTCATTTTGGACCCTGACGCTGCTGCAATTTAAAAAAAGTTTCATTTTGGACCCTGACGTTGCTTTGTTGGCTTTTTTATTTAATGTGATGTGGCTGCTTTATTGGCTTTTTATATATTTTATCTTTTTATTTTAATTACACGCGTGGCTTATTTATTATTATTTTATTATTGTGGTTTAAATTATTAAATTTCAAATGAAAAAATTTTGCTTCCAAGGAGTGTTGAACTCATGAACTTTTGCTTGCATGAAAGTCTCTTTACCACTAGGCTACTTGTTTCTTCTACATTATTATTTGCATCAAATAGTTTTAGTTTACTTTCAGTTTACTATTTAATTTAATTTTTAACTTACTTATAATATACATCAAATACTTATTTTAATTTAACATACTTATGGTATGCATCAAATACTTATAGTTATTAAAATATTTATTTTAACATACTTATATTAAAATATTTATATTATACATAATTAATGTTAACTAAAATATTAATTTTACCATCATTATATTAATATTAATGTTAATAATTTAATTAAAATATTAATTTTAATTAAAATAGTCATTTTTAATATTAGAAATTAATTATAAACTGCAAATAAAAATATTTTTAATTAAAATAGCAGTTTTTAATATTAGTGATTAATAATAAACTGAAAATAAAAATATTTTTAATTAAAATAGTCAATTTTAATATTAGTGATTAATAATAAACTAAAACTAAAAATATTTTTAATTAAAATAGCAGTTTTTAATATTAATGATTAATAATAAACTGAAAATAAAAATATTTTTAATTAAAATAGCAGTTTTTAATATTAGTGATTAATAATAAACTGAAAATAAAAATATTTTTAATTAAAATAGCAGTTTTTAATATTAGTGATTAATAATAAACTGAAAATAAAAATATTTTTAATTAAAATAGGAATTTTAATATTAGTAATTAATAATAAATTGAAAATAAAAATATATACGTAAATTAAAATTAAATAATTATCTTAACATTAAATATATACGTAAAGTGAAAATAAAAATATATACGTAAATTAAATAGTTATTTCATTTTATTTCATCAAAATACGTTAATATTAGCTTATTATAATTTAATTAAAATGTTTAATATTAATTTAAGTTAATTTTTTATTAATATTAATTTAGTTAAAACATTAAAAAATAGTTTAGTTTAATTTGGTTTATATTGATATTAATTTAGTTCAAATATTAATATTAATTTAGTTCAGTTTATTAAAACATTAATATTAATTTATAAATAAAATATAAAAATAAAATATAATTTATTAAAACGTTTAAAATGTTCTAATTAAATAAATTTTAGATTAGTTTATATTAAATATTAAATATTAAATAAATAAATAAATCATAAATATTTTAACATGCATCTAAATTTAATTTAGTTTAGTTTATATTATATATATCTAATACAAAACATAAACAATAAAAACATAGTAGCCTAGTGGAAGCAAAATTTTTAATTTTTGAAATTTAACAATTTAAACCACAACAATAAAATAATAATAAATAAGTCATGCGTGTAATTAAAATAAAAAGATAAAATATATAAAAAGCCAACAAAGTAGCCACATCACATTAAAATAATAAAAATTAAATAAAAAAGCCAACAAAGCAGCGTCAGAGTCCAAAATGAAACTATTTTCAAATTACAGCAGCGTTAGGGTCCAAAATGAAATAATCTTCAAATGGCAGGGATGGAATCTGTGTTTTTTTTTACAGTGTCCTTTTTCGAATTCGCCCCAAATGACAGAGTCTAAAATGTGTATTAACCCTAGTATTTTTAAGTTATCGGTGCTTTTTCGGAAGTCCATCTTCGAGATACATTTTTGAACAAAATAAAAATGTCTCACTTACGAAATGCTAATATATCTCTGATTTCTATAATTAGTTTTGACTTTTCACCGTGATCAGAGAGCACGCTTAAGGGTAGAAAGAATAACCCCTTGAAATGTTGACATGTTCTAACAAAAACTTTAGTGGAGGAATAACACACAAAAAGTGCAAATGCAAAGAAGATTTATCTAGGGGACATGGGATCCACTTACCATGGGACCTTGAGTTGTGATTGTTATGAGATTTGGGTCCATGGAATTAAAAGAGAGCGAGTGAAATGAATGAAACAAGAAACACGAAGAAAGAGATTGAAACTTACATGGAACAATGAGATGGGAATTTTGAAGAAAAAAATATGCATTTATAGGAAACACAAGGACTGGTCTATTAAGACAAATATGTAAATGTGAAACATAAACATAGGTAAGTAACGTATGAATGTGCCAATTTTTTTCAAGAAATCGTATGAATGTGCTTAAAGTAAGAAGAGAGACCCCTTGATTGAGTTGCTTCAAAGATCTAATTCGAAACATGTGATGCAAGCGCAAACATAAAATAGAATAAATAGTAATTAATTTAATCACATAAAATAAAGCTTCATTTTTAACTATTCAAACTTCCTCTACAATCAAACAAATTTTTGCTCAAAACTTGTTTGCATTGACGCCAAAGCAAAATATATGTACACCTCCAAATTTGCACCAAAAAAAAAATATTTAGAATATGTAGGGCAAAAATTAGACTTGGGGGAATAGTTTAAGGTCCTACTAAACAAAAATTATACTTGAAGGCCAAGAAGCTCAAAATATAAAATTTGCAATTTAACCATATATAAACAAAGCCTATCCACAATGGATCATGAAATCAAACAAACTAACCACTCTTACCAAGCCATTCTTTTGCTTCTATTCTATATAGATTATCATGGCAATGTCTGTGATTAGAACAAAACGAGACCTAGTTAGACCTGCAAAGGAGACACCATTGGTCACACTAGACTTGTCGGTAATCGACACATTACCTGTTTTAAGATGCAATGTTAGAACCTTGCATGTGTTTAGATATGGCCCTGAAGCAACAAGGGTCATAAGAGAGGCATTGTCACTAGCACTTGTTCCCTACTACCCTCTTGCAGGACGGCTCAAAGAGTCTAAACCATGGTGCCTCCAAATCGAGTGTTCGGGTGATGGTGTGTGGTACGTTGAGGCATCAACTGATTGCAGCCTTGACTTTGTCAATTTTTTTAATGACATGGAGTCGATTCCCTATGATGATCTTCTTCCCAATGATGTTCAGAAGATCGGACAAATTGAACCCCTTGTGAAAATGCAGGTATCAGGTTGCAAACTTCATGCTCAGCACGTTTAATTTTTTTATCATACGTGACAATAGTGACGTCTATTTCAATAAGCTATGCCAATATTAAATAAATAGAAATTGATCGCAAACACTAAAAGGAGTATCATTTCAAAAAAGTGTCCAAGACCAATAATAAAAGAAACAAATTGTTGGAACTTAAAAAGCATAAACAGCAGAATATGCTAGAATCAGAATGCCTAAATCTTAACATTTAAGAATGGTTTGTTCTAGCTTAGCTAATGTTAGCACAGCAACTCATATGTGAATGTATATTTTGTGAGACAAGTAATTAAAAGCTTAAAACAATATTAAAGAAACACATGCATAGTTTGAATTTTTGTCATTATTTTTATGTATCTTGACAGTGGTTAACTCATTTGGTGGTAAGAAAATTCTTGTTTCAGGTGACACAATTTGGTTGTGGCGGTTTTGTGATAGGCCTGGTATTCAGCCATAGCATTTGTGATGGCCTTGGCGCTGCACAATTTATGAATGCCGTTGGGGAGCTAGCTAGAGGACTTGACAACCCCACCATTGAACCAGTGTGGTACAGGAACTTCTCTCCCTCTCCTCAAGCACCTGCATTGCCAAAACTACCTCTAACAGGTCCACCTAAAATGCCACACTACAAGCTAGAGCATTCTAACATAGACATGACTATGGATCAAATCAACCGGCTGAAAAGACAGTTTCAACTAGTAACTAGGCGAGGTTGTTCCACCTTTGAAATTGTTGCTGCTTTGTTTTGGAGCAGCAGAACAAGAGCCATTAATTTTGATCCCAATACCCAAGTGAAGCTTGTTTTCTTTGCAAATTGTCGACACCTCATAGACCCTCCTCTACCCAATGGTTTCTACGGAAACTGTTTCTTCCCAGTGACAACTACAACTTCATGCGAGTCACTTGGAAAAGCAGTGAATATCATTGAAGTGGTAAAGCTGATTCAAGAGGCGAAGTCCAGGTTACCTTTAGAGTTTGATAAGTACTTGAAGGGTGACCATATAAAATGTGGCAATGAGGATGAGGACCCATTTGCACCTACACCGAATTACGCCACACTCTTTATGTCTGAGTGGGGGAGGTTGGGATTCGACAATGTGGACTATCAGTGGGGTCCACCTGTCCACGTGATCCCCATTCAAGGCTCTGTCACTGTACCAGCTGGCATTGTGCGCTCGCTGCCACTCCCAAATAGAGGGATTCGTTTGGTTACATGGTGTGTGGAGGAGGCACATCTCCTTCCCTTCATTGATCAAATTCATGGTCATATAAACCAGGAACTGTTATAAGCTTCACCATGCCAGATTCTAAATGTCTTTGTCTTTTTAATGCATAAGGGGAAGATGCTACTATGGTTCAAATATAAAAAGTTGAATCGGTTAGGGGTCAGGAAACTAAAATGCAGTTTCTGTGGTCTTTATTTTGTAATATATTCTCTTTTCAAATAAACTGTATATTCTATATGCAGCAATTCTCAATCTCGTCGGAAATCATAATTATGCATGGATCAGTAACATTAATATGCATATGAGCAGCCAGATTCATATAACTTCTCATCATACAGATATCAAACTACAAGTCGTCATCACTTTCATCACTATATGAAACAAGGCCAGTTAGGCCAACTTCATTTGACTTATCAGCTATGCCATTCAATGGTTGTACTGATTCTAAAGGCTTACTCTTATCATTCACAGAAGTAATCCCTGCTTTTGAAACTTCTTCAGTATTTCCTTCATCCACCTTGGCTCTTTTAGCTTGAGGCTTGACTTTTATAATCATGCTTAATGGCCGAGAGGCTGGATTCTTCTTTCCAGCAGCAGGCTTTTCTTCCTGCCAGAGAAAACGGATTGAATAACAGACAGAAAAACAGCAACATAATGTTGGTCAGAGTGTAACTAGATTTGTATCTCTTAAGCAAAGATCTCGGATTTGAGCTTTGTAGGAGGGAAAATATGGTTGGAGAGGGAGGCCCCATTAAAAATAGCCAACCAATTTTTCCAAGGAGATTAGTCTTTGGCTTTATCGGATAATATTACGTAATATAACATAGATAACTAGTTGGAAGTTTATATTCATTGGAATTCATGACTATTTATCACTATACTATTTATTGAACTAACGTGATATTCCAACTTTAGAAATACTGTGATCCAAACAATGCAATGATAAAAGAGTTTAATTACACTAGTCATTGTCAAGTGACTTAGTGAGGACAAAAACTAAAGAGGTGAAAGGCTTTTGTGTTAGTGGGCATTGCTGCAAAATCGGATGTGGGAGCCTGGGAGGCGTTTGTTTTGTTACTCTTTAACTCATAAGTGTTGGACTAGTTATCTATAACAATATATAAAGGCAAAACTTGTCTATAACAATATATAAAGGCAAAACTTGGTTTTGGTGTAACCTATTTTTCTACCAATTTTACCCTTAATTTAATATGTAACTTACATAATAACTTCCATTAAAATAACTACTATTATCTTTCACATAACTTCTTACTATTAACTTCCTACAAAACTTCCTTTTAAAATTGCATTAAATAAAAAAATATTGTTTATATTTTCACGTGTGTGCATTAAAAAAGCGGACAAACGTCTGGACGCTAGTATACTATAATTTTGATCAGTTAACCACTTTTTTTATCCATAATAGGTATACTACTTAGTAATTAGGAAATTGTGGATCACTCTATTGTGAATGCGTCAGCCACATGATCATTATAAATTATGGCTCTTTTTCAAGTCTTAGATGAATAAACATGGACAATGTACCAAATGATGATATGCAATCTAGAGAGGAGAGGAGGTTCTAATCTAGTAACCTACTAGTAAAAGGGAGAACCTTAATTTGTGAATTTTAAAAACCACAGCCACAACAAAAAATCACTCATAAATTATGAAGTTATAGAAAATAAAACTACATGAAGGATAAAATATTAGAATAGAAACATGTTGGTATGAATGTCAATTGATGATGATGGTGGTCAAACCCTCCAGGTCGACTAGTTTTCAAAGATCTTATACTGCACATGATAGACTTTGATATTGGCTGATTATCTAAAAATGTTAGCAAAGAAATCGGGATAGCAGAGGCAACACTACTGCATGGAATTGTAATAATTAATGCACTATATTCATCGTAAAAACTGTTAGAAAAAGAAAGAAAATCCGCTGACCAACCTGGATTGCAAGTACGGGGGCTTTTTCCTTAATTTCAATCACGGTGTTGGACTGCACTGCTATTGCCGCCTGAGATCAACATATAGAAAAAAATCATGATCGAGTAATGGACACATGATGATAAGCTCGACACAGAAAAAATTCAAAATTATTTGAGAGAAAATATAACAGTACAAAAAAGGAATTTGTATAAGAAAAAAAATATTAAAAAAAAAAAAAGAGTTGTTATCATACAGTAATTGTTATGAGTCATGACTTAACTTGAAAGCTACGTAGTTGTTGGGCTTCCTCATCTGCCACTTTTCGTTCATATTCCTTTCTAGACTGAAAGGTGGATAAAAACACATCTTTTATGTTAGAAGGAAGAATAAACACTTCCATAAGCTTTGCATCAACAATTTCTTCATTCGTTTATTTTGTTCTCATAACCATAAAGCTGATCAAAATGTTTATATATATATATATATATATATATATATATATACTCATACTCTCATGTCCCAAACACGTAAATCCTATCATAAAAATTCTGTAATAAGAAAAACAGAAACTTACTGCTTCATAACTATCAAGAAATTCAGTCTCATCTTCATCTAAAGCTTTGGGAGGTCCTATGACAAATATCAACAAGTCAAAACTTAACCAAGATTACTACAAAAGGAAACTGTGTAGAAGAGAGAAAAAGTAAGGGGGCGAAATCTGAACATTAGTAAAACAATGAGCTTAAACTATGCCCATCTCAAAAGGTACAGCCGGTGGCAGAGCCAGGAACAAAAATTCAAGGAAACAGAGCAAAACTCTAATATTTATATAATACATTTAGTATTATGCAGAATGAAACAGTGGTTTACTGATTTTTTTCCAGGCCTTTGGCTAAGTTCAGTATTAAAATTCTCATTCTATCACTCCAAATTGATTAGTAATTAACCAATCACGGGATCATAAAGTAGTACTGCCTAACTTGAAGGGGGCCATAACACCTACCTGTCCCCCCTCTCCCTCCACCCCGGAGTACAGCACCAAGCAAACATGAAATGAGAGGATTAACAGTCGAGAGTTGGCATCAATATTGTCAATGGATAACTACATAAAATATCGGTTTGTTCAAATTTTCCTACTGTACGGCACCACAACACTTATACATGCTATTTGACAACACTTTGTACTAAATCGTGTGTTGCTGAACAATAGTGGCTTGTTCAAATTCCACTATGCCACAGAACCATAGCCACTATTTGACAACGCCGATTAACATTGCCTCATACACAATCACATTTAGTTATTTTATTGTAAAACACAAGAAGCTCTATATTCTTTAATCCAAAATTTTCACAAACAAGTCATCATAAATCATAAATACCGGTTGAATAATACTCACTATGTTTGAACCTTTCATTAAATTCAGCATCCTTCTTATCCTTATTCTCCTTTAGAATCTGAAAACCCAAGCTTAATCAGTAAGTAATAATTTTCTCATAATCAAAAACTTTCTTCACTGATAACTGTTACAATCTAAATTTTTTCTAGAGAGAAATGAAAAAGCGAACCTCGTAGAGAGGTCTATCCCTATGGGCAGTACCGTCTTCAACCCGTTCGCCTCTTGTTTTTTTCGATTCTAGCAACTGTTACAAAACAAACGAACTCAACAACCACGTGTAGATGAGGAATTTGGCGACGAAACCCTAATTTATGCGTAATTCGTGGATTTTCGAGAAAAGAGGGGAAATTGAAGCATGAGAGTTTGGGAATGAAGAGAGTTTACTTACTTGCTCTTCGGAGACAAAGTTCATGATTCTGATGGGACGAGCGGATTCTTCATCCATGGCTTCGAAACTGGCGAGGTGCAACTGCGGATAAAAATTCGATTTTTCGAAAATGGAAGAGAGACGGTTGCACAGTATTTCTTATGGTGCGTTGTGTGCAAGAGAGAGAAAATGAAAGACATCAAAACTAGTTTTTATTTTATACATTGTTTGTTTGAGGTGAAAGTGAGAGGGAATATACTTGAAGAAGAGAAATCACTAATTCAATAAACATTCTCTTATTTGGATGTGGATGCAAAAGAAAACAGAAAGGGTAGATAAAAAAAATGTAGAAGAAGAAACAAAATTTAAAAATATTATACCTTTTACGAGTCGTTTGTTTGAGGAGAAAGTGAGAGGAAAGATACTTGAAGAAGATAAATTATTGATTTTAATAATTTTTCTCTTATTTGGATGTAAAATATAACACAAGGAAGTAAACATGTTTACATTGAACTAAGGACAAATGATCACATCATTTATGTCTCATTTATCGTCCCGCAAAATCTAGAAAAATAGAATGTGGATATAAATCCTTAGTTTATTCTGAAAAACACAATGAGGGGTAGGATTGTGCAGACTGCACTTTTAAAGTCTAAAATTGTAAATTTTTTATTTTAATATTCGTGTCTATTAAAAACGAAACGCGATAGTCATATTAGAGAATGTTGACCTAAAATCTTAATTTGTCTCACAAAAAAATGCAAGTAAAACAGGTATGTGTTGACTCCATTTCTAATTTTTCATAAATATATTTTCGTAAAAAAAGCTTCATATAAATAAGAACGATCGTATTATAATTATTTAAGATTTTTTCTTTCTCAAACAAAAATAGATATATGGCCGACATGAAATACTTATATAATTATCCATTGTCTTTAAAGCCTTTATTTTTCAAAGTAAACAATCCAAAAGTATTTTCGAGTGTAGACATTTGAATTAGGAATTGTCATAATGTTTTGGACAAAATTTTGAATTGTCCAGTAGATTGGAAAATGTACCCAATTGATTTGGTAAGTGAAAATGTTGTCCATAAACGATTGTGACAATGTCCTAATGAAGGGAAACGTCTTTATATATATTATTTCCATTTTGAGCATTTGCAAACGATTATTGAGGGCTCCAAATCAATTGACCTAAGGTCCCAATCGATTGGAACATTTAATTTTACTCATGGATCTTTCCTTTCATGTGTCAACCTCTAGCCTATAAATATAGGTCTCTTTTTCCATATTTTTACTTCCATAAAAGTGAGCCTTATATCTCACTCCTCACTCTCTCTAAAATACTCTCTCCGTCTCACAATGAGTGACCCAATTGATTTTTCACACAGATTAAGAAAAATAAATTAATGAAGGAGAGAGAATGATACTTTTACTAAAATACCCTTATGATGTATTGGAAATGATGAAAGTAACAAGATAGTCAAGCACAAAATCTTAAGTAGGATCGGACGACCTGCAAAAGATCGTAAAACTAGGATCGTAGCACGACACTTAAGATCTTATCGAGGGTAAAATGGTAATTTCACATGGACAAAAACATGACAAATTATAATAAATGAACAAAATAACCTATAAATCACAACACTCAACCAATTTAATTAATAACTCAACCATCATTTCATAATTGAATAAGTTCAAAATAAGTAGCTCAAAAAACATAAATATAACAAACAAGACATAAACCTAACAAGTTTAATCATCTAAAATGTTATGTATTCCCATATCATAATAGTCATATGAATCCTCCTCCTCATTTTCATTCTCTTCCATTTCAAAGGCATCATCTTCAACAATGGAAGGAACATCTAAATCATCACCAATACCACTAGCATCTTCTCCAACATCAAAGGTAATATCTTCTTCATCTTCATTATCCTCCACATTCTCAATCCATTCTTCCCCTTCATTTTCAGAATCAATTTCATCAACCTCATAGTTAGCACTCTTTCTTTTTTTCTTCTTTTTCCCCAATTTTGAATTAGTCATCACAAAAACCACCTTATTCATCGTGTTTTGCTTTAAGTGATTCCTCTTCTTAGTGTGAACCTAGATGACTATAACACAAATGATTAAAACACAATAGATGTTTAAAATACAATTGTTCAATAAATTTGAAAACTTACCCTTTCAAAAGCACTCTAGTTCCTTTCACATCCCGATGAGCTACATGTCAAGCTAAGAACTCTCAAAGCAAACCATTGTAATTCAGGATGACCTCCTCTATAAGAATCTCACCATTGCGTCGGTGTTTTAGTTTGAAGTGCATATGTAGCAAATTCACTACCAAAAGATCCAACTTTCCATTTGAAATCCTCAAGTTGAAGATCAATCATGCCTCTTTGTTCTGGATTTTCCACCATTCTAGCCAAACATTCATACGAGCCATTTGTAACTTCATTATCGATCGTGAATCCCGAAGCATAACGCTAGATGGGGTTTAAATAAAGGTCGGTAACATGTAATGGCCTATGAAGTTGCTTATCCCACCTTTCATCAATTATCTTCCAAACGGAATTGTAGCTTAAAGAGAGAGAGGGGGAGAGAGAGAGAGTAATTGAATTACTACTCAAATTACTAGGTGTGTGATTATAAAACAAAAATTAAGGTGGAAGATAATTACCTCTTAGCAATTCCATTAAAGCTTGATCGAATCTTCTCTTTCTCCTGATCCATTTCTTCATAAATAAATCCCATGGCTGGCTTCTCATTAGAGTCTACCATACGCAACACTCTAATAAGTGGGAAAACATCTCTCATACAGTTCAAAACATTCCTCCAAAACAACTTATCCAACACAATCTTTTCCACAATGATTCCATCTTTACTCTTTGTAATTTTGCTAGTCTTTCACTCTTTCGAATTAAACATATTAATTAGTTCACCTCGATGGTCATTCAAACACCCCAATGTCAAATAAGAAGTGGCAAAACGAGTCATTGTGGTCGAATCAAATCAGCATTATTAGTAAACTTGTGCAACAAAGAAATAAGAGTTGTTCTTGCATAAATATAAGTTGTGATTTTTTTATCCCTAGCAATTGTATCTTTGTGGAGAGAGATTTTCTTCTCAAAATCTTCCAACATCAAGTCAATGCAATGCGCAGTACATGGTGTCCAATACAACCTTGTTCTTTTTTTTATCAACAATTCCTCAGCTGCTTTGTAGTTTGCAGCACTGTCGGTAACAACATGTACAACATTTTCTTCCACAACCTCTTCAACAACATCATTTATTATCTTTAAAAAATTATCTGATGTTTTAGTTATATCAGATGCATCAACAAACTTTAAAAAAAAATAGTTCCTTTGGGACTATTCACCAAAAAATTGAGTATAGTCCTTCTTCTCCTATCAGTCAAACCATCTGTCATTATAGTGCATCCCAACTTACTCCAAACAGCCTTATGCCCCTCTAAATCTTTGTTAATCTGACCATAATAATAATCTAAATACTTCACCCTAATCTCATTATAGGATGGTAGCTTAAATCCTATACCGTGTTTTATAGCAGATTCAAACATTTTTTAAAATTCTTCAGACCTTGCAACATTAAATGGGATAGAGTTATTGTAGAAAAAAAAGCAATATCCTTACATGCATCTTCCCTCAAATTCTGCTTATAGTTACCGTTGATTGTGGTCTATTTTATTGTACTGGTGATTCCTCTTTTGACATATCCTTAGGAGTTATCTCAACCTAACTTTTCCTTTTTCCACTTGAACAACCAGCAACTTCAAGATCATCTTTGGCAGCAGCACCAGTATCACCTTCAATGCTAACCTCTTGTGACTTTTGCAGCAACTTCGTTTATAATTTGTAAACCTTATCGTACATTTTACTCTTGATGTCATCTGGAACAGCTAAGCACGCCTTAGTATTATTTCTGGTTTCGGCCAAATGATGCTTCAAACGATAAACACCTTCTGTAACTTCACCCTCACATAATTTACACCTGACTCTTCTAGAAATCGGGTCAAGTAAAACACAATACTCCCATGTTGGATCAGTTTTCATTCAACTAGAACTTTTTGCAGGACGAGGAGTGTGAGCAGAAGCACCACTTTCAGCAGTTGATGAAACATTCTGTTTATTTGAAGCCATTGGGAGAAGAACGGTAGTAGGAAGAAGGTGAACACGGAGGGAGAAGAACAAAGATGATGAGGGAGAAAAATGGTTACGATGATGGTGGAAAGTTGTAGAGAGAAGAATAGTTAAAGGAGAAGAAAGAGTATCGAGTAAGGAGTAAAGAGGCAGTCGTTTTGTCTTTTGGTGTTTTAGGGTTAGGTCTGAGAACTTAATTAAAAAGTTGGGTTCACTTAAAAAAAACCGACCCGGTAAAAAAGCCCAACAAAACAGGCCCAGGCGCCCAGCACTATGTTTTTTACGATCTTACTATGGAAAACTCGATCTTGAATACTACGATACACAAACAAGTTTGTTTCAAGATCGTAGCACTAAAAGGTAAATTTGGCACGTAAGATCTTACGATCCAGCACTTGATCTTGACTGCACTGGAAAATAATATTAATTAGAGGGTAAAATAGGAAAATATGCATTGAAAATTGAAATGGATCATATATTTTGGGACAGTGTTTTATTTCAAATGGGTCACTCATTATGAGACAGAGAGAGTATTTTTTACTTTCTCTCGCTTTTGTTTAGCCATAGCAATTCGGGAAAGTCATTGTGTTTAAGCGAGGTTGTGTATTTTGGAAATGGATGTTATTGTAAATTCACCAAGGATTATTTTTTTATTAGTTAAATAATTTATCCTTAAGGGAATGTTTGTTTAAGTTCAAATCTAAGTCTGTTAAAAGCTTTGTTGGGGGATTTAGTTTTTAAATCGTAGGTTTGGTTTATAAGCCCATCTAGTGTAAAAACTTACTTTGGTTCATAAGCTTAACCTGTGTAAGAGCTTACTTCGGTTCCAGATCAGTCTAGTTTAAAATCTCACTGCGATTCGTGGTCATCTTGTTCAAAACTTTAATTCGGTTCGAGATCAGCCTGGTATAAAATCTCAACTTGGTTCTTGATCAGATTGTTCAAAACCTCGATTCGGTTCAGAGGATAGCCTATTCAAAACTACGATTTGGTTTGAGATAAGTTCGTATAAAATCTTGATTTAGCTTGGAGACTAACCGCTTCAAGTTTGTATTTAGAAGAAAGACTGATCGCTTTAGTCCATGTTTGGAAGGAAGACTAATTGCTTCAGACCGTTGTTCTTTGTTTTGTTAGAAGTTAGCCTAAAACTTTATTTTTCCTTGTATAAGGGGGTCAAGAGTTTAACCTACTAAAATCTCTTAAGCATTATTGGATTCTCTCAAGATCAGATCGTAGGGACAGGATTAGGTCTTATTTGTCAAACCTGTATGATACTCTGGGGTTATTTTACTTACCCTTAACTTTTTATTTTCTGCATATTTACTTTTCGTTGTCATTTCCAAAATGTTTTTATCAAAATGTTCTTAAACTCTAAAAATGATAACAATTTGTTTTAAAATCGTCGTTTTTCTAAACTCCACAATCTCCCCCACCCACCCACCCACGCGTTTGTGAAGTCATATGTCCAATAGATTTAACTCATATTTTTCCATGTTTTTTGTTCATATTCTTTGAGAGATATTGTCCTCAATTTCTTGATGGAAGCTATGGAAGCCTAACTTTAAAGTGTCACAAAAGCACTTAGGCTAAAATATTAGTGAGAGAAATTTAAAGAAAAGTTTATAGATAGAGAGAGAGAGTGTGTGTGTGTGAGAGAGAGAGAGGGGGGGAGAAAGAGAGAGAGAGAGAGAGAGAGAGAGAGAGAGAGAGAGAGAGAGAGAGAGAAGAGAGAGAGAGAGAGAGAGAGAGAGAGAGAGAGAGAGAGAGAGAGAGAAAGAGAAATAGAGAGAAAGAGAGAGAGAGAGAGAGACTTGAAAGTGTCAAAATAAAATTCTGGATGAAATGAAATGAGAAAAGGGACCTTTATTTATAAGCTAGAGTTGACTCAAAAAGGAATCTCCAATAAATGCATTTTATTATTTTCCAATTGATTGGAAGATTGAAATACAATCGATTGTAAGTTCAAAATAGGAAAGAAAAATATCTAGCCATTACACATTATGAAGGCGCTGTCCAATCGCTTGTGGCTCAATTTTGAACTAATATAATCAATTAGGAGAATGCTTTAATCGATTGGAGAAGTCAAAATTTTGCCTATAGCTATTTTGACAGCTCTTCATTTATCTGGCACAACTTCAAGATATTTTCACTGGTAAAAATCTATTTTGAAATCATTCTAGTGTGTGTGGGCTTTTAGTCATGGGCTTTTACGATAAAGCACTTTTGCTTTACAATTCATTCACTCACTACTAAAATAGAAGGTATCATATTACTTTAAGACTTTTAGATGTTTTCTCTTATGTGAGCACTTGCATGAGTAGCTTGAGATGAGACTTTAGCTTATATTCCATTTATATTGCCATCATCAGATAGTTAAGTCCTTCATCTTTATCTGTTCATCCGTCCATACTTGACTTATCATATTAGTTGTCATCAGTAAAAGTAGATGTCATTGTTAACAACATGTCACCTATAAAACAAGGTTCCACACCTTTGGTAAATTACATTCATTGTAAATATACCCTAACTTTTTTCTAATAGAATTAAATGAATCTTTTAATCAAATTTGAGGTCGACTTTTTCTTACGGATCCATTACATTCAATTAGTTGTGTTTTTCCCCCTTGTGATTCAAGAAGAAAACCAATGCATTATAAATTTTGTTTCTAGTGATATCATTGACTCCACTTTGGCTTATGTTGTTAAGATGCAAACTCCAAACCCAAATTAGGAAAGTAATATCATCTTATATGTTATCATTGTGCAACAGTTCTTGAAATCTACGTTTTAGAATTCACCACCATGATCGTTTTAGATTTATGTAATTTTTAGTACATTCTCGTTCTGGATAACCTTGACTATTTTTCAAAAGGCGTCAAATTTCTCTCTTTTATGAGATATGAAGATCGTCCATGTATAGCGAGAGTAGTCATCCACGATGACAAAGGCATAGTAATTCCCTCCAAAACTCATGGTCCAAAATGGACCAAAAAGATCCATATGCAACAGTTGTAAGTCTATTTATTTTATATTTTTATATGTTGCTTTATGTTCATTAATTCCCACGATGCTATGTGACTCTTCATTAGGCATTAAAAAACTTTTTAAGTGCACCCTATTAATTATGTGTATTTTGAGTATCTTTTGATTTATTCATGCATTATTTAATCTTCCATTCATGTATATCTTGATTATGTAGTTTTGTTGTTGTTCAATTCCATGTCGTATTGCACATGTTTGTTGCATTTGGCATGCATTTCTTCCTATATCTAGAATATAACCTTATTTGATGTATATCCTTCATAGATATTGTAGCTCTGATTTTGTTTCTTTGGATTATATTTTGTGTTGATGGTTACTTTTGTGTTAAGCTTTATTGGCACATGTCTATTTTTGATCTTGTCAAAGGAGGAGAAGTTGTAATGTGGGCCTAGATTTGATTTATGCATTTTATGTTGTTCGTGTTATTTTAAAATATTTCAGGGGGAGCACAAGGAAATTAAAGAAAGTATTGATCATTCTTTGCTTTTGCTTAAATTCGACTCAATTCCAATTTCAAAAGTTGCAAGTTTGTCAAGCATCAAAAAGAGGGAGACTGAAGTTGCCTCTGCCACCTGGGGTTTATGGTTTGTTGCTTGTCATTTAGACTTTGGTTTTGATTTTATTGTTATTGAGTTTCCTTGCATGATTGTGCATCTTAGGGTTGATTCAAATCACTCGAGCTCTTGACTCGATTCATACTCTTTTTATTATGACTCAAATCAAATAGCTTTTTTCTCTCATTTTTGTGCTAGATCTTTAACACATATTTAAACTTTTTTCTCAAATTACCTTCACAATGTTGAAAAGCATACACATCCACTTTTGATTTAAAATTCACAACACACTTGTTGTTTCAACTTTCAAAAGAGTTTTGAATATTGTTTTGAGTTTTGAAAACAAAACATTTTCATTTTCAACCTCTTACAGCATTCATTGTCGTGTAGATCTAACTCTAATCTTAGGGTGTGAGATTAGTGAATAGGATCGTTATTGAGGTTAACATTTTCTTTGAAGATTTCTTGATGATTTCATGGGTTTGCAACTGTGTATGTGGTTGTGGTCGGGATTGATAAATCTAGTGGAAAAAGAAGGAGGGCATTCTCTCCATAATTACTTTGGTAGATCTGTGTGGAAGCCTAGTGACAAAGTTGGAATTTTTATCATCTTGAGACAGACTAAGGCTTAAGATACCAGTAGAATCGAGAAAATATTTGTACGAAACAAAGACTCGGAGCAACATTCTTGGAACTGGAAGATTTTAAGTCGAATTCAAGTAAAGATTTTGCAATAGCTCATTGTCAGATATTGTGTACAAGTCAACGAGGATTCAAATCAAAGGTTGTTATTTTCAGCATTATTCAAATTGCGATTCTAATAAAACAAAATTATAATATTTGTCAAAATCATAGTGGAAGAACAACAAATTTTCAATGGGAAACTATTGGAGATTGGATTAGACGAAAGCGTTAAACCAGTATAAATCCTGGTGCAATCTTCTTTATTTCTGTCTTTTTAATTTTTTTGTGTAATTTACTTTTTTAGGTTTATCATTTATTAGATTCACATGTGGTTAAGTTTATTGCATTTATAGCGACCTCGCTCATAAATGTAAGTTTTGTTAGTTTTGGACTTCAAATCATTTTTGTTGTTGGTTAAATATTGAAACAATAATTATATAATTCTTATTGTATTGAAATTATTCATTTTACACGACTCATGTAAACACAATTGAATTCAATAAAATGATTGATTATTTTTGTTACTTGTTTCATCTATTTTTCAATTTTGTATATTGATCGAGTGTTATGTATATTTTGTTCAAAAGAATATATTTTGTACGCACGTTTTTCCACCATACAACCAATTTTCAAACTTTTTTTTTAATAAAAAAACATTTTAATTGGTCAAATTTTGTTAGAAGGTCTATTTAACACCCCCCATTCTAGATTGTTGTATTATCATATTCTCACCCAACACATGATACAGTAAATTGTTTCAAATCATAAGTCGAACTGGAGAAATGGCTTACCAACTATAACTCCCACCTCCTTTATTCTAACTTTGTGACATATTCCAAGTATCTCAACTCTAAAAGTTTATACCAAGCCTCATTCTAACCTATTCAACCTGAGACGATAGATACTGCATCGGGCCTTACTTTCCAACCTCAACTAAGTCACGTGGTCGAATATGCGGTGAAAGTCCTAAGGAAAAGGGACATACACTTGATGAAAGTGTTGTGGAAAGGATTTCACCCCATAGAAGCTACCTGAGAATTGGAATTATAAATGTAATCAAACTACCTGCACCTTTTCAGTTAAATCTCTTCAAATTTCAAGGACGAAGTTTTAATTAAGGAGGGGAGAATTGTAATGTCACTAACAAATTTCTTAATTAAATGTATTTATAATAAAAATCTAATGATATGTTTAGAGACACTAAGGGTAATGTGGACATTTTAGTTAAATTGAAGGGGAAATTACTAATGGGTATAAAGGCAAAATTTAAGCGAAACTCATTCATTTTCTCCTTCCTTCAAAATTCAGAATTTTAGAAAGAAAGGGAAGGTCTCAACTCTAAAGAGAGAGAGAGAGAAGCTCGTGAGATTGAAGTAAGAGAGGTGAAAAAGATGAATCCAATATTCAAACTTCTTGCATATGGAAGGATGGGACCCTCGTACTAAAAGGAAAGAGGGTTGAAACAACAAGAATCTTCAAACTTTTCTCACCAACCTCTTGAATTCAGAATCAAATACTTAAGGCGGGGTTCTCTTAAGCTTTTAATAATGTGTAAATTGAATTGGAGTAATTTTATGTCAGGCTAGGTCAATGAAATTACATGTAGATATGTTATTAATAGGTAGTATATTAGGATTTTCTTGTGTCCTAGTATTGTCCTAAGATATAAGATTTTCTTAAAAGTGTTGTGATTGGTGAGAAAGAGGGTTGTGTTAGACTATATTGTCCATGATCTTTACGCTTGATGGAAATCTTCATACCTTGTAAAATAGCACTACACTTTTCAGTCAAGATCACTGGTTCATTATTCGTTGTTCTCTTATTTGAAACTATGTCTTTTATTAATTTTTGCATAAATTGGCCTTTTCTCCATTGCTTCAGAAAAATGAATGTTCATCTCTAATTTTATGAAAATTTCAAAAAAGCTCTCAATTTTGTTCTCATGTTGATCTTTCTTTTTCATCCTTTAAGGATAAGGTGATCTAATTACTAGTTTTGTCTCATTCTTTTACTATTCATTGGCTTTTTGGGAGACGTAACTTTTTATGGTTCTTCCTTATTTTTCCTTCTCTTATAGATCTACATCTATAAAATGATCATCATCAAGTGTCTCATATTCTTCTTCTTCAAATACCTTTTTACTTCTTGTCATTAAAACACTAACATTGTTATGTTCTCTAGGATTTGTTATTGTTGCACTAGGAAGGGTACCGCTAGCTTGGAGTGAAAGTTGTTGTGCTATCTGCCCTGCTTAAACCTCTAAATTCTTGATAAATGATGTAGTGTTTCTTATATCAATCCTATTTTATTCTTAAAATTGGAAATTCGGAACAACCATTTTTTCAAGAGATATCTCTCAACCTACTTTCTTTAGCACAAATGATTGTTGATTTTGTGGATCTAGCGTTAGGTAATGATTGAATTTTTGTTGATGATTTAGATATTGCACTGATGCATGTCTTCTCCCTTGGTGATCTTTCCATAAAAATGTTTTGATGACTTTTCCATCTCAGATTATAAGTATTTGAACAATGATTGTTTTGCTTGAGGTAGTTGACTTTTTCCACTCAGTGTAGACGAGTTTCACAATGCATAGCAAAATAAGGACATTCGCAAATTTGACATCCTAAATATTGTGTTTGTTGGACTTGATCTATCTGCAACGTTCCCAAGTTCATGGCCTTTAGTCTCATTCATCTCAATTATAATCTGATATTCTAATTTTCTATTTTGAGTTGTTCATTTCATATCAATGTATCCTTTTGGCTTGCTAGTGCATCTGTCATACAATTCTAGATGTTTATTTGAAGCGATGGCCTAAAAATACTTTTAATACTAATAATCATTGTAAAGTTGAGTGGTCCACCAATGATTGTATCAATTAATTAATTAGTCTTTAGTTGGAGGCCATTATAAAACATTTGCATATGTTATGTTGATCTAAATTCTTAGTAGGGCATGCAACTAGAAGTTTTTTTTAATCTTTTGTAAGCATCCCCCAGTTATTCATCTTCCTTTTGTTTGAAGTTGGTGATATTGTATTGCTTCCCGAGGAAAACAGACCCAGGAAAATACACATTCAAAAACATGCGCGCGCGTGTGTATATATATATACCATGTGTCTGTGTATATAGACACATGGTATATATATTGATACACAGACACATGGTGTGTGCATGCGTGTGTGTATATATATATAGTAAAAGAGGCATAAATTGGAGTGTATATATATATATATATATATATATATATATATATATATATATATATATATATATATATGTGTGTGTGTGTGTGTGTGTGTGTGTGCGTGTGTGTGTGTGTGTGTGTGTGGCATGACTATATTTACATGAGTGTGTGACGCACATTAATTATGCCTCAATTTTAGCAATATTGAAAAAGAATGAAATCTAGAGAATGGTATAACCTATTTGCAGATGGTTGCAAATTCTAGGTTGCCCACTGCATTAGTTTCGATCACTACATATAAAAACTTAAATAAAACGCTAAAGAATTAGTCGAAGTAAAAAATACAATATGTTGAAGTTATATTCTTCAGTGAACTCGCACATAAATTGTTGGTTTAAATAGTTAAATCGTTTAGGTAAGTTAGTGAGTGTTTTTTTTCATTCTGTATTTTTTTTATTCAAATAATTTCTGAATGTTAAAATCTTTTTGGTATTTGTGCAGAAAGTTAAAATCTACATGTAAGAAATGATCTTTTTGCAAATTTTACCTTTAGAGACAATTACCAAAAGAATTTTAACATTCATAAATTATTTTACAAATATATATATATATATATATATATATATATATATATATATATATATATATATATATATATATATAAAAACCAAAACCAAAAATTCGTTAACTTACACACGATTTCACTATTTAAACCTAAATTGTTTATCTATAGACGACATATTAAAGCTCTAGTTAAGAAAAAGCTAGTTAAGTACCTTATGGAAAGGTTGAGTACATCCTTTATATCATACATACATCAGTAAAAGGATCTGGATTGTCTCCTACGGTTTCTCTCATGTGTGCCTTTTATGTGCTTAATTGGTCATTAGATTAATCCAATGTGTGAGAAATAAAAAGGTAAAAGAAATATCAAAGAAAACTACATTAAATGTAAAAGAGGCATAAATTGGAAAAGAAAAACTCTTGATCTTGTTTTTCCAAGTTTCTATGTGCTCATCATCTTCACCAAATCTCCCATCACTTCTCCGCCCTTAAGCATATCCAAGCCCCCTCCTTCGACGTAACATACGACACAAAGAAGACGATTTACGGTGACACAAAGAAGACGATTTACAGTGACACGAGATGATGGCGGCACAAAGACATTGAACCTCATGCCAGATTATCTTGATTGCATTGAGTTCTTGAAATATGACACATATGATGATCGATTTATGGCGACACGAAGACAACGATTTACGACGACACAAAGACGCGATTTATGGCGATTTACTAATTCAGATGAATTGCCTGCATCATCACAAGTGTCGAGGTTAATATGGGGATGAGTTGCATCGTTAGTTTATGTTAAAATAGGGATGAGTTGCATCATTAGTTTAATCCCAAATCAGTTTCTTGCATCATAAGCGATGGGTTGTTATCAACTTAGAACACATGTTATTTTGGATGAAACTCAAGCTGACCAAAATTAGTGCAAATAATAAAGCTACTGGTATAAATACTACTCAAAACACATAAAAGTTTCGTTAAAAGGAAGATAGCGATGTACAATGACGACGACGAGATACAACGAAGGCGACCTTAAGTGTTACTACAGAGCATTCTGCAACCAGTTTTTATTGAAGTTATATGTAATAATTTCAAAATGATTTAATGAAATTTTGTTATTCTCATACTTTGATGGTTATCGATATGAGTTAATTGGTACTGATATGTTATTGATATGAGTTTATTAGTTGTATTTCTTGATTTTTTTTTGCTTTACTGGTGTAATGGTATTGATATAGCACAAATTAAAATACAAATCAAAGTACTGATAACACAAACCAAAGTATAAACCAAAATACTACAAACCAAAATAACACAAACTATTTTGCTTGTATTAAGATAATATATGTGTGTACTTGCATAGCTAGATCATGTACTGATATACAAACCAAATTAGTGCAAAATACTACAAACCAAAATTAGCACAATTTTTTTTGCTGTATTGATATAATACAAACCAAATTTGTGCTGATATAATACAAACCAAATTGGCATTGATGTGATATAAACCAAAATAATACAAATCAAATTAGCACAAATTTTTTTCCTGTACTAATATGTTTCCCACTACTATATGCAATGATATAGTTAGATTTTTATAGCACTACTATAGTTAAAGTTATAATACCCTAAATGTATATTTTTTTTCATATCTTTATGAATTTATCAATGTTGTGACATCCTCATCAAAGTTTATTTACAATTGCGACGCTTTGCACCTTTTTTGCCTTCTTTTTTTGTGTGAAGCTTTTTGCTTGTGAAGAACCATCATTTCTACTTGAAATCTCTTTAAATTTAGAAACAAATTCATCCACTTGGGAGATTCTTCTTGGATTATTTTGAAACTCTCATATTTGCTTGTTCAACTCATTAACAACTTTGCAAAGGAACTTGGATGTTTATAGACTTTTACACGTTTCATTGGAAAACCTACTAAGGAGATGAAATATCTCATTGTATCATTGTAATGCACGCAGATGAACATCTTCAACCACATTGCTAACACCAACATTAGATAAATTCTCACTTCTCACTAATTTTGTCCACCTTTTTAAGATATAATGTTCGGATATTGATTTGTTATTAATATGAATAAAAAATTGTTCTGGACCGGGCAGGGCTTCCTACCCTTAAGGATCAGGCCCAATCCATTATAGTTGGCGAACAGGCCCAATAGACACAATATAGCCGTTGGGAATAATATAGTCGTTGGGCACGTCCCCCCCACTCGCTTGTCAGTTCACGCGACCAACTACCTCCCCAGATATTGCGGAGATAGTTGGACCAAGTCAGAGGACCACGCGTTGTGTCCTCCACTTGGCAGTCTCTCATTCGTCGAGCAGGCATCCTACTCGCGAGGAGAGATCTTGGCCCCGCGCTGGGGGTATATTATAAATACTCTCTCACTTGAGAGGGTCGGGTATCTAATCTCTTACATTCTTACTTTGTACTTGCTTTTCTCCTCTTGTCCAAACTCTTACTTTGGCATCGGAGTACCTTGCAGGTACCCCCCATTCTCCTCTCCTACGAGCATCAACTCCTGCCCTACACGAAGGGCACGACGATCTCCTTCTGGTCCTCTTTGATCAGTGGCGCCGTCTGTGGGAAATCCCAACTTCCCCGTCTTTAACCAAGATCCTATCTTGCATAACAAAGACCAAAGCTTCATCCTTTCAAATCTCAGATCCACATGGCTTTCATCAAGAACGGTGTTCACCAAGACTTTGCAGCCTCTGCGGCCAACAACAACGACCATGCTTTCGTCGGGCATATCCCGCAGGAAAGTGACCGAAGAGACGGAAGGCCTGCTTCCCCGAAACCCGACAAACCAAAGCCACGGGCACCAGCTGTGGAGCTCACCTTCGAGCCCATCCCAGTTCCCCAAGATGCTGATCCGAGCACCGCAGCGCTCATCGCATCTCTTAACAACTCGAACCTCTTAATCCTCCAGCAGAGGGAGGAGATCAATGCTCTCGAGCATATCATTCAGGAACGCCTTGCTTCAAAAAAACCGACGAGTCTTCCCCGGCGTCCACGAACTCCCTCGTAGCGAAGACGCGACAACCTCTCCCCAGAGAGGAAACGTTTAAGATCGAGGAACCCTACACCCGATCTAGCACGACGACGCCATCAGTCTCCCCCACGGAGATCCAAGCACTCCCCGGTATCCAAGAGGTCTCGACACTCGGATAAGTACGAGCACCGACACACCCGCGGACGTTCTCCTCGCCAAAGTCGAAGTCGTGGTCACAGCCGTTCCTTTTCGCCCTCTCCTAGTTCCAGCAGTGACGACGATGTCCATGGCCCGTTCACAAGAGACATCCTAGACACTCGAATCCCCCGCGGATTGGAGAAACCACCCACGTTGACAACCTATGACGGGACGTCCGATCCCCGCGAGCATATCGAAAATATACACTACTACAAAAAACCCATTTAACAACGGTTGGAAATGTCATATAATGACACGGGCGAAGGCGTTGATATGTAGAGTGTTGTTGTATATGCGGTACGTACAATGATGCCCCAGTAACCATTGTAAAAAAATGGAAAATGCGCTACCTATAATGACGGTTATTTTAAATACCCGTTGTTGTATGTCTTTTAATAAAATAAAAAAAATATAGCATTAGCACTACCTATAATGACGATTATTTTAAAAAAACCATTGTTGTATGTCTTTTAATAAAATAAAAAAAAATTGCAGCGTTAGAACAAGAACAACAGCAAGAACATCAAGAACAACAATAAGAACAAGAACAATAGTAAGAACATCAAGAACAACAATAAGAACAACAACAACAACAGTAAGAACATCAAGAACAACAATAAGAACAACAACAACAACAACAACAACAACAACAACAACAACAACAACAACAAGAACAAGAAAAAGAATCAGAACAAGAAGAAGAAGAAGAAGAAGAAGAACAATAACAACAACAATAATAACAATAATAACAACAAGAACAACAACATCAACAAAAACAACAACAATAATAACAATAATAACAACAAAAACAACAATAATAAAAAAGAATAACAAGAACAAAAATAATTAAAAAAGAACACCAATAACTAACATTGCTAACTCGAGTTCTGAAATTTGTTCTGAAATTTGGTTTAGTGGAGAAATAGAGTATCGTAACTGAAAGATGATGTTTGGAGGTAGAAGATGTAGTTCGTCTAAGTTTTAGGTTTCACGCGGATCACTAATAGTAGTGTCTTGGCCGTTGATAATCACTAAATGGACGACCAATATTTGTTTAAGGATAGTGAATAAACTCAATATGCGCGCCACCTATAATGTTGGTAATGAGAATTGAAAAAATAAATAAAAAACCAAAAATGCTGGTGCTGGGACTTGAACCCGTGACAAGACGCTACCTTTAATGACGGTTGGTTTAAATTAACCGTGGTGAAAGGTCTGTCATCATTTTGAAAAAATAAGTAAAAAAAAGTTACCTGTTACAACGGTTGGTTTAAATACCCGTTGTGAAAGGTCTGTCAGCATTTTGAAAAAATAGGAAAAATGATTAAAATAAATTCAGAAAAATCTAAAAACACAAAATTTAATCTAATTAGGTAAAATAAGAATTTTGAGATTTTTTTTTAGAATTTTTTGAGACTATGAAAACAGTAAAAAATTCATTAAAATAGAAAAAAGATGAATTTGGGGTTTTGAGGGTGAAGTCACGTAACTCTTCTAGAGTAAGGGACTAATGACTGCACGATTTTTCTGCTTCAGATGCACGAAACAGATCTCAAAAAGGAGACGATTTTCCTTAAAACCGATTTTTTGAAGTGCAAGACCTAAAACTAAATTATTGGCTATAATGACGGTTGAAAACATACCAGTGGTGAAAGGATGTGGGCATTTTGAAATAATATGTAAAAAACCATAAATGTTGGTGCTGGGAATTGAACCCATGACCATGCGCTACCTATAATGACGGTTGAAAACATACCCGTCGTGAAAGGCCTCACATTTCACCACAGTTTGAATATTAACCGTAATTAAAAGCCTTTTAACCAGATTAAAAAAAGTGCGCATCTATTACAACGGTGTATAGGTAATCCGTTGTAAGCCTGGCGTTGTTGTTTGTGCGTTTTGTAGTAGTGATAGAAGCTCTGCTCCAATATCATGGTGTCTTCGGGGCTATCAGATGCAAAATGTTCCCCATCACCTTGAGAAAGGGAGCGATGACATGGTTTAAACGACTTCCTCGCGGATCCATCTCTTCATGGAGGGAGTTAAAGAGCTAGTTTGCCGCCATTTTACAGCTTCCCAACGACATCCTAAGTCGGAGGCTACACTGGAGGCCATTATACAAGGCAGGGATGAATCCCTGCGGGCATACATTGAAAGATTTAACAAAGAAGCGGTGGAAGTCCGAACAACGGATCACGTGAAAAAGTACCTCCTCGAAAAGGGACTCCGGCCCAAAAGCGATTTCCGTAAGGCAGTGGGGATTGAAGCTCCCCGAACACTGACGGAACTCCTTCGCAAAGCTGAGGACTACATCCGTTACGAGGAAAAAGAAGCTGCATTCCATGCCCGGGACTTAAGAGATCGCGAAGCACCTCGGGCATCAAAAAAAGACGAGTCGGAATCATCCCGGTAAGGGAAAGAGAAAAGACACGACGAGCGTCCTCGCGAAAGCAAAGGGCCAACTGCCCAGTTTACAGAATACACCATGTTCACGACCTCGCGCAAGCGCATTCTATCCGAATGCATCAACACAGAATTTAAACAAGGGGGTGTCAGGTTCCCTAAACCGACCACATCCAAAGGGAACGTCGACAAAAGCAAATATTGTCGTTTCCACCGTAGTCATGACCACGTGACAGAAGATTACGTGCATCTTAAGGACGCAATAGAGATCCTCATCAAAGAGGGTCACCTAAAGCAGTACGTGAATAAGGGAGAGTCCTCCCGACGAGACACATCCGATTCGAAGAAAGAGGCAGAATCAGCTCAATCCAGTCCTCCCCCGCAGGTCGCAATGGCCATCAGCCGACCAGAGGACTTCTTCGTTCTTGACCACCTCGACACGACTTCCCAGATATTCATACACAACACCTGGGAAGCCTTTCCTACGGCCATGGTCATCTCATGTGGGGGGTACCATGGGCTTACAATATGGTCCATCAAACGAAGGTTTGAGCAGCTGATAGACAGTAACCCCGATCAGTTGTTCGCGATCAGAAAAAGTAAAGGGCGTTCGCAGCCGATCACATTTTACCAAGAAGAACTGCCCGAGGGATCCCCAAATTCCCATATCCCTCTGCTGATCAGGGCCAAATTGTCCTCTACCGATGTTCGGAGAATCCTGGTCGACCAGGGCAGTTCCGTGGACATCATGTATACCAACTTATTCCGCGCATTGAAACTGAATAAGTCCAACCTCTCACCGTACGTGGGATCAGACCTCCAAGGATTCAACGGGGCAACAACCCGACCTTGGGGTTACGTGGAGATACCAGTCACTTTTGGCGAGGAAGAGGCATCTCGGACAATCAAAACACAGTTCTTAGTCATTGATTGCTCGTAACTTTATCAGTGCATCCTTGGCAGGCCAGCTCTTGCAGAACTCATTGCTGTCCCCTCTACGGTCCACCTCAAACTCAAGTACTATACTGAGAAAGGGAACGTCGCAACTCTGCATGGCGACATCGAGGCTGCTCACAGATGCTTTAAGGCCACAACGAAAGGGCAGAACCAGATCATGGCGACGGCAAAATCAGCAAAGCGCCCAAGAGAGGATGAGGTTCCAGCTAAAGGTGGCCACCCAGACAAAAGGCCCACGCTTCCCGTGCATATCATCGACCTCGACAGCAAGCTTCCTGAAGAGGGTAAAGGATCGTGACGAAGGCAAACAGTCAGGAGCAGCAAGCTCCCCGGCTTCTTCACTTTTGCGACCAGTCCCAGATGGGGAATTCGAGATCATCACCTTCAGCAATAACCCCAACAGGGGAGTGAAGATAGGTGCTGGTCTCCCCGAAGAGATCAAGAAGGAGTTGAAGAAATGCCTTGACGACAACGTCGATCTGTTCGCCTGGAGTGCGGCGGATATGCCCGACCTTGATCCAGAAACTGCATGTCACCACTTGACAATTAATCCAGTTGCTCGCGCCATTGCCCAACGAAGAAGAAAGCAATCCGAGGAAAAAGCACAAGCTGCCGAGAAACTAGTACAAGACCTCTTAGAGGCAAAATTTATTTTCGAGGCCAGGTATACGACCTGGCTCTCAAACATTGTACTTGTAAAGAAAAGTAATGGAAAATGGCGCATGTGCATTGATTACACTGATCTCAATCGGGCTTGCCCGAAAGACGCTTATCCGCTACCGAGCATAGATAAACTCGTAGATAATTCTGCAGGTTTCAAGCTCTTGTCCTTCATGGACGCTTATTTGGGATACAACCAAATCCCAATGGCAGACGATGACAAGAGGTATAAGGCGTTTATGACCTCCTCGGGGAACTATTACTATAACGTAATGCCCTTTGAACTAAAGAATGTCGGGGCCACGTACCAGCGCATGATGAATAAAGTCTTCCGATCAGAAATTGGGGACATGCTCGAAGTATATATGGATGATATGATCGTGAAATCCCAGGAGGAATCCGACCATACCACCCACTTACAAAAGGTGTTCGACCAAGCTCGAAAGTGTAAAATGCGTTTCAATCCAGAAAAATGCACCTTTGGTGTACGAGCAGGGAAATTCCTCGGGTTTTACCTCACTGAAAGAGGAATAGAAGCAAACCTAGATAAATGCCGAGCACTCGTGGAGTTCCCCACTCAGCGGTCAAAGAAGGCGATACAATCCCTCAACGGGATGCTCGCGTCCCTTGCTCGCTTCGTGAGCAAATCCGCCCAGCATGTTCTGCCCTTCTTCAAATTACTCTGGAAGGAAGCCAATTTCGAGTGGACGGACGAATGCGAGCGGGCCCTTGCCCATTTCAAACAAGCTTTGTCCGAGTCACCAGTATTGTCCCGACCAGACTGCGGGGAAACCATATTCCTGTACCTCTCTGTGGCCAACGAAGCAGTAAGTGCAACACTTATTCGCGAGACGACTGACGTGCAGAAACCCATCTATTTCACCAGCAAAGCCCTGCAGGGACCCGAAGTCAAGTACACGCAAATAGAACGAGTGGCCCTTGCTCTCATAGTTGCCGCGAGGAGACTCAGATATTACTTCCTGGCGTACACTATCGTCGTCAGAACCGACCGGCCTATTAGGCAGCTGTTAAGCCAACCAGATATGGTGGGCAGGATGCTAAAATGGTCCCTTGAATTGTCCGAGTTTGACATTCACTACAAGGGGAGGAAAGCCCTCAAGGCGCAGGTCCTAGCCGACTTCGTAGCAGAAATGACTCTGGAACTATCCCCTCTAGGAGGGACGCGGAAGTGGATAATTTACGTGGATGGTGCATCAAGCCCCTCAGGCAGCGGAGCAGGAATTATCCTCGAGAACGAGGAAGGGACCCTGATCGAAGTATCCCTGGTCCTGTCCTTAAAAACATCCAACAATCAAGCCGAGTATGAAGCCTTCCTCGCAGGATTACGATTGGCCAAAGATGTTGGCGTGAAAGAAATAAAAATTTGCACTGATTCCCAGCTCGTAGCGTCCCAAGTACGGGGAGAATTCCAAGCAAAGAACGACCAACTAGCCGAATATTTAGCAATGGTGAAAGAAAAAATAGCGGAGTTTGAAGCATGGGAAGTTCAGCACGTCCCGCGCGAGCAAAACACCCGAGCAGACATACTCTCTAAACTAGCCAGCACCAGGAAAAAAGGCGGAAACAAATCTATCATACAAGAAATGATGGCCCGTCCGAGCATTGTAAAACCCGACCTGCTAGATGTTAACGTCATCGGAGACCCCCTTTGTTGGATGACCCCTGTGTACAATTATCTCACCAAGGGGGAACTCCCTGAGGACAGTCAAGAGGCCAGCGTAACTAAATGAAGAGCCTGTTCGTACGTATTGGTCGAAGACAAATTATATCGACGAGGATTTTCCACCCCCTGTTGAAATGTGTCGACGAGGCCCAGGTCCCCGAAATCTTACAAGAGATTCACGAAAGCATCAACGCACAACACTTAGGGGGAAGATCCTTAGCCCGGAAAGCTTTGTGAGCAGGATATTACTGGACAACCATGCAACACGACGCCAAAGAGCACGTACAAAAGTGCGACCGCTGCCAATGCCACGGGGACATGCACTTAGCACCCCCCAACGAGTTGAAGACTCTCTCCTCGCCGTGGCCCTTCGCCTGGTGGGGGATGGACATTCTAGGCCCCTTTACAATGGGATCTTATCAAAACAAATTCCTAATCGTGGCCGTCGATTATTTTACAAAATGGATTGAAGCCAAAGCACTCGCCAAGATCACAGCCTTTAACATACTGCGTTTCTACAAAATGAACGTCCTCGCAAGATTTGGGGTACCTCAAGCCCTTGTGACCGACAACGGAACCCAATTCACGGACAAAAACTTCCAAGATTTCGTCGCCAAACTAGGGACAAAACAACATTTCATCTCCGTCGAGCACCCCCAGACTAACGGGCAAGCGGAGGCCGCGAACAGGGTGATCCTCCGCGGGCTAAAACAAAGGCTAGGCGAGGCCAAGAAAAGATGGGTCGAGGAGCTCCACAACGTCCTTTGGGCGTATAGAACAACACCACACTCCACCACCGGGGAAACTTCTTTCCGACTAGCGTATGGAACAGAGGCGGTAATATCGGTGGAGATAAGGGAACCCTCCAGAAGGACAGAAGCTCCCCTCGACGAAGAAATGAACGACGAGGCTCTACGCGAGGAGCTCGACCTGGTCGAAGAAATAAGATCAGGAGCTGCGCTCTGCGAGGCCACATTGAAACAACAGATAACGTTGCGACATGACGCCAGGGTCATAAAACGTGACTTCCCCGTGGGCAGTCTGGTCCTGCATAGAAACCAGAAGGATTCGCGCGAAGGGAAACTGGCAGCAAACTGGGAAGGACCTTATAGGGTCAAGTCCAAAACGGGCACAGAAGCATATTACTTGGAAACATTGGACGAAAAACCACTTGCTCGACCATGGAATGCTGAAAAACTCAAGCAGTACTACAGCTAAGGCCTTAATCACAAGGCTAGACAAACGACCGACGTAATCACCCAAGACGGGGAGATCTGCGCGACCATCGTATCATGCCCTGGTGAAGCATGACACGCATTACAACGCCGGCCAGCTTCTGCTCATTGTACGAACAGATCCTGTGCACAACGGGGATACCTCGACCGAGCTCCGCCGTTGTCGCACCATTCAGGCAGGACACCCAGCTCGCGATGGGAATAGTCCAAGCCTATGAGATTAGTACCTCAAACGAAGTCCTAGCCTCATCACAGGCAAAACCACTTTGCTCTCCTCGGTAGGTTTCACAGCTCGCCGAGCACACACATATGAATAAACAGAGCAAATGTCCAAGATAAAACATTTTTACACAAAATCCAAGTATATTAAACACCAGTCATAACCGGGTAATGTTATAAGTACAAAAGGGGCAGCGCCCATACAAAATGGTAAGGGCACGCAGGCCTACTAAACATGGTAAAAAAAAACAACCAAGTCCTAGACTTCGCTTCCATCCTCGGGAGGAACAACCTGACCATTAATAACCCTGTTGAACAGACCCATTCCGTCGGTCAGAAGCTGCACGTCCGAGTTAAGGGCTTTCATCTGCTCTGAAGCAGCATTGAAACCGAACTCATCCGCCTTCAAGTTATCCTCGCCAAGGATCCGAATCCTTCCGATCAGCTCAGCTCTGGTCCTCAGGGATTTCTCATCATCATTCTCACCCTCGACGACCGCTGACAAACCCTCCAATTCACCTATTCTGGCCTGCAAGCGTGCCTTATCCTCGTCGGCCGCGGTCATCTGCAACTTCAGCTGGGTAACTTCCTGCTGAAGCAATACTTTGGCCTCCTCGTGACCTTCGAATTGCTTCAGATCATTGTACAGCTTATTGTTATCAACTTCCGACTCGGTAATTCTCGCCTTGGCCTTGCGAAGGTTAACACGGGAAGCCGCCTCATCTTCCCCTAGGGAAAGAGCCACTTCGAGCACCCTAAACATGCCCGCAATATCCTAGCAGAGTTGTTTCCTCCTCGCCTGAGGATTGGCGCTCACAATGGCTTCGACTTCAATATCCTGAACGACAATTAAGTTCCCTTTATTAAACATATTTCCACGCGAATAACACGGGGGCAGAACATACTGGTCGGCGCCAGAACCTCCCGGGCCAGCGGCCGCAGAAGCCCCTGCGACATCTCTCTTCCTCTTATGGGTGGTATTCGGGGTCAGCGGCGTCGACGCTCTCTCCGGGACAGGGGTAGGACCAGCTGCAAAATTTTATAGAACAGTCTGCTTAGGCACCCCGACCTTGCCACCTGCGGTCGACTTCTTGTGAACTTTCGCCGCTTGAGATCTCATCAGGCGTTCCCTCATGTCTGCCATCATACCTGCGAACACGTAAAACAAGTCAGAACTCAAAAATTCGAACAAATAAAAACAAACAGCGGACCATGCCAAGTAATTGGACCGCATCATCATCATTATCGCATTCGAGGAGAGCTTTGATGTTAATATATCTAGCTGCTTGGACGGGCTCCCCATCATCCCCGATCAGCTTATTCCCGTCCCGATCAACTACGAAGGCCGGAAAAAACTCTCCACATAAGCATGGAGGATCCTGTACGACTCCTTGTCTGCCTCACAGAGTTGTTTGTGTTTCACCAAGAATTGGTCGGTCCTACGCTTAAAATGGGAGTAAACCCATTCCAGAGGAAACATGGATACAACTTCATCCACCTCCCGACCGTCAATCGTCACCTTTTCGATAGTCGAGATAGATCTTTTTGCCTCCTCGGAAATAGGCTTTACGATCAAAAACCTATCTTTGAAGTTGCGAAATGAGTCAGAGTACGGCCAGAATAGTCTGCTCTGCTGTTTGAACAAAACCCAACTTTGTTTCGTCCCCGTGGTACTCCTTTGAAGTTGGAAGAGACAAAAGAAGAGATCGACGGTCGCCCCGACATTGAGATGACAGCAGACTAATTCAAATGCCCGGATGAAGGCCAGAGCATTAGGGTGAAGCTGCGACGGACACAATGCCAAATAGGTGAAGAGAGCCACTTGAAAATCAGTGAACGGGAGACGCGTCTTGGCCTCTATAAAAGCAAACTCGTACATGGGGAAACGCAACCCCGGATACCCAGAGCAAATTCTATCATTCCCCGGGACGAAATGCTTTCCATTGCCGAGGAGCTTCCCCTACCCGGTTCTCCAACAGAGAGAACTCTCGAATCTCCTATTCAGTGAAAGTCGATCGGAACGACAAAGGTTCGTGCGTTATCCAGTCCAAGTCCCCCTCTGTGACCTTGATGTTGGAATAATCGGCGGGCACATCCGGCTCCTCTTGTGTCTCTTGAAAGTCGGGCACAACTTCATCCCGAGGATCAGCCATTTTCACCTGAAAAGCAGAGGAAGATAAGTGAATTCGACATCTAAGATCAAATCCACCCTTCCACCACTAATCAAGTGAAAGGGCGAGGATGAAGCTAAGGACAACCTCGAGCCCATTCTAACTCATCTGTCTAACGACCAGCAGGGCAAGTCCCCGCGACTTAATATAGCAAGGATCAAAACGAGGACACAGGCTCGTCGCGTCCCAAAATTACGACAAGGAACCGAACAGGCCTAGTGTCCGACTACAAACCTAAAATATACGCCTAACTAGAATCTACAAAGATCTACATCAAAACATTCTCTACAGTTATCCTAAAAATCTCCATGTTCTTCACGTTCTTCATGGATTTTCCAGAAACTCATATGTTCATCAAAGAACACATGAAGTTCAACCGGAAAATTCATGAACCCACCGGAGAATCTATGAACAACACCCAGAAAACTCGAAGGTTCATAAAAAATATGGAAAAGGAAGAACAAACTTACAGGAAGAAGAAGAAGTTGACGGAGAAGAGGAGGATCAACGGTGGCGAAGAGGAACTCCGGCGGGAGGACTAGTTGCAGAGCAAATAAGAACAAGGAGTGAGAACTTGGTGAGAATGTGAAAATAAAACCCTCCTCCACCTTTTATAACCATTTGATCGTGGGGAGTCGTGAAGGTCATCATAGCCTATGCGGCCCTAGGACTGACAAAAGCCATGAATGCTCACCACGTGTCACAAAAACTCTTCGCCTGGTTTATTACAAAAAATACACCAAGTCCTTGGCTCCCACACGAGCAAATCTCCTCGTCAAAAATCTCCTCGGCGAAAAACGCCAATTTCTGCGAGCACGTAACGAATCTTGGCCGATCCTCAGCGTAATCATCTAACGACCCCATCTGGTCGGGACACGAATGAGACACTCCATGCGAGCAAACAAGTCCCCGACAGTACGGTCATAGTCACAGCTGTCTTAAGTCATTACTCTCCAGCAGAGCAATAACTTGGGGGGCTCCTGTTCTGGACCGGGCAGGGTTTTCTGCCCTTAAGGATCAAGCCCAATCCATTATAATTGGCGAACAGGCCCAATAGGCACAATATAGCCGTTGGGCACGTGCCCCCCACTCGCTTGTCAGTTCACGCGACCAACTACCTCCCCGGATATTGCGGAGATAGTTGGACCAAGTCAGAGGACCACGCTCTGTGTCCTCCACTTGGCAGTCTCTCATTCACCGAGCAGGCATCCTACTCGCGAGGAGAGATCTTGGCCCCGCGCTGGGGGTATATTATAAATACCCTCTCACTTGAGAGAGTCAGGTATCTAATCTCTTACATTCTTACTCTGTACTTGCTTTTCTCCTCTTGTCCAAACTCTCACTTTGGCATCGGAGTACCTTGCAGGTACCCCCCCATTCTCCTCTCCTACGAGCATCAACTCCTGCCTTACACGAAGGCCACGACGATCTCCTTTTGGTCCTCTCCGATAAAAAATCATAGACAATAACAACAAAGTTTGCCAAAACTTTCAAACTTATGACAAGAGCAATAAACTGAATTCTTATCCAAATCAAATGAAACTTGCCACTCTTCCATGCAACTCTCCATGACAATAACACAATTGATTAATGATGTTTGTATATTAATACTTTTCATAAAACATGCTTCAAACAACTCATACTCATATTAGAACTGATAAAAAATAGCGGGAGTATAACACTTAGACACTTTTTGTAAGATATTCAAATATGAGTTCTTTAGTCTCAGAATCTTTTGACGCGCTTCATATTCACACTTCAGTTTGTTGTGTCCTTTTTCTTCTACAACATTCTCAGAGTGTTTAAAATTTTTGATAATATCCAAGTTCACAATCATAAAATTGTTAGTATCTGCATTCACACTTTCACTAAGTTAAGTACTTCTCATTCCTAATTTAAAAACCTTTTTCATTTATAGTATACACTCTTTGCAACCAAGTGTTTTCCTTTACACCATACTTCGCAATGAGAGTTCTCCGTTATTCTTCAAAATTTTCTTCGTTGTCATATCCATACATGCACTTCTTGAAGTCACTAAGAAAAAAAGACTCAATTCATTAAATTGCTAAGTGTTTAATGATATTTTTCATCAAATTCCATGTGCATAAGCCATGGTAAATTTTAGGCATGACCTCACCTAGTGCTTTTGCCATTGCCTGGTCTTGATCAGTAAAAACTATTCGAGGCATGTTTTTGCTTATGAGCCTATAAAAATGTATCAAAAAGCCACTTGTATGACTATATCGTTTCTTCATACAACAATGCAGCCCCAAAAAATATTGCTTTTCGATGGTGGTTAAATCCTAAGAACACAACAAGTGGTCTATGTGAACTATTTGTGCAATATGTTGAATCAATATAAATTACACCACCAAAATACTCATAATCAAGGATCATACTTACATCTGCCCAAAACACATTAGTGATTTGATATTCAACATATATTTGATATGCATGATGAAAGGTTGGATTTTCTACCAACTTTCTTTGAAAGCACTGCAATAAATAACCAACTTTCTCGTGTATCATACTCCTCTCTCTCTTTTTTTTCCGGAGATAATTCTTTTGATTAAGACGAGTAAATCCTAAACTAGTTCTACCTCCCACTTCCTCACTCATTGTCAAATGATTTCCTTTGTTGTAGTCCGACATCATCTGCTAGATCAATTTGTTGACATTGAAATTGAGATATTTCTCTTTGAGATGCCAACATATGAGTTGTTTATGGTATATGTAAAACATGGTTATGCTCCACCACAAAATCAATAACCATAAAATTTTCACGCATATTCTTTATGCTTAACCTTGATTGACAATTTGTCCTAGTCTCCGATCTCGGATTTATTGTTTAATAATCCCGTTTATGGTTTTCGCAAACCTTCTTTACAACAAACAAACTTGAAAGAAGTAATTGTACCATTTTTATTCTTGTGTGAATATTGTTTCCTCACTCCAAATCCAACTTCTCCACCATAATCAACCAAGAATTTCCAAGCATCTTCAATATTATCAAAAACCATTTCAAGCTTTGGTTTTCAATCTTCTCGCATCTTACATACAAGTCTTGCATATTATTTTATCCAATAAGAAATCAAAACAATCATTTTAGATTTTGTTAAAAAAACCCTTATAGCTAAAGGTTTTAAAAAACGTTTGCGATAAAACAGTATCGACAAATGTCGATATTCATACCGTTATCACCACAATCAGTGTCACGACACGTGTACTGACCAAAATCATGAAAGTCTTTACGCGACCGGGACCGTTTTTAAAACCATGACTAATATATCTCTTTTTATAAGTTCTTATAAAATAATTTCAATAGGTAATTAAAATGTTAGTATCTACATAAATATTTGTAATCATTTAGTTTATTTGAGAGTTGAGGAAAAAAACTAACCTTGTTGATACAATATGAATGATGGAGCCACTTTCTATCTTAAAAATGTGATAAGAAAAATGATGTGTAAGTGTTTTGTTTGAAGTTAAAAAAGGCTATGTGTATTTCTCTCCCTTCTGTACCAATTTTTTTTTTAATATTTTAATCCTTCATACTATATAAACCGTTGGATTTTGGGCTGGAGAGATGCTTGAAGGGAGTAAGGCAGTAGATGATCTTTATCCACAGTAAACCCTCCACCAGAGAAACAATCAAATGTAAATTGAAAAAATAATTTTTATATTACTAGTAACATGAAAGGCAAAGTCAAAATGAGACATAGACAAGCAACAATGGCTCAATTGCTTTAAGGTAAAAAACACAATATGAGTACATAAATCTAACAATTATTCATTTTCGATCCAAACAAGAAAAAATGAATTATTTTATTTGAATGTATACATTTCGAACAACGTCATATCGTCTAGAAAAATTTGTCCCTTCAAATATAGATAATTTCTTTGGAGAAAGTGCACCTCTTTCGCTTGATGGTGTAAAAGATTTTTATTTTTTATTTCTTATGATGGAACCTCTCCAACATGACCGTCGACATCAGTGTCATCTTCATCGTTGTTGACGTTTTCATCATTGTTATTGCAACCGCTTCCGACGGTAACGTCATAATGATTAGACTTGAGGTCATGTTAGTTTTATCGGATCTCACGACGAGCGCCAATTGTAATAGTTAAAAGGTGCAATAGTTGTGCGTGCGTGCGTGTGTGTGTATGTGTGTGTGTGTGTGTGTGTGTGTGTGTGTGTGTGAGAGAGAGAGAGAGAGAGAGAGATAGAAAGAGAGAGAGCTTGATCACAAAGGGATTAAGAGACAATGTATTTTCTCTAGAATTTGGATTGATGTATTTATAGAATACCCATTCGGTATGAACTAGAAAATCAAGATGTGGGTTTCCTCATTTATTGATCAAAAACATGAAAGTGGTGGAATACTCATTCCCTTTTAAATTGTGAGGGTGAAGATTTTACTTTAATTGATATTAATTAAACACCTCATAATCCACGTTTGATAAATGAAATGGGATCATGGATACACACCAGGGCGTCTAAGCCCAACTTCGGGCATCCACACACAATCAAGCGACCAGACCCAACTTTGGGGGTCCAAGCCCAATCGAGCGACAAAACACAATCGGGCAACCAGGCCCAATCGAGCGATCAGGTTCAACTTCGGACATCCAAGCCCAATCGAGCGACCAAACACAATTGAAGAACCATGTCCAATGGAATGACCATATCCACTTAATTCATTTTTGTCATAACCTTTATAGTCCAATAAAGTTATTCTATTGCATATACATATATAAAAAAAAAATCAATTTTATTCAAATTTGCTATAACAATGATTAGATAAATATAGCAATACAATAAATTTAATAAATAAATCAAATTAAAATATTTAATTTTAAAACTAAAAGAAAAAAAGATAAAAATAATTGCAATTTTTATCATATTAATATTTAAAACCTTATTCTTTATTAATTATTTATTACCTATGAATAAATTGCACATCAGGGAAATTCCAAAATTTATTAAAAACATCATAATATAATCTTTAATTCAAACAAAATAAAAATTCCATAACATTGAGACACATGAAATAGGCAAATTCAACTAACCAATGTGAACAATCAAATTCAACTGAAATACCATACCATAAGCCATATACAAATAATGATACCATAAGTCATTACAACACTAACATTGTTATGTTCTCTAGGATTTGTTATTGCTGCACTAGGAAGGGTACCGCGAGCTTGGAGTGAAAGTTGTTGAGCTATCTGCCCTACTTAAACCTCTAAATTCTTGATAAATGATGTAGTGCTTCTTATATCAATCCTATTTTATTCTTAAAATTGAAAATTCAGAACAACCATTTTTTCAAGAGATATCTCCCAACCTACTTTCTTTAGCACAAATGATTGTTAATTTTGTGGATCTAGCGTTAGGTAATGATTGAATTTTTGTTGATGATTTAGATATTGCACTGATGCATGTCTCCTCCCTTGGCGATCTTTCCATAAAAATGTTTTGATGACTTTTCCATCTTGGATTATAAGTATTTGAACAATGATTATTTTGCTTGAGGTAGTTGACTTCTTCCACTCAGTGTAGATGAGTTTCACAATGCATAGCAAAATAAGGACATTCGCAAATTTCACATCCTAAATATTGTGTTTGTTGGACTTGATCTATCTGCAACGTTCCCAAGTTCATGGCCTTTAGTCTCATTCATCTCAATTATAATCTGATATTCTAATTTTCTATTTTGAGTTGTTCATTTCATATCAATGTATCCTTTTGGCTTGCTAGTGCATCTGTCATACAATTCTAGATGCTTATTTGAAGCGATGGCCTAAAAAATACTTTTAATACCAATAATCATTGTAAAGTTGAGTGGTCCACCAATGACTGTATCAATTAATTAATTAGTCTTTAGTTTGAGGCCATTATAAAACATTTGCATATGTTATGTTGATCTAAATTCTTAGTAGGGCATGCAACTAGAGGTTTTTTTTTAATCTTTTGTAAGCATCCCCCAGTTATTCATCTTCCTTTTGTTTGAAGTTGGTGATATTGTATTGCTTCCCGAGGAAAACAGACCCAGGAAAATACACATTAAAAAACGCGCGCGCGCGCGCGTGTGTGTGTATATATATATATATATATATATATATATATATATATATATATATATATATATATATATATATATATATATAT
The DNA here is from genome assembly GCA_022829125.1 of Lathyrus tuberosus. Classification (NCBI taxonomy): domain Eukaryota; kingdom Viridiplantae; phylum Streptophyta; class Magnoliopsida; order Fabales; family Fabaceae; genus Lathyrus; species Lathyrus tuberosus. The sequence continues at coordinate 10,065,689 of JALAZF010000018.1, forward strand.
ATATATATATATATATAACCTCCGTCCTATATTATAAGCAAAAGTTACTTTTTAGATACATTGAATAATTAATGTATCTGACTTATATATAGACCAGATACATTAATTATTTAATGTATCTAAAAAGTAATTTTTGCTTATAATATGGGACGGAGTAGTATATATATATGTGTGGCATGACTATATTTACATGAGTGTGTGACGCACATTTATTATGCCTCAATTTTAGCAATAGTGAAAAAGAATGAAATCTAGAGAATAGTATAACCTATTTGCAGATGGTTGCAAATTCTAGGTTGCCCACTGCATTAGTTTCGATCACTGCATATAAAAACTTAAATAAAACGCTAAAGAATTAATCGAAGTAAAAAATACAATATGTTGAAGTTATATTCTTCAGTGAACTCGCACATAAATTGTTGGTTTAAATAGTTAAATCGTTTAGGTAAGTTAGCGAGTGTTTTTTTTCATTCTTGTATTTTTTTTCTTAAAATAATTTTTGAATGTTAAAATCTTTTTGGTGTTTGTGCAGAAAGTTAAAATCTACATGTAAGAAAGGATCTTTTTGCAAATTTTAACTTTAGAGACAATTACCAAAAGAATTTTAACATTCATAAATTATTTTACAAATATATATATATATATATATATATATATATATAAACAAAAACCAAAAATTCGTTAACTTACACACGATTTAACTATTTAAACCTAAATTGTTTATCTATAGACGACATATTAAAGCTCTAGTTAAGAAAAAGCTAGTTAAGTACCCTATGGAAAGGTTGAGTACATCCTTTATATCATACATACATCAGTAAACGGATCTAGATTGTCTCCTACGGTTTCTCTCATGTGTGCCTTTTATGTGCTTATTTGGTCATTAGATTAATCCAATGTGTGAGAAATAAAAAGGTAAAAGAAATATCAAAGAAAACTACATTAAATGTAAAAGAGGCATAAATTGGAAAAGAAAAAACTCTTGATCTTGTTTTTTCAAGTTTCTATGTGCTCATCATCTTCACCAAATCTCTCATCACTTCTCCACCCTTAAGCATATCCAAGCCCCCTCCTTCGACGTAACATACGACACAAAGAAGACGATTTACGGTGACACAAAGAAGACGATTTACAGTGACACGAGATGATGGCGGCACAAAGACATTGAACCTCATGCCAGATTATCTTGATTGCATTGAGTTCTTGAAATATGACACATATGATGATCGATTTATGGCGACACGAAGACAACGATTTACGACGACACAAAGACGCGATTTATGGCGATTTACTAATTCAGATGAATTTCCTGCATCATCCCAAGTGTCGATGTTAATATGGGGATGAGTTGCATCGTTAGCTTATGTTAAAATAGGGATGAGTTGCATCGTTAGTTTAATCCCAAATCAGTTTCTTGCATCATAAGGGATAAGTTGTTATCAACGTAGAACACGTGTTATTTTGGATGAAACTCAAGCTGACTAAAATTAGTGCAAATAATAAAGCTACTGGTATAAATACTACTCAAAACACATAAAAGTTTCGGCAAAAGGAAGATAGCGACGTACAATGACGACGACGAGATACAACGAAGGCGACCTTAAGTGTTACTACATAGCATTCTGCAGCTAGTTTTTATTGAAGTTATATGTAATAATTTCAAAATGATTTAATGAAATTTTGTTATTCTCATTCTTTGATGGTTATCGATATGAGTTGATTGGTACTGATATGTTATTTATATGAGTTTATTAGTTGTATTTATTTATTTTTTTGCTTTACTGGCGTAATGGTATTGATATAGCACAAATTAAAATACAAATCAAAGTACTGATAACACAAACCAAAGTATAAACCAAAATACTACAAACCAAAATAACACAAACTATTTTGCTTGTATTAAGATAATATATGTGTGTACTTGCATAGCTAGATCATGTACTGATATACAAACCAAATTAGCACAAAATACTACAAACCAAAATTTGTGCTGATATAATACAAACCAAATTGGCATTGATGTGATATAAACCAAAATACTACAAACCAAAATAATACAAATCAAATTAGCACAAATTTTTTTCCTGTACTAATACGTTTGCCACTACTATATGCAATGATATAGTTAGATTTTTGTAGCACTACTATAGTTAAAGCTATAATACCCTAAATGTATATTTTTTTTCATATCTTTATGAATCTATCAATGTTGTGACATCCTCATTAAAGTTTATTTACAATTGCGACGCTTCGCACCTTTTTTGCCTTCTTTTTTTGTGTGAAGCTTTTTGCTTGTGAAGAACCATCATTTATACTTGAAATCTCTTTAAATTTAGAAACAAATTCATCCACTTGGGAGATTCTTCTTAGATTATTTTGAAACTCTCATATTTGCTTGTTTAACTCATTAACAACTTTGCAAAGGAACTTGAATGTTTATAGACTTTTACACGTTTCATTGGCAAACCTACTAAGGAGATGAAATATCTCCTTGTATCATTGTAATGCACGCAGATGAACATCTTCAACCACATTGCTAACACCAACATTAGATAAATTCTCACTTCTCACTAATTTTGTCCACCTTTTTAAGATATAATGTTCGGATATTGATTTGTTATTAATATGAATAAAAAATCATAGACAATGACAACAAAGTTTGCCAAAACTTTCAAACTTATGACAAGAGCAATAAACTAAATTCTTATCCAAATCAAATGAAACTTGCCACTCTTCCATGCAACTCTCCATGACAATAACACAATTGATTAATGATGTTTGTATATTAATACTTTTCATAAAACATGCTTCAAACAACTCATACTCATATTGGAACTGATAAAAAATAGCGGGAGTATAACACTTAGACACTTGTTGTAAGATATTCGAATATGAGTTCTTTAGTCTCATAATCTTTTGACGCGCTTCATATTCACACTTCAGTTTGTTGTGTCCCTTTTCTTCTACAACATCCTCAGAGCGTTTAAATTTTTTGATAATATCCAAGTTCACATTCATAAAATTGTTAGTATCTGCATTCACACTTTCACTAAGTTAAGTACTTCTCATTCCTAATGTAAAAACCTTTTTCATGTAACATGATGCCCATTTTTCCTTTATAGTGTACACTCTTTGCAACCAAGTGTTTTCCTTTACACCATACTTCACAATGAGAGTTCTCCGTTATTCTTCAAAATTTTCTTCGTTGTCATATCCATACATGCACTTCTTGAAGTCACTAAGAAAAAAAGACTCAATTCATTAAATTGCTAAGTGTTTAATGATATTTTTCATCAAATTCCACGTGCACAAGCCATGGTAAGTTTTAGGCATAACCTCACCTAGTGCTTTTGCCATTGCCTGGTCTTAATCAGTAAAAACTATTCCAGACATTTTTTTGCTTATGAGCCTCTAAAAATGTATCAAAAAGCCACTTGTATGACTATATTGTTTCTTCATACAACAATGCAGCCCCAAAAAATATTGCTTTTCGATGGTGATTAAATCCTAAGAACACAACAAGTGGTCTATGTGAACTATTTGTGCAATATGTTGAATCAATATAAATTACACCACCAAAATACTCATAATCAAGGATCATACTTACATCTGTCCAAAACACATTAGTGATTTGATATTCAACATATATTTGATATGCATGATAAAAGGTTGGATTTTCTACCAACTTTCTTTGAAAGCACTGCAATAAATAACCAACTTTCTCGTGTATCATACTCCTCTCTCTCTTTTTTTTCGGAGATAATTCTTTTGATTAAGATGAGTAAATCCCAAACTAGTTCTACCTCCCACTTCCTCACTCATTGTCAAATGATTTCCTTTGTTGTAGTCCGACATCATCTGCTAGATCAATTTGTTGACATTGAAATTGAGATATTTCTCTTTGAGATGCCAACATATGAGTTGTTTATGGTATATGTAAAACATGGTTATGCTCCATCACAAAATCAATAACCATAAAATTTCCACGCATATTCTTTATGCTTAACCTTGATTGACAATTTGTCCTAGTCTCCGATCTCGGATTTATTGTTTAATAATCCCGTTTATGGTTTTCGCAAACCTTCTTTACAACAAACAAACTTGAAAGAAGTAATTGTACCATTTTTATTCTTGTGTGAATATTGTTTCCTCACTCCAAATCTAACTTCTCCACCATAATCAACCAAGAATTTCCAAGCATCTTCAATATTATCAAAAATCATTTCAAGCTTTGGTTTTCAATCTTCTCGCATCTTACATAAAAGTCTTGCATATTATTTTATCCAATAAGAAATCAAAACAGTCATTTTAGATTTTGTTAAAAAAACCATTATAGCTAAAGGTTTTAAAAAACGTTTGCGATAAAACAGTATCGACAAATGTCGATATTCATACCGATATCACGACAATCAGTGTCACGACACGTGTACTGACCAAAATCATGAAAGTCTTTACGCGACCGGGACCGTTTTTAAAACCATGACTAATATATCTCTTTTTATAAGTTCTTATAAAATAACTTCAATAGGTAATTAAAATGTTAGTATCTACATAAATATTTGTAATCATTTAGTTTATTTGAGAGTTGAGGAAAAAAACTAACCTTGTTGACACAATATGAATGGTGGAGCCACTTTCTGTCTTAAAAATGTGATAAGAAAAATGATGTGTAAGTGTTTTGTTTGAAATTAAAAAAGGCTATGTGTATTTCTCTCTCTTCTGTACCAATTTTTTTTTTATATTTTAATCCTTCATACTATATAAACCGTTGGATTTTGGGTTGGAGAGATGCTTGAAGGGAGTAAGGCAGTAGATGATCTTTATCCACAGTAAACCCTCCACCAGAGCAACAATCAAATGTAAATTGAAAAAATAATTTTTATATTACTAGTAACATGAAAGGCAAAGTCAAAATGAGACATAGACAAGCAACAATGGCTCAATTGCTTTAAGGTAAAAAACACAATATGAGTACATAAATCTAACAATTATTCATTTTCGGTCCAAACAAGAAAAAATGAATTATTTTATTTGAATGTATACATTTCGAACAACGTCATATCGTCTAGAAAAATTTGTCCCTTCAAATATAGATAATTTCTTAGGAGAAAGTGCACCTCTTTCGCTTGATGGTGTAAAAGATTTTTATTTTTTATTTTTTATGATGGAACCTCTCCAACATGACCGTCGACATCAGTGTCATCTTCATCGTTGTTGACGTTTTCATCATTGTTATTGCAACCGCTTCCGACGGTAACATCATAATGATTAGACTTGAGGTCATGTTAGTTTTATCGGATCCCACGACGAGCGCCAATTGTAATAGTTAAAAGGTGCAATAGTTGTGCGTGTGTGTGTGTGAGAGAGAGAAAGATATATATATATATATATATATATATATATATATATATAGAGAGAGAGAGAGAGAGAGAAAGAGAGAGAGAGAGAGAGAGAGAGAGAGAGAGAGAGAGAGAGAGCTTGATCACAAAGGGATTAAGAGATAATGTATTTTCTCTAGAATTTGGATTAATGTATTTATAGAATACCCATTGGGTGTGAACTAGAAAATCAAGATTTGGGTTTCCTCATTTATTGATCAAAAACATGAAAGTGGTGGAATACTCATTCCCTTTTAAATTGTGAGGGTGAAGATTTTACTTTAATTGATATTAATTAAACACCTCATAATCCACGTTTGATAAATGAAATGGGATCATGGATACACACAATGGCGTCTAAGCCCAACTTCGGGCATCCACACACAATCAAGCGACCAAGCCCAATCAAACGACCAGACCCAACTTTAAGGGTCCAAGCCCAATCGAGCGACAAAACACAATCGAGCAACTAGGCCCAATCGAGCGATCAGGTTCAACTTCGGACATCCAAGCCCAATCGAGCGACCAAACACAATTGAAGAACCATGTCCAATGGAATGACCATATCCACTTAATTCATTTTTGTCATAACCTTTATAGTCCAATAAAGTTATTCTATTGCATATAAAAAAAAACAATTTTATTTAAATTTGCTATAACAATGATTAGATAAATATAGCAATACAATAAATTTAATAAATAAATCAAATTAAAATATTTAATTTTAAAACTAAAAGAAAAAAAGATAAAAAATAATTGCAATTTTTATCATATTAATATTTAAAACCTTATTCTTTATTAATTATTTATTACTTATGAATAAATTGCACATCAGGGGAATTCCAAAATGTATTAAAAACATCATAATATAATCTTTAATTCAAACAAAATAAGAATTCCATAACATTGAGACACATGAAATAGGCAAATTCAACTAACCAATGTGAACAATCAAAATACCATACCATAAGCCATAAACAAATAATGATATCATTAAAAAATAATAGAAAAAAATTGCGCATCCAGGGAATCGAACCCTGGTCAGTACCGTGGGAGGGTACTATGATACCACTACACCAGATGCGCTTGTGATATCAAATCTCTGATTTTATTTTTTATATAACATATCTTAGTTATTAAACAATTTTTAAATAAAAAATCGTTATTAGTTGGCAGTTACACACGTGTTTCCGTGTTTCCCATTGGACCTCCTTTGTAATGAGGCAGTGACGTGGCATTACTACTCACGTGAGAGAAAAAAAACCCTGTCCTTAGTGGCGCCAGCTAGGAAAAAAAACCGAGGTTGAATTGAGTTGAATCTGTTCATGTTTTTTTTTTCTTCTTCGCGTAAAAAACCTAATCAAATCCTCTGAATTGGAGTGAGTGAAAGAGTGAGGGGAAAATCATTCATCTTCCCCGATCCCAATTCCCATTCATCAATTTCTCATCTTTCCACTTTCTTTCCCCTTTCTCGTCTTTCTCTCAGGTACGTTATTCCCAATTCTTGATCTCCATATCCAAAACCCTAATTCTTTTATCCAATTTCAATTCTTTTTAAATCTATTTGTCTTTTATGCAGATGGAATTCCAATTCAGAGGGGTTTCAACGGGTTTCTGCAATTTTTGATAAATAAATATATTTTCTTGATTTTTTTTATGCTGTAAATTTTGTAACCTTTTATCTCTTGATAGTTGTTGATTCTGGGTTTGGGGTTTTCTTCTTTTTTTTTTTTGTTGTAAGTGTTTTGTTATTTTCAATGGCTAATAACCCAACACAACCTAATGTTGGGTTCATCCCTTCAAACCCTGACAAGACTTCAATTACCCCTCCTCCTAGATTTCCTCCACCGTTGTTACATTTACAGAAAGATCAAGGCTCTCCTCATTCCAATGCTGCATCACCTGCCAATGGTGCTGTTGCTACTGGAAGTCCAGTTCCTCACTTGAGTACTCCTCCTGGACCGCCTGTTTTTACGTCGCCGGTTAGGCCGGCGGCTGTTCCGTTTCGAACATCGCCTGCTTCGCCTCAGCCGCCTGCTCTTTCTTCCGCCTCGTCTTTGCCAACATCGTCGCCGCCTCAATACTCGAATGGATCGTTTGACTTGCAGCCCCAAGTTTCTGATAGCATTGGGGATCATGTTTCACTTGGGGAGCCATCCTTTGTACTTTTTTCAGCTCATAAGGTGAGTTCTGATTTACATTAAAGCATGTTTGTATTTACTTTTTTGAACTTAACATAAGTAATTGCGAGATTTTTCAGCTTACTTATTTATTCTTTGTTATTGAAATATCTTACACATTGCACTTAATATAATAAGAGCTTATGCGATAACTACTTAATTAAACTGTTTATTTGAACATGAACATAATTCATAATCATGACATGGAGTCTTACATTGAATTACTATTTGATTAGGTATTGAAGCAGAAGAAACAGGCTAATGTACCAAGTTTGGGTTTTGGGGCATTGGTCTCTCCTGGGAGGGAGGTGTCGACAGGCCCCCAGGTAATACAGCGTGATCCCCATCGCTGTCAGAGCTGTGGGGCATATGCAAATAAATATTGCAACATATTGCTTGGATCAGGGCAGTGGCAGTGTGTTATATGTCGAAAACTGAATGGGAGTGACGGTGAGTACATTGCACATAACAAGGAAGATCTTCACAGATTTCCAGAACTAGCTTCACCAATGGTTGACTTTGTACAAACGGGGACCAAGAGACCTGGTTTTGTTCCAGTTTCAGATTCCAGAATGACCGCACCAGTAGTTCTTGTAATAGATGAATGTTTAGATGAACCTCACTTACACCATCTTCAGAGCTCTTTGCATGCATTTGTTGATTCTCTCCCCCCGACAACAAGATTAGGAATTATACTATATGGCCGTACGGTATCAGTGTATGACTTTTCAGAAGAGTCGGTTGCATCTGCTGACGTGCTTCCCGGGGACAAGTCAGCAAGTCAGGAATCTTTGAAAACTTTGATTTATGGTACCGGTATATATTTATCACCCATGCATGCTTCACTGGCTGTAGCACATTCCGTGTTTTCATCATTGAGGCCATATAAGTTGAATGTACCGGAAGCTTCCAGAGATCGGTGCCTAGGAACTGCGGTTGAGGTTGCTCTTGCTATAATTCAGGGCCCATCTGCTGATCTGTCCCGAGGGGTAGTCAAAAGGTCAGGGGGCAATAGTAGAATTATTGTTTGTGCTGGTGGACCAAACACTTATGGGCCTGGATCTGTTCCTCATTCTTTCAACCACCCTAATTATCCGTATATGGAAAAGACTGCATTAAAATGGATGGAGAATTTAGGTCGCGAGGCTCATCGACACAATATATTGGTTGATATTTTATGTGCTGGAACATGCCCTGTAAGAGTTCCTATCTTACATCCTCTTGCAAAAGCATCAGGTGGAGTTTTGGTTCTTCATGATGATTTTGGAGAAGCTTTTGGTGTTAATTTACAAAGGGCATCTTCCAGATCAGCAGGCTCCCATGGATTGTTAGAGTTGCGGACATCAGATGATATTCTCATTACACAAGTGGTGGGTCCAGGGGAAGAGTCACACGTAGACACCCATGAAACATTTAAAAATGACACCGCTCTTTATATTCAAATGCTAAGTGTTGAAGAGACACAAAGCTTTTCTCTCTCCATGGAAACCAAAGGAGATATCAAAAGCGATTTTGTCTTTTTCCAGTTTGCAATTCAGTATTCAAATGTGTATCAGGCTGATGTTTCAAGGGTTGTTACTGTTAGATTGCCTACAGTAGACAGTGTTTCGGGATATCTCGAGAGTGTTCAGGATGAAGTTGCTGCAGTCCTCATTGCAAAGAGAACTCTGTTGCGAGCGAAAAACCAATCTGTTGCCGTTGAGATGCGGAAAACAATAGATGAAAGAATCAAGGATATTGGTCTAAAGTTTGGCACCCAATTACCCAAATCAAAACTCCATTGCTTCCCAAAAGAGCTGTCTCTCTTACCGGAGCTCCTTTTCCATCTCAGGAGAGGGCCACTATTGGGATGTATTATTGGCCATGAAGATGAGAGGTCTGTGCTGAGGAACCTATTTCTAAATGCATCTTTTGATCTATCGCTCAGAATGGTGGCTCCTCGTTGTCTGATGCACAGGGAGGGGGGGACTTTTGAGGAGCTACCGGCTTATGATCTTGCTATGCAGTCTGATACTGCTGTTGTACTTGATCATGGCACTGATGTCTTTATTTGGCTGGTATGCCTCCTCTTATCTTTTCCAGCATTAAGTTTTCTTAGTTGACCATGTGGATGAATTCTTGCAACCATTGTCATTTCATGGTTTAGAGGTTATTGTTGAGTAATAATCTAAATCAATTATACTGCATTTGCTATCCTGCCAGCAAATTGTTCAATTGTTTTTAAACTTGCTCCCTGTTGTTTAACTTCTATTGGTAATGGACTTGAAATGTCATTGCATTATAGAATATAGAAACCGTAGTTGGTCTGGTCACAGTTGTTAATAATGTGCAGTATTGAGTGGTGCAATAGGTTAGAGTCACAGACAGTGGCACATGGGTGATGTCTTACTTGTTTCTCATCTTCATCTTCCTTTCTTCTCTTGTTCTTTTGAATGGGAAAACCACCTTTTTTTTTGTCACCATGCCAGCTATTGCCATTCTTGCAGCAATTTTGGCCGGTTACAGATGGTTAACTGATGGTGTTGCAATCTACAAGATCTCCATATTCTTAGTCTTTTGACCAAGAATGTGCAAAATGTCGAACTTTTTAGTAGTTAATTCTTGATAAATTTTTATGTTTGAGAAACTTTTATGCTTAAGTTTTTGATGTTGCTTTTGTACATTTGAAGCATTTGGTTTTTGGATGATTGTTGGAACCAACGGGACTTTTTATATATTTTAAATATGAGTGTATTTTATTTTATCATATAGACTCGTTACTTTACTTGAGTATTGTTGTTCTTTGTTATTTTTCTTATGTTAAAATGTGCTGATTGCCATAAATAACCGTGGTTCTGGTGGAATGGCTTTTCTAGCCATAGGGGCATTGTATGAAGATTTTAGTTATTTGTTTTATTTCCTGTGATACTGAGATTGTTAGTTTTTTCTGATGTGGATAGAGAAGAGAGGATGGGTCTGTATGTTTCTTGTTCGTATACTATAGAGTGTTTACACGTATTTTCCTAATATTTTATGGATGGATCTTCTAGGGTGCTGAACTTGTAGCCGATGAAGGAAAAAGTGCCGCCGCTTTGGCTGCATGCAGGACATTGGCTGAAGAGTTGACTGAGTTCCGTTTTCCAGCTCCTCGCATCCTTGCATTCAAGGTTAATTTTCTTCTTTACTCTTCGTTCTCTGTGCCATCTTCTGCTTGTAAAGAAAACTATATAACACAGTTTACATTTGAAAACAGGAGGGTAGCTCGCAGGCTCGATATTTTGTCTCTCGTCTCATACCAGCTCACAAGGATCCACCTTATGAGCAGGTGAACAACACTAATACCTTCAATGTGCGAAACTCCAAATGTGTTAAATAAATCACCCATATACTGAATGATGTTTTTTTTTTTTGCAGGAGGCAAGGTTCCCACAACTTAGGACATTAACATCAGAACAGCGAACAAGGCTGAAAAGCAATTTTGTTCACTTTGACGATCCGAGTTTTTGTGAATGGATGCGAAGTTTGAAGACCGTGCCACCACAACTGAGTTGATGACCAGTAGTCTGTCTGCAATCGGCGATATGGTGGTTTTATTTATAAAACCCTGAAGAGGTCTTGGTGAAGCCAAGTTTGTTTGCATCTTATGTGGAATACATAGCTAGAGTGAAATCTTGCAGATATCCTAAAACTCTTTTGATTCGGAGCCTCTCCCATTCATTTTGTTCACGTCTGAGAAACATCCGCAAAGGTGCAAGTTGCACTTAGAAAAAAAAGTCTTTTGTTTTTGGTTTTATTATTTGGGGATGACCCTTCGGCAGGATTTTTCACAATTTACATGACCTCAGTTTGATATGTTACCATAGAGCAATAAATGATTTCCCTTTATTTATTTTTATTTATAGCAGTGCCTGTTGGTTATCTTTTTTCTTTTTCTCTTTCGTCATGGTCACATGGAAAATGTTCTATTTTAATTTATAAATTTGTAAAATTGCTTTTGTTTTGTTCTTTCATGTAATAGTTTTCATGCAATCAAAATTTTAGTTATGTTATTTAAATGGGTAGGAGTGGTTAGCGAAAATATAGTTGATTTTATTTTCATGTAATTTCAAAACAGCTTTCATTAAAACTCCAAATTAAAGAAATTTTTAAATTTATGTTTTTTTTTTTAAAGCTAAGTCACCAATCATTGCTAATCAACACTGGTCACCACCACAATGACGTTCATTATGTTGAGAAATAAGTGTGAGTTGTATTGAGAAATAAATATGAGTTGTAAGTTCTACGTTGTTTAGAAAAGTTGAGGTTGAGTATTTTATAAGTAAGAAGATTCATACATTTATCATCTTAAGATTTTTGGTAAATATATGGTGTCTAGAGCTGTCAAATTAAGGGGCTGGAGCCTAATTTTTAAGACCCTAAAAATATAGGGGGTCTAAAATTTTAAAGAAAAATGAATCATAAAATAAGTAGGTTTCCTAAACTAATGACCCCTAAAACTTAAGAAGGACCTCAAGGCCCCAACATTTTTAAAAAGTTAACTTTGTTTTTTCAAAAAAATGATTTTTTTTCATAAAAAATTAAAATTTTTTATTTAAAAAAAACCATTTTTTTATTTTAAAAAAAATCAGATTTTTTTGAAAAAAAATTAATCTTTTTTTCATTTTTGAAAAAATCGACTCGTTTTAACTTTTGAAAAAAAATCAAATTTTTTTATTTTAAAAAAAAATTGACTTTTTTATTTCAATTTTTTTATTTTCCAAAAAATGACTTTTTTCGGAAAAAAATTGGTTTTTTTTATTTTCGAAAAAATCGTTTTTTTTCTAAAAAATCGACTTTTTTTTTTCAAAATTATTTTTAAAATTAATTTTCAAAAATATTTATTTTTTAAAAAAGAATAATTAAAAAAATGAAAAATATTTTGTTTCAATCTAATTAGATTTTGAGTCATTTCCTTAGGCCCCATAAAAAGTAAAAATATGAGAGGGCTTAAAAATAAGGGGCAAAAAAAATATTTATGTAATAAGGGGCCTAAAAAAAGGGGCTAAGTAGGGGGCCTAAACATTAGGGATTTGTTATATAGGGCTTTTTTGACCCCTCTAATGGTGGCTCTCTCATTTGTTTGGGTGAGTCTTTGACCTTTAGGTTAGTTTTTGATCCAATGTGAATGTTTCTCCCTCATGATGACTTATCAATGATATGAGAGTCTGGTTTGAGTAAGGGACTAATTCTTTGTGTTGAAAGTCTTCCTAACATGGTGGTCAGACCGTGTGTTCCATTGTAGTGTCCATGATGAGTAAGGGTGTCTGTCAACGACGGTATAAGTATGTGGATGAAAAAAACTTTCGCTTGAGGGGGAGCATAGTGGATGGACTCACTAAAGGGAGAATTATAAAGAAACAAGTGTGATTTGTGTTGAGAAACAAATGTGAGTTTTAACTTCCACATTGCTTAGAAAAGTGGAGGTTGAGGACTTTATAAGTAAGAGGACCCGTACACCTATCACCTTGAGATTTTGGATGAATATGTGGTCTCTCTCTCACTTGTTTGGGTGAATCTTTGACCTTTAGGTGAGTGTTCGACCCAATGTGAATGTTTTTCCCTCGTGATGACCTGTCAATGGTATGAGAGCTTGGTTTGAGTAAGGGAGCAACTTCTTGTGTCGAAAGTCTTCCTGACATGGTGGTCATGCGACGTGTTTTGTTGTAGTACCCATGACGAGTAAGGGTGTGTTAACTGCAGCACAAGTATGTGGATGAAAGAGCTTCCGCTTGAGGGGGAGCATAGTGGATGGACTCACGCTTGAATGGGAGATTGTTGAGAAATAAATGTGAGTTGTATTGAGAAATAAGTGTGAGTTTTAAGTCTCACATTACTTAGAAAAATGGAGGTTGTACATTTTATAAGTAAGGGGACCCATACACCTATCACATTGAGGTTTTGGGTGAATATGTGGTGTCTTTCTCATTTGCTTGGATGAGTGTTTGGCCTTTAGGTGTGTTTGACCCAATATGAATGCTTCCTCCTCATGATGACCTATCACATAAATGATCAGTCTTACATGACAACTGTAACACCCTTTTCTACCCCCAAATAATGTTGCAGCAGAAACAACTCATATATCAGAGTAAGGCATAAAAATTCCCTCAAAGGGTGCACATTTCTCATTTAATTCAAAATAAATACAATTGCCCTATAAACAAAGGGTCTTCCTCAAATCAAATCAAAAGCCTTCACATGGCAGCGGAACTCAAACTTTCAATTAAAAGGTTTTCAGCAAAATATCATAATAATCAAATAACACCATATCATCAAATAACAACAAAATAGGGAAGACAACATAGTTTGACTCAAAGGACCACAGCCCGATGTTACACTATCAGAGCAAGACCCTCTAAATCGACCAAAAGCAATTAAACTTCAAGGTCCTCGAAAGCATCCAAAGTTAAACCTGATCACCTCACGTTACCCACGTGGAGGCAACATTCAAACAGGCAGGGTGAGTAATCACAATTCAATATAAGTCATATAAAGAAAAGACATTACCAGGGCAACAGTTGTTTTTATCAAATACTACAACAACTCACCCCAAAACATCATATAAAACATCACATCACCAACATCACTCATATGCAATCATGCAATGCCACCAAGAATGAAATGCAACGTCATAAAAATGCATGTGGTACCAAATCGTCATAATAATGGACACTAGGCCACCAACCCTCCACAAGGGAGCACGTCACAAAACACTTCAATCCGCACAATGGGATTGAAGCCACCACTGGACCGAAGTCCTAACATCGTCACTGGACCGAAGTCCTAACATCGTCAATAAACTGAAGTATAAATGCTATGAATGCATGATGCACAACGTCATAATCATCATCATCAACAAAAATCATTACGTGCATCATCGTTCCTCAAACTCACATATTCTCCATATCATTAAATACGTCATCAAAACATCATTAGTATTCATTTCATAACCATCAATATAACTCATGGGAATTCACATCAAAATAGTCATGTATCATCGTCATAAAATCATCAACACATCTCATAGTAGTTCACATCATCAATTGTCCATCAAACATCACATATACGCAGCTCATAACGTCAAGATACATCATGGTCATTCATATCATCAATTAATCATCAATTAAACATCATAATGTGCATCATCATTCATCCACAAAAGTCATCACTTATTTCATCATTCATCAAAACCTCATGTTAATCATATCATCATGTACATCGTCAAAATATCATGATTCATCATCGTCAAATCATCAATATGCGCATCAAGATAGTCATGGAAAATCATCAATATACTCATGGTACTTCACATCGTCATTTTATCATCAAACATCACACATGAACATCTAATAATCATCAATAACATCATATCATCATCTAATCACGAGACATCACATGTATGGACATCTCGCGATACATCCATCATATCAGGTCATCATTTTCATCACTAAATAATCATCATATAACACGTCAACACATAGCAACAATTCACAGCAACATCACAACCTTAATATAGTACACAATAGATATTTTCCATGAGTTTTAAATCAATAAAAATAATATTTTTCCGTCCCAAGTTGCGCTAAGCGCGCCTCACCCGCGCTAAGCGCGCTACTCACTGCCTCGAGGAGGCGAAATTTCTCCACACCGCGCTAAGCGGGCTCTGCGATTTTGGCAGAAAAACCCTGCGATAACAGCACTTCTCCATCTGCGATTCAACACTCCTAAACCAGATTTTATCCTTAAATTACCACAGATTATGTTATTATAACTTATAACTATCACATACACGTCAATAACAACAATCATCACATAGCAAATCATCAAAATCCATCATCCCTAACCTCCAATTCCTAGGTTTTTCCCCAAAACCCCAATTACCCACCAACACCTAATCTTTATATCAAAAATATTGCAAAGTGATACTCCCCATACCTTAGAGTTTTGCTTCTTTCGATCTTTTCTTGAAGTTTCACCATAATTCATCTATGCCCTAGCCTCCTCCACTCTTCTTGTGTTCTTCAGAGCACTCTTTTCTTTCTTTCAACCAGAATAACACGAATAATGAAAAATCCCCTCACTATTCCTTGTTTTAACTCAAAATACCCCTAAATATGCTCTTCCCATCTCACCCTCACTAATTCTCCTCAAATGTCCACTTTACCCTTAATTCCTCTAATATTATTTAAAATAAATAATAATACATTATATTCCATAACATATACTATTATTTAATTAAATAATCAAAACTTCACAAAAACACCGACATCGACACGAAACACCAAAATTCACAGAAATTCACGAATATAATATTTAAATAAATTAAATAATATTCTTACGAAATTTGGGGCGTTACAACTCTCCCTCACTTAAAGAAATTTCACCCTCGAAAATTACCTCAAGGAAAGAGAGTCGGATACGACTCCCTCATCTGATCTTCACGTTCCTAAGTCCAACTCTCGCCAGCTGGTCCACCCCACAACACCTTCACCAAAGCTATGTCTTTACCCCATAATAGCTTCCCCAGTCAGCTATCCCTAACTTGTGCATCATCCATCTGAATCACATGCGACGGATCCAGAATGTACTTCCTCAATTAAGACACATGGAACACGACATGCAAATTCGCAAGTGACGGTGGTAAAGCAATTCGATAGGCTACCTCTCCTATCCTCTGCGATATCTGATATGGACCAACAAAATGGAGTGAGCTTCCTAGACTTCAAAGCTCGACCCACACCAGTCACTGGAGTCACTCTCAAAAACACGTGATCTCCCTCTTGGAAGTCAAGTGTTTTCCTCCTCTTATCATGGTAACTCTTCTAACGACTCTGCGAAGCTTTCATTCTTTCTTGGATCATCTTAATCTTCTCAGTCGTCTCTTGCATAATTTCAGGTCCGAGTACAACATTCTCGCCCGACTCATACCAACATAAAGGAGTCCTACACCTTCTCCCATACAAAGCTTCGTAGGGTGCCATTCCAATACTAGCATGAAAACTATTATTGTACGTGAACTCAATCAACGGTAAATGGCTATCCCACGATCCTCCATGATCCAACACACAAGCCCTCAGTAAATCCTCTAAAGATTGGATAGTCTTTTCTGCCTGACCGTCCGTCTGCGGATGATAGGCAGAACTCATCCTCAACTTAGTACCCAAAGCATTTTGCAAACTCTTCCAAAACCTCGATGTAAACCTCAGATCTTTATCCGACACAATACTCGAAGGTACCCCATGTAACTTCACAATCTCATCGATGTACATCTCGGCTAGCTTCTGCATGGAATGATTAATCTCCATCGGCAAGAAATGAGCCGACTTAGTCAATCTATCCACGATCACCCAAATTGAATCATTTCCCTTAGCAGTCTTCGGCAATCCCACCACGAAACCCATGGAAATACTATCCCACTTCCATTCTGGAATCCTCAACGGCTGCATCTTACCTAAAGGCTTCTGATGCCTAACTTTCGACTTCTGGCAAGTCAAACACGCATAAACAAACTCCGCAACATCCTTCTTCATATTTGGCCACCAAAACAACTTCTTCAGATCCTGGTACATCTTCGTAGCACCGGGATGAATGCTCAACCTACTTCGATGTCCTTCTTCTAGAATACTCTTCTTGATTTCTGGAACATCTGGAACACACACTCTGTCTCGAAACCTCATCACACCATTCTCATCAATCCGGAAGTCACCTCTGTGACCTTGGTTAATCAAAGTCAATTGGTCAACCAACTTTAAATCGAATTGTTGTCCCACTCTGATTTCTTCCAGAATGCTACTAGTCAACCTCAATATTCCCAACTTCACACTGTCAGGAGTCGCTTCACATACCAAACTCAAATCTCTGAATTTCTCAATTAATTCCAATTCTTTCACCATAAGCATCGACATATGCAATGACTTTCTGATCAACGTATCGGCCACTACATTTGCTTTGCCCGGATGATAACTCAAATCAAAATCGAAATCCTTCAACAGCTCTAACCACCTCCCCTGCCCCATATTCAAGTCCTTCTGATTAAATAAGTACTCCAGACTCTTATGATCACTGAACACCTCAAATTTAGAGCCAAACAGATAATGTCTCCAAATCTTCAACACAAACACCACCGCGACTAATTCCAAGTCATGCGCAGGATAATTCCTCTCATGAACTCGTAATTGTCTCGAAGCATAGGCAACAACTTATCTATTTTGCATCAATAATCCACTAAGACCCATCTTCGATGCATCACAATAAACCACAAAAGATTCACTCGGATTAGGCAAAATTAACACGGGAGCAGTAGTCAATCTCTTCTTCAATTCCACGAAACTCTCTTCACAAGCCACATCCCACACAAAAGCTTGACCCTTTCGAGTCAACTGAGTCAAAGGTAATGCCAACTTAGAAAAACCTTTAATAAACTTGTGGTAATAACCCGCTAATCCCAGAAACTCCGTATCTCAGTAGCAAACTTCGGGGTCTCCCACTGTAACACGACATCAATCTTAGAAGGATCAACAGCAATCCCGCCACTTAAAATCACATGGCCAAGGAAACTCACTTGCTTTAACCTGAACTCACACTTCGACAGCTTTGCATACAACTTCTTCTCTTTCAACACTTGTAACACAGTCCTCCAATGCTCGGCATGTTCTTCTTCGGATCTAGAATATATCAAGATGTCATCGATAAACACCACCACATCTTATCCAAATACTCATGGAAAATCTGATTCATATACTCCATGAACACACCAGGTGCATTAGATACACTAAACGACATCACAGTGTATTCATAGCGTCCATACCTCATCCTAAAAGCCGTCTTCGGAATATCATCAGGCTTAACTCGAATCTGATGATAACCAAACCTCAAATCAATCTTGCTAAACACACAAGCGCCCACCAATTGATCCATCAAATCATCAATCGTCGGAAGCAGACACTTATTCTAGATCGTCACTTTATTCACATGTTTAAAATCCGCACACAACCTCATAATACCATCGTTCTTCTTCACCGACATCACAGGGGCACCTCACGGGGAAGCACTCGGTCGAAGAACTTCCTCTCAATCAATTCTTCTAGCTATTCCTTCAATTCACTTATTCAGGAACATACATTCCATATGCAATCACCGACATCAAGCTTGCATCGAGTACCAGGTTGATAGCAATTTACACTCCACACTACAGTGGTAAATCACTGGTATCTCACGGGAACACTTCCAAATAGTCACACACCATCACTTCCCTTATGCCTTCCAATAGTCCAACATCATAACACCTTTGCACCATCTTTCACAGACTCACCCACTTTCTTCACAGAACAAACAACTCTTCATGTTCATTGAAATTAGATTCAGGTGATTGTCAGGAATTACACACCACCGGCATATCACTAGTCGTCACACTGTCCTCTATCCCTAAAAAAGAAGACATCAACAATACCTGGTCGTTCTCCTCCAGATATCCCAACTTGACCGACAGGCAAGAAACCCTAATTCGCCACCTCTTCAAATCTAATAGTCTGCATCGACTCATCAAAACAATCCACAAGCACTCGACTTAACCCCAATAATTCACTGCGCACACTACTCAAGTTCGCAAGACACGTCTATCCCACCTAACATGATCCCGTCTATTATCAACAAGAGATTAAGGGTGATCAGTTCCTCAATTTGTCAATAACAGCCGATATCATGAGGCGGTATAAACTATCTTTACCAACTATCGTAGCGTCCAACACCACCTTTAGCCATCGTTCCACACTCGAAGCACCTTGGAGAATCACCATCTTCTCCCCCACTTGTTTCATTCCCAACCTGCAAATGGAAAACAAAACAAGTATTGACAGTGTTTTCACACACATGTCGCACACTAGGTGATCGTACCTGGATCAGACAGTATTTGGTGGCCAACAACGTCTTGTGGACTTCAGCTCCGGTGCGGTGGAAAGACGGCGGGGGTGGGGGGGTACCTGAAAGGTACTCTGACACTCAAGTAAGGCAAAGGTCAAGTAAAAGCAAGTACAAGATTAGAGTGTAAAAGAGTGTGTAACCTGACCCTCTCAAGTGAGAGGGTATTTATAGAGAGCCCCCAGCGCGGGGCCAACGGTCACTAGCACTGGGCTGGATTGCCAGGCCCAATCCAAGTAACTGCCAGGGTTTACATGGCGTAGTGAAGACCAGCACGTGGTCTTCACCCTGGGGTAACCGTTCCTAGATCTCCGGAATTAGGGCAGACCGATTACATCGGGAGTGGGCGGTTACATGAGAATGTGTCCTCGCGAGGAGGAGTCTTACGTGTCGGGGAGAGACGTGTCCTCGCGGGGAAGAACTTATGTGCAGGAGGAGAAGGCTCCTCGGGGGAGGAGAACCTGAGTGTCGGGGAGGATCGAGGCCGGGGAGGCTTAGCGCCCTGCCCGACGCTCTATACCATGCGTGTGTCCGACAATGTTGAGAGGGCATGTGCCCGACATTGGTCGTGTGTTGAAACAGTATTAGGGGGTGTTTTTATTGTCTCCACAGGGATTGTCGATATTAGATGCTTGTCGTTTAATAGTCAGAATGTTTTAAGTTCACAAGTTTTAAATGGTTCTCGATTCCGGTTAACATTAATTGGTAGCAAAGAGTAAATTTGTGGCAAAAAGTTTGTAAGGTTTTTAGAAAAGAATGTCAAGGTTAGGTTTCGCTAATCCTTTACATATATATTCGATTAATCACGCATATGAACTTAGTTTCCGACCAATACACCCGCGTATCCTCCCGACTAAGTTTATGTCTAAAGTAAAGTCGCGAGTATCATTATTTAGACCGTTAGATGATGTCTCACGCTAACAATCGAAACAACAATAGTTAAGATCAACACAAAGCGAATAACAAATCCCAAATCTATGTCTAGAGTTTGGTTTTTAAGAGATGAAATTATTAGGTCATGATTTGTAGAATCTATGTCTAGAGCAATACAAACCACACATAAAGCATTAAGAGCAAATAACTTCATCTATATTGATCAATAACTTTGTTCATATACAAACGATCAAAAGAAATACATATTATCAGGATCAACTACATCTAACCTCAACACAAGAGTGTTTAGCTACTCATTATCATGGTAGCTTGGATGACAAGTTTCAAGAGGAGATGAATGAACATCTACGTCGAATAATCGAGAATGGATGTGACTTCAGCTTCTCTAGGTGAAAATTCACTCTTGGATGATCAAAAGACAGAAAACTATGTTTTTGGGTGAAAAAGAGCAAAAGATCTTTTCAAGAAAAGTGAAAAATCAATTTATACAACACATAAACTCAGCAGCCTTCACCTAGCGAAGGAATCATTCGCCTAGCGAATGTATTAAAACATGCCACTTTAAGTGCCTCAGACTTAAACCGCCCACAAAAGTTATCGCAGGTTCGCTAGGCGAACAAAATCATTCGCGAAGCGAGCATTCGCCAAAACCTTCGCCCCAGCGAATTTTGGGTCCTTTCGCCCCTGCAACTTTCTGCCACTCTTCGCTGGAAGCTTTGCCTAGCGAGCAAAGCAGCGAACCTTCGCTGGCTCCCTCGCCACAGAGAATTTACCCTTTTTTCCTACTGAAACTTTCTGCCACTCTTCGTTGGAACACTCGCCAACGTTCGCTAGGCGAGACTTCGCTGGTGACTTCGCCAGGACTCGCCTAGCGAATCCTGCTGTTACTTTCTTGCTTCTATGGCAACTTGCATTCACTCCTTGTGTATTACATTCTTGATCATTTCATGCCTATTTCTGCACACTAGCACACAAATTACAAGCACCACAAGTATATTCCAATGTTTGAAGAACAACACAAATCACCACTCAAATCACCAAGTTAAACATGGAAAGTAATGAAAAATGCCAAGTATTGAATACAAATATATAACATGTTTGACATCTAACAAACTCTCCCCAACTAACTCTTTGTTTGTCCTCAAGCAAAGTATGCCTCTCAAGAGGATTTGCTCGAGCATTTAATTCATCCCAAGACAAGAGAAACGGCTCAAATAAACAACAATCACAACAAAGCAACAATTACATAATCCAAGAACTTACAATGTAAAAGAACTTGAATCTTAAACAGCTTTCAAACAATGTTTCAAGAGACAACTAACTCATCATGCACATGTCATTCTAACACTCCTCTTCGAAAAAGGATTGAAGGAAAACGCACATACAAGCACGGGACAATTACACTCAAATGACAAATGATGCAAATACTAAGCAATTCATACAATATCTCAATGATCACAAAAAAAATCATGGAAGCAAAAGATCACTAAGGACTTCAAGGTTGGAGCTTGGTCGGGTAAACAAAAAGGGATATTTCTAACGGTCATTGAAACGAAATTGCCGATGCAAAAGAACATTCACTAAACAAGGTATTCACAACATCTCAACTTTATTCACCAATTTTTTTCTTTATCACACCTTCTCAAACTACCGTGCACAATTATTGAATCTATTTTTCTCATTCAAGCAAGCATTTTCTCATTTGTACACACATATTCACAACTCTTCTCTTTTCATGCTTGCTTGAATTTTTTCAAAATTTTGAGTAATTCACCAATCTTCTTTTCATTCTCCCCAACTTATTTTCGACTCAACCTAAAGTGAATGTTCCTTGCTTTTTAAGGCAAGGGAGTTAATTAAAACAAAAGTTCAAAGGTTCAAGAAGAAAACATTTTAGAAGCTCTCAAAAATTCAATGATGAACTCGACTTTTCAAATATGTACAACCCAAAGTTCATCACTAAAAGAGATCTACAAATTTGGGCACAAAGGGGCTGCAAATTCTCGCTACTCACAGGTAAATTACTGTATAGAAATGGTTGTGCTCAATATCAACAACTGCCTTGATCATGTCTAAGACTTCCATAAAATCACATACATCACAAGATAAGGCATGAATTAAAAGTATAAAACAAAATTTATCATCAATCCAAAGCATATAGTATAACATGGAGATTTCTCACTTTTGTGATTTTTGGACCTAAATGACACAAGCATTCAAAGAGAGTTGTAACACGAAACAACATTTTCAATTGTACAAAGACACAAATTCTACTACACTCTAAATTCTAGAACTAGGTAACAATGTACCTTGCCACAACAATATGCTTAAAGTACTATCATAGCCATCCCATTTTGGAGGAATCTTCTTTTAAGATCAAGAATCACCAACCTAAACTTCCAAAGTTCCATCAACAAAAGAAAGAAACATTAAATATTCACAAGCATACCAACATAAAACAAGAAAAGACATATTAACATTCAAAGAGTTGAGCATTCGTAAACTGAAGAACTCAACACTTAATAATAATTAAAACTCGAAATATTAGTAAAATAAAAAACATAAATTTTTTTCTGAAAACTTCAAATACTAATACTAATAATAATAGCAATGTACTGGTGTGAACACACCTACAGAGTCAAAAGTACCAACAAAGGGTACATAAACATCATACAACCAAAAATAATCTAACACAGTGGATAAAGTACATCACTACTAAACTGAAATAAAACCAAATACAATAAAACATGATAAAACTTCACTTTGTAGCACAAAGGAAATACAAAAGTCTGAAATCACAACATTAGTCCTCATCGGACACCTCAATCTCCTTAGAACCGCCAGCAGAACCAGTCGCCTCCTCATCATCATCATCACCAACAATCTCCTCACCAACCTCTTCATCCTCAGCAGCATCATCTTCACCCCCTCCAAAAATTGGCCTGCCCTCAGGCCAACCAGCATGTGCTAGGAACTGCTCCTTAGACATCATCGAGTGCTCAGTGGCAGGGTCGCAAATCTGCAACTGGAGTACCTGCATAGAATCATGAAGGTCAGTCATGGCGTGCTGTGAAGCCGCCATCCAATCCCAGTTGTATTGACAAATCTCCTGCTGGAAAGGATAAAAGGCCGGTGATGCTGATCCAGAAACTCCATCATCCCCTGCGCTAGCATCAGTACCAACACCAGAAGATTCTCCAATGGCCCCTCTGGGCTTACAAAACTTATCCACATATATGTCATCTATCGCTGACGAAATCGTGACCTGCCTGCGGACTGGTATATCAACTCCAGCATGAGCACACAAACACATGATGAGACACGGAAAAGCGAGCGGGGCATTCTTGCGAGCCGCAGTACCTCCAAGACCACTTAGAACAATGGCCTTGATCTCATCCGCAATTATGCGGGCCACGTCAATCTGTGCATTCGTCTGAATGCTATGAATAAGATGAGCCAAAGGTATAGGGATGGTGCTATGATGTGACCTGGGCGAGATGTTGGTAAGCACAAAAAGCAAGATGAGTTGGACCAATGGCTGCATATCCACCCTTCAGAATCTAATTGCAACCCCGGACGAGTTACGCTCAACATCTTTACCCGGAAGGAGTAAATCACGGGTCATCTGTGGAATGTCACAGTGAAGATGCAGGTCCCGATGATAAGCATCTAACTGACTACCGGCCAATGGTAACGGATCACCTAGAACCGTATTAATCGTCCTCCTGTCAAATCTCATAACATCCCCCTCACAAGAGAGGTCCAGCTAAAACGCTCCCCATCATCGGGAAGTGCATTTGTGTAAAACTCCCGGACAATTTCTGCATTATACCCATCCAAAGGTGTCATCAAACAACCCCACTTCTTTTCCACAAAAAGTGCATCCACTGTTCGGTAACTCCCACGGTCGCTTAGAATGAACCTTTTCTCAGCCAAGATATGTTTTCTCTCTAAGGTTTCGTAGCGGGCCGCCTGTTTTGCTCCCCTGAATCTAGCCTCATCAAATCGAACTGGTACCTACCTTGAAGTTGAGGATTTTCTTTTCTTTGCTGGGTTGGTCGCCAATTTCGGTGCCATCTGAACTTTGCACGTGAACAAGGAGGAACTAAGAGAAATGAGCAGGAAGGGACAAGAAATCTTGCACGGTGAGAAAGTTTTGAAAATGGATGGAGAGGCAAAGTGAGCAAGGAAACTAGGATTTCTCTCTCATAATTCTCAGATAAGTTGGGTTATGGGCCCAATTGATTGGCCCACCCAAAAATTGCCCCCAAAATTAACTGATGTGGCAAAATCAACATGACCTGTCTCGCTGGGTTCGCGAAGCGAAGGTGCTAGCGAATGCTCGCCCCAGGCTCGCTAGGCGAACGCCAGCGAACATGACAGAATTTTTCAAAATTTTTTGCATTTGACCACATCTTTCAACACTCCAAAACTTTAACCAAAACCACAAAAAATAGCAACAAAGCAGTAAATACTTACAATGTTGGGGTGCCTCTCAACAAGCGCTTGTTTAACGTCGGCTAAGCTCGACGGTCCAACGCAACCTCAAGGATCGTGAAAAGGAACGACGGCGGGATTCCGCTCGAAATCACCTCCTAGATAAACTTTTAACCTTTGACCATTAACAGTCCAATTCTCCTTTGACGTTGTGTCTTCAATTACAATTGCTCCATATGACTTGATTTCCCAAATCCGAAATGGACCCGACCATTTAGACCTCAGTTTACCTGAAAATAATTTCAATCGAGAATTGAAAAGTAGGACCAGCTGTCCCACTTCAAACTGTTTGATAACAATTTTCCTGTCATGGTAAGTTTTGACACGCTCTTTATACAACTTATTGGAATCATACGCTTGGAGGCGGAATTCATCCAATTCATGCAATTGCACTTTTCTTTTGTCACCGCTCAGAGTTGGGTCAAAATTCAAACATTTTAAGGCCCAAAACGCTTTATGTTCCAACTCGACCGGTAAATGGCAATTCTTACCGTAGACCATTTTAAAAGGGGTGAGACCAATCGGAGCCTTAAAAGTTGTCCGACAAGCCCACAAAGCATCATCAAGTTTATTTGCCCAATCCTTCCTTGAGGATGAAACTGTTTTTTCCAAAATTCGTTTTATTTCTCGGTTCGATACCTCCGCTTGCCCATTAGCCTGAGGATGATATGGTGTTGCAACTTTGTGCTTAACACCATATTGCTCCAAAGCTTTTTCAAGCTGAGTGTTGCAGAAGTGGGATCCTCTGTCACTTATCAACACTCGCGGAGTACCAAATCGAGCAAAAATGTTTCTTTTCAAAAATTTTATTACGGTTTTTC
Source organism: Lathyrus tuberosus (assembly GCA_022829125.1). NCBI lineage: Eukaryota > Viridiplantae > Streptophyta > Magnoliopsida > Fabales > Fabaceae > Lathyrus > Lathyrus tuberosus. Next base: position 10,091,390 of record JALAZF010000018.1, read on the forward strand.
CATCGGCCTTAGCACATGTTATTGCCTCAACCCATTTGGAAACGTAATCAACAGCGACTAAAATGTACTCGTTAGAAAATGAAGATGGAAACGGTCCGACAAAGTCGATTCCCCAACAATCAAATACTTTAATTTCCAACATATTTTGTAAAGGCATTTCATGCCGCTGTGAAATTCCACCACTTCTCTGACATTTGTCACAACTTTGGGCGTGCGCATGCGCATCTTTGAATAAAGAAGACCAATAAAAGCCCGATTGAAGGACTTTTGTTGTCGTTCTTAACCCGTTAAAACGTCCTCCATACGGAGAGGTGTGACAATGCCACAGTATGTTCGTGGCTTCATCTACCGACACACATCTTCTCAAGAGGTTGTCGACACCAAGTTTAAACAAATGTGGTTCATCCCACACAAAAGACTGGGCGTCCGACAAAAATTTCCTTTTTTGATGGTGAGTTAGACCATCTGGTATCAATCCGGCGGCTTTGTGGTTAGCCATGTCTGCGAACCATGGTCTAACCTGCACCCTAAACAATTTTTCATCTGGAAACGCCTCTTTGACCTCACATTCCTTTTTGGTCACGTCAACGTTCACAAGGCGGGATAAGTGATCCGCCACCAAATTCTAGGATCCTTTCTTGTCACGAATTTCTAGATCAAATTCTTGCAACAAGAGGATCCAACGAATGAGCCTCTGTTTAGAATCGGGCTTGGTGAGCAAATACTTAATCGCTGTGTGATCCGTGTAAACGGCAACTCGCGACCCAATCAAATAGGAACGAAATTTTTCCAATGCATACACTATTGCAAGCAACTCTTTTTCAGTTGTTGCATAGTTAATTTGAGCTTTGTTTAAAACTTTGCTCGCATAGTGTATCGCATGAAAATTGTTCGTTTTCCTCTGACCCAAAACTGCACCCACCACATAATCACTCGCATCACACATTAGTTCAAAATCCAATTTCCAATTAGGTGCGATGATTATGGGTGAGGTAGTCAAACTTTTCTTTAAAACATTAAAAGCAAACATGCAAGATTCATCAAAGTAAAAAAACTTATCTTTGTTGAGCAAATTGCTCAATGGCTTTGCTATCTTCGCGAAGTCCTTGATGAACCTCCGATAGAATCCCGCATGTCCGAGAAAACTTCGGATGCCTTTGACATTTGTTGGAGGAGGCAATTTTTTAATCACTTCAATTTTGGCTTAATCAACCTCAAGACCTTTGGAGGAGACTTTGTGACCAAACATTATTCCCTCTGTAACCATAAAATTGCACTTCTCCCAGTTTAATACCAAATTCGTCTCAACACACCGTTCAAGTACAACCTCTAAATTTCTCAAACAAAGATCAAAAGACGCTCCGAAAACGGAGAAGTCGTCCATGAAAACCTCCATTGTCTTTTCAATAAGATCGGAGAAAATAGCTTGCACACAACGTTGAAACGTTGTCGGTGCGTTGCATAGACCAAACGGCATCTTTCGGTAGGCAAAAATTATGAAATGACAAGTGAATGTTGTTTTCTCGTGGTCATCCGGGTCCACTGAAATTTGGTTATACCCGGAATAACCATCCAAGAAGCAATAGAATTGTTGGCCCGACAATCTTTCTAACATTTGGTCCATAAAAGGAAGTGGAAAATGATCTTTCCTTGTCGCGGTGTTTAGCCTTCTATAGTCTATGCACATCCTCCACCCCGTCACCATTTTTGTCGGGATCAACTCATTTTTTTCATTACGGATCACGGTCATTCCTCCCTTTTTTGGCACAACATGGACCGGACTTACCCAAGGGCTGTCGGAAATCGGGTAAATCATACCGGCATCCAAGAGCTTTACAACCTCCTTTCTTACAACTTCTTTCATTGTTGGATTCAAACGGCGTTGCGGTTGAGCGACCAGTTTGAAATCCTCTTCCATGAATATATGATGCATACAATAAGAGGGACTTATGCCTTTAAGATCGGAAAGAGTCCATCCCATTGCTTCTTGATTTTTCCTCAAAACTTGAATTAACCGGTTTTCCTCATTGTCAGATAAAATGTTGCTTATGATAACAGGTTTATTACAATCATCATCCAAAAAAGCATATTTCAAATTCGAAGGCAACACCTTCAATTCAAGTTGAGATTTCGCATCACTCACCTCTTCTTTTAGCACATCCTCTTCACATTCCCAAGGTTGCAACTCTTCCAAAGGTTCAAGTTCCTTTAAACACTCTTCGAGTGCTCTTTCCTCTTCATCGGAGAATACTTCAAAGGAATCATCAAGAGCTCTTTGCAAAGGGCTCACAACATGAATTTGTTTTGTGACATCCATAACCACTTCTTCCGTTGCATCTATTCTGAAACAATCACCTTTGTCGTTTTTGTGTTTGATGGCCTCAAATAGGTTGAAACAAACCTCCTCATCTTGGACTCTAACCTTCATGAGACCGTCGTCCATATCAATCGCCATTCTAGCAGTTTTCATAAACGGTCTCCCAAGAATCAATGGAGCGTCTTCATCTTCCTCCATTTTAATTACCACGAAGTCAATAGGAAATAAGAATTTGTCCACTTTAACCAATACATCTTCCACTACACTGTGAGGATGGGTAGTGGATTTGTCTGCGACTTGCAATGTCATTTGAGTGGATCTCAATTCCATGTGTCCTAACCGCTTCACAATCGACAAAGGTATCAAATTGATACTAGAGCCCAAATCAATCAATCTGTTGCCCACATAGATATTTCCTATAGTAACCGGAAAGGTGACTCGTCCCGGATCACATTCTTTCCTCGGGAGAGTACGTTGAATGATAGCGCTACAACTAGCATCCACCATGATGGTCTCTTGATCCTGGTACCTCTTCTTTTTCGTGAGAATATCCTTCATAAATTTCGCATATTTTGGCATTTGCTCCAAAGCTTCGGAAAATGGAATGTTTATTTGTAATTGTTTGAAAATATCCATAAACCGAGCGTAGTGCCTCGCACTATATTTCTTGGTAGGAGCATGAGGATATGGTAAATGTTGGATCGGAATATTGTTCAACGGTTCTTTTCCCTTCCTAGTTATTTTCAATTTTTCCTCTCTCTCTCTCTCTCTCTTTTTTCATCATTCTCACTTTTTTCCTTCTCATTTTCAACTAGAACACCCTCAACATTTTTTTCTACTTCAATCTCATCACTATCTTTTTCTTTTTCAACTACAACCTCCTCCACTACACTTTCACCTACACCCATATCAATCTCTCTTCCACTTCTAGTTAGAATCGCCTTACAATGCTCTTTAGGATTTGGTAGAGTATTTGCCGTAAAGTGTCATTTTTGTTGGTCGGCCAATTGTTTTGATAATTGTCCGACTTGTGTTTCAAGGTTCCTTATGGCCGCATCGGTATTCTTCTGATTGGATATTGACATTTGCATAAATTGCGTGAGAGTGTCTTCCATCTTCGTATTTCCAACGGGAGCTTGCGGGGTTGAGTGTAATTTTGGTATGGTTGACGGTTTGACGGTCCGGCTTCTTGTGGTCTCCAAGGTTATTGATAACCTTGGTTACCCCGTTGTTGGTAACCTTGGTTGCCTTGTTGATACGGAGGTCGGGGTTGGTATCCTTGATTTCCAGCATAGTTTACCTCCTCCACAACCGGAGGACAATATCCGGTAGGATGGTCGCCTCTACAAAGTTCACAAACCAATATTTGTACATTTTTACTCGAGGAGTCATGAATTTCTTTAAATTGTTGAGGAAGTTTAGACATTTGTTTCGTCAACAAATCAACTTGCTGGGTGTCGCTCCCAGGATTTTCATCCAGGTACAAACGCGAGAGTGGCGCGGAAAAACAGAGTCGCCAGCCGTGTAAATTTATCCCAAGAGAGGGAAAGGGAACACCGCATAAACCTGAGGAGGAGGGGAAAGGAATGGTCATCACAACCATAACCTGGGTTCGGGAGTCGGTTACGCGAGGGGAAGGTGCTAGCACCCCACGCATCCATCGTACTCGATGGGATCCACGCTTGTTGTCTATTCTAAGGGTGAGTTATCCTATCATCTAGGGCTGTACTAAGACAGGGAAGGAAAAGACAGACAGACTCGGTAGGACGTCGACGTCCTAGGCCTACGTACCCCCTTTGTGCAATGGGGAATTCAGAGTCAACGTAGTTCGGACCAAGTTCTTTTGTGTTTTTTATGAGCGACGTTAAGTTCGCGTCCGGCAGTTAGGGTCGATGCCTGTTTGCGACTCAGACGGAAGGTAATGTGCCCTTTTTGAAAATAGCCTTTAGGTTGACGATCCCGAAGGACAAAAAGGTTTGAAGTTTGTTTGCGTTTTTTAGGACAGAAGTGGCTTAAGTTAGTTCATAAGTCGCATTGCACCAAAGTCTAGGGCACAGGGGCGAATACTTAACGCATCGTCCCAAGACAGGACGCTCGCTAAGCACTCTAGAAAGATGAGAGGAAGCCCCTCATTTCTCATTCCCCACGCTTAAGGCTCGTGCGCAATACACTTTATACTTATTACGTGTTTTCAAGAAGTTTGAGATGAGAAGAGAGAATACACAAAGGAAACTCTAGGGGAACTAAGAGTCCTAATGTTATCATGCATGGGCGACCTACGGTTAGTGAGGTTTGACGACAACCAGAGCCTAAAGAAATGAAAAGATGAGAGAAGGAAAGAGTAAGGGTGACCATGGATACTTATCCATACCCTCAAATAACTTACCTTAGTCCCTGCATAAACGGTTAGTGAGAAAAAGACACAAGTAATATTAAGGCAAATGAAAACCAAACAATGGCATATAATAGTGATAACAATCCAAACATGAATTAAGAAGTCAAATGAACAACCCCAAGACAATGGCACAAGTGCCTTTTCAAACAGATAATCAAACAAGATCAAGGATACGCATACAAGAAAATCTCACACAAAGAGCCATTAAACAAATAGTAAAACAACTTCTAAAATCACCAAATTAAATATCAAAGTTGTTCAACCAGAGACAAACCAAATACCAAAAACTCCTGCAAAAAATCAAGATGTTAGTCACTTAAACAATTAGGCAAAGCTCAGGTACGAAGTAGGGTTCAATGTGCCAAAGGGAAGGACCAAAATGCAATATGAAATAGTTTTAAAAATGAAAGGAAAATATTTTAATGCATCTCAGAATGTTATCTAACAAATGCAAAAATAATGGATTGAAAATCTTTCATGGATGCAGAGAAATAAAATAAACAATTTTAAGTATGCATGATATGAGTAATTCGAAAAGAAAATGAATAAAATAATTAATTTAGATGATATAAAATACAATAAAAATAAAAAATAAAATTTGGAAAATTTTATAAAATGGTAAAAAGTATGCATGAATTTTATTAGAAATTTTTAATGCATATAACTATTTTTAAAAAAATTAAAAATGAGATATGATAATTAAAATAAAAAGAAATAAATTGAAAATGCAAGGGGGGTGCGTTGAGTAATCCAAATATGTTGGAATAAGGAAATGGGCTAAAGGGGGGGGGGGGGGGGGGCGCGAATAGCAGCCCAATCCATCTAATTAATCAGAAAAAGAAAAAAGAAAAATGAGGTGTACGCATGGACCAGGTCAACCCAGTTGACTCATGCTTACCTTTGGAAGCATCCAACGCATGCCATTAGTCAACCAGACAACAAAGTAGTCACGATGAAGGGTCATGATGAAAAGAACACGCTAATTAACGTGCACGCACGCACACCAAACAGCCAGTATACCATACTCCCTCCATGTGCACGACACATGCTTTTTTAATGTGTTGTCCCAATCATAGCCGTGTGATTCATCCAACATGTAAGATTAGGTCAACGAAAATGAAAGTAAACAAAAAGAAATAAAATAATTGGACGCCCACGGTAACAATGGTGGGGTAATAACCACATGATCCAGCGAATCAACGGCCTGGATTGCGTCTTCCTCGTTGGAATCCCTCACCGGCCAGAGCTCATACCAGTTGCCGGAGCCCTAGCTCCGGCCGCCACCCACGGTACCTGCAACTTTAAAAACACCCAGAAAACGCAAAGGGGTACATGTTCTTGACCAGAAAATCATGAGGAACTCAAATATTCAATCAAAAACCACAAACAACGCATGGATAAAGAGAATCGAAGGAAATATGCTTAGGTTTAAAAACTTTAAACTCAAAGTATGCTCAATCTACACATCCAAACACCAAACAAATTATATCAGAGTTATCCATGGATGTCACACAATAATTTGCGCACTTAAAAACAAAGTTCTATGATCATGCAAAACATCACCAACCTGAGATGGTGCAGCCTGAATCCTTGCTTTTAGCTCCAAAGGGTGATTGGTTTGTGCTCAGTGGATCCCCAGAATGAAGTTTGTGGAAGAAATTCGTGAAAAATCCTTATAGATTGAGAGATGCGAATGTGAGAGACTTTAGGGTTCAAGTTCTTGTTCTCCTCCAAAAGCACGTGTATCTCCCCTAGCCAGTGCATGCATGAGTTTAAATAGACTAGGGTTTTTCACTGATAATGATTTGGGCTTGGGCAATTCTTTGTTTAGTGAGTTTTGGACAAATTCTTGAAAATTGCATTATGTTAAGTACACCCTCTTCCATGCATAGATATCCAAGTATTTCATGATGGATCACTTATTGATAAATTGCTAATCACACCTCAATTGAAATTGGGCCTTGAAACAATTTGATTCATGAGTTTTAAATAACTTAGCAATTTTGAATAATGGAGAATAAGTGATAAATATACCATGGATTCACTTGATTCAAAAGCCTATAATGACCCTTAAGGAGTGTCCTTTGATGTCTTGAAACAATGGAATTAATCATAGGTCCATATGCCCCAAAATCCAAAAGTTGTGAAAATGAAACCTTAAAAACCACTTTGCCTTATTTTGACCATAACCTGAGCTTCACAAATGATATGGAGACCCACTAGTACTTGTTGGAAAGAGGAGAAAAAGATATTCAACTTTCATGTTGGATAAAAATTCATTTGAAGCTTTCTTGATGATGAAAATTCAAGTTGAATGCAGTGTAGGAACTTGCCCAAAAAGGAAACTTTCAAATTACAGGTCATTTCCATATTTAGTAACTTTTGCACCAACTCCTGATTTTTTATAAATGGCATGAAACTTGACTCTTGATGACCATATGAGGATGTGAGACTTTGAAAACCTTGGAGAGAACCTCAAAATTCCACAGTTGACTTCTCCTCTCACTGTTGACTTTTACCCCATTCACCTGATTTCCAATCCATTGGCCAATTGAATCTCTCCTGAATCAAACTGATGGACAACCTCCCATCCCTAGATACTTAGGGACCCAAGGAATACCATGGAATCAAGTATTGCCCAAAAAATCAGAAATAAACTGACTTTATAGCAAACCCTAGTTTGGGTACCCTCAGTCTAGGAGGAAATAACACAGTCTCCAAATCCAAATTCCTCTGAATATGATATGTATCCTCTCCAACAAAGATAATATATGTCATTTGGTGATGATAAAAACCCAAGGAGCTTGCCCATGGGAGCAATAAACCCAAGAATTTCAAAACCCTAATTTATGCACTGGTTAGAAGAGAGTGATCCACTTGAGTTCTCTTGCTTGACCCTTTGAAGAATATCTTCTCCTCTTGAACATGCCTCAGGCACCTTGACCCCATGCTAAGAACCAATGATATGCACACATGATAATGCAAAAATGAGATGAAACATAAGCCAGCTAGTAATAAAGTAAGGAGGGCAAATTTTGGGGTGCTACAGCTGCCCCTATTCAATCCACTTGGTCCTGAGGGTATGATAGCGACGGCTTTCAGACAATCAGGATACACGGAGATTGAATACCAAAGAACCCGGAAATTTGCAATCAACAAAGGAAGGACGACTCCAATGGAGAACAAGCAATAAATGTTGCACTGTCACAACACGTACGAGTGTTGGAAATCAATACAAATAATGTGTTGAAATGTCTTGAAATAAACACTGACGGGTGTTATGCTGAGAATAAACACTGACGGGTGTCAAGGACTCAAAAATATTAAATACGGACGGGTATCGAAAAGGTACACGGACGGGTGTAAAAGGGTTCAATACGGACGGGTATCGAAAGGGTACACGGATGGGTGTAAAGAGGTTTTAATACGGACGGGTATCAAAAAGGTACACGGACGGGTGTAAAAAGGTTCAATACGGACGGGTATCGAAAAGGTACACGGACGGGTGTAAAAAGGTTTCAATACGGACGGGTATCGGAAAGGTACACGGACGGGTGTAAAAAGGTTTCAATACGGACGGGTATTGGAAAGGTACACGGACGGGTGTAAAAAGCTCAATACGGACGGGTATTGAAAAGGTACACAGACGGGTGTAAGAAGGCTCAATACGGACGGATATCGAAAAGGTACACGGATGGGTGTAAAGAGGTTCAATACGGACGGGTATCGAAAAGGTACACGGACGGGTGTAAGAAGGCTCAATACGGACGGGTATCGGAAAGGTACACGGACGGGTGTATAAAGGTTTCAATATGGACGGGTATCGGAAAGGTACACGGACGGGTGTATACAGGTTTCAATACGGACGGGTATCGAAAAGGTACACGGACGGGTGTAAAAGGCTCAATATGGACGGGTATCGAAAAGGTACACGGACGGGTGTAAAAGGCTCAATACGGACGGGTATCAAAATGGTTCACGGACGGGTGTAAAAGGCTCAATACGGACGGGTATCGAAAAGGTACACGGACGGGTGCAAAAAGGTTTCAATACGGACGGGTATCGAAAAGGTACACGGACGGGTGTAAGAAGGCTCAATACGGACGGGTATCGAAAAGGTACACAGATGGGTGTAAAGAGGTTCAATACGGATGGGTATCGAAAAGGTACACGGACTGGTATCGAAAAGGTACACGGACGGGTGTATAAAGGTTTCAATACGGACGGGTATCGGAAAGGTACACGGACGGGTGTATAAAGGTTTCAATACGGACGGGTATCGATATCGGGTTTCAATACGGACGGGTTTCAATACGGACGGGTTTCAATACGAACGGGTTTCAATACGGACGGGTTTCAATACAGATGGGTTTTAATATGGACGGGTTTTAATACAGACGGGTGTATAAAGGTTTCAATATCGAAAAGCCATCTTATCAATAATAGCAGTGGCTTCTGCAGCGGTTTTGCTTAGCAAGGATCCACCAGCGGTGGCATCCAACAAGGTTTTATGCCCAAGTTGAAGTCCATTCCGAAAAATATGAATTTGAGACAATTCATCAAAGCCATGCCCCTTGCATTTCCTCAACATAGATTTGAATCTCTCCCACGCTTCATTGAGAGATTCGTTGGCACCTTGTGTGAACACTGCGATTGCGGTCTTTGCCTCCATAAAACGAGTATGTGGGAAAAATCACTCAAATTTTTTTTCTTCAAGTGCATTCCAATCCGTCATTATTGTCGTTGACCGATCAAGATACCATTCCTTGGCCTTCCCAATGAGGGAATGCGGGAATAGTCTCTTAAACAGAGATTCCTCTTCAGCTTCGGGCGCACCAGTCGCTCCCGCAATCTCATAGAACTTCGTCAGATGTGTAAAAGGATCCTCATGATCCATACCAGTAAAAGGACTTTGATATAGCAGTTAGAGAATACCAATCTTCATTTTAGAATGACGACCGTTCTGCGCATTGCGAGCAAACTGTGCATTGTGTCTCAGACTGTTGGTGCATGGTCTAGAAGTAGGTGGTGGTGGTGGTGGTGGATGTTCCATAACTGGAAGTAACTGTGGAAATGGTGGTGGTATAGAAGTCGAAATTCCCTCTTGTTCTTGCTTTTGTCTCGCTAGTTGCCTCCTTCGTCTAGTTCTGCTATTGATTCTACGAGCGGTTCTTTCAATCTCAGGATCGAACAGAAGTTGGTCCGCCGGTAGTTTCCCTCGCATAAAACAAAGTCTGCACACTAAACAAAACAAATTAACAAGTCCGAGAAAAAGTTAACAAGCTTAAAACAACACAACTATTGCAATGCATGCAATATCAATGAACAATCCCCGGCAACGACGCCATTTTGTTGAAACAGTATTAGGGGGTGTTTTTATCGTCTCCACAGGGATTGCCGATATTAGATGCTTGCCGTTCAATAGTCACAATGTTTTAAGTTCACAAGTTTCAATTGGTTCTCAATTTCGGTTAACATTAATTGGTAGCAAAGAGTAAATTTGTGGCAAAGAGTTTGTAAGGTTTTTAGAAAAGCATGTCAAGGTTAGGTTTCGCTAATCCTTTACATATATATTCGATTAATCACGCATATGAACTTAGTTTCCGACCAATACAACCGCGTATCCTCCCGACTAAGTTTATGTCTAAAGCAAATTCGTGAGTATCGTTGTTTAGACCGTTAGATGATATCTCACGCTAACAATCAAAACAACAATCGTTAAGATCAACACGAAGCGAATAACAAATCCCAAATCTATGTCTAGAGTTTGGTTTTTAAGAGATGAAATTATTAGGTCATGATTTGTAGAATCTATGTCTAGAGCAATACAAACCACACATAAAGCATTAAGAGCAAATAACTTCATCTATATTGATCAATAACTTTGTTCATATACAAAAGATCAAAAGAAATACATATTATCAGGATCAACTACATCTAACCTCAACACAAGAGTGTTTAGCCACTCATTCTCATGGTAGCTTGGATGACAAGTTTTAAGAGGAGATGAATGAACATCCACGTCGAATAGTCGAGAATGGATGTGACTTCAGCTTCTCTAGGTGAAAATTCACTCTTGGATGATCAAAAGACAGAAAACTATGTTTTTGGGTGAAAAAGAGCAAAAGATCTTTTCAAGAAAAGTGAAAAATCAATTTATACAACACATAAACTCAGCAGCCTTCGCCTAGCGAAGGAATCATTCGCCTAGCGAATGTATTAAAACATGCCACTTTAAGTGCCTCAGACTTAAACTGCCCACAAAAGTTATCGCGGGTTCGCTAGGCGAACAAAATCATTCGCGAAGCGAGCATTCGCCAAAACCTTCGCCCCAGCGAATTTTGGGCCCTTTCGCCCCTGCAAATTTCTGCCACTCTTCGCTGGAACACTCGCCAACGTTCGCTAGGTGAGACTTCGCTGGTGACTTCGCCAGGACTCGCCTAGCGAATCCTGCTGTTGCTTTCTTGCTTCTATGGCAACTTGCATCCACTCCTTTTGTATTACATTCTTGATCATTTCATGCCTATTTCTGCACACTAGCACATAAATTACAAGCACCACAAGTATATTCCAATGTTTGAAGAACAACACAAATCACCAAGTTAAACATGGAAAGTAATGAAAAATGCCAAGTATTGAATACAAATATATAACATGTTTGACATCTAACATCGTGCTAAGAGGACTTTGTTGGGCCATCCCAGGACGTGCGGGTTGGGCCTGCTCGATTGAGGGGCAGACCTCGGCCCAGTCTAGAATAGGAGCCCCCCAAGTTGTTGCTCTGAGGCGTCAGAGTGATGACTTAAGGGCAGCCATGTCGAGAACTTATCTAGTCGGAGAAGGGATTCTAGACGAGGAGCGGAAGGTCAAACGGGGAGAAATAAATCGATCTGCTCGGGCTGGACTGGCCGCGGATGAGCGACGTCGCGGGGGTATGAGAAGTCTGAAGCGAGGCGAATGGAAAGACGCGTGTTGGGGAATGAAAAGACGCGCATGGGAAAGTGTGTGCCACGTGTCACACCTCATCATTCCCTAGGGCGGCTACGCTAGGGTAGCGTAATCGATTGCCTAGGAAATCCTCGAGTCCCGTGAGGCCCTTATAAATAGGGGTCATCTCGTCTCATTCGCACTTTCGCTTCCCCTTCGCTCAGATTCCCTCTCTCTCTTCCTTCTCTACTTCGCCACCGTACGCCGCCACCAACTATCGTGCCAGAACCTTACCGGAAGCATTTTTCAAGTAAGTTTCTCTCTTTTTCTCCTTTCGTTTGCATTTGTAGGGTGGTTCTATGGTGAACTGATGAAGTTCTTCATGGACATCACGAAATCTCCGGCGAAAATGGCGGGATTTCTTAGTTTCTTGTTGCATATCGCGGGAAAATGGATGAATAACTCGGGGACACGAAGAATGTCTCGAGGACACGAGATGAAACTCTCGAGGTCCTCGCCACTATTTCGTATGTGCGAGGGAATGCTCCCAACACGGCAATGCCGGTGACCTGAGGATGGTCACGGGGAGGCTCGTCGGTTTCCTCTGGGGCGTGGACGAGCGCGAAAGTCTCGAAAACCCGACGCTCCCTCTTCGCCCTTTCACTTGAACAACGATGGAGGGGTGAATTTGATATGGACCATCGAATTCACCGTTTCCTTCTTCTTTTCAGGTATATAGAAGCTTTGTCCATTTTCGTTGCCGTGGGAACGTTGGACGTTGACGACCATCCCGACTCTCCAATGGCGCCAATCACTAGTGTCGAGGAACGTCCCCTTGCGGAGTGGGTTAGCGACGAACCGCTAAATATGGCTTCCCAGTTCGTTGACGGTGTCGAGGATGATATTTTTTGTACTGTCGAGCATCGGCTGGTGGGTTCGCTGAAGTCGTGGAAGGTGTTCCGTCCCCAAGCACACCATCGCATATGCTCGACCTACCGAGGGATGAGGTTCCCTCTTTACAAGTTCATGTTCGACGAGGCCGGGTGGCGTTTGCCTTTCACGGACTACCAACAAGCAGTGCTCGTCTGGCTGCGCTTGGTGCCTTCGCAGCTTCACCCTAACTCCCTCGCTTTTATCCGAGCCATCGAGCTCGTCTGTAAATATCTCTGAATCAAGGCAACCGTGCCTCTCTTCTTCCGCATCTTCCACCTCCACCGACAGGCCTCCGACGGCAGACATGGCTGGGTATCTTTTAAACAAACGAGCTGTCTCTTCCACACCTACCTGGATTCTGTTTAACGACTTTAAATATCGGTATTATACCGTGAGACCGGTCACGCTTGAAGCTGTGAATTCAGTGTATCGCCGAGTTTTCTGTGAGGTGGACAGGCAGACGGAGGAGGTCCTCGAGCCGAGATTCCCCTTGTTCAGGATGGAAGAACACTTCAAAAAGGGGACGGACAGTTACAAAGTCAGTCCTAGCCGTCTCGACGAGGGGGATCGCCTGGCCTACGAGCGGATAATCACTTTCATCAACGGTTTTAATAAAGCCAAGCTTGTGATGATGGACGGGGAATTCGTCTGGGGAGACGATGGGCAGGGGTTGGCGAAACGTCATTTGATTAATACGAGGGCCCTCCTCGAGACGTTCTCCGATGAGGATGCTCTCGAGCTGCTAGGTGGTGACATCCTCTTCGACTTACTTTTTTCCTCGCGTCCTGATCTCCGGTTTACTGACATATTTATTTTCTTTTTGCAGGCAAGATGTCGACTGCTGAGGAGCGTTTCAAAAAGTTGAAGGCTAACCGCATTGCGAAGAAAGGAGGCAAAGGCCGCATCGAGCAGCTCCGAGCGCAGGAATCCGTTCCCACCCTAACAACCGGGGGTTCCTCTGGCTCTCACCAGGATAGTGATTCTCCCAGCCCTCAGAGCTCCCCGAAGAGGCAGCGGGTTATAAGCATAGTGGAGATCGACCTTACTGAGAACGAGAGCCCCCTACTGTGAAGTTTGTGCTCCCGCTTTGCCACTCGAGGCCGAATTTCTTTATGGGGAATAATTCCTTATGCGTGGGTGCCCTCGAAGCTCAGGCCATCTTAGGCGTCGACAAGGTTTCTCGGAGAAAAGCGCTAGTGGAGGATGTGTCCGAGGTGATGCGGGTTTGTGCGGCTGCCTTAGTTCTGAACGACGAGGCGTGCTCCGAAGACGAGCTGAACAATTTGCGAGAGAGTTTCAGGTCCATCTCAGCCGAAATGGAGAAGGTGGGCAATGAGCTGGCTGACTGCAAAGGCCAGAACCAGGCCCAGGTTGAGCTTCAAGGGAAGTTTGAGGAAAGGTTGAAGAATGCTGAGGAGTAGCGGAAACGTCTCTTGACGAGGGACGTCGAGCTTGAAGAGGACAGGGATCATCTCTTGGCGAGGAACGCCGAGTTGGAGGAGGTTGTCCGCCCGGCTGATGAGGAAACTGTAGAAGACAGGTTGCTGACTTCGTGGGCAGTGCTGATAGTGAAGCTAAGGGAAGCCGAGCAAGATAACCTCGCGGCGGCTGACATAGGTTTCAGAAACGCCGTGCAGCAGCTTCAGGTTCTCAACCCCGACCTCATAACAGAAGGGACTGACCCCGACTACGAGGTGGTCAACGGTCAGATCGTGCAGCCAATGAGGAGGACGATGTTGTCGAACACGAACAGCCCTAGGGGACCGTCGCCGAGTAGGTTTTTCCTTTCTCGTTCTGTTTGGCCTGCATACCATTTTTTCTTTGTAATGATTTGTGCCCGGCCTGTGTGCCAAGGGCTTTTGATACCTTTGTAATACCTGTACATTGGGCTTCTGCCCTCTTTAATGCATTTTTGTTTATCTGCTAGTGTGTTGTTTGTATGGTTTTAATTGTGTGTGATGGTATTACTTTTGCTATACCTTGTTTATTTATGTCTAAATAAATAGACTTTGGGGGATTTGCTCGACTTTGATAGTCCCTGACCGCGTGGAGAGCTGGTCGGGTGGTCGGAGACGTATTCCGACCTTCAACGAGGCTAAGAACTCGGTCGAGGTCTTAGCTTCATGGCGTGAACTTCCCATCGCGAGCTGGGTGTTCTGCCTAATTGGTACGACAACACAGGAGCTCGATCGAGGTGTCCTCGTCGGATCAAAGTGCTCGCGCACACACAACGCAGCCCTTGACCATCGTGTTTCGTATAGGGGTGTCGCGCTTGTACCTTAGTGCGTCCCCGTGACTGCGATGCTAGTGTGTCGCGGGCAGTGCTTAACTGTAATATTGTTTTAGCTTTTCAGTGTTCCATGGTCGAACAAGTTCTTCCCCGTGCAGATTTTCTAGGAAGTAGGCTCCTGTCCCCATTTTCGCGCGGATGCGTTACGGGCCCTCCCAGTTCTCGGCGAGTTTGCCTTCTCGCGAGTCTTTCTGGTTCCTTTGTAGGACGAGGGTGCCTACTGGAAAATCACGTTTGATGACTTTGTCGTTATAACGCAAAGTTATTTTCTGTTTAAGTGAAGCTTCTCGGAGAGAAGCACCCGAACGAGTCTCCTCGACGAAGTCGAGTTCTTCCCTCAGGGCTTCGTCGTTCGCGTCTCCGTCGAGGGGGGCTTCCGTCCTCCTCGAGGGTTCCCTGATCTCTACGGGGATCACCGCTTCCGTTCCGTAGGTTAGACGAATATGGGTCTCCCCAGTCGTGGAATGCGGGGTTGTCCGGTAGGCCTAGAGGACGCTGTGTAGCTCCTTGACCCACCATTGTTTGGCGTCGCCTAGTCGACGTTTTAATCCTCAGAGGATTACTCTGTTCGCTGCTTCAGCCTGCCCGTTCGTTTGAGGGTGCTCGACGGACGTGAAGTGCTGCTTCGTGCCTAGCTTGGTGACGAAGTCTTGGAAGTTCCTGTCGGTGAACTGTGTTCCGTTGTCGGTGACGATAGCTTGAGACACGCCGAATCGGGCGAGGATGTTTCTTTTGTAAAAACGCAATATGTTGAAGGCCGTGATTTTGGCCAATGCTTCCGCCTCAATCCACTTCGTGAAGTAGTCCACCCCGACGATGAGGTATTTGTTTTGATACAACCCCTGGACGAAAGGTCCGAAGATATCCATCCCCCACCACGCAAACGGCCACAGGGAGGACAGTGTTTTGAGCTCGCTAGGACGAGTGAGGTGCATGTCCCCGTGTCGCTGGCATCTATCGCACTTCTTGACGTGTTCCTTGGGGTCCTGTTGCATGGTGGGCCAGTAATACCCTGCTCGAAGCGTCTTACGGGCTAACGATCGCCCGCCGAGGTGCTGTGCATTGATTCCCTCGTGGATTTCCTGGAGGATGTCGGGGATCTTGGTCTCCTCGACGCACCTGAGGAGGGGGATAGAGAACCCTCGCCGGTATAGCTTGTCCTCGACTATCGTGTATGAGCATGCCCGCCGCTTGGCCATTCCTGCTTCCTTGGGATCTTCGGGCAGTTTGCCCGTCGTGAGGTACTCGTACACAAGGGTCCTCCAGCAATTGCCATCACCAATGGCGTTTACGTCCGCCACTGGAGCGGGTTTGTCGATGCTCGACCGGGAAAACACTTCTTGTATGACGGATTTGTTCCCGCCTTTCTTCTTTGTGCTTGCCAATTTGGACAAGACATCTGCTCGGGCATTGTGCTCGCGGGGGATGTGAGTTACTTCCGCGGAGGTGAACTTTTTCATCTTTTCTTTCAACAAGGTCAAATATTCGATGAGGTTGTCGTTCTTGGCCTGGTACTCTCCTCGGACTTGCGAGGCCACGAGCTGGGAGTCTGTGAAGATTTTGACCTCCTTGGCGCCGAGGTCCTCGGCCAGCCGAAGTCCGGCGAGGAAAGCCTCGTACTCCGCTTGGTTGTTCGACGTCGGGAAGGATAGTTCGAGGGATACCTCGATCAGGATGCCTTCCTCGTTTTCGAGGATGATGCCCGCCCCGCTTCCCTTCGGGCTGGATGCTCCGTCGACATATATCGTCCATTTTTGGGATCCGTTGGTCGAAGGTTCTGGGACGGTCATCTCTGCCACAAAGTCGGCCAATACCTGAGCCTTCAGGGCTTTCCTTCCCTCGTATTGGATGTCAAACTCGGCGAGTTCGAGCGACCACCTGAGCATCCTCTCCGCCATATCCGGTCGTCCAAGGAGTTGCCTTATAGGTTGTTCGGTCTTTACGAAGATAGTGTGGGCGAGAAAGTAGTGGCGTAGCCTCTTGGCTGCGGCGACGAGGGCCAGGGCGACTTTCTCTATCTGCTGATACCTGAGCTCAGGGCCTTGAAGGGCTTTGCTCGTGAAGTAAATTGGTTTCTGTCCGTCCGGGGTTTCCCGAATGAGGACGACGCTGACTGCTTCACTCGTGATTGCGAGATACAAGAAAAATGTCTCCCCGCTCTCAGGCCGTGAGAGGACCGGGGGTTGCGATAAGACTTATTTTAGGTGGAAAAGCGCTTGCTCGCATTCTTCACTCCATTCAAACTCCGCTTTTTGTCGAAGAAGTTTGAAAAATGGGAGTGCGTACTGCGCAAACTTGGCGAAGAAGCGGGAGAGGGCGGTGAGCATCCCGTTCAATGATTGTATTGACTTCTTTGAGTCTGAAGTAGGGATCTCGGAAAAAGCTCTACACTTGCCGGGGTTGGCTTTGATTCCTCGCTCTGTGAGGTAGTAACCGAGGAACTTGCCTGCCTGAACGTCGAAGGTGCATTTGTCGGGATTGAACCTCATGCGGCACCTCCTCGCCGTGTCGAACACCTTCTTGAGGTGTGCGGCATGGTCGACCTCTTCCGCGGATTTGACGATCATGTCGTCCATGTAGACCTCAAGCATGTCGCCGATTTCGGCCCGGAAAACCCTATTCATCATCCGTTGGTAGGTCGCACCGGCGTTCTTCAGACCGAAGGGCATCACGTTGTAGTAGTAATTGCCCGACTCGGTCATGAAAGCCGTGTGCTATTTGTCGACCTTGTCCATGGGAATTTGGTTGTATCTCGAGTATGCGTCCATGAAGGATAATAATTTGTAACCTGCAGAATTGTCGACCAGCTGGTCGATGTTAGGCAAAGGATATCAGTCTTTCGGACAAGCCCGGTTAAGATCAGTATAATCAACACACATCCTCTATTTTCCATTATTCTTTTTGACGAGTACAACGTTGGACAGCCAGGTCGTGTACCTGGCCTCCGAAATAAAATTCGCCTCTAGGAGGTCTTTTACAGCTTTTTCAGCAGCCTCTGCTTTTTCAGGAGACTGCTTACGCCTACGTTGAGCTATGGCCCTAGCGGCCGGATCTACTACGAGCTGACGGCAAGCCACCTCGGGGTCAAGGCCAGGCATCTCGGAGGCGCTCCATGCGAATAGATCAACGTTCTCCCTTAGACATGCCTTCAGCTGCTCCTTCGCCAGGTTGGGGATCCCGGTACCAATCTTCACGTTATGGTCTGGATCGTCCCCGAGGACCACGAGCTCAAAGTCTCCGTCTGGGATGGGGCGCGTTGGGTGGAGAGGCCGCCCATTGTTTTCTGCCTGGAGGTCGAGGTCTTCTGCCCCGTCTTCATCGGGTTCGCCCGAGAACCTGCTGTCGAGTTCGACCGCATTGACGCGCGGGAGAGGTATCTGTTCAGTGTCTGGGGGTGGCTTTACCACGGTCTTGGGTTTGGTGCCGATGGAACTCATGCCTTTGATGGCGGCGTCGAAGCATCTCCTGGCCGCATCTATGTTCCCGTGCATCATCACTACTCGTCCCCTGACCGTGTAGTACTTCATTTTGAGGTGGACCGTTGATGGTACCGCCGTAAGCTCGGCCAAGGTGGTCCTCCCGAGGATGCAGTTGTAAAGGGATGGACATTCGACCACCAGGAAGCGGGTCTTCACCTGTCGGGCTGTGTCTTCGGCCCCGAATGTGACCATCAGCTCAACGTAGCCCCATGGTCGGGTGGTGGTTCCGTTGAATCCCTGCAGGTCTGAACCGACGTATAGGGTCAGATGTCTCTCGTTGAGTTGGAGAGTCCTGAAAAGGTGAGCGTACATGATGTCGACCGAGCTGCCCTAGTCGACAAGGATCCTTCGAACGTCAAAATTTGCCATCTGAGCCCTGACCAGGAGGGGGATAGTGGCATTGAGTGCTCCGTCGGGGAGCTTCTCGAGATAGAAGGTGATAGGGTTTGAGTTCCCTCGCACCTTCTCGAGAGTGGTTGTTTTCGCCGACGTTGCTGATTCCATTTCATCAAATTTCCTCTTGATCGACCCGACAGACAACTTCTCGTAACCACCCCCGGAGATGACCATTGCCTTGGGGAAGCCTTCCCAGGTGCTACAGGCAGCGACGGGGTCCTCGTGGGGGAAGGTTGCCCATATGTTGCGAATAGCTTCTTGGCTTTCAATGATTACGGGGACAAAGAAATCTTCGGGTCGAGTAACACTGAGGGCGACCTGAAGCCGACTCTCGTCGGGAGGAGATGTCGTCTCCTCGACGTTCTGAGCTTCCCGGGAGCTGGGACGAGGAGTATCATTCTTCTGGGCGTATTTCTTCAAGTGTCCTTCCTTGATGAGGATTTCAATTGCATCCTTGAGATGAATGCAGTCTTCTGTGACATGCCCGTGGCACCGGTGGAACCTGCAGTACTTTGACTTGCCAGTGTTTGATTTGGGAGTAGTCGGCTTCAGAAAATGGACGCCTCCTTTCAGAAATTCTGAGTTCTGGCACTCGGAGAGAATTCACGCACGGGGAGCGTTGAGCGGGGTGTATTCCGTGAACCGGCCAGGTGGTCCGCGCGGTTCACAAGGATCACGGGGGAGATTTTCTTTCTTTCTTTCTCCTCCTCGTCGGGGAGGAGAGTCTTCATCGTTGTGGCCGCGGGGGCCTTCCTTGCGTCTCGACTCAAGGGCGATCTGCGCTGCCTCCGACTCCTCGAGCTCGATGTACGACTGAGCTCGTTGGAGGAGGTCCTCCAGACGGCGGGGTCTGCGGAGGCCCACGGACTTGGCAAAATCAGATCCAAAACGTAGTCCATGGATGATCAAATACTTCTTCATGCCGTCGATCGTATGAACCTCGACAGCGTCTCTGTTGAATCTCTCAATGTAGTTCCGGAGAGACTCGTTCTTCCCCTGGAAGATGCTCTCTAGGGCAGCCTCCGTCTTCGGGTGTCGACGAGATGCAGTAAAGTGTTTGGTGAAGCGTTGTCTTAGTTGCTTCCAGGATGTGATCGACCCGGGTACCAGGCCCTGGTACCATGTCATGGCGCCCTTCCGCAGGTTGGTGGGGAAAAGCCTGCACTTAATGGCTCCCCTAACGTTTCTGAAGTCGAGCATGGCTTCGAAACTTTCGACGTCATCGTCGGGGTCGTCCAGACCGTCGTATGTCCCCAGTGGCGGGGGGTTTCTCCATGCCCGCAGGAATTAGGGCGTTCATGATCTCCCACGACAGAGGGGTCCTCTGGTCGTCGTCGTCGCTTCCGGCCGGGGATCTCGAAGGGGATCGGTGATACCGTGGAGGGGAATTCCTCGAACGGTTCCTCAATCTCTGATAAGTGCAAAATGTACCTATTTTTGTATATAAGTTTTGTTGCACTTATCGTTACTTTGTGTTAAAAATTGGTTGAATAAACCCCACTTTATGTGTAAATACGTTTACTTTACGTTTTCGTGTGTATATTGTATTTTCTTGTATATATCATTGAGTTTAATTGATTTTATCTCATTTTTATAAGTAACTAATAAAGGTCATTTTGCCATTGTTTTGAAGAGCATTGAATAAGCTTTCCAGTGCTTCCGACCGTGCGTATATCGGAGCTACGATGCAGAAGTTGTGGTCAAATAAGGGACTGGTTTTCTGTCATGTTCGCCTAGCGAGTGTGACAGCGAATGTTCGCTTAGCGAAGGCTGGCGAAGGTCCCAGCGAAGGAGTCCAGAAAGAGGCAGAGGAGAAAGAGACCAATGTTCGCTTCGCGAACTTCCTGGCGAGCATTCGCTAGGCGAATAAAACTTTCGCTTAGCGAACTTCTGGAATTTTGCAAGGGCGGTTTAACTATTCAGAGGCACTTAAGTGCCATTTTTGTGCATTCGCCTAGCGAATGATCTGTTCTCCTAGCGAACAGTGCAGAATTTGAAATGTATATAATTCATTTTAGTCACTTTTTATGTTATGGTTTTGGGGATTCTTGCTCCAACTCTATCAAACTTCATTTTTTCAGTAGATTAGCTTAGAAAACAACTGTGGAGCATGCATACGGATGAACCGGGGTGGATTGATCGTCGACCGACTCTGACAATCCGCGAGATGTTTGGTTCATTTCTCTTTTTCTTTGTGTTTTTCTTTATGGTTGGGTTGTGTATATGTATTTGCTGTTAACTCATGTATATTTGTCGCCCATGGCGTTGTATAAAACTTGCTTTACAAATCTTTATTGGTGATTGTCTCTGATTTTTGCTTTATGCGCGGGGTTTGAGCTGCGTTAGAGATAATCTTCGCAAACTTCGATTAGGGATAATTATCTGTTAGTTTCTGGATTCTAGAGATAGATTTAAGAGCTAACAATCTTCAATAGGCGTCGAAGCTTAATGCATCCGTGCCTTGAGCTAGCGTGCAAAAGTATCGGCAATGGTAACACGGTTGTTTTCTCAACTTTGCGTTAGACATAACCTTTGTTGTGAGCGATGCTGGGTAATATTGAGGAGTATTGTAAGTTGAGTATAACTGGTCGGTAAGTTTAAGTTTGTGAGGAGTCGATTATGTGCATGCCGGATAAGTTTGTCTCTGAAGAATGAATTTGTTTTTATGTTTTAATGTTTACTTTTCTGTTTTCTTGTTTTAAACCATTCTAATCCAAACTCATTAACGCGAGAGATTGTCGAACGACATTCTTTCCCTCGAACCGATCTCTGTGGACACGACATAAATCCCGGAGGTAATTCTTTTCAAAAATAAATATTTTTGCTTGCTTGCCCTATTCTGCATTCAACAAAATGGCGTCGTTGCCGGGGATTGGTTTTGATATTAAATCACATTGCGATAGTTTCTTTGTTTTTGAGTTTTGTATATATCGTATATATTGTCTGTTTCCATTATGTTTGTTCAAGTGTTGTATACATTTTGTTCATGTAACGTTTGTTTAAGTGTTTAGTTAGGGCACTTGCTTTTGGTTTGCGCGGTGAGGCATCACTATGGCATGAAGGAAGGAAGTTACTAGCTAAGCATTGTAAAGGCGTTGAGCTTACGACGTAAAACAAGCATGGTGTATTCTTTTCTTTTGTTGTTGTTTAGCTTAGGTAGTGTGGTGAACATTTATTAAACAAGTTGTACTCGGATTTTTCGTAAAAATCTCAAATCTTCACTTTACAACTTGTTTAATGAATTTTTGCCGGTTTTTCAGTTTGTGTATATTAATAGTTTTCGCGTTTGTCAATGAGCTTGTTTTGAGTAGCTTGAGGAAATTTTTGGTGATGTTCCAAGTTTGATCGTTTCAACTCGCGGATGTATGGTAATGATCTTGTTAAGTTTTGTACACGTCTGAGGTATGTATTTATCGCTTTCTATACTTTAGCATATTCATGATACTTTGGCATTTTACAAACTTCCATGCCATTCATTCTTTTGTATACTTGTTCTTGTTGTGAATCACTTTAGTTCCCAGCCTTTTTGTGAGGTAGCCTTGTATTGTTCATATATGCACGGAGTACCAACATTCTTGTTTTAACTGGATTTTATTATGCTTAATCTTTTGTTTGTGTTGATTATATGAAAGCATGAAAATGATCAAGGCAATTTTGTTTCATTTTGAGCACAACTACCTAGCCAAATAGTCATTCACCTTGTGAGTGTGTGAGAATTTGTAACCCCTTTGAGCTTTTTGATCCATGTTTTATTTGAACTTAATGCTTGTCTATGAGTGTTTAGTTCACTTATTTTTGATTGGATTTTGTTTTCACTTGAGCCCTCAACTTTGTGTTGTTGTATGAATTTTTACCTTGCCTTAGAAAGTAGGGAGTATTCACATGATGATGTGGTTGAATTTAAGTTGGGGAGAGAATGATTGTTTACTCATTGGTTGGATTCTATGAGGATTGAAAAAGAAAAGAAAAAAGAGAAAAGTGGGAAAAATAAAAAAAAAGTGAAAAAGAAAGAAACAGAAAACCCTTGAAAAAGGAAACAAAAAGAGTTCAAATAGTTGTGCTAAATAAGTATTGTGTTTTGTGTAACACTTGGGATTTTGGAAGAAGTTGATTGAAATTTTTGTGTTTGAGTCTTTGTGAGTTGATCACTCCCTTAGGTTTAGGCAAGTTTTTGTTTCAATTACCTTTAGAAATTGCCCCTTATTTGTTTACCCGACCACGCTACAACCTTGAAAGTCCTTGTGATTCTTGCCTTTGTATGTTCAATATGATTTTTGGATGGTTGCATAATTTAGTCTATTGTTTGCATGATTGTTGTGTGAGTGATAAGTACCTCATTTTGTGTTTTTCATCTACCGATGATTGTTTTTGCTAGGTGTGATTCACATTTGAATTTGTGTTGTTTTAGAATTTTTGGCATGATGTTTGTATTTTGCATTTGTTTCGTGACTATACTGTCGTTGTAGTTTAGTGGTAAGTATTTACTTTGTGTGTACCGCTTTTCATTTGAACCATATATTTGTTTTCCGTTTTTCAAAACTTGTTGATTCGTGATTCTTTGGTTATCACTCGGTTTCGTTGAGTTGTTTGATTTTTGTTTGAGGACAAACAATTATGTAAGTTGGGGAGAGTTTGATAAGTGCAAAATATACCTATTTTTGTATATAAGTTTTGTTGCACTTATCGTTACTCTGTGTTAAAAATTGGTTGAATAAACCCCACTTTATGTGTAAATACGTTTACTTTACGTTTTCGTGTGTATATTGTGTTTTCTTGTATATATCATTGAGTTTAATTGATTTTATCTCATTTTTGTAGGTAACTAATAAAGGCCATTTTGCCATTGTTTTGAAGAGCATTGAATAAGCTTTCCAGCGCTTCCGACCGTGCGTATATCAGAGCTACGGTGCAGAATTTGTGGTCAAATAAGGGACTGGTTTTCTGCCATGTTCGCCTAGCGAGTGTGACAGTGAATGTTCGCTTAGCGAAGGCTGGCGAAGGTCCCAGCGAAGGAGTCCAGAAATAGGCAGAGGAGAAAGAGACCAATGTTCGCTTCGCGAACTTCCTGGCGAGCATTCGCTAGGCGAATAAAACATTCGCTTAGCGAACTTCTGGAATTTTGCAAGGGCGGTTTAACTATTCAGAGGCACTTAAGTGCCATTTTCGTGCATTCGCCTAGCGAATGATCTGTTCGCCTAGCGAACAGTGCAGAATTTGAAATGTATATAATCCATTTTAGTCACTTTTTATGTTATGGTTTTGGGGATTCTTGCTCCAACTCCATCAAACTTCATTTTTTCAGTAGATTAACTTAGAAAACAACTGTGGAGCATGCATACGGATGAACCGGGGTGGATTGATCGTCGACCGGATCTGACAATCTGCGAGATGTTTGGTTCATTTCTCTTTTTCTTTGTGTTTTTCTTTATGGTTGGGTTGTGTATATGTATTTGCTGTTAACTCATGTATATTTGTCGCCCATGGCGTTGTATAAAACTTGCTTTACAAATCTTTATTGGTGATTGTCTCTGATTTTTGCTTTATGCGCGGGGTTTGACTTACGTTAGAGATAATCCTCGCAAACTTTGATTATGGATAATTATCTGTTAGTTTCTGGATTCTAGAGATAGATTTAAGAGCTAACAATCTTCAATAGGCGTCAAAGCTTAATGCATTCGTGCCTTGAGCTAGCGTGCGAAAGTATCGGCAATGGTAACACGGTTGTTTTCTCAACTTTGCGTTAGACATAACCTTTGTTGTGAGCGATGATGGGTGATATTGAGGAGTATTGTAGGTTGAGTATAACTGGTCGGTAAGTTTAAGTTTGTGAGGAGTCGATTATGTGCATGACGGATAAGTTTGTCTCTGAAGAATGAATTTGTTTTTATGTTTTAATGTTTACTTTTCTGTTTTCTTGTTTAAACCATTCTAATCCAAACTCATTAACGCGAGAGATTGTCGAATGACATTCTTTCCCTCGAACCGATCTCTGTGGACGCGACATAAATCTCAGAGGGAATTCTTTCCGAAAATAAATATTTTTGCTTGCTTGCCCTATTCTGCATTCAACAAAA
The DNA here is from genome assembly GCA_022829125.1 of Lathyrus tuberosus. NCBI lineage: Eukaryota > Viridiplantae > Streptophyta > Magnoliopsida > Fabales > Fabaceae > Lathyrus > Lathyrus tuberosus. Next base: position 10,116,201 of record JALAZF010000018.1, read on the forward strand.
TGGCGCCGTTGCCGGGGATTGGTCTTTCCTCGGTGGTTTTGGACTTCTTGGTAGTTGCGGAGGGCCTGGGTTCCTTCCGAGGTGGGGAGCGATGGCGATTTTGGGAGATCGCCGGCTGGGGGCATTCAAGACGTGGACGACGGGCCTCGCGCACCGGCGAGGGGGTTCGAGATTCTTCAGATGGAGTCCTTCGCAGAGAAGGGGAGCGACAAGGTGAGGGTGGACGACGATGTCTTCGCGGGGAAGATCGTCGTGTCCGCCCTTGCCCTAGCGCTTCAATTCTGGTATTCTGGTGTGCTATCAGATGATTGGTCTGATTATTCAAGGCTAATAGGGCCACGGTGCTCGCATCTGCATTGGGCGGAGGAGCAACTGCTGAAAATGGCTTGTTGGTTGTCCTGCTGGGCAGCATCGTAAGCTGCGTCTTGGGAGTCTAGGGAGGTGGTCTGCCCGTCTCTCACATCGCCTTCTTCGACGTGGAGGGCAGCAGCGTCTTCGCGGTGGTTCCCATTCTCGAGTTGCGTGAGGACGGTGTCCAGAGCTTTGTTAGAAGACGGGTTGTTGGCCATGCTGGTGATGAATGAGAGGATTGCTTTGGTTTATCGGAGGAAAAACGGGGAAGCAAGGTTTCCCACAGACGGCGCCACTGATCGTACCTGGATCAGACAGTATTTGGTGGCCATCAACGTCTTGTGGACTTCAGCTCCGGTGCGGTGGAAAGACGATGGGGGGTGTACCTGCAAGGTACTCCGACGCTCAAGTAAGGCAAAGGTCAAGTAAAAGCAAGTACGAGGTTAGAGTGTAAAAAAGTGTGTAACCTGACCCTCTCAAGTGAGAGGGTATTATAGAGAGTCCTCAGCGTGGGGCCAACGGTCACTAGCACTGGGCTGGATTGCCAGGCCCAATCTAAGTAACTGCCAGGGCTTACGTGGCGTAGTGAAGACCAGCACGTGGTATTCGCCATGGGGTAACCATTCCTAGATTTCCGGAATTAGGGCATACCGATTCCATCGGGAGTGGGCGGTTACATGAGAACGTGTCCTCGCGGGGAGAAGTCTTGCGTGTCGGGGAGAGACGTGTCCTCGCGAGGAGGAACTTATGTGCAGGAGGAGAAAGCTCCTCGGGGGAGGAGAACCTGAGTGTCGGGGAGGATCGAGGCCGGGGAGGCTTAGCGCCCTGCCCGACGCTCTATACCATGTGTGTCGGAATGTTGAGAAGGCATGTGCCCAACATTGGTCGTGCTAAAAGGCCTTTGTTGGGCCATCCCAGGACGTGCGGGTTGGGCCTACTCGATTGAGGGGCAGACCTCGGCCCAGTCCAAAACACTAGGGAATAGACAACATTAGACAACCTGGACGGACTGACCGACCTGCTCTGATACCACTAATGTAACACCCTTTTCTACCCCCAAATAATGTTGCAGCAGAAACAACTCATATATCAGAGTAAGGCATAAAAACTCCCTCAAAGGGTGCACATTTCTCATTTAATTCAAAATAAATACAATTGACCTATAAATAAAGGGTATTCCTCAAATCAAATTAAAAGCCTTCACATGGCAGCAGAACTCAAACTTTCAATTAAAAGGTTTTCAGCAAAATATCATAATAATCAAATAACACCACATCATCAAATAACAACAAAATAGGGAAGACAACATATTTTGACTTAAAGGACCCCAACCCGATGTTACACTATCCGAGCAAGACCCTCTAAATCGACCAAAAGCAATTAAACTTCAAGGTCCTCGAAAGCATCCAAAGTTAAACCTGATCACCTGCACGTTACCCACGTGGAGGCAACATTTAAACAGGCAGGGTGAGTAATCACAATTCAATATAAGTCATATAAAGAAAAGACATTAACAGGGCAACAATTGTTTTTATCAAATACTACATCAACTCACCCCAAAACATCATATAAAACATCACATCACCAACATCACTCATATGCAATCATGCAATGCCACCAAGAATGAAATGCAACGTCATAAAAATGCATGTGGTACCAAATCGTCATAATAATGGACACTAGGCCATCAACCCTCCACAAGGGAGTGTCATACCCTAATTTTTTACCATAAGATTCCACCTCTTTTTGCATCATCTTGCATATCTGCATGCTTTATCACTAACAAGTGTGTGCAGGAACATTGGTTTCAAATGAAGTTGGTGTTCATCCCCTTTGTAAATTACTTCAAGACGTAATCAATGGACTGTGATTCAAAGAGTCCCAGGCTTTCCTACTGGTCGTTTACCTCTATTCCTCAAAGAGCCTCGATGTACATCTCAAGGATGATTAGGGTTTCCTCTTGCAGTGGTATTTGAGCATGTTCGAAAGATTTAGTCAGGATTTCAAGTTGTATCCAAGGTTTCTTCAAAGCATGGTTCTTATCTTCTAAAAGTTTACTTGGAATTTTCAGCAAGTCAAAATATGTCATGTTGATTAGACTATGGATCAAATTTTCATCAGAATGAATTAACAAAATGCAAGGGTCACAGTTCATTGCTTGTGGTTAACTTAGAGTACATGTCACAATTAAGTAGTCCAAGATTATTCAAGCCATTGTTAGTCAAGTTGCAAGTTCAAGAAGATTCAAATTGTGAAAGTTCAAGGTGATGTTATTGTTCCATTTGATTTAATGGAAGTGAAACTTTCATATATACATGGCATACAAGTCCATTATCAAAAAAGGTCATTGTTCAAAACTGCAAAAATTCCAATTCAAATTTACAAAGGACCAAAATTGTTACAAATTTTTGTTGGATCCTAAAGCTCATTTGATGCCATTGACCTCTGAACTTAAAAAGATGGTCGGTGTCTTTGTTGAAGCTACATGGGTGGTGTTGCATATTATTTGCTATTATTCAGGCTTGTTGCGTCACTTTGGTACTTAGTAGTTGTTGAGTTCGATCACTTTTTCTAGAAGAAGCTTTGTAATGACAATGGGTACAACAAGAGATTTTTGTGGCAACCAATTCATGAAAGATTATAGTGAAGCTATTCTTACATCACAGTGCTCTACGGATAGTGAAAAGTAGAATAAATAAAAAAAAACCATTCAGCTTCAACAAGGAAATTCCGCTAAAAGAAATAGACGAATTCATTTGGTCCTTGTTTGCAATTTTATTGGTGGATGTTGGATTGTGTTGAATTTGCTTTTGCTGATAATGATGCCATGCTGGATGTTGTCGGAAGGCAATTAAAAAAAAATCCTCAAAAGTTGAAATCATTATACAGTCAGCAGTATCACAAGCGGAAATGAGTTTCAGAAAAAGGCCATAAGGCAGCTTCTCTTTCCAAAAGGAGGAGGTGGATCTCACCCTTTCTTGAAGTCAATATTTGCACAATAATGACAGCCGTCTACGCGCATCAGCAGCCGTCTACAAGTGACAACCTGCAGCAAGTGAGAAAATTGAAAAGCATTTAAAGAGAAGTTAACTAAATAAAAAAAATGTGTGTTCCAACACAATCAAGCAAATATGGAAATCTATCTACACAGCATGAAATTGTTAACCACAGCTCAACAAAATCTCTGCATTAGAGAGCCATAAAAGCGTGAAAGTAAGTTCAAAATCACAGCCATCAAAAAGGACAAAACGGTTTCGGCAAGAAAATCATCAACGTTCAACATACAAAATCATCTGTCCACAAAACAATCAAGTAAAGAATGGAAACAAAATCATAGGAAAATCAAGAATGTTCCGACATAATCGGATATGTTCAAGCTAAAACAGAAACAAATCAAACAACCATTATCAGTGATTTACAGCTTATGTCGGGACAGAAGCGGAAAGAATTGAAGACGCAATCATCAGCATTCAGTGTCGACATCAAAACTCGAATTTTTGTAAGGCTATAAAAGAGGGAGAAAAAGAACAGAAAAAAGGTAGAAGCAACTTTCCACACCAGAAAAATACTCAACCGAAAATCATAAAACAACATTCACAATACTCAGAAAAAGCAAAACAGATAGCAGCAATACACATCGTTTTCACAAACCATTCACGCATACACAGTTTCGCACGAAGAATAATCAGAAAATCGAAGGTCCACATACACAACGCACAATAATACAGAATTGGAAGAAAGATTGAAAAAGAAGAGAAATTGAGAACGAGGAAAGAGGTACCGTCGAGGTCGTCACCGTCGTCGAAACCTCCGCTTCTAATCATTCCAAGGTATGTTAAATTCTGCTCTATTGATAAATTTGGTGATGTTGTTTGCGAATGCTGTTTGATTCCTCCATGATTTTGTTCAATTTCTGAATTTGGTTGAGTTAAGGGTTCGTAAGGAATTTGTCTTGGTTTAGAAAGTAAGGTGAGAATGGTTGGATATCGAGAGATAGAGATGAGAAGCTGGAAGATAGAAGGCGAGAGAGATCGCGTGAGACGATGAGAGGATGATGATGAGGCGCGAACGAAAGAGATAAGCATGAGGCGAGAGAGGGCAATTGGAGGAGAGATGGTTGAGGTTAGGGATTGAATCGTGAAAGGGAAGATGTATGTTTTTGCTGTTTCTATTCTTTTACATGAGCAATGTTGTGGTAGTATGGATCGGGTGGGTTGTGAGGAACCCGACCCACTTCTTTTTTTTTATTATTTACTTATTTGTATTCTTTTATTTTTGAAAATAGGTTTGATTTAGAATATAAAAAAAAGGGAAAAACCTTAGAAATTTACAAGAAAGAACAAAGATCTCGTTTTTATCTTAGAAAATAGTTTTGTCCTTTTCTTTAAAAATAAATAAACTTTAAGACTAATAGTTAATTTTTTTCTTAATTTTGATTAACTAGTTTTTTTAAAATTGATTAGAATTCTTAAAATTTTAATCAATTGATTAACTTTCTATTGAACTTTAATTAATTCTGAGACCAAATTCCAAAGGAAAGATTTTTCTCTGTTGACTACCGTGTCACAGTTTATTCTACCTTTACAACCTTATCCATTTATCCAAACCATTTTTCAAAATAAACTCTCGATTCACATCGAGCCATTTTTTCCCCTGTAAGTCGATTGCTTTTTTTTAAGCATCGTCATCAACCTTTAGGTTCTTTCTCTTAACATATACATTTAGCAAGCAAGAACTAAATAGCATAAATAATAACAAGAGGTTCCTGTAGAGTACTACAGACGTTTAGGATGCTAATACCTTCCCTAGACGTAACCAACCCCCGAACCTTAGATCTCTTAGGTTTGTTTGTTCTTTAACCTTTTCCTTTGGATAAAATAAAGACCGGTGGTGAATTTCAAAAATTGTGATTCAAGTTAATCCAATAGCTTGGTATCTGATTCTCACCGCGACAGGGAGCACGTCACAAAACACTCCAATCCGCACAATGGGATTGAAGCCACCACTGGACCGAAGTCCTAACATCGTCACTGGACCGAAGTCCTAACATCGTCAATAGAACGAAGTCTAAATGCTATGAATGCATGATACACAACGTCATAATCATCATCATCAACAAAAGTCATTATGTGCATCATCATTCATCAAACTCACATATTCGTCATATCATTAAATACGTCAACAAAACATCATTAGTATTCATTTCGTAACCATCAATATAACTCATGGGAATTCACATAAAAATAGTCACGTACATCGTCAAAAAGTCATCAACACATCTCATAGTAGTTCACATCATCAATTGTCCATCAAACATCACATATACGCAACTCATAGCGTCAAGATACATCATGGTCATTCATATCATCAATTAATCATCAATTAAACATCATAATGTGCATCATCATTCATCCACAAAAGTCATCACTTATTTCATCATTCATCAAAACCTCATGTTAATCATATCATCATGTACATCGTCAAAACATCATGATTCATCATCGTCAAATCATCAATATACGCATCAAGATAGTCATGGAAAATCATCAATATACTCATGGTACTTCACATCGTCATTTTATCATCAAACATCACACATGAACATCTAATAATCATTAATAACATCATATCATCATCTAATCACGAGACATCACATGTATGGACATCTCACGATACATTCATCATATCAGGTCATCATTTTCATCACTAAATAATCATCATATAACACGTCAACACATAGCAGCAATTCACAGCAACATCACAGCCTTAATATAGTACACAACAGATATTTTCCATGAGTTTTAAATCAATAAAAATAATACTTTTCTGTCCCAAGTCGCGCTAAGCGCGCTACTCACTGCCTCGAGGAGGCAAAATTTCTCCAGACCGCGCTAAGCAGGCTCTGCGATTTTGGCAGAAAAACCCTGCGATAACAGCACTTCTCCATCTGCGATTCAACACTCCTAAACCAGATTTTATCCTTAAATTACCACAGATTATGTTATTATAACTTATAACTATCACATACATGTCAATAACAACAATCATCACATAGCAAATCATCAAAATCCATCATCCTTAACCTCCAATTCCTAGGTTTTCCCCCAAAACCCCAATTACCCACCAACGCCTAATCTTTATATCAAAAATATTGCAAAGTGATACTCCCCATACCTTAGAGTTTTGCTTCTTTCGATCTTCTCTTGAAGTTTCACCGGAATTCCTCTATGCCCTAGCCTCCTCCACTCTTTTTGTGTTCTTCAGAGCACTCTTTTCTTTCTTTCAACCAAAATAACACTAATAATGAAAACTCCCCTCACTATTCCTTGTTTTAACTCAAAATACCCCTAAATGTGCTCTTCCCATCTCACCCTCACTAATTCTCCTCAAATGTCCACTTTACCCTTAATTCCTCTAATATTATTTAAAATAAATAATAATACATTATATTCCATAACATATACTATTATTTAATTAAATAATCAAAACTTCACAAAAACACTGACATCAACACGAAACACCAAAATTCACGGAAATTCACGAATATAGAATTTAAATAAATTAAATAATATTCTTACGAAATTTGTGGCGTTACAACAACCACCATTTTAAATTACATGCATTTGTCGACAACGACCATTTCAAATCACTATTGTAAAAATTACTACTAATTTTTTTAGTCATCATACTCATTTTGGTCCCTTCATTTGACTTAGGGTTCATTTTGGTATCTTAACTAAAAAAATTATATTGTTCCTTCAACTTTTTAAAACGTATTCCCTCTATTTCTTATTACAAGCAAATTTTAATTGTTTAGGTTCATTGAACAATTGATGTATTTAGTCGTCATATAGTCTAAATACATAATTTATTCAATCAATCTAAAAAGTCAAAATTTTCTTATAAAAGAGAATGAATGGAATACTACGCTAATCATTTTCGTCTATTTAGCGACGAAAAAAAAGAAGCAAATATCAGTTGTTAAATTTGTCTCTAATTGATGAAAATGATTAATGTGGTCTTTTTTGGACAGTTAAAGGATTAATATGATACTATTTTTAGAGAAAAGAGCAAAATGAATCATAATGTCAAATTAAAGAACTAAAAAGGATATTAATGAACCAAAATTTTATTATATATTTCTATTATATTTTAATTCTATATGTGTCAAAGGTTAATTAGTTTGTCAAACTTGCATTTTAAAAAGAATAAGTTATGTGATGCGTGTCAAGGGGTAAACAAGTAAATGCTTCATTTAAATAAAACATATTGTTTCTACAAACAGGTTTTTACAACTACTATATATGGATCTTTTAACTCTCAATGTACATGACAAAGGTAGTGTTTTAGATTTTTAATTATCAAAATTATATCAAAGCGATTAACAATGATGAGAAGAAATATTAATAATTAATTAAATAATCAGAATAAAACTAATATCAATGCTAATAATAAATGATAGTTTAATTAAATTAAATTATATAGCAAGTTATACCTCAACGATCGATGAATCATTTGTGAGCGTTGTTGGAACACGAGCACGACCAGATCTGTTGTAGAGAACTATGTATCTTTATCTTTGCCTCTGGCACCAATTTATACTCCATAAATTTTGGCGCTTTATAGTCTCTCTTTCCATCAGAAAAACCATATAGTCCTAAAACACAAACAAATTATAAAACTAAATCTTCTTCCTCGTCATCTCATTGTCGTCACCATCATCGTCTTCTTCATAGAGATTTCCATCTGCAGTAACGCCATAAACCCTAAATAACAACTTCAACAATATCACACATATTGAACTTGTGGCATGTCAGTTTTACCGGACCCAACAATGGATGCTAATTGTACTTGCGAAAAATACAATAAGGGGGATATCTTGTCTGCATGAAGAATGTAAAAGGACGTTTAGGTATTATGTGAGGATACGATGACAAAGTCTTCCCCCTTTTGTAAGAGAAGCAATTTTCTCCTTTGGAGTTGTGATTTTACTCTTATGACATGGCATGCCACATCTTCATATGTCTACAACTGAATTATTCGCAATTGCGTCGGGCCACCTGTGTTGTAGGTAGAACGATATTATCAGGCGTCCACATGCTTGCCAAGTGATATCGCCCAAAACCACCCAATGCTCCTTTTTCGCCCCTTTGAACACGAGTCACTCTATTTCAGAACCCAAACAAAATTATTCTAATTCGCTCCTATATTATCACATTTGATCATTTTACACAAATTAAAATAAAGAATGAAAATGAATACCGATTTTATCAAACTACACTTGTTAACTATTAATTTATTTTCATTGTCATAAATACAAAGTGAAAAAATATAAGTTATGTTTATAATTGTATTAATTTGATGATACATTTAACAATAATAAAAAAATTGTAACATAAATAGTATGATTTTTATGTGAATATTTATTTTGTAAATGTGACTAGTAATAATATTATATAAAGTAATTGAAATTTTAGAGGAGTACTATAGAGTAAGAACCTATAAGAGTGACAAAAATACAAGGAAAAAAAAAGACAACTTTACATCCAGACAAAGTGGAAATTTAATCTAAAGCAAAACCTCAATAGATAAACAAAGTCTCGTGTCATACCACAATCACTCTTGCATGCTTCATTCTCCCTTGTCTTCTTTCTAACAAAATCGGGTGTTCATCATTCACAATGACGGGGACTGACGACAAAAAACAATAATTCGGCGAGAAAAAGAAAGTCGCTGGCAAAAAAAAGCAATTTGTCGCAAAACAACAGTCAGACACAAAACAACAACCTGGTAATATCACATTAAGGAAATTCTTTCATGTTGTTGCTATTTAAGTCCCTCTGCGAGAGTTTAAGTAGCTTGGGAAATCTATGTCTTATGTTGAGTAGATCAAAAGAAAGTATTTGTTATCATATCCACAAAGACTGGTGTGATATTACTTAACGTTTAGACAATCATTATCGTTTCAAGTTAAGTTTAGGAATGGTTTTGTTGAAATAGTGACTGAATGCAAAATAAACTATTTTTAGTAAACAAAGTTTTAATGATAAGAGATCTGGCTGGGATTGGATTTCATCTACCGTTCATGTATGTAAATTACCAATTATTTTCTTCACAAACTACGACATTCATTCTTACCTCCACATATCATTCACAACAATGCATATGTCGATACTTTCGTTTAATATTTCAATGATTTCTCAATCTATTAAACAATCCGATAGCATTAAGAACAAGTATTATTCGTGGATATTAAACCCTAATTCTATGTCTAGCAATTAGTGTTTAATCGATTCTTATCTTGATTCAAGATCCAAAAGTATTTTCCAATAACAACTTGAATTCGTAAGATGATTAATAATATTAAGATAAAATCGATAAGTATGAAGACATGTTTATATTGAAATCATAATCAGTAAATATACATATGATTACGGTAGATTCTTTCTAATCCCAACAAGAGAAGAAGATTAGCTAGCCATTGTCATGGTGGCTTGTACAAAAATGAAGAATTGGAGATGAATGAGCATCAACAATGATTTCTCGAATCCTGATGCGTATCCAGCTCGATTCTTCTATTCCCTTCCCTTACTATTTATTACAAACTATATCTAATGAAATTACAAATCTATTATATTCTTCTAAAAAATCTTTCCCCTCTGCACTGAATTATGTCCCCTTTTATAGTAGTTCTTTTTAGGCAACGTTCGTTAAGCTAACTTACTTCGCTAGGCGAAGTATCCTTTCTTCTTCTTTAAGTTTCTTTTCAAACCGCCTTTCATAAACCGCCATAGTTCGCTTAGCAAAGTCTAGCTCACTAAGCGAACTTTCCTTTGCTGCTGCTCACTTCTCTTCGCTTCTAGCGAAACTAGGTTTATATGCCTCTGTTTCCAATTCGCTAATGTTCGCTTAGCGAACCTTTTGCTGCAGCTTCACTTAGCGAAACAGGACAAGTCTTTTTATTTTTTTCTTTGTTCCTTTGGCCATTTCCTGCAATGTTCAACCACACCCTTTTAGAAGTATCATTTTATAATCCAAGTGTGTACTTTTCATGAAACAATATTTAAATGATTCGATAAATGTTGTATTTCTCAGTGAATAAAACTTTATTTTTAGCATTTATCAATGTCCCTCAGGCGAAATTCTATGTAGCTTAGCAAATAAGACTATAAGTTCCTCAGTTGAGGCGTTGAACCTCCCGAGCGGGATTTTTATCAAGCCCTTAGATAATACTTGTGATTGAGTATTTTATGATAGAATTTGGTTATTGGGCGAGATATATATGGTTGATCCTACCCGAGGAAGTTCTAAGTCTCTCAGGTGAGAGTTTAAGCAGGCTGGGAAATCTAAGCTCCTCAAGCAAAGTTATATGTAGCCTGGCTGATGAGACTATAAGTCCCTTCAGGCGAGGCGTTGGACCTCCCGAGCGGGACTAGTATCAATATCTTGAACAAGACTTGTGACTAAGTCTTTTAGGCTAGACTTTAGTCGAGCCTCTTGGGCAAGATTTCTATGTTTAATCCCGCCTGAGAAAACTCTAAGTCTCTTAGGCAAAAGTATAAGTTGCATGAGGAATTTAAGCCCATCAAGCAAATTTATATATAGTTTGGATGATTAGACTATAAGTATCTCATGCGAGGTATTGGACCTCCTATGCGGGACTTCTATCAAGCCCTTAGACAAGACTTGTGACTAAATCTCTTAGGCTAGATTCCAGTCATTCCTTTTAGGTGAGATTTCAATATTTGATCCGCCCATGAAAGCTCTAAGTCCCTCATGCGAGAAATTAAATAGCCTTGGAAATTTAAGTCCCTCATGCATGTACCTTGGCTGATGAGACTATAAGCCATTCGTGCGAGGCATTTGACTTCTTAGGCAGGACTTTTATCAAGCCCTCAGACAAGACTTATGACTAAGTCTCTTAGGCTAGAATTTGTTCGCACCTCTTGAGCGAGATTTATAGTGTTTATCTCGCCCGAGGAAGATCAAGGTCCCTCAGGCGAAAGTTTAACTAGCACGGGAAATTTAAGTCCCCATGCAAAGTTAAATGCAACCTAGCTAATGAGACTATAAATCCCTTAGGAGAGGCACTAAATATCTTATTTGTATATCCCTGGAGGGCGGCAATGATCTTCTCCATGAAGTCCAACGTAAAAACATTGCCTTAAGGGGCGACAAAGATCTTCTCCATGAAATCCAACATAAAAATATTGCTTAAAGGGACAACAAAGATCTTATCCATGAAGTCCAGTATAAAAACATTACCTTAAGGGACGACACGGATCTTCGCCATGAAATTCAGCATAAAAACATTACCTTAAGGGGCAACAAAAATCTTCGCCACAAAGTTTAGTATAAAAACACTGCTTCAAGAGGCGACAAGGATCTTTGCCACGAAGTCCAACAGAAAAATATTGCCTCGAGGGGTGGCAATGATCTTCTCCATGAAGTCGTGTGTAAAAGCATAACTTAAAGGAGCGGTAAGGATCTTCACCACGAATTCCAACTTAAAAACATTGCCTTAAGGGGCGACGAGGATCTTCACCATGAAGTTAGCATAAAAAACACTTCCTAAAGAGACGACAAGGATCTTCGCCATGAAGTCCATAATAAAAACATTCCCTCAAGGGGAGGCAAGGATCTTCGCCATGAAGTCCAAATAAAAACATTCCCCCGAGGGGCGTCAATGATCTTCACCATGAAATCTAGCATAAAATATTTTAAAAAAATCCTTATTGGTCATAAACGTTTGATAAATTGTTCATAGATACATAATCACAACGTCTATTAGGAAATTACAAATAATTTAATTGTAATACAACTTAAAATGGAGAGCGTTCCAAGTTCTGGGCAAGAGTGGTCCTTCATGTAAGTATATAGTGCAACCTAAAAAAGGGGGGAGGGGGGGGGGGGGGGGGGTGGGGGGGGCTCAATTGGGTTTTATGAAAAAAAAATCATTTTTAAGAGATGGTTTTTATGTTCTTATTTTTCTGAAATTTTTTTATGAATCTTATGAAATAAAATGCAGAAAAATAAATGTAGAACGTAAATAACACAAGTATCTATCCTAGTTCCCCTTTCCAACCAAGGATACATCTAGTCCTCTCACACCCTGTGAGAGATTTTCCAATATGTTAGATCTTTGTACAAGTCTTACACCAAGACCTATCTTAAAATCTTCTAACACAACAAAGAAGCAGACCACTTCCTTGATTTCACAATCAACAAACCTATGGCGAATTTTGAATCAACCCAATTCAAATGACGTTTTCCAACAAATAGAAAGATCGCACTTCCTATTTGTAAACAATTTTAGAAAGTACACTCACTTTATTTAAAAACAATTTGTCACCACACACTTGGTGATCAATTTAGAACACTTGAACAAATTTGAATAAATGAAGTTGTTCTCGAATCAATTCCAATAAATTAAAAATTAATCTTCTATTTCAATGTACAATTCAAAATATAACAACCTTTTAATGCTCAAAAACTTTTTGCAAATATATGAAAATTTATGTAGAACTTCAAGGTTTTTGGATGAATAAATCACATAAAAACATATTTAAATTGTATGTAAAATTTTGAGTGAAAGAGGTTAAATATGAATTTTGAAGAAGTATCTCTTAGTTACTACATGAAACATTGCTACGAGGAGATGTATAATATTTGAAATTTATTCATGAAGCATTGCAAAGACTCTTGGACATTTGAAATAATGATTCAATACAAACATTCATATTTTTGAATTAATGAAACAATGCAATAATTATGGAAAACTTTTTAATTTGAAAATATACATTTTTCCAGGTTAGTATCCAGATACCATATATGGTATTCGAATACCACATCAAGAAATACGTTGAAAAAGCAAAGTTTGACACCTAGTATTCGGATACCATATATGGTATTCGAATACCACATTAAAAATTTGGTAAAATTTTAAGTTTGTTCATCTGGTATTCAGAATTCATATATGGTATTCAAATACCACTTCAAAAATGTTTAAAAATTCAAAATTTGAAAGCTTGGTATTCATATACTATATATGGTATTTGAATACCATCAACATTGGTATTCAACTACCATATATGGTATTCGAATACCATTAAGCCATTTTTTCTTCTGTTTCCAGCAATAATTGAATACCAATATATGGTATTTAAATACCATTAGTTAAACAACGACTTTTTAATTAATTCTTTCACGCATTTGAATGCAATATGTTTAAGATGTTATAGATGAAGTTTGATACATATTTTTGAGCATTCAAAGTGATATAATGTGAATTGTAATGTACCTTTAATCATGATAATTTACTTGTTTCTTCACTTGGTTATCTTTACCATTGATAATCCTTTGACATCACACTTTTATTCTTTATCTTCTTTCATAAGCTCTTGTCGTCATCACAATCAAAACTAAGATAGATGATGAACATCTTCTTCCCAATCTCCCCCTTTTGATGATGACAAAATATTTTGATGGGAAGTTTTTGCTTGATACTTGATTGCTTCCCCTATCTTGCATATCTCCCCCTTTCTTTTGCAGTTAATGCTATGATGTCTTTAGTATCCTAAAAAAATAACAAAAATAACCATTTATCTTCTTCCTATTTTTAACATTATCAAAAAGAAAAATAGTAAAAGCAAATAATCACAACATAAGGGAAATGATACATTAAATATAAAAATACTTATCTTCACACTTTCAACTCCCACAACTTGTCGCCCCATGAGGGAAGTTATGGAATATGCGATATGACCCATCCCATTTGAGTTGTAGTTTTTCTCTGTTGTGCGGGTAGAACCACTTGTTTTAATACCAAGTCACCTTCTCGTATCTTTCTCGGCTTGACCTTGGAGTTATATCTTTCGGCGTCTTTATGATTGACGGCGACCTCATAAAAAAAGGTGATGTTAACCCCTGTTTCCCTTCGCGTGCCCCTGGATAGACAATGAGAAATTATATTTGCTACAAACACCTGCATTGCATATTTCCTTCTGGAGGAGCTATAACCACCTTCACCATCGAAACCTCAAGCTATATTATTTGTATTGAAGTGTATAGCTTTGTTGGCCATCTTCAGAGGGAAGATGGAAGAAGTGAAAATGAAATAGGTGTGACCTAGGTTGGTTTTACCAGAGCCCCGTGGTGGACGCCATTATACTGGTTAAAAAGCACATGTGACATGTTACCCCTGCAAAGGTACGGGCACTCAGAGGTCTTAGTAGGTATATTATGCTGTGTGATGGTTATGGCTTGCCTACGACGGTGAGAAGTCCAATATGGTGGTTTAGAGGACATGCTCACGTGAGGTGAGAGACTATGTATATTTATCTAATGCTTAGGTATAAACGTATGAATTCGGCACTCCTTTCTCCTGTTGAGGAGAAGTATTTATCGAGACCCTGGGCCTTGGATTTCTTTAGATAAAGGTCACTGCTCACTTAATCAATGGTCAATCATTGAATCATTATTTCTAAGGGGGTCGTAAGTCAGCTGCTGACCTTGACTTCTTTCAGCACCAAAAACGTCTTATCCCACTTTTCCCATGATTGAGCGCGAGGAGAACATTTTGGCGAAGTGATACTTTTCTGAGGGCGACATATGGTTGTCGCCTTTCTTGGAGGGCGACTTATGGTCATTGCCCTTTCTGAATCTTTTACAAATATAGCACCATAACCATTTTACACAAATTTTAAAAAATGAAAATAAATAACAATTTAATCAAAGGGAAATGCTCAACATTACAAAATTTAGTGTCACTAGAGCATCACGAACAATATGGTGCACACATTAACTTGTATACTTTTCTATTCTTTTGTGACACACATGTTTTACTCATGTTTCCTTTTATTGCGATACCCTAACGTGTGTAAAACTTTTGCAATTTCAGTTGGTAGAAGTGTTACGACACTAATTGTAGTCGTCACAGTATATATTAATCATAATTTATTCGTTATCATAAAAACGATAAATAGTAATAGCGGTATCGACACTTGCCATTGCCACCGCACTTTTAACAGTCAAATACTTTGGTTCCAATCTTGATAGAAATGAAAATACTAATTAAGTTTTATAAAGAAAACAAGCTAGATGATGATTTCTTGAAATGCGATTTCTTTGCGGACCACTATAAATTGAAATACTTTTAAAAGATGGTTTTTAGTTGGTGTGACAAACAAACTATAGATCTTTAATATGTTAAGCTACTAGCATGTCAATATATAATTGGCTTAATTACACTTTTGGTCCCTATGGTTTGACCAACTCACGAAATTGGTCCCTATAGTTTAAAAGTGAACGAACTAGTCCCTATACTCTAAAGTTGTATGCAGTTTTAGTCCTTATTCCTATTTTCCCCTCCAAAAACGCTGATGTGTCCAATTTTTAAGTGATGTGGCAAAAATAAGGGCCTGTTTGATTTGCCATGTCATTTAATAATTATTTGTCCATTTAAATTTAATTATAAAATATATTTTCAAAATAAAAACGAATTATAATTTCAATGTCTCTCTCATTGTTCAGGTGTTGTCTTCATCGTCCCCAAAAGAAACCCTAACATTCCAAATTTCTTCATCCATTGTCTTTATTGTGTCCTTCAATGGGGGATTCCTATACAGTTCCCAGCAATAGCTGTGTATCGCGAAGAAGACAAGTTCGTTGCTTTTGTGACATTGATTCACCACTCACTACTTCATGGACAAAGGAGAATCCTGGGAGGAGGTTCAATGGATGTGGCTTATACAAGGTAAAATCTTGACGTAAAGTATTCGAAAGTTTCGCTGTTGGTAAAACACTAAAATTGAGTGTATCTTCTTCAGTTGCAGGGAATAAAAAGGTGTAACTTCTTCAATTGGTACGACGAAGAAATGTCAGTGCGTGCGAAGGAGGTGATTTTGTCATTAACGAAAAGAATTGATGAAGCTAAGAAGAAGGAAAATTTGAAGCTAAAAAATTATGCAGATTTGAAGAAGGAGATAAAGTTTTGGCAAGGAATGTCTAGTGTAGCAGTTGTGGTCATTGTAGGACTGATGTGTATGATAATGTTCTAGCAGTTTAAATGGAATGTAATGGTTTTGGCAGTTGGTTGTTTCTGTTTAGTAGTGGACCAAAACTATGAGTTATGTATTTAGCAGTCTGACATTTATGAGTTATGTATTTTATGAGTTCTGGTGTATGAGTTCTGATATAAATGAATTTTAGCAGTTGAATTTTATGAGTTATGTATTTTATGAGTTCTGGTGCATGAGTTATGCTATAAATGAATTTTAGAAGTTGACATTTTATGGTTTAGCAGTTTTGGTGTATGAATTTAAGATCAAGACTTCTGTATTTATAAGACACAACAACACTTGTATATAAGGATAATTGACACTTCTGTATTTAAGATCATGAACTTATGTATTGCTGTCAAGGATAATTGTCATTACATCCAAAATACTTCAAAATATAATCAAGCATTACATCCAAAATAAAACTGCTACATCCAACTTGATAACAAAAATACTTGCAAGGCTAAGTTGATAACAAAATACTTTCAAGCCTAACTTGATAACAAACATTACATCCAAAATAGTTTCAAGCCTAAATTTCAATCTAGTTTCTGCTTCTTATTTTTCTGCTTGTTTCCTCCCTTAGGTATTTGCCTGTCAGCAACACTTTTACCCTTGCATGTCCTAGTGTTATGTCCATACTTTTGACACTTTTTACACTTCACTGTCTTCAACTGACTTGGTAACACATTAGGCTTTCTTGGCTCATCATTGGACTTGTTCCTTTGCTTCTTTGGCCTTCCTGGTGCCCTTCTCATGACTGGAGGATTGATAAACTCAGTGTTTGATTCTGGCCAAAGTTTTGGTCCATTTGAGGGTAGCACAATGTGGGAGTAAGTGGCCACACATTGTGATTTCCTATAACAAACACACAGTCAGACCTGTTATTATGATATAAATTGCATATAAATTGCATATAATAGCTAATTGTAGTTATACCTGTAATAGGATGATACAAATTGTTCAACTTGTAATCCATTGTACCAAATGCATACAATAGCATGTGCACAAGGTATTCCTGTTAGGTCCCACTTACGACAAGCACAAGACTTTGCTCCCAAATCCACAACATAAGTATCTCTGTCATTAGCCACACTGAACTTGGTCATTTCATCATCACCATGTCAAGTAGCCTTCCACCCCCTGCAACCCTTTTGTTTTTTTCAATTACAGCCTGAATCTTAGGACATATGTCACCATTGTACCTTTCAAGCATTTTCTTTTGCTTAACAATCCTTACTGTTATGTAATGCTTTATACCCTCAAGTAAAGTGATAATTGGTTTTTCCCTAAGTTCAAGAATGGCCCTGTTGAAAGCTTCACACATATTGTTGACCTGCAAATCACTTTGACTGTAGGTGCTAAAAGCTGATCTTGTCCACTGTTCAGGTTGGACCTTAGCCATCTCATTGTATGCTTCTGGATTTATGTCTTTAAGTTTCTGCATGGCTTGTTTCCACTCTGGTACAGTGGTAGCTCTTGCTGCTTTCCACAATAACTTTTTCATTGCAGCTCCTGGGAACCTTTTCTTCCAATTCCCATAGAGATGCTTAACACACAACCTATGCTCCACATTCTCACCTAGTCCTTTAATCACCTCCACAAGTCCCTGTATACAGTAGGATGATACAATGTAATTTTCATAAAAATACTATGTAATTTAATCACCTCAAAACAAGCAACACTATGCAATTTTCATAAAAATACTAACCTTTTGCTGGTCAGATATAAATGAATAATGGCTGGGCATTAGTTGGTTAAGATCCTCCAACAATAAGTCAACAAACCACTTCCAAGAATCTCTAGTTTCAGATTCCACCACAGCATATGCAATAGGGATCATTTGGTTATTTCCATCCTTGCCAACAGCAGCCATGAGTTGACCACCATGATCACCTTTCAAGAAGCAAGCATCCAACCCTATCAAGGGTCTACATGTGTGAGCAAAAGCAGCCTTACAAGCTTCAAGACAAATGTAAATCCTTTCAAAAACAAGGCCTACTTCAGATGTCCCACACTTAATTATCACAGTGCTATTAGGATTTGACCTTCTAATCTCATCAGCATAACTCCTTAAGTGTGCATATTGCTCAGTAGCAGCACCCTCAATCAAATCCAATGCTCTCTTCTTTGCCCTATATGCTTGATGATGTTTAAGCTTCACATTCCATCTATTGAATGCCTCATCTGCCAATCCACCAGGTTTGATCTGTGGCGTGTGCCTAATCAATGGAATCAACTTTTTAGCAAGCCATGAAGTTCTAGCTTGTTTATTCCTAGCAGACCTAACACATTCATGGTCTTCTTTTAAACTAGTAACTTGCCAATACTGACTTCCACTCCTTTTAGCTACTAACATATGATATGGACAATTTTTAGCACATTTCACCACCACCCTAACACCATCATTTTTCTTGAACCATATATTTCTCTTTGTTTCCATAGCATGATCCCTAACAGCATCCAAAACAAGATCCTTGCTAGTAAACTGCATTCCTAACTCAAATCTAACAGGATCACAACTTTCACCAACTTTAAATGTAGGAAAATTCCCTGTATGAACTATTTCATCATCACTTCTAACTGGAGTGTGTAAATCACTTTCATCTTGGTCAGACTCTTCATAAATTTCTTGTGTTTGATTAATGGTTCCACCATCTTTGTTTTTGTCAGCAAATGTCTCCAATGGTATTTCATGTGTCCAATCCCATTCTTCTCCATCAACAATCATATCAAACTCACTTTCATCTTCACTTTCAGCTTCACTTTCAAAATAGTCTTCATCTTCATCACTGTTATAACCATCATCATTCTCTTTCATACCACTTCCCTCCTCACCTAAAGCCTCCTCCATAACAACTTCTTCATCAACTCTAACACCTTCTTTCTCACCACTTCCCTCCTCCATAACAACTTCTTCATCAACTCTAACGCCTTCTTTCTCACCACTTCCCTCCTCCACACCAACTTCTTCATCACCTCTAACACCTTCTTTCTCACCACTTCCCTCCTCCACAACAACTTCTTCATCACCTCTAACACCTTCTTTCTCACCACTTCCCTCCTCCACAGCAACTTCTTCAAAATCAGAATTCCCTCCATCTTCAGCTACATTTGCAGGACCTTCATCCCCAACTTCAACTACATCTGGAATATCAACTTCGTGTTCTACAAATAACTCCACAAACGTGTACCCTTTAGCATCTGAAACAAGCTCCATCAGTTCATCATCATTACTTAGAGGCTTCAGTCCACGCTGAAACGAGAGCTTTGGATTCTGATACCACAAATTCTTAAACTTCGTGTATCCTATACTCAGTACCAGACTCCGAATATCCTTATAGTTCACCCAATCAGCATCAACAGTGTCTTCCATCTCATACACTTGACCCTCCACATACACTTTAATAGGAAATGTTACAAAATAACCCCCATGATTAATACGGAACCTCAACCTCTGTTCTTCACTAGGCCTAACCATATGACAACAAAAAAAAAAACCCTAATCGATTAGAACTCTCAATCAACAGATTATCAGTTTACGAGCGAAAAAAACCCTAAATTATAAGAACATATACATACCTGCAGTAATATTTGGCTTTCTCTTTCTCTGCCATGGACGAAGGAAGAACAAGATGAAATAAACGCAAGGAAGAAGACGAAGCAACGCAGGGAAGAAGACGAATGAACGCAAGGAAACTATTCAGAACAATGAGAGAGACATTTAAATTATAATTTGTTTTTATTTTGAAAATATATTTTCTAATTAAATTTAGATGGAAAAATAATTATTAAATGACATGGCAAATCAAACAGGCCCTTATTTTTGCCACATCACTTAAAAATTGGACACATCAGCGTTTTTGGAGGGGGAAATAGGAATAAGTACTAAAACTGCATACAACTTTAGAGTGTAGGGACTAGTTCGTTCACTTTTAAACTATAGGGACCAATTTCGTGAGTTGGCCAAACCATAGGGACCAAAAGTGTAATTAAGCCTGTATAATTTTAAGAAATAAATAGAATTCGTGAAATTCGCGTGCACATATCTCCGCAACATATAAAACCCGTTTATGAGAAGGACTACACCATGACATAGTCGGAGATAAATTGCCCCAATGTCTGAATCTTCAATAGTTAGCCTTTGCTTGAGTCTCTTGAAGGACTTGCCCCAGAATGAGCGTTGAAGCGACTTAACTTGTGCTAATTGAGCTTTGGAGGGATTTGCCCTTAATCACAAGAATCTCTGGGTGGCCTACCTTTGGCTGGTGGAGTCTTGAGATGATTCTCTACTCAACTCACTCTTGAATGTTCTGCTCCAGATTCACAAGGTTATGAGAAGGTTTTGATTCGAGCCAGCACCAACGAATGATCAAGTTTCTCTCTTATTGCACTTTGTTGGAATCTTTTTTTTATGTCAAGTACTTTCTTGCAGTTAAAATTGTTTATTTAAAAATGGTAATTTTAATGCGACGATCATGCAGGTTTTGAAGGAAATCATTTATTGGAATGATGTGAAAGTGTGTGATGAATGGACCATTAGTCCAAACACAGTGTTTATTCATTGGTGTGCGAAAGATATAGCAAGAATATGACACCAATGATGAAGATCAGTAAATATGCGGGGAGTCAGTTTACGCAACCTTGCAATAATACGCTTTTAGAATAAACCCTACTTCAATTAGGTCTTTCGAGGGTTGTAATGTGGTCTGGTTCACGGTTATTTGAAACAAAGGATATAGGCTCAAAAATCGATTGGTACCCACCCCTTCTTAGTGATGAACTCCAGTCCTACGATCAGTCATACTACACATATTTATCTTTCAAAAGGGTTGACGGTGTAAGGGCGAATTTTCTTGGAATGTCAGTCACCTTATTTTGTTTTCGTGGATGTCAGTGACCTTTCTAATCCATTTCGGTGGCCACTGAATCGGGTTTTGCTTTTGCTGAGGATTTGAGGGCCTCTTTTGCTTTATTTATTTTTTGATCCCTAACTTTTGCATGGACCGACTTCACTTTTCGAGACCATCGGGATTGCCCTAATTTTGCCTAAGTTTCCTCTTTGGGGTGGCGGACTTAGCGGGCTATCTTCTTTTTTTTGAAGGGTTGTGACTGCGAAGTCTTTGGTCTTTGAAGAATAATCGCCATAACAAGAGGTTTCATCTTGAAATTCGAATGTGTAATCAGGATAACTGAACACTACCCATGCCCCCGGTTAAGCGTAAGGGTTTAGAAATCCGAAGGAAACTCCTACTTCTAGGCTCGAAGGGGTTGACTAGGGACTAACTCCTTATCTCTCCAGTGTTTAGGGGATTCGAAACAATGCCTGTACATCATCAGCGGGACTTTATCCGAAAGCATACAATTTGCAATTATGGGTATTTATTTTCATCATCCTCCCTAAAATCTTTACTAAGACAATAATTGATAAAGGGAGTGAAATGTGGGAAATTTTTTTTGTGATTTTTTGCAATATATGAGAAAAAACGAGTGGATACGAATAGACTTGTTCAAAAAAGCACGTTCATTACATTAACAAAACCATTAGTAAGCAACAATGTTTAACAACAAGTAGCACTTAACAGAGAAGAAACTACAAATGCAAATAAATGACAAGATCTAAAAATTGCCAATCCTAGGGATGTCTTTAGTCTGACCCAATGGCTCGGGGAGATGACCCTTGTAGTCTTTGAACTCAAACAGACGAGAGGTTGACGTGCACAACCAGGCTTCCTTCTGGAAAGGATATGTAACCTTTGTCAATCAGTTGTTGCACTTTGGCTTGGTAGGCTTTGCAATCTTCAGTCGAATGCCCCATTGATCCAGCATGATATCCACATTGCATATCGGGATCGTACCCAGGAGGGTATGGCTCTGGCAACGACTTGAGATACTTGGGAACCACCAGCGAGCTTTGAATCAGATGCGGCAAGAGTTGACTGGATGACATAGGAACTGTATGAAGAGGAGCATTCCTTCTTTCTAGATTATTGCGAGGCCTATGCTGACTCTGGCGCTGATTCTGATATCCTCGGCCATGGGCTCGTTGATTTACATGAGGAGCAATCCACGGTTTCTAGGACGAAGCTATAAGCATTACTGGTTGCCCATAAGGATAGCGTGGCGCTGGAAATGATGACTGCTGAGAAGATGAGGGACCAAAAGGTTTTGCTGGTACACCATGAGAATACTCAACATTTGCTATGACTGCATTGGTTTCATCCTCTTCCTCTTGGGAGTTAATGAAGGATTCAGTCTCATCAGCTTGGCTATTCGAGACGCTCTGGATTAGTCCACTCTTGAGGTAGCTCTCGATGCGTTCCCCTACCATCACAAGGTCAGAGAAGCTTGATGGCGTACTGCCAACCATTCTTTCAAGATAAAAGCCATGCAGACTGTTTATGAACATGTCGATCAATTCCTTGTCCAAGAGTGGTGGTTGCACCCTAGCTGCTAATTCTCTCCATCGCTGTGCGTATTCCTTGAAGGATTCGCTACTCTTCTGAGATAGGCTTTGCAACTGCATGCGATTAGGAGCCACGTCTAGATTGTATTGATATCACTTTAGAAAAACGCTGGATAAGTCCTTCCATGATTGGATATGACTTCTTTCTAAATCCATGTACCAATTCAAAGATGCACCACTTAAACTGTCTTGAAAACAGTGAATCATCAGCTTATCATCATGGGTATGTATGGTCATTTTTTGGCAGAACATCACCAAATGACGCTTCGGGCAACTAAGGCCTGTGTACTTCTCAAAGTTGGGTACTATGAATTTCTGAGGGATTACCAAATCTGGCACTAGGCACATATCAGCAGCATCGAGCCCAGGCGTATCATGCACTTTCATAGCTTGGAGTTTCTCCTCAATGGCACGAAGCTTTTCCTTAATGGGGTCAGTCAATGGCTTCCTCTGGGGTCGAGTAGGAACATTTAATCATGGAGGATCATCATCAGGCAGAAGACCATACAGTGGATTAGTTGTCACAGTGAAACCTGGTGGGGGATCAACATTCTGACGGTTGCTCTCTGACATGGCTACCTCAGCTTCCAAGTTGCTTTGTCTAACTGGCCTTTCAAGTCATCTATGCTCCACTTGTTTCAAATGCCACACAGCTACCACAGGTTCAATATGAGTGTCGGGAAATCAACTGCGGGTTATGGACAAAGGACTGAATGAGCTTCTCGGTTTTGGTTGGAGAATGATATGCAAAATGATGCAAA
Organism: Lathyrus tuberosus; assembly: GCA_022829125.1. Taxonomy (NCBI): domain Eukaryota; kingdom Viridiplantae; phylum Streptophyta; class Magnoliopsida; order Fabales; family Fabaceae; genus Lathyrus; species Lathyrus tuberosus. The sequence goes on from JALAZF010000018.1 coordinate 10,139,837, forward strand.
GATGCTTATGCAAATGCAATGTTATGAATGCAATAAGACATGGGATCAAAGATCACTAAATCAGGGGTTTGGAACAGGTATCAAGGTCACAGATTCTGCAGGCCAAGACAACAAGATATCTCTCACCATAGGTAGGTTATCTATTGGTTTATAACAGGGCATTCCACGGGCTTTCCAACAAGGTCCCATGCACTAACCCTCAAAAGTTTTCCATCATAACGACGATTCGTAAGACGGTAATCCCTTCAAAGGATGAGCAAAGAGTTATGCCTTAGTAACCTTTGGAATTGGGTTCTAAAAGTCCTCAGAATCACGGACTCCCAGGTCGGAAACAAAGACGCCATTACGACTGATCGCAAGACATAATCATTCCCAAAGGGGCCTCATCTGAGCGGTGGAAGTCAAACCAACTCGACGAGTCCTAAGTCTCGCAAATCAGTAAGCAACCACCTCCTAGCTTAGTGTATACTCGAAAAGCTCGGGTAGAAAGCCTTTCTCCTCACAAACCATCCCCAATATACCCAACAGATAAGAGAAACACAAAATAATAATAAAGCAAACAAAAATACACATATGACAAACAAACTAGGCTTGGCTTGCTTAGGGATTTTCCATGTCCCCAGCAGAGTCGCCAGCTGTCGCTACTCGAAAAATAGTCGACCGGAGGCGAAAAGAGGAAGAAACAGAAGAGTCACCATCGAACTTTATTTATCCCATGAGGGGAAGGGAAAACATCGAGAAAACCCAAAGAAGAAAGGATAAGATGGTCTCGCAACCAAGAGATGGGTTCGGAAGCCGCTTATGCAAGGGGAAGGTATTAGCATCCCTCACATCCATCGTACTCGATGGGAACCATTTGCTTGTCTGTGTGTAAGAATGTTTGCTAAAAGTATTGCTTTCTAAGATGTGTTCTAAAGAGGGAGAGAGAAGGGTGAGAACTAAAGAATGTGAAAGAAAATAACAGAAAAGGTGGGGAGAAGAAGAGGGGAAAAGAAAAGGAGACTCGATAGGACTTCGCGGTCCTATGCCTACGTATTCCCTCGTGCAATGGGAAAGTCAGAGTCGACGTAGTTCGGAGGACTACGCGTGAAGAAAATGGAAGGGGGCTCGCCAAGATCGTTGCGATCTTGTGCCTACGTATCTTACATTCGGACAAGAATGAAGAATCAGAGCAATCGTAGTTCGACCTACGATTTGTTGGTGTTTTTTTATGGACGATGTTAACGTGCGGGTTCTAGCTGTTAGGTGTTTTGCGGCTCGCTCGTGGAGTCTTATGCGTTACCTGTTTGCGGTAGAACGGACGTAACATGTCCTTTTTGAAAAGGTTGATTTTCGCCATCAAGGCAAGATATCTCATTTGATTTGTTGAAAGTTTTTAGGGGTGAAATAAGTCCTCGGATAGGAACCCCTTCAGGTAGTACCCAATTATTTATCTCAAAAGGTTTATTGTGAAAGTTGTGTGGCGAATACAGTTATGTCTTCATATTGAAAGACAAGTATCGAGACCACACACTCTAAAGTAAGAGTCCTAATACTCGAAGAGGAAGAGGTCTTCACCTAATCCTCTCTCTTTCGTTCAATACAAAGAGAACTTTATTCTCTTATTAAGAAAGTGATTTTGGTTTTAGACGGTAAGTGCTTTACGACAGTGAACCCTAAAGGTAATGTCAAGCACTCGGGATAGGAGAAGGCCTTCGCCTAACCACTCCACGACCATCTAAATTTATTAAGAAAAAGGTTTGAAAATGCACTTGGTACAAGACCAAGGTTTTTAGACACAAGGAGAAAAAAGTGTTGAAAGAATGGGTGGTGAATAGTCACGTCTTCGTATTGAAAGACGAGTATCGAGACCACACACTCTAAAGTGAGAGTCCTAATACTCGAAGAGGAAGAGGTCTTCACCCAATCCTCTCTATTTAATTCAATTCAAAGAAATCTTTTGAAAATGAGCACTTGGTACTAGACCAAGGTTTTTTTTACTTTAGAAGAGAATGAAAATAAGGAATGAAATAGAAACCGAAATGAAATCGAAATAAAAAGAAAATGGCCTCATATTGATCAAGATTTTGAATCGATTGAAAGAAATCAACTAATCATAATTTTTGTTATATCATTGGCCACAAAATAAAATCGAAAAGAGAATCGAGGTAGAAATGAAAAGAAATAAATCTCAACAAAGTGATGACCCAAAATGTAATGAGAAAACAAAACAAAATATCTAATGAAATATTTACAAAAACATTATCAAAAAAATTTCTTTTTAACAAAATTATATTAACAAAGATTAACCAAAAACAAATAACAAAATTATTACTAAAATATTTTCAAAATAGTATTAATAATTAACAAAAAAATTTCTAACAAAATAATTTTAAAGAAAAGTTTAATAAAAAATTAACAAAGAATCTAAATTGAAATTTCCAATCCAAAAATTAAAAACTCTATTACTAAAAATAAAATTAACAATCCTAAGATAAATTACTAATAAAAAAGAAAAATAAAAACCTAAAGAATTAAATAAAAACAGAAAATGGGCTATTAAAAAATGAGAGGGGTTGGTTCATTTGACCCAAACCCGCTTTGGCTTTAAGCAAAAAAACCCTAACCCTATGAGAAAACGGCTGCAACGAGTATCATTCCCTCTCACATCTACCTTCTCACAGCTTAGCTTCTCGATCCGCCGCCACCTTTTCTCTCGAGTTAACTTTCTTCACACAAGAATCAACCTGCAAAATTACAACTCTGCGACAACAATCAAACCCCACAGAATTCAAAACTTGATCGTATCGTCTTCATTAATTCTTGATGTCGGTGAAAACTCCTTCCTCCTCCAGGTAATGTTCTCACGTCTCTCGCTCCGATTCGCACTAAATCGCGGTTGCCACCGTGTGGGGTTTACGTTGGAGAAGCAGAGCGCCATCTAGATGACCTTTGATCCATCTGTTTGAGTTTTTGATTTGTTTCCTCTGTTTTTGTGATTGTGTGGTTTTATGATGGTTTGGGGTGAGGATTGTGTTTCGTCGAAGGTCATGGGTGTTGTTGATGATGATGGATGGTTACAACAGCGGTGGGTTCATGGTGAACTCATATGTGTGAGTTCATGTACTGTTGTTGCGAAAATGGAGGTGAAGGTTTGTGTTTGAGAAAGGTGAGCTGAAAGTAACGTTGAGTTGTTGGAGGTTACGAAGATCTGCGGTGATGTATGGTGGTTGTTGATTTTGGTTGCGGATAGATTCAAGGGGTAGTGTCGTATGAAGATGAGTTATGGGTTGTTGTTAATGGTGTATGGATTGAAGAAAGGTAAAGGTTGGTTTGCGATTGTTGAGTTGAAAAAAGGGATGAAGGATTGATTGAAGGCTGTTGTTATAAAAACTGGGTTGAGGAGGTTTGTGAAAGTCTTGTTGTTTGAAGGTGTGATTCGGTTGTGGAAAGGATATTTGTGGTACATGGCTTGGATCTGTTGTATTCAGTGTGGTTGTGTAAAGAAGAAGACAACCATGAGTGGAGTTTGTCGTTTGATGAAGATGAGTTGTGGTGATAGTCGCGAGTGAATTGAAGCCGAGAGGTTTGATAGGTGGTTCCAGTCAAAAGGGGAGTTGTCACTGATGTACTTTTAACAGCAAGGTGAGTTCTCTTTTTTCATTCTCTCCCACTGCCTTATTTCTCTCCGCATCCCTTCCCCTTTAAAATCTAATTCAAAAACTTGTTTATGCCGTTTTCTTGTTGCTGTTGAGTCCTTTTCAGTGCAGGATGGTTTTGGTATGTTGCAGGTACGGTTGGCGTATGGTGATGTAGCAGGCTATGTTTTTACGAAAGCTTTGTGTGGTCATTGTCTTGGTTTTGCAGGTCGTGTGCAGTTTTTGGCGTGATGTATTTGGAGTGCAGTGTTTGTAGGGGTTTTGCACACTGTGTGGAGTATTTTTTCTTTTGGAGTGAAAGGCTTGGCTTGTAGAAATTTGATGTGGGGTCTGATGTTTGTACGGTTACAGCTTTCGGTATGGTGTTGGTCAAAAAAAGGAAGAATTTTTTTTTTTGGGATGGTGTATTGTAACAAAATAGCAAAATAATGTAATGGACCTTAGGCTTTTAAGAAAAATAGCAAAATAAACCAAATAAATTCAATTAAAATTCTAACTATCTAAACAAATCTAAGTTAACTCTAAAAATAAATAATAATAAAAGAAAATGATAAAATAAATAAAATTAAATAAAACCCCAATTATCTAAATTAAAATCAAGTTAATTAAAAATATTTAACTAAAACAACCTAAGTTAATTCTAAATTAATTAAAAGATTTTTTTAAACTAAAAATTACCAATAAAATGAATAAAAAATTGGGTATCGAAATTTTCGCAAATGAAGAAAGACTGCACTAAAATGATCAGTCATCTGTAAATCTGAGAATTCTACCCCGATTGATAATTTAAGCAGTATGCACGATGAAAGGCATGTTATGCTATGTGAATGATGCGAAATGAAAATTAAGGCTGATGAATGCAAGTTAGGACCTAATGGAATGCATAGATGATATGATATGCAAGGCTAGGGTTAGGGTGAAAATGAGGGTGTGACACCTGATCCTCGCACAGCCCGGAAGCGAGACCAGGTCTCCCCGCGTAACCAGCATTCTCCCGACCACAAGAGGACTCGAAGGAACGAGCAATCTCCCTCGATCAAGTCTAAAGGTCGGGCCCATTCACCTTCTCCCCGAAGGAACCGCTCACCTTCTCCTCGAAGGAACCACTCTCTTTCTCCCCAGAGGAACCGCCGTCGTGAGCGTACTCTTCGGTCCCCATCATTCACCAGTTCCAGCAGCGACGATGAGCCTCGCGGCCCTTTGTCCCAGGAAATCTTGGCTACCCGCCTCCCTAAAGGCCTGGAAAAGCCCCCGTCACTGGGCACGTACGACGGGACAGCCGACCCCGACGAGCACATCAAGAACATCGATGCGATATTGGACTACCGCGACATACGGGGCGTTATCAAATGCCGGCTATTTCCGACCACGCTCCGAAAGGGAGCGATGACGTGGTACAAGAAGCTGCCCGAGGAGTCCATAACCTCATGGAGACAACTGGGCAGGATGTTCTCACGGCATTTCACAGCTTCTCGCCATCATCCCAAGACTGAGGCCTCCTTTGGTGCCATAATCCAAGGAAAGGACGAACCTCTCCGCGCTTATATCAAGAGGTTCAACAAAGAAGCAGTACAGGTCCCTACAACGGACGAAATGAAGAAGTTTATGCTCAAATAAGGACTCCGCCCGGGCTCCGAGTTTTCTAAAGCCGTTGGCCTCGCACCGCCCAGGAACCTAGACGCCCTCCTCCTCAAAGCCCAATCGCATATTCAGTACGAAGAGAAGGTTGCGGCCAGCAACGTCCGAGCATTACGCCATCAGGAGAACGCTCGAGCCTCCAGAGGAGAGGAAGCCTCGACATCTCGTCGGGGTGAACGGAGGCGCGAGGACCATCCCCGGGACCCCCGCGATAACAAGTAACCCTTCGGGCGGTTCCACGACTACACCCCCTTGACCGTCTCCAGGGAGAAGATACTGTCCGAATATGCCAATTCAGAATTCAAGCAGGCAGGGGGTCCGCTTCCCCAAACAACTGCCGACCAGACCAAACATGGACAAATCAAAATACTGCCGTTTCCACAAGAGTCACGGCCACACTACAGAAGACTGCATCCATCTGAAGGATGCTATTAAGATACTGATCAGGGACGGCCACCTAAAACACTTCGCGAAGAAGAAGGACACTCCTCGACAGGACGCCCAGGAGTCCAAGAAGATAGAGGAAGAAGTACCCTCCTCGGAAGACGCCAACATACAGGTCGCTATGTCCATATCGCGACCAGAGAACTTCTACGTCCCGAACGGGCTCAGCGCCCCTGCTTATTTCGCGGCCCACAGCCCGTGGGAGACGTTTCCCTCCGCCATGGTTATCTCCAGCGGGGGCTTCAACAAAGTCACGGTGGGCTCCGTGAAACGAAAATTCGAGCATCTGATCAACACAAGCTCCAATAAGGTGACCACGCTTGATCAGGCCCAGAAGGGCTCCGTCCCCATCTCCTTCTACCGGGAAGAGTTCCTCGGGGGATCCCCGAACTCAAGCATACCTTTGCTCGTCAGAGCCCGAATGGCGAACTTCGACGCTCGCAGAATCCTCGTCGACCAGGGCAGCTCGGTCGACATCATGTACTCCCAGCTGCTTGCAACACTTCAGCTGGACGAATCACACCTTATCCCTTACGTAGGGTCTGATTTGCAGGGGTTCAACGGATCAATGACCAAGCCTTGGGGATACGTCGAACTGATCATAACCTTCGAATAAGCTGAGACGACCAGATCAGTTAAGGTGCAATTTCTGGTGATCGACTGCCCGTCGCTTTACCAGTGCATATTCGGAAGGCCAACTTTGGCCGAGTTGGTAGCAGTGCCTTCAACAGTCCACCTGAAGATGAAGTATTACACTTCAAAAGGAATGGTCGCCACCCTCCACGGCGACATCGAAGCTGCACAATGGTGTTTCGAAGCAGCTACAAAGGGGCTCAACGCCATAGCGTCTAAGCCAAAAATGTCGAGCGAGCCAGCATTGCCAAGCAGCTCTGAGGAAGCCAAGCCGCTGCCCCAAGTCGACTCCATCGACCTCGACAGTCGCTTCCCCGAAGAAGACCAATAGGAGGAACGAGCTGCTTCAGCCAACCCGTCTACATCGTCCAGCAGCAGCTCCCATCCGATGCGCCCAATCCCAGATGGCAACTTCGAGATCGCTCTGTTCGACGACGACCCTCAACGGGGAGTGAAGATTGGAGCAGACCTGCCCGACATCGCGAGGAACCAGCTCAAAGCATGCCTCTGTGAGAATGCCGACCTCTTCGCATGGAGCGCCGCCGAAATGCCCGGCTTGGATCCATCCGTCGCCTGCCACCAGCTGACAATTGACCCGACCGTCAAGGCCGTAGCACAATGTAGGAGAAAGCAGTCTCTGAAGAAAACGGAGGCTGCTGAAAAAGCTGTAAAGGACCTCCTCGAGGCCAAATTTATTTCGGAGGCCAAGTACACCACTTGGTTGTCCAACGTTGTACTCGTTAAAAAATCTAATAGAAAATGGCGAATGTGCATTGATTACACCGATCTCAATAAGGCATGCACGAAAGATGCCTATCCCCTCCCCAATATTAATAAACTTGTTGAGAATTCTGTTGGTTTTAAACTTTTATCGTTCATGGACGCCTACTCGGGTTATAATCAAATTCCAATGGCAATGACCGACAAAAAATACACGACCTTCATGACCGAATCGGGCAACTATTACTACAATGTAATTCCCTGCGGCCTGAAGAACGCCGGAGCAACCTACCAAAGAATGATAAACAAGGTCTTCCAGGGAGAAATAGGCGACCTGCTCGAAGTCTACATGGACGACATGATCGTAAAATCCCACAAGGAAACCGATCATACTGCCCATTTGAGAAAGGTCTTCGAACAGACCAGGAAATACAAAATGCGTTTTAACCCGGAGAAGTGCACGTTCGGTGTCCGAGCAGGCAAGTTCCTCGGTTTCTACTTAACGGAACGAGGAATCAAATCCAATCCCGATAAGTGTCGCGCATTCTCCGAGTTTCCTACGCCCAAGTCAAAGAAGTCTATCCAGTCCCTCAATGGGATGCTCGCGTCGTTATCTCATTTCGTGGCCAAATCTGCCCAACACGCCCTACCATTCTTCAAACTCCTCTGCAAGGAGACAACATTCGAATGGACCGAGGAATGTGACAAGGCGCTTCTCTATCTGAAACGGGCACTCTCAGAGCCACCAGTCCTCTCCCCGCCAGACAATGGCGAAACGTTGTACCTGTACCTCGCCGTAGCAATCGAAGCAGTGAGCGCCGCTCTCATCCGTGAGACACCTGACGGGCAGAAGCCCATATACTTCACGAGCAAAGCACTCCAAGGTCCAGAGTTAAGATACCAACAGATAGAGAAAGTGGCCCTGGCCCTCATCAACGCAGCCAGAAGGTTAAGACACTACTTCCTGGCCCACACGATCGTGGTTCGAACAGATCAACCCATAAAACAACTACTGGGACGACCAGACATGGTCGGTCGAATGCTCAAATGGTCGCTTAAACTATCCAAATTTGACATCCAATACGAAAGCAGGAAAGCCCTCAAGGCCCAAGCTCTGGCCGACTTCATCGCGGAAATGACATTCACAGACTCCCCCGCGAGCGAAGCGCGCAAATGGACCATTTTTGTTGACGGTGCCTCAAGCTCGGCAGGGAGCGGCGCGGGCATCATACTGGAGAGCAACAAAGGGACCATCGTCGAAGTATCACTCACCCTGTCCTTCCCAACCTCCACTAACCAGGCTGAATACGAGGCCTTCCTCGCTGGGTTACGCCTGGCCGAGGACCTGGGCGCATAAGAGGTCGTCATTTGTACAGATTCACAACTCGTGGCCCTTCAGGTCCGAGGAGAATATCAAGCCAAAAACGACAACCTGACCGAATACTTAGCACTGGTAAAAAAGGAAATGACGAAGTTTGCAACGGTGGAGGTAAGACATGTTCCCCGCGAACATAATGTCCGGGCAGACGTTCTGTCCAAACTGGCCAGCACAAAGAAGAAAGGCGGAAACAAGTCCGCCATACAGGAGGTACTTCCTCGAACCAGTATCGGGAAGCCCTCCCCGAACCTCGACGTACAAGTGATCGGCGACAACAACTGCTGGATGACCCCTGTGTACAACTATCTCGCTAATGACGAACTTTCGGCCGACCCAAAAGAGGCCAGCATAGTTAGGCGAAGAGCTTGCTCTTACGTCCTGGTCGAAGATAAACTCTACAGGCGAGGATTCTCCATTCCCTGCTCAAGTGTGTCGAGGAAGAAATGGTCGCACACATCCTACGCGAAATCCACGAGGGAATCAACACCCAACATCTCGGCGGAAGGTCACTTGCCCGAAAGGCCCTCCGAGCAGGATACTACAGGCCGACCATGCAGCACGACGGGAAAGAACACGTGAAGAAATGCGATAAATGCCAACGGCACGAGGACATGCACCTGGCTCCGCCTAACGAGCTCAAGGTTATGTCCTCCCCGTGGCCATTTGCCTGGTGGGGCCTAGACATCCTAGGACCCTTCATGGTAGGATCGAATCAGAACAAATACCCAATAGTGGACGTAGACTACTTCATAAAATGGATAGAAGCGGAGGCTCTAGCCAAGATAACTGCCCTCAACATCCTGCGTTTCTACAAGCGAAACATCCTTGCATGTTTCGGCATCCCCCAAGCGATAGTAATGGACAATATGACGCAATTCACGGACAGGAAGTTTCAAGACTTCGTCGCCCAACTAGGCACGAAGCAGCACTTCGCATCTGTCGAGCACCCTCAAACAAATGGGCAGGCTGAAGCAGCTAACCGAGTCATCCTTCGAGGCCTCAAACGAAGGCTGGACGAAACAAAGAAGGCGTGGGTCGAAGAACTGCATAGCGTACTGTGGGCATACCACACAACTCCACACTCTACAAGCGGGGAAACACCTTTCCGTCTAGCATACGGGACAGAGGCTGTAATTCCCGTCGAAGTTCACGTACCCTCCAGGCGAACAAAATTGCCCCTAGACGAGGAGATGAACGACGAATCATTAAGAGAAGAACTCGACCTCGTCGAGGAAATCCGAACTGGGGCAGCCCTCCGCAAAGCCTCACTAAAACAAAAAATTACCATCAGGCACAACGCCAAGGTGATACTATGAGAGTTCGACGTGGGAAGCCTTGTTCTAAGAAGGAACCACAAAGACTCTCGCGAGGGCAAACTGGCCGCCAACTGGGAAGGACCCTATCGTGTCCGAGCAAAAACGGAAAATAGGGCCTACTACCTAGAACATCTCAATGGGGAAGAACTTGCTCGACCATGGAACGTCGAAAAGCTAAAAAAAATACTATAGCTAAGGCCATAATTCTCGGTTCGACCCGTCACAACGACGAGCGTCAGCTACCGACCACTATGCACGCCTAGGTACAAGCGTCGCATATCAATGAAGCAGAACCCCGCTCAGTAACGAGCCGAGTAACTGCTCGATGGCGATCCTCGATCGAGCATCGTCGTCGTCTAAGTACCATGAACGGCAGAACCTTAGCTCGCGATGGGACGTTCACGCCGCAAACTCAGGCCTCAAATGCGACCTGAGCTCCGCACCCCCGCCAGGATATTCCCCGACCGTTCGACCAGTTCCCCTCACTGCCGAACACATCTACAACGAGCAACCCCCTGAATCTTCGCATAAGTCAAATACTCCCTATCACGGGCAAACATACATTCACAACAAGCATGAGTGCAACACTTAGCAAAAAGTAAAAGCAAGTAAAACCACGCAGATAACAGAATCGGACAGATAACTTAAACATAATAAGTGGCCACTAGGACCACGGTTGTGCCGGGTTACATAAAATGGGGGTCATGCCCCTCCAAAAATAAATTACAACAATTACTCGGCACGTAAGCCGGACAAGTTACAACAAAAAAAAGACAAACCCCTCACTCGTCCATATGATCGGCAGGCTCGGGCTGAGGTCCCTAGCTCTCCGCGGGCTAATCCTCGGCATTTCCTTCAAGGAGAGCGTCGGGCATAACGATCCGGCCATCCTCAACATATGCCAGATAATGGGTACCCTCGACAGAAAAGCCAAGCTCGGGGTTCACCATCCGCAGTTGAGCCACGGTGTTTGTGAAGGATTCATCCGCGACGGCAATACTGTCATCCTCGACCATCAGTACACGGGCGACCAACTCAGATCTCATCTTTAATTTCTTCACATCTTCTGGCTCATCTTCACCCGGGGCATTAACCGCCCTCAGCTGCTGGACCAGCTCCTCGGCAGCTTTCTTCTCCGCCACCAGCGTGGAGTTCTCCTTCTTCAACCTGGCCACCTCCTCCTCAGCCTTCTTCCGAGCATCGTCTGCACCCTTGACTTCTTCTTTGAGGGACGCCATGGTAACCCAGGCAGCATTAAGTTCGAACTCAGTTGCAGAGTCCCCTTCAGCATAAACGGCTGCCATCTCCAACATCCTGACCAAAGTAGAAGCGTCTTGAGCCACCAACGCCCTCTTGCTCGGGCGATCCATGCTTTCCAAGCGAAGAGACTCCGCCCGGGGCACGACCAAAGAGTTTCCCTAAAAAAATCTCCTATCAAGGATGCAAGGAGGAAGCTCGAACTTCCCTTTCTCCGGTACCCGAGTGAGATCCACAGCGTCAGCAACCCTTGGTCACTTGGGTCGTCCGGTCAAAGACAAGGGAGATCCCCGGGGGGCGGGAGTAGGAGAAGAAGAGGTCCCCGCAGTAGATTGAACCAGAGGGGGAGCACGAGCACCAGCGAACCGGGACTTCAGAGGAGCTGCTCCGGCCTTGTTCCTCGTAAGAGCGTTCTTCACAACCCTCTCATGGGCCTGAGGCATCTCTCCTGCACAAATAAAAGTTGATCAAGTTAGTTACGAGGAAAAGAATAATACGAGCAAATATAAAATAACTAAGACTACCAAGTAGCTTCTCGACTTCCGCAGGAGTCTTGCACTCCAGCAGTGCCTTGGTGTTGATAAACCGGTACTCAACCCTCTGATTACCGTCCTCCTCGAAGATCGGATTACCCTTATTCGTCCAGCACTCAGCGAGCAGGAAGGAGTTAACGTACTTCACCAACTCCTCGTACGCCACGACATCCTGCCCGTGTAGCTCGTACGGTTGGAGAACGTAGTCACTGGGCTTCTTGGCGAAATGGTCAGGTGCCAAATGAATGGGGAACTTGTAGATTCTCTGCCTAATAAATTTCCTCATCTCGTCGCGCAGGTCGTTCCCATCCTCATCAACTTCGATCTCCCAGACGTATGTACTATCCTGGGCAGCTTCAGACACGGGCTCGATAACATAGTACCGCTCCTTAAACGTCTGTATCGACTCCGAAAATGGTTTAAACAATTTGCGAGGCTGCTTCAAAGAGACCCAACCATACTTCCTCCCCGACAGCTGCCTTTGGAGATGGAAGACGGTGAAGAATAGAGGAAGAGTAGCCCCTATGGCAAGGTATTCGCACACCAGCTCGAACGCCCAGATGAAGGCCAACGAGTTAGGGTGCAGTTGCGTGGGAGCCAACTTCAAGTGCGTGAACACCGACTGCTGAAAATTGGTGAACGACAGCCTTAGACCCAGCTCCTTAAAAGCATATTCATACATTGTGAAGCGGTTCCCGAAATCTGTACAGACCCGCTCATCCTCGGAAGGGAAGTGCACCTTCCACTCCCCCTCTGGTCCAACCTCTGTAAAAACATCCCCTAAGTACGTTGCAAAGGTAGACACGTGTTCGGCAGGTTCGCCCACCTCTCATTCCTCCACGGAACCCTCAACGGCGTCCTCGTTCATAACTTCTAACTCCTCTTCCTCCCCGACATCACTGGGGGTGCTCGAGGCCGTCGAACTACTACTATCTGAAGAGCTTATTTCTTCCTCGGATGTATCTAAGATAATCTCTCTATCTGGCTCTGTCGCCATGTCGATCACCTGAAAAGAAGAGAAGAAAGTGAATTTGACAACAAATCAAATCCACCCTTCCACCGCTGGACAAGTGAAAGGGCATACAAAGGGCTGAGGACAACGTCCCCGGCCTAATCCCTAACATCAAAAAAAAGACTGAAACCTCCCCGCAAGGAGATGCTCGAAACAAATCGTCCCCAAGCGAGGAGCTTCCTCGCACTCATACCCAATTTTCGCTTGAAGCTTCGCCGGAAATCGCAAAACTTCACCGAAATCTGGGAGTATTCTACCGAAAAACTCATCGCCCGCTCAGAAGATGAACGATCACAGCGGTTACACATGCATCGTCGTCGCAACGACGCCGTGAACCGCCCTCATCACCAAAACATACTAACACGTTCGACGACACGTAAGAGGTGGAAAAATGGGACAACCACCGTCCACCACCAACAATCACCAGAAATCAACCTATTTCCTCCTCTAAACCTAGCCCTAACCACATGCAATCTACCATTGACCACCAAAAGGAGTAGAACAAGCACAGGATCGAAAACTTACTTGATTTAAGAAGACGAAAGTGGCTGCTCGAAGCTTGGAGTGGTGGTCGGAGTAAGCAGACGGCGGTGACGGGCAGGAATGCTGAAGGAGACGAAGAGAAATCAGAGCGAAAAAGTTCCAAATGGAACGAATTTCCCCCTTTTTATACAAAGGGGCACGTGCGGACACGCGCTCGTAGGCCATGATCACTATCATCTAGCCATCATTGCCTAGTAACTGCTACACGGGGCTCTAAGCACACGTGGCGCCCCAACATTTCCAATTCTGACTGACCTTTAGTCTCCCCGGACATCGGGCAATAAGGTCACGACCATATATTTCACGGGCACCAGGGGTCACGGGTACATCGAGACAATCCTCCTCGTCCTCAAACGACGACTTCACGCTAGCTCCCCGGAGCAACGAGTTATCCTTAAGTCATCACTCCCACGCCCGGGAGCAACGACTTAGGGGGCTCCTGTTCTGGACTGGACCAATGGCTAGACACGGCCCAATCCACTTCCGCTCCAGAGCGGCCCAAATTGCCTAAGTCCAATCCACAAAGGGGCAAAAGTTACCTTTCTGCCCTCCAACCGGGCAAGGAATGCATGTTCCTCCCCGAAATTACTGCCCGTTACGCACGGCTTTATTGCTCCCCGAACAGTTAAGGGCAGGTGCCCAAAACTATGCTTATGCCCGACATAACGGCTAGTTTCGGGCACCCTGACCGACATAACGGCTAGTTTGGGTAGTTACCTATTCTTCGGGAAAACGATTATTTCGCCCCGAAAATAGGACCGTTGGCCATGCGCTGGGGGCTCTATATAAACCCTCTCACTTGAGAGGGCCAGGTATCCAATATTCACCCTACGAACTAATACTTTGTACTTGCCCCTTTTCTCTGACCCTTTCTTACTTGAGCGTCGGAGTGCCTTGCAGGTACACCCTCCTCCTCTCCATCAGCATCCCAGACGCACTTGGTGACCCACTTCTACAGGATCTGATCCAGCCTTCACGATCAGTTATTAATGTATTTTCATTGTCATAAATATAAAGTCATAAATATAAATGGAGAAAATATAAGTAATGTTTATAATTTTTTTATAGGAAAAAGTCAATTCATTTCATTAATAATAAGATGTTGGATACATGTTGGTACATCATTAAAAATTTGAAAATTAATAAGAGATGGAGTCACCCGAGGCAAAACATGAGCAACCTCATTGACTTGTCTCTTAACGAACTTAACATAAGAGTTCCTAAATAAGAAGTCTAACAAACGATTACAATCCTTTGTGATAGCGCCAAAATTCGAATAATTTGGATACTGAAAGATTGCACTATCTACCACACTCTTTACATCTAGTTCAAAATCCACATTGTCTAAGCCTAAGTCATGAACCCATTTAATAGAATACAAGAGGCCTAAGCTTCCCCACATCAGCGTCAGTGCTAAGCGAGAACCACTCTGTCCGGGAAGCAACAAACACCCCCTCATCATCTCTAATACAAGCACCTATTTCTACTTTGTTGTCTGAGAATGATGCATCAATGTTACATTTAAACCTCCCAGCTGAAGTTTTGTTCCACGTGATACATTTGCCACTTGAGCTTGGATTGTAATACTCTGTTGGGCATTTCTCCAACCTGATAGTAAATACGAAGCACAAAGACAAATAGACTCTGAAGAGTCTTCGATTTGATTCCAAATATAATTATTCCTGCATTTCCAAATAATCCACAATATAGTTGAGAATAAAGCTTGTTGATCTTGATTTGTTCCCTGTAAAAAGTAATGTTTATAATTTTATTAATTAGAAAATACATTAAAAAATTAAAAAATCTGTAACGTAAATTTTACAATTTTTTTGAGACTATTTATTTTATAAATGTCACTAGTAATAGTAGTATATTATAGAAAGTAGTACAGAGTATGAGTGTTACTAGTGTGGTTTGAGTGATTTTAAAATTAAAAATGATATGAACCGCAAGAGAAAAAATTTTGTGGCTGGTTTGGTTTAGATTACTTTTAAAAATAAAATCGAATCAAACTAAATCAAACTAATGCGGTTTGCGTTGGTTCAGTTTTTAACAAAATTTTTATTGAACCATACAAACACTTATAAAGAGCAACATAACCTTATGTTTAGTTATTCATACATTATCAAATAACAATAAAAATCATTATATTTAGACAAACTTCTCATTCAATATACAAAAATAAAATGAGACAAAATTGGAAAAAAATAGTAACATAAAACAATGTTAAAATCATTATAATAACACAGAAAAAATAGAGAAAAAGAGAAATTAGAGAAGACAAAAAAGAAATAACATAAGAGATGTGAGATTAAAGAAGAAATGTGCGATAAAAACTTAATTAAAAGAGAAAATAAGAACATAAAAATGAGAAAAAGAAAAAGAAAGAAAATAAGAGATGAGAGATTGAAATAGAAAATGCGAGACTTACATGACAAATAAGATGGAAAGAATAAGCAATACTACTAATAGAGATTTAAGAATGTTGAAACTAAAATTTTAAATGTGAGTAATAGAAAATCGCAGGGGTGGCAAAACGGGCCCGACACGTTGGGCATGCCCGTTGTAATACCCCGTAAATTATTTCCACTCGGGATAATATTATTATGACCAACTGGGTTCCGGTTTACTCTGAGAATTTATTGGATAAAATAATTAGAGTAAACTGACGAACTCAGAACTGATCAGATTAATATTATTTAACTCTGAGGTTTTTATTAATTGGTGCATTTGAGATAATTCGGACAATTAGTAGTATTACTAATTAATGAGTTTCTCTATATCTTTTCCTTTTCCCTCATTTGGCAAAAGTTAGTAACATTGGAGAGAGAAAATAGAGAGAAGGAAGAAGAAAGGAAAGGAAAAGGGAGAAAAGAAGAGAAGAAGAAATCCAAGACTTCAAGAGCAAGAATCATCAACCCATCTTCACTAATTCACCCCAGCTTGTTCATCATCATCTTCTAATCCAGGTGGGTTCTAGATAGAAACTTTATTGTAGAATTTCTTGAGGGTTTTAGAGTTAGGTTAGATTTTGAGGAAAATGGGGTTTTTTGCAAAATCAAATAATCTAACAGTTAAATTGTGTTATAATTCGTGTAGTATGATCAATATACGTGTGGAATCATTGGTTAATAATTGTTATGATGTTTGTGATTGAATTGAAATGTTTGGGTTTTTTTGTAGAAATTATGTAATGTTGTTGGAAATTATGTTTGTGAAGTTTGTGGAATAACCCATGATAGAACCATGATCACATACCTCTTTTGATTGATTGGGTATGGTTTTAAAAGTGGAATTGTGGTTGGAAGGCTGCTGTTAAAAGGAAAAATTTCTTGCATAACGCAGAGCGCGCTTAGCGCGGGTATTCCTGCTTAGCGCGGTCTGGAGAATTTTCACCCCGACCAGGCAGCGAGGAGCGCGCTTAGCGCGGGGTGAGGCCCGCTTAGCGTGACCTGGAGCAAAAAGAAAAAAAAAGATTATTTTCTAAAATTCATAACTGTTGACTCGGGTATCCGATTCAAGCTTTCTTTATATCGTTATGAAGCTATGAGAATACCCTACCTAATGGAAGTGGAAATTATCGGTTTTAATGCCGATTAAATAATCGAAGGAAGACCAAGAGTGGTACCCTTATGATGAATTATCATATGTAATTCTTTTGGGTAAATGTGATATGCTATGCTTATTCTATTATTGTTTATCATAATTGTGAGTGAATATGCATGTTAAAAAGGAAGTGAAATAGGTAGAGTGAGGATCTTTACCATAAAACAATATTAGAACCTAGTAATGGCTAGGAAATTGTTGAACAACATAACCACGACGCTCGTGCAAGAGAGGTCGAGGCATGCGTCTATTACCGAATGGTATAGAAAGAGTTACACTAGTATGGATCATGTTAAATTGTGTTAAGTGTAGAAAGACAAAAGAGGTCTTAAGGCTAATATGGCCGGGTGATTGTTGAATACAATCTCATTGGTGTATATGATCACGTAATTATAACCATCGTCCTTGAGAGGCATTCATGAGTCTCGAGCTCCTCTGAATGCAGGCATTACTACTTGGCAGGTTTGATTCTCATGTTATAGTACGATGGAACCTACGAGTAGAGACTTATGATGGCATGAGAGGCCATGAGAAGTGACGAATTAAGGTGATAATGCGTCCCTTAATTTCGAATCCATTCGTATGCCAAGTAACTACAAGGATCCATGACTCGGGTCGTCTTCTAGATGTAGAAACAGACGGGAAGAGGGGATGCCTTGGTAAGGTTATCGATTAGTGATAAATTGTGAGTTGACAAGACTCAAGAACATGGATCCATATAGTGTGTGTGGGTACTCAAAGTCATCCCCCTTCCCTTTTGACTTGAGTTAGGCTTGTTAGAACCTTGTAAAGCTGAGAGAATGTATAAGATAGGGAACTCACTGAGATTGATGTATCTCACCCCATGTTGTTGTTTACATCACAGGTACTACAGGTTCGGCGAAGGGTAAGGACAAAGTTGCTTGACTTTTCCTTATGGATCATAGCTTTTGTGTGGCAAGGCTTCCGTTGTGAGGATTTTGGGATCATTATTGATCTAGTTCTTAGTATTTATCTTTGGGACATCTTGTATATATATTATGCCATAGTTTTCTTGTATTAGGTTGTTGGGCATGTATAAGTATAATATGTTTACTAGGGACTTGTATATTTTCAGTACCAAACGTGATATTCATGTATAATATATGCTTTGATGTATGTATTTATATATGGGCGTTATAGTTGGTATCAGAGTTGGTCGTATCCTCGACCTAGCCATGAAATAGTATAAGTATTTTCTTTCCGTTTCATATGCGGTGTGTCGCCATTGGTCTTGAGTGTTATATTTATGGTATTGAGCCTGATCAACTTAATCCTATTTGTATGACATTCAGGAACATGGCTGACAGGCACAGAAATAACCGTGGTAGACCGAGAACCACTCCAACAGGGACAAATCCACCAGGTGACGAGGGGAATGCCCCTTTGTATCAATTCATGCAACAGATGCAGCAACAACAAAATCAGTTTGTGCAATAAATGGTACAACAAATGGCTGGTGGCCTGCATCCTCCAGTGGTTGTTCCTGAAGCTGCAGGGGGAACCTTTAGGGATTTCATTCGTATGAATCCTCCGGAGTTTCAAGGAGGTTTAGATCAGGTAAAGGCTCATGAATGGATATCCGGTATGGAGCGGATTTTCTTGATAGTTCAGTGCAGTGAGGAAAATAAGGTGGTCTTCGCTTCTCACTTGTTAAAGGGTCCTACCATGAGGTGGTGAGAGAGTGCTTCAGCCTTAATGACAATTCAAGAGGTACCGAAGGTATGGGAGCAGTTTAAGATAAATTTTATGGAGAAGTATTTTCCAAGTTCCTTAAGGTCTCAGAAGGAATTCAAGTTTCAACAGTTGAGACAAGGCAACTTGACTGTGACTTCTTATGCGGAAAAGTTCGAGATTATGGCTGCTTATTCTAGGCAAGCCATGTATGCTCCCGACGAGAGATGGAAGATCGATCAATTTTTGTTTGGTTTGAGGGCTGAAATCTCACATAGCGTGTCTCAGAGGGAATTCACTAGCTATGTGGAATTGTTAAGGCAGTGTTATGTGGCAGAACACGGCTTGAAGAATGTGCAAGCGGAATGAGACTTGAGTAGGTTGAATCAAGGTGATTGTGGAAGATCGAATCAACAAATTAGACCGATACAACAAACTTTTAAGGGAAAACAAGTTCAGAATTCCAGGACTAGTGCACCTCCTGTGTGCCATTTTTGTGGAAAGAGGCATGGTGGTAGATGTCATTTCGAAGGAGTGGAGTGTCATCGTTGTCATAGAAGGGGTCATTTGGAGAGGGATTGTCCTCAAAATAGAAACCAAATGCAAGAAAAGAATACCGGGCGAGTTTACACAATGGATGCAAGGAAAGCAAAGGGTGACAATTCCTTGATTGCTGGTACGTGTTTTGTTAATGGAAATCCTTGCTTTGTTTTATTTGATTGTGGAGCAACACACTCCTTTATATCGATGCAATGTATGAAGCGACTAGGGTTGCAAGCTATTCCATTGTCTCCACTCATGGTGGTTACTACTGCCATGGATGAGATTGTTAAAACACCGTTAATGTGTGAAAATTGTGTTTTATCCGTGAATGGAAGAGTTTTCCAGATTGATCTTATTTGTTTGCCGCTAAAGAAAGTGGATGTTGTTCTGAGAATGGATTGGCTTTTTGCTAATTCGGTATTTATCGATTGTGAGGAGAAGCTAATCATTATTCCGTCCGTGGAGGCTACTCCGAGGGATGTGTTGACTACCATTTTGGAAGGTACGGTTGGAATGATAAATTTCTTGTTTGAGAAGGAAAAGTCTGTTCTTTTGGTTCTTACTAAGGAGGAGAGTAACAACCTTCAGGTGTTGAGTATTCCGGTAGTCGGTGAATTTCCCCAAGTTTTCCCCGAGGATATCACTTCTCTTCATCCGGTGCGGGAAGTGGAATTCTCTATTGACCTGATACCGGGAACGACCCCAATATCCGTTTCTCCGTATCAGATGGCACCGCTTGAATTAAGAGAATTAAAGGATCAATTAGAAGAGTTGACGGCCAAGCATTTTGTTCGACCAAGTGTTTCGCCCTGGGGAGCTCCAGTGCTGTTGGTAAAGAAGAAGGATGGTGGGATGCGGTTGTGTATTGATTACCGTCAGTTGAATAAGGTCACCATCAAGAATAAATACCCATTGCCAAGGATAGATGACCTGTTAGATCAATTGACGGAAGCCAGTGTGTTCTCGAAGATTGATTTACGGTCGGGTTATCATCAGATTCGTGTGAAGGGTTCAGATGTGCCAAAGACTGCATTTAGAACCCGTTATGGTCATTATGAATTCTTAGTGATGCCCTTCGGTGTGACTAATGCTCCGGCAGTTTTTATGGATTATATGAACCGAATATTTCAACCTTACTTGGACCAATTTGTAGTGATCTTTATTGACGACATTCTTATTTATTCTCGTGATTCTCAAGAGCACAGAGAACACCTAAGAATCGTTTTATCGATCTTACAAGAAAGACAACTTTTTGCCAAGCTAAGCAAGTGCGAGTTTTGGATGTCGGAGGTTAATTTTCTTGATCATGTCATATCTCAGGGAGGAGTAGCGGTTGATCCATCAAAAGTTGAAGCAGTGATTAATTTGGAGAGACCGAAGGATGTTTCTGACGTTAGAAGTTTCTTGGGATTGGCAGGTTATTATAGAAGGTTTATTAAAGGCTTTTCCCAACTGGCTTTACCAATGACGAGACTTACTCGAAAGGATTGTTCGTATGAGTGGGATTCGGCTTGTGAAAGAAGTTTTATGAGTTTGCAGAAAAGATTGACGTCCGCCCCTGTTTTGATTATTCCTGATCCTAGCAAGTCGTATGAGGTATTTTGTGACGCATCAAAGATGGGTTTAGGGGGTGTGTTAATGCAAGATGGACATGTGGTGGCTTATGCTTCTCGACAGTTGAAAGTCCATGAAGAGAATTATCCAACGCATGATTTAGAATTGGCGGCAGTTGTGTTTACTTTGAAAGTGTGGCGCCATTACTTGTATGGTGTACGTTTTGAGATGTTCAGCGACCACAAGAGCTTAAAGTATATTTTTTACCAGAAAGAGTCGAACATGCGTCAAAGGAGGTGGATGGAGTATTTGAAGGATTATGATTTGGAACTAAAATACCATCCAGGTAAAGTGAATAAAGTAGCGGATGCACTGAGTAGGAAAATGTTGCATAATGCCGAGTTGATGATGTTAGAGTATGCCTTATTGGAAAAGTTTAGGGATCTAAATATTCAATTTGTTTGGACTCCTAATTGTGTGATTATGGGGAATTTGAATATCAATTCTACTCTTAGGGAGGAAATCCAACAAGGACAAGGGTTGGATGAGAAGTTACAAGAAGTGTTGGCTCAACCGGGTTTCGTGCGGACTACCGACAAAATCATTTTGTTTAACCAAAGGATTTGTATTCTGGATGATGCGGTGTTGAAAAGAAGGATTTTGGAAGAAGCGCATAAGGGTACTTTTACTATACATCCTGGTTCTTCGAAGATGTATCAAGATTTAAAGAGGGACTATTGGTGGTCCGGGATGAAAAAGGATATTGCGGTGTACGTGTCAGAATGTGCGGTATGCCAACAAGTGAAGATTGAACACCAAAGACCGGGTGGCTTGCTACAACCTTTAGAAATTCGGGTATGGAAGTGGGATAGTATTTCTATGGACTTTGCAGTTGGACTACCCCGTACTCAGGGTGGTTATGATTCGATTTGGGTAATTGTGGATCGGTTGACGAAATCTGCGCATTGCTTGGCCGCAAGGACTACTTACAAGGCGAGTCATCTCGCAAGGTTGTTCATTTTGGAAATAGTGAGATTGCATGGTATTCCCTCTGGTATTGTTTCGGATAAAGATCCAAAGTTTACTTCACGATTTTGGAGAGCTTTTCAACAAGCTATGGGAACGAAGTTGTGTTTGAGCACGTCGACTCATCCGCAAACGAATGGTCAGACGGAACGGACAATATAAACAATGGAAGATATGTTAAGAGCTTGTGTACTTGAAAGTGGAGGAAATTGGATAGAACTTTTACCATTGATTGAGTTCTCTTATAACAATAGTTTTCATGCAAGTATTGGTATGGCTCCTTACGAGGCGTTGTATGGAAGGAAGTGTAGGACGCCATTGTGTTGGGCGGAGGTTGGTAAAGACAGAATTTTGGGACTCGAGATTATCCAAGAGACTACGGAAAAGATTAGAATAATCTGTGATAAAGTTAAACAAGCACAAGATCGTCAAAGGAGTTACGCGGATAACCGTAGAAGACCTTTGGAGTTTGATGAGGGGGATCACGTGTTTTTGAAGGTTACTCCGAGATTGAGGTTGAAAGGACTGTTTAAGTCGCGGAAGTTGAGTCTGAGATACGTGGGACCGTATCAAATTTTAGAAAAAATTGGTGAAGTAGCTTACAGATTAGCCTTACCGCCTTCTCTGTCAGAGATGCACGATGTTTTTCATGTATCTCAACTTCAAAAGTTTGTTCCAGATCCTCTTCAGCCAATTCTACCTGATACAATTGTGATAGAAGCAAATTTAACGTTTGAGCCTCAACCGAGTCGTATCACAGGAAGAGAAACTAAGGTGTAAAGGAATAAAGAGATTCCTCTTGTTAAGGTTCAGTGGGATGAGACGCATCCGAGTGATGCAACATGGGAACTGGAATCCGAGATGCGAGAAGTTTATCCTCATCTTTTCAGGTAATTGTTTTAAATTCGTGGGCGAATTTCTATTTAAGGGGGGGGGGGAGGATGTAATACCCCGTAAATTATTTCCACTCGGGATAATATTATTATGATCAACTGGGTTCCGGTTTACTCTGAGAATTTATTGGATAAAATAATTAGAGTAAACTGACGAACTCAGAACTGATCAGGTTAATATTATTTAACTCTGAGGTTTTTATTAATTGGTGCATTTGAGATAATTAGGACAATTAGCAGTATTACTAATTAATGAGTTTCTCTATATCTTTTCCTTTTCCCTCATTTGGCCAAAGTTAGTAACATTGGAGAGAGAAAACAGAGAGAAGAAAAAAGAAAGGAAAGGAAAAGGGAGAAAAGAAGAGAAGAAGAAATCCAAGACTTCAAGAGCAACAATCATCAACCCATCTTCACCAATTCACCTCAGCTTGTTCATCATCGTCTTCTAATCCAGGTGGGTTATAGATAGAAACTTTATTGTAGAATTTCTTGAGGGTTTTAGAGTTAGGTTAGATTTTGAGGAAAATGGGGGTTTTTTGCAAAATCAAAGAATCTAACGGTTAAATTGTGTTATAATTCGTCTAGTATGATCAATATACGTGTGGAATCATTGGTTAATAATTGTTATGATGTTTGTGATTGAATTGAAATGTTTGGGTTTTGTGTAGAAATTATGTAATGTTGTTGGAAATTATGTTTGTGAAGTTTGTGGAATAACCCATGATTGAACCATGATCACATACCTCTTTTGATTGATTGGGTATGGTTTTAAGAGTGGAATTGTGGTTGGAAGGCTGCTGTTAAAAGGAAAATTTTTCTGCATAACCAAGAGCGTGCTTAGCGCGGGTATTCCCGCTTAGCGCGATCTGGATAATTTTCACCCCTACCCGGCAGCGAGGAGCGCGCTTAGCGCGGGGTGAGGCCCGCTTAGCGCGACCTGGAGCAAAAAGAAAAAAAAAGATTATTTTCTAAAATTCATAACTGTTGACTCGGGTATCCGATTCATGCTTTCTTTATATCGTTATGAAGCTATGAGAATACCCTACCTAATAGAAGTGGAAATTATCGATTTTAATGCCGATTAAATAATCGAAGGAAAACCAAGAGTGGTACCCTTATGATGAATTATCATATGTAATTCTTTTGGATAAATGTGATATGCTATGCTTATTCTATTGTTGTTTATCATAATTGTGAGTGAATATGCATGTTAAAAAGGAAGTGAAATAGGTAGAGTGAGGATCTTTACCATAAAACAATATTAGAACCTAGTAATGGCTAGGAAATTGTTGAACAACATAACGACGACGCTCGTGCAAGAGAGGCCGAGGCGTGCGTCTATTACCGAATGGTATAGAAAGAGTTACACTAGTATGGATAATGTTAAATTGTGTTAAGTGTAGAAAGACAAAAGAGGTCTTAAGGCTAATATGGCCGGGTGATTGTTGAATACAATGTCATTGGTGTATATGATCACGTAATCGTAACCATCGCCCTTGAGAGACATTCATGAGTATCGAGCTCCTCTGAATGCAGGCATTACTACTTGGCAGGTTTGATTCCCATGTTATAGTACGATGAAACCTACAGGTAGAGACTTGTGATGGCATGAGAGGCCATGAGAAGTGACGAATTAGGGTGATAATGCGTCCCTTAATTCCGAATCCATTCGTATGCCAAGTAACTACAAGGATCCATGACTCGGGTCGTCTTCTAGACGTAGAAGCGGACGGGAAGAGGGGATGCCTTGGCAAGGTTATCGATTAGTGATAAATTGTGAGTTGACAAGACTCAAGAACATGGATCCATATAGTGTGTGTGAGTACTCAAAGTCATCCCCCTTCCCTTTTGACTTGAGTTAGGCTTGTTAGAACCTTGTAAAGCCGAGAGAACGTATAAGATAGGGAACTCACTGAGATTGATGTATCTCTCCCCATGTTGTTGTTTACATCACAAGTACTACAGGTTCGACGAAGGGTAAGGACAAAGTTGTTTGACTTTTCCTTACGGATCGTAGCTTTTGTATGGCAAGGCTTCAGTTCTGAGGATTTTGGGATCATTATTGATCTAATTCTTAGTATTTATCTTTGGGACATCTTGTATATATATTATGCCATAGTTTTCTTGTATTAGGTTGTTGGGCATGTATATGTATAATGTGTTTACTAGGGACTTGTATATTTTCAGTACCAAACGTGATATTCATGTATAATATATGCTTTGATGTATGTATTTATATATGGGCGTTACACCCGTTTTGCCCGATCTTTAGTGCGGGGTGGGCCAAGGATCTAGGCCCTCACCCTCTAATGTGTCCGCCCCGTTTTTTTCGCGGGCTTTTGCAGACACAAGCATTTACATAAAATTTTGCATTTTTTAGCTTAAAAGGTGCAGTGCCCGCGAGTTTTTCCCACCCCACCCTCACTTTTTTGCGGGGTGGGCCTAAGTTTTAGGCCCGCATCCTCAACTATGACCGTCCCGCCCCGCCCCGTTTTCTTACAGGCATTTGCATAGCGGGCCTAAACGAGGCGGACATGCCCGTTTGCCACCCCTAGAAAATCGTATGTAATTGTAAGATTAAGATATAATAGATTTGAATTTTAGATTGGATGTGAGATAAGTAAAATTTAGATGATAACACAATGTGATTTATTTTGATTTAGTTCGATTTGCAAAATTGAAACCGCAAATCAATCCGAACCGTGCGATTTTGTTAAAATATGACCTAAATGTATTCGAATCAAATACATTTTGATTTGGTTTAATTTATGATTTTCTATGGAGTTGTTGGATTTTGAACATTAGCATAGTATAGAGTAAGTGCCACCAGTGGCCTAAATACTAAAAAAAAAGACAAGTTGACATCTAGACAAAGTGGCAATTTAATCTGAAGCAAAAAACCCTAGAGATAAACACAGTCTACCGTCACGCCACAATCGCTCTTGTACGCTCCCTTTTCCCTCGTCTTCTTTCCAACCGTATCAGGTGCTCGTCGTTCACAATGGCGGGGACCGACGACAAAAAGCAACAACAATCCGCCGAGAAAAAGAAAGCCGCCGGCGAAAAAAAGCAAGCCGCCGCAAAACATCAACCCGGTAATTTCACATTAACGAAATTCCTTCATCTTGTTACTATTTTCCGTTTTAATAAACGGCGAAGCTTTGTAGGTGGAAAGAAGAAGGAAGTGAAGAAAGAGACTGGATTAGGTCTTACCAATCGGAAGGCTGAGAATTTCGGAGAGTGGTATTCTGAGGTACTACTACTTGTTTATCGTTATAGTAACCTATCAGTTGAATTGAATTGTTTGTTTCTACTTTTTATTTTGACCTGATTTGGTTTTAGTCAATGTTGTTTATCTCGATCTGGTTGATTGCTCTGCATGATGTGTTTGACTTTTGATTGATCTTTCAGGTTGTTGTTAATGGGGAAATGATTGAGTATTATGATATTTCTGGTTGCTATATTCTCAGACCTTGGTCAATGGCAATTTGGGAGATTTTGCAGGTGTGTTTCCTAATTGCAGTATGAGGTTATTATTTTCTGTTTTTTTTATACTGAAGTTTTTGTGTTGATGATGTATACTAAGCTTCTCAGATATGGATATAGAAGTTATATAGTTCTTTCTGTTAAGAGTTATGTAGCTTTTAGTTTTTTTTTGTTTTAATTTTAAAAACAATGTGCAGGCATTTTTTGATCCAGAAATAAAGAAAATGAAGATCAAGAACTGCTACTTCCCTGTGTTTGTTTCTTCTACTGTTCTTGAAAAGGAGAAGGATCATATTGAGGGTTTTGCTCCAGAGGTGAGTGTCATTTAAATTTAGATTGTCCAATGAGTGTTTGGTTATGTATTTTTTTTGAAATAGGGAACCATTCTTAGTTTGCTCTTGAAAAATATTTCTATGGAGTCAGTCTCTTTATTAGGACGTGCTTTGCTCGATGATCTGGTGTACTGAGAAACCATATTATTTAGGATGTTTGTGCCTTGTTTTGCGGTAACTATCTTTTGTGTTATAAACTTTGTAATTTTCTGATTATATGTTTTTGCCTTTATACATTGCCCAGGTTGCTTGGGTGACAAAATCTGGAAAATCTGATTTAGAGATTCCTATTGCTATTCGTCCAACTAGTGAAACTGTTATGTATCCCTACTACTCTAAGTGGATAAGGGGACATCGGGACTTGCCTTTGAAACTTAATCAGTGGTGCAACGTTGTTAGATGGGAGTTCAGCAATCCCACGCCATTCATCAGGTACTGTTTTTTTTCTTTCACTATGCTTTCCTTTCTCTGTTATAGCAATTTGTTGGTCCTGTTAACAACATAGTGAGAATTGAAAGCTTAATTCATAATTTTAATATTCAGCATTGTGTGTGTACACATGCCTTGAATTCTGAATGCTTTCTTAATGAATCATCTTGTGATGATTATGGTGAATTTGTAATGGTGAAGCAGCCTTGCAAGTAACAGTAACTGTTATATACCAAACTCCTATTATTAAGATGCTTTAGGGTATTGGTTTTATCATGCACATTTATTTCATATGGAACTTGTTTGTAGTCCATTTCAGGTGCTTATACAGTTTTGATTTTGATTGCAGGAGTCGCGAGTTTCTTTGGCAAGAAGGACACACTGCTTTTGCAACAAAGGAGGAAGCAGATACTGAGGTATTCCATCAAATAGTTATTTTAGGAAAGTTACATTTTGCTGATACTAACTTGTTAATTTTTCCACCACACTGACATATTTCCTATCTTCTGGAAGTTGAATTTATTAAATATTCTAAACTATTATGGTTTCAGGTTCTTGAGATTTTGGAACTATATAGGCGTATATACGAAGAGTATTTGGCAGTTCCTGTCATAAAGGGTAAGAAAAGCGAGCTTGAGAAGTTTGCGGGTGGACTTTACACTACCAGTGTTGAGGTGTGTCTCTGACATTCTTATGCTGACATGGATTAGTTGTCTGTATCATTAGCACTTAAAAAGTTTATACAATTTTGATGTTCAATCTTCCTAGGCATTTATTCCAAACACTGGCCGTGGCATACAAGGTGCAACTTCTCATTGTTTGGGACAAAATTTCGCTAAAATGTTTGAGATAAACTATGAAAATGAGAAGGGAGAGAGAGCAATGGTCTGGCAGAACTCATGGGCCTATAGTACTCGAACGGTAAGCTCTAATTTCTTCAATATACATCATAC
Source organism: Lathyrus tuberosus (assembly GCA_022829125.1). NCBI lineage: Eukaryota > Viridiplantae > Streptophyta > Magnoliopsida > Fabales > Fabaceae > Lathyrus > Lathyrus tuberosus. Next base: position 10,167,463 of record JALAZF010000018.1, read on the forward strand.
ATGCGTTGGAAAATTTGTTTACATGTGATTGCATTGGTGTCTCTTTCTACTTTTTTTAACAGATTGGGGTGATGGTGATGGTTCATGGAGATGACAAGGGATTGGTGATGCCTCCTAAAGTATCATCAGTTCAAGTCATTGTGATTCCTGTGCCTTACAAAGATGCTGATACTCAAGGAATCCTTGATGCCTGTTCTACAACTGTGAATGCATTGTTGGAAGCAGGAATTCGTGCTGAGTCAGATTCTAGAGATAATTATTCTCCTGGATGGAAGTATTCTCAGTGGGAAATGAAAGGTGTTCCTCTAAGGATTGAAATTGGGCCAAAGGACTTAGCAAATAAGCAGGTCATTAATGCTGGCATTTTGCACTAATTTGCAAAAATGCTGTTTCCTTCTAGTCTGTCTATTATTCAACAAAATGAAACACTAAATAAATCTTCTCAATTTTGCACAGGTTCGTGCTGTTCGACGGGATAGTGGAGCTAAGATTGACATTGCCAATGCTGATTTGGTTGAAGAAATAAAAAAGTTGCTTGATAATATTCAACAAAATCTGTTCGATGTTGCAAAACAAAAACGAGATGAATGTATTCAGGTCATACATACGTGGGAGGAGTTTATAGAAGCTTTGAATAAAAAAAAGATGATCTTAGCTCCTTGGTGTGATGAGAAGGTATGAATTGTATTTTTTTAGAGATTAGTTATTACCGCATTGTCAGTGTAAATAGTTTTACACGGTGCATCACAACCATTCGTAGATGATACTTTAGATGTTACTAATTATAGTAAAAGTCAAACATTAACAAAAATCTAACGGTTACGATTAAGTGATATAGTGTAAAATAACAATGTCAGGGCATATCAATTTAATTCATTTTTTTGTACAATTATTACAATAATCCAGGTTTAATGATAATGAGCTTTCCAAGTTTTGTTATTTTAGGCCTTTTGCTTTTGTAGTCTAAACCTCTTTATAACTGTGTCACTCTCTGATTGAGGTCAGTTTTGATATATTTAGGGAAGATGCATTTTTATGTCATGAATGAACTAATACCAAAAAAACTATCAAAACTGTCCTTACTAGTTGGTAGTGGTAAGTAAACCCTTCCTATTCTAATTGCCTTACATGCATACTATTGGATCAATCGAATTTATATTGGTCCAAACTGAAAGAGTTTATGATTGCCTTACCTGCATACCTTTGGAACGATCGAATTTATATTGGTCCAAACTGAAAGGATTTATATTGTATGTTTTTCTTCAATCTTGCACTTTTAAGAATGTCACAAGCTCAATAATTAAATTGAAAATCAAGTTATCAATTACATTCTCTAAACAAAAAAGTAGTGTTTAACTTTTGGATGCCCGATTGTCCAATGTATATTTTTATAACTAGACATTACATAACCTTATGCATGGTATTTTGATGTCTGCCCACTGGCTCTATGTTGTAAATTATGGTTTGGTGTTTACTTGCCAACTGTTTTTGGTTTATAATGCTTCAGGAAGTGGAAGAAGATGTCAAAGCAAGGACAAAGGGTGAGACAGGAGCAGCAAAGACACTCTGCAGTCCCTTTGATCAGCCAGAACTCCCCGAAGGTAACATGTTTACGTGTTATTATTTTATAGTATATATATACAACTGACTGTTAAAATCTATTTGCTGCTTTGGTTTGCTGTATGAACCTGTTATATAGACTATGGTTGATTTTCATGACACCCTGCATGAATAATTCTCTGTATGTAATCACAATTGACATGATGTTACTTAATAAGACCTTGTGCGGTTGACTTTATAGGCACCGTGTGCTTTGCGTCTGGCAAGCCTGCAAAGAGGTGGTCATACTGGGGCAGAAGTTACTAGATCTTGACTCTGGTATTTTTTCAAGCTAGTTCAACATTTGTCTGAATTTGTGGATTATGCAAATATTAGTTTTCTTCTGCTTGAGTAAACTTATTTTTCAATTAATAGTTATACTTTAATTTTATACGGTACAATATTTATTCAGTTTTAAACCAGAGTATTTTACATGTTTATCCATTCAAATATTTTGCTAGTATATTGGTTTTTGCGGTGGATGTGATTGCCCAATTGAATATTGTCATGGGAAGAAAGCCAATGGAATGGAAAATTGATTGAACAATAATGTTACTGAAGAGGCCATGCTTGAAAATATTAGTAAAGAAGTTTTTAAACATTTTAGGCACTGCAATATTGAAAGCTCGAGAAAATGTTTAGTAAAAAGGGAATTGCTCTTCCCACCATAAGTGGTGGAGAGCCACGCAATGAAAATCTCAAAATGCCCCCTCAAATTTGGAAATACATTTTCGGACATTCTTTCGTGAGCTAGTCATACTCTCATTTTGTTAAATTTTTTTGGAATAAATCTGGAAGTATACTTTCGTAACTTTTAAATGTTCCTCTCCATAATGATAATGACCAAAGGAAATTGCTGTGGTTTGTAGGTTTTTGTTTAAGATTCATTACTCTTCAGGGTATTTTCTAAATTGAATGTTTCTTTCAGATATTGAAAACCGTTGCATTTACTTTAATATATTATTTTGCGTAACCAATCTGAATTCTGAATTCGGAAGCATTAAAGTTGAAAGCAGAGAAACAACTTTTCAGTTAATGGATTAGTGAACTGAATTTTTCTTTGATATACGAAATGAGATTAGCATTTAAAAGAGACACATTGTTGCATTTTAGTCCAAGAGTAACTATCCACTTACTAAAACTTTCATGCTTTCCTACTTAAAACGACATGTTTTTATTTTTCAATTTTTATTTTTCAATGTAGAAATGATTTATTTTTTCAATTGTGTTATTTAATTATTATTCTGTACATTACTTCTAATATATTTAAAAGTTAATATACTTAAAAAGTTAATTTAGTAAAAGTTGGTGTTTTATAACAATATTATTACATTCATTCATTAATTTGTATGAAAAAATCTTAAACGATATTCATTTAAAAAAAGATAGAGTACTTGTGTATTGTTTAAAATCTCATAATATAAACTAGCCAATATTCGTTTTGCATATTAAACAAGAATATCTCGAGGCTCTGTTTTTTTTTTAATGGTTTCCAATCCTAAGTGTTACTTTCACGTCCTAGTAAGAAATGAAAACTATTTTTGAAATTCGAAAATGTATTTTTAGACGCACTTATAAAAAAATGCACAATATGTCCGTGAGCATTTCGAGTATTTGTTGAAATTTTTTCATAGAATCAATTGTCTTTTGAGAACATTTCTCTATCAATTGTCTTTTGAGAGCATTTCTCTAAGACGGGCCTAACATACATTTAGATTGTATTGTTTTCTCATGGGGCCTTTGTGTCTGATAGTCTATTTATACAATTTCAATCATTGTCACAAAACATCTTAAAGAACGATCTAATATGTGACTCTACAAATACTCTTTTCAGTGGCATAGATAGTTTTTCAAAATTCAAAAACAACAATAAGACATTTATTTCTGCCATGTGTATCGAAGAAATTATTGATAACAACTCAACTGTTTTTGACTTCAACAAACCCTTTAAGTTTGAGAGAAGTAGTTTCAAAAGGTGACAACAAAAGATGTTTTTTTCTTAACAATGAGAAAATTTGTCATTGTCTTAACTAAGGACAGATTAGTCATATACAAAACAACTGATCTATCCGAAAATAATAATAAAGATTAAAGATCATTCATATGATATGAGAATGACTATCTCTGCAAAAACAAATTTTTGAATAGTCTAACTAATGATTTATTTGATTATAACTGTTGAAATATTATGTCAATATTCTAATATAAAGAGATGAATTTGAAAAAGTTTCTTAAATCAAGTCCCACAATGTGTGTTAGTTGAAAAAACTCATCAGTCCCACATTGTATAGGTGAGATATATTTCCTTCTTCACTTCATTATATAAGAAAATTCTTTATTTCATTTCAAAACATACAAAAAACTTATTGAGTTTTTCCTTCATCACTCTCATAACTCTGCGTCTTTCGAATTGTCGAAGCACCAACTTCTCACCCTTTCTTTCCACTCGTTGATTTTTCCGAGTATTTTCTTAAATTCTCTTTTAGAAAGTTATGTTAATTTCTCATCGTTTGAGTTGAGAAATTACAAGTATTATTTTTTGGATTCTCTTTGGAGAATTATGTGAACTTCTCTTTGTTTGAGAAATCATTTTTATTGGTCAAATGACTATTATTGAATTCTCTTTGGAGAATTATTGGAATTTCTCTTGATTTGAGAAATTATTACGACTGGTCGTTATACCAGATACTACGAGTGGTATTTACACCATATCCGAATGGTCTTTGTACCATCAGAGGGTGTATTTCTAGACCGATTATCTGCCGTGCAAGTAGTAATCGTACAGTATAGAACCGTGTTATTTTATCCTGGAGGCGGCGCGGTAGTTCGACTGATTTGCATAACTTTGGCCAGTGTCGCGAAACGTCTTAAAGAGGGCGACCTAGTCCGCGACTCGACCCAGTATTTTCTTCTATGGCTGATTTTTAAAACCGTGAAACAACAATTTCAAGATGTTTTGAACTGCCATGATTACTGAAGAAATTATTGGTACTTCTGCGGCTGTTATCTCTGACAAACCGTTCAAGTTTAAGGGAAGTCACTTCAAATGCTGGCAACAAAATTTTCAATTTTATTTAAAACAGGTTGTCAACCGATGATATTCCTGTTGCTCCTTATGGATCAACCGAGCAAATGAATGGTAAGAAATATGTGGATTCAGATGGAACACTTAATAGTGTTGAAACTGAATTTTCTGCACAGATTAAAGTGAATGATTTCCAGCTCAGAAAAGAAATCCCCTTATGGAAAGAGAATGATTATCTCTACAAAATCATATTTTAAATGAACTTGCAAATAATCTGCAATACTGGAAAACAGGTTTAGGAGGCTCTGCAAAGGAAGTATGTCACCGAGGAAGATGGAATAAAGAAGTATGTCGTTAGCCGCTATCTAAAGTATCAGATGGTATAAGTGAAAGGTGCGTGGAGACTCAATGTTATGAACTTCAAAAGAATGCTTATAAGATCATCACATAAGGTATGTGTTTAGATGACCAATTTCAAATTGCTTTTTTTTTTTTTTTTGAATAATAAGAAATTTATATTACCAAAAAAAACAATTCAGTACAATACGCCGATCAATGATCCAGGCACAAAAAGACAAAAAGCGACAAACTAGAATAGGAACTTAGTACACATAGTTAATTCGGTGGCAGTACTCTTTCATCTTAGTGTTCTTCTCCACCCTTCGAATCACCATCTCCCGGATGACGGCGTTATCTAGCACCTGTCGTCCTTCTGACCGGAACACCTTCCTATTACGAATTGACCAAACATGATAAACTGTTTCCGCTATTATTGTTTTGAGTAGTCTAGCTTTCATACCTTTACCTCTAGCGGCTTGGACTGTCCATTTCAACTCTTCGTCCCAACCATTAGGATTACGCACAATTGATAGGGCATTCAATTGATCTCTCCACACCTGATTGGTTTCTGCACATTCAAACAATAGGTGCTTGGTTGTCTCCATCTCCCCACAGAATACACATGTATCATCAGTATTAATCCCACACCGTCGAACTCTGTCCTTTGTCATGAGACGATGGTGGCATGCCATCCATAACGTGAAAATTGCCCTTGGTCTTGCTAGGTTACCAAACAGTAAAAATCTCCAGTCCACTTTTGGTTTCGCCTCTCGAAGCTCTTGGTACATCATGGTAATCCTGTATTTCTTTTTATCCACGAACCGCTGCCAGCAGCCTGTGTTGATCAGGGTGTCTCTATGCTTGAAGACTGCTCGTACCATCCAAGACACGGCTGGACTTGGTTCAAACATCTGAACCTCATTGTTTTTCAGGTAGTATTGGTGAATCCACTTTATCCACAGCACATCCTTCTTTATCCACAAGTTCCACAGTTGTTTACCCATCGCAGTAATATTCCACTCTGCTAGTGATATCATGTTCATCCCCCCCACCGCGACTGGGTCACAGACTTGATCCCAAGAAATGGGAGACTTCTTACTCTCTGCTTGTTTACCAGTCCATACAAACACTCGACATAACGATTCAATTCTTTTGAGCACCTTTTTTGGTAGGGGAAAAATATGCAACCAGTAGTTAGTAATTGATAAAATTACACTTCTAACAAGTTGTATTCTACCTGCATAAGAGAGGAGCTGTGTACTCCAATGTGCAATTCTTTTCATAACCTTTTCTATGAGAGGTTGGCAAGCATGAACTGTCAGTTTCCTACTGTCGAGTGGAACACCCAGGTACCTAACTGGTAATGTACCTACTGAGAGTGCATTTGCTTTTATTATTGACAAATTTCCTTTAGTTTGAAATTTTTAAAAATTCTGCTTCACCACAAAACAAAATAATTTTTAATTGAAAGTCTGATTATTTGCCTTCGAGTTGAAGAAGAATCTCAGAGACAAGATAAAAAAAGAAAAGTCTTGTTTGTTTCAAACAACAAAAAGAAATTCGGTGTAGTTTTGAAGCCATTTGGCAAATGATTAAAGAATCATAACCATAATGTTGTGAACCGAATTGAGAATGAGAACCCTTTAAAGGCCTCAATTACTCCAATTGATAGACAACAATCAGCACAATAAAGAAATGACACTGGTGTTTTCTCTTACTTCAATTGTGGAAAACCAGGTCATATGATTAAGAAATGAAAGATTGAGTTTAAACCTCGTGTTTCCCCTAATGCATAGGTTAACCTGATTAATGAGCAATTTATTGCTTTGATCACTAAAATCAACATGATTGGTGATACTGATGGTTGGTGGATGTACATTGGCTCTTCTCGTCATGTCTGTTATAATTGTGCAATATTTAAAATATACACGAATAAGAAAGTGTTGTTGGAAGTTATTCACACTACTAATGTTGTCGATATTGGAGAAGTGGAATAATGTTCACCTCTGAAAAGACTTTAATCTTGAAGGATGTCATATATACTTCAGAGATTATAAAGAATCTTGTTTCTGGTTTTCTTCTAAATAAAGCAGGGTTTAGTCAGTCTATTGGGATAGATTTGTACACAATCACTAAAAATGATATTTTTGTGATATTACTATGTTTAAGACTTTTGTTAATGAAATTAAAATTCAATTTAGTAACATGATTAAGATACTTCATAGTGATAGGGGAACTAGATATTGTTCCAGTTTATTTAATGAATTTTATAAACAACATGAAATTGTACATGAAATGACTGTACCATACTCTACAAAATGATTGGTAAAACAGAAAGAATAAAACTCTTACTGAATTTATTGCAATTATGTTGAATTCTAGTGCTGCTCCTCACTGGAGGGGGAAATTTTTTTGACTGCTATATCCTGAATAGAGTTCCCAAGTCAAAAAGTAAGATCTCACCTTATGAGATATTAAAGAAAAGACAACCAAACATGTCTTATTTGAGAACTTGGGGCTGTCTGCCTTATGTCAGAATTCGGGATCCGAAGTGAGTTAAACTCACTAGTAGAGCCTATGAATGTGTATTCATTGGGTATGCAACAAATAGTACGGCATATAGGTTTTATGACCTAAATACAAAAGTGATCATAGAATCAAATGGTGCTGAAATTCTATGGAGATAAATTTCCTTTCAAATCGAGAAATATTGGGGGCACTCAATCGAGTCACATCCCTATGATAAGAAGCACAGAAATCAATGACAATTTTGAAACAGAACTTCGATGAAGTAAAAGAGTAAGAGTTGATAAAGACTATGGACCCGATTATGTGGCTCATAATGTAGAAGATCCAATAAATCTTCAAGAAGCCTTGTCATCTCTGGATGCAGATTTATGGCAAGAAACTATTAATGATGAGATAAAATCTCTAGAATCTAACAAGACCTGACACTTAGTAGACTTACCTCCTGGTTGCAAACCAATCGATTCTAAATGAGTTTTGAAAAAGAAACTAAAACCTGATGGAACTGTTGATAAATGCAAGGCTTTCCTTGTAGCCAAGAGTTTTAGACAAAGAAAAAATATAGATTTCTTTGATACTTTTTCTCTACTCACTAGAATTACATCCATTAGAGTACTAATTTTATTTGTTGCTATTTATAACTTAATAGTACACCAGATGAATGTAAAGACAACTTTTTTTAAATAGTGACTTAGAAGAAGAAATCTATATGGACCAACCGGAAGAGTTTGTGATTCATGGACAAGAAAACAAGGTCTGTAAGTTAGATAAGTCTTAGTATGGTCTAAAATAAGATCTAAAGCAATGGCATGAGAAGTTTGATAACTTAATGATATCTAATGAGTACAAAGTGAATGAAAGTGACAAATGCATTTATTACAAATTTGAGAATCGCATTTGCATTATCATATGTCTCTATGAAGACAATCTACTCATACTTGAGTCAAACATTCATGTTGTTAATGATGTGAAATCACTGTTGTGCAACAACTTTGATATGAAAGACCTCAGAGAAGCGAGCGTGATTCTTGGTATCAAGATCACGAGATTCGAGCAAGAAATTTCTTTGGATCAATCACACTATGTAGAGAAGATATTAAAGAAATATAAGTACTTTGACTGTAAACCTGTGTGCACACCATATGATCCAAGTGTGAAACTGTTTAAGAACACTGGTGAAAGTGTAAGACAAATAGGATATGCGAGCATCATTGGCAGTCTTAGGTATGTCAGTGATTGTACTAGACTCGACATTGCGTATGTCGTAGGATTGTTGTGCAGGTTTACGAGTAGACTGAATAACGAGCACAGACAAGCTATTGAGCGAGTCATGAGGTACCTTTAAAGGACCATGGATCTCGGCCTACATTATTAGAAATTTCCTGCTGTACTAAAAGAGTACAATGATGCAGATTGAAACATCTTATCGAATGATTCCAAAATAACTAGTGGCTATATATTCAATATAGCTAGAGGAGATGTATCTTGAAAATCAAAGAAACAAACTATCCTAACTCAGTCCATGATGGAGTCCGATATGATAGCATTAACGATTGCTAGTGAAGAAGCAAGTTGGTTAAGATGCTTGCTAGCTGAGATCCCTTTGTGGGAAAACCTATGGCAGCAGTGTTGATTAATTGCGATAGTACCACGACTATTGCAAAAATTGAGAACCATTAGTGTAATGGCAAGTGACGTCAAATAAAGAGGAAGCACAACATTGTTAGAGACTGTATCTCTAAAGGAGTTGTAAGAGTGGATCATGTACACACTAATGAAAAATTTAGCAGATCCTTTGACGAAAGGATTAGCTAGAGAGGAAGTCTATAATACATCTAATAAGATGAGACTAATGCCTATAAAGAAATGAGTTGCTCATGATGGTAACCCGACCTAGATGACTGGAGATCCCAAGAAATTGGTTCAATGGGTAATAACAAGTTGTGAGAAATATGCGATGATCATGCAAGTGAAGCATGAATCCTGAAGTAATAAGGGGATGAGATAATAAAAAATCTTAATGAGATCTATACTCTGTATGAGGGAGTACCTAGGCTACATGAGTACTCTTGATAGACTCACCTATGTGATTGTGGAACTTAGGCCGGTTCCTATGGAATTTTGAGGCAGAATTCCTTGAGCCTTCACTAAACGGGGATACACGTGCAATGCCATTAAAACACGAGCTATTAGAATACACCTTAAGAAAAGGTTAAGTGCTGGTTTGATGTCTGAGATAGAGTTCAAGACAATTGTGTCACTCTTGTTGAATCAGAATTCTACTTCACAAAGGTTTAAATCACAAACACCTTTGTTTATGCACAATCTTAGAAGCGTTTAATGTTACTTCTGAAAAACTTTTTTAAATTCAAGTGGGGGATTGTTGGAACAGTATGTCAATATTCTAATATAGAGAGATGAATTTGAAAAAGTTCTATAAGTCAAGTCTCACAATGTGTGTTAGTTGAAAAAACTCATTAATTCCACATTGCTTAGGTGAGATATATTTCCTTCCTCACACTTCATTATATAAGGAAATTCTCTATTTCATTCCAAAACATACCAAAAACTTATTTTGAGTTTTTCCTTCCTCACTCTCAAAACATTCCAAAAACTTTAATTGTCGAAGCATCAACTTCTCCCCCTTTCTTTCTACTCGTTGTTTTTTCTGAGTATTTTCTTAAATTCTCTTTTAGAAAATTATGTTAATTTTTCATCGTTTGAGTTGAGAAACTACAAGTATTAATTTTTGAATTCTCTTTAGAAAATTATTTGAACATTTTTTTGTTTGAGAAATCATTTTTAGTGGTCAAATGACTATTATTGAATTCTCTTTGAATAATTATTGGAATTTCTCTTGATTTGAGAAATTATTACGACTGGTCGTTTTACCAGATACTACAAGTGGTATTTATACCATATTCGAATGATTTTTGTACCATCAGAGGGTGTATTTCTAAACCGATTATCTATCGTGCAAGTAGTAATCGTACAGTATAAAACTAGATTGTTTTATCCTGGAGGCGGCGTGGTAGTTCGACTGCTTTGCATAACTTTGAGCAATGCCGCGAAACATCTCAAAGAGAGCGACCTAATCCGCAACTCGACCCGATAATTTTTTTAAAACTAATTTTCAAAATCGTGAAAAAACAATAACAATTTCTACTAGACTTTCGAAGACATATGAAGAAGTATGACATTATGGAAACGGGTGCAAACAAATATGCCATGAGTCGGTATCTTAAGTACAAAGGACTAATACAAAATTTCTGTAGACTCAACCCCACGAAATTAAGAAGATAACACATAAAATCATCGGTGAAAGTATATTTTAATTGAAAATTTTTCAAGTTGATGTTATCACTAACAAACTACCATCCGCTTAAAAGGATTTCAAATATCTTCTAATGCATAAGACTATTTATTAATTTATTTTGCTACATGATAATCTAACCTCATAGCTCACAACTCATTAGTTACAATTATGGAAAATCAGGACACATGGCACACAAATGTAGAAACAGGTCAAGTGCTCCTTCACCTGCTCACCTGTCTGAAGATTAGTTTATAAATATAATAATTGAGATCAAATTTGTAGGTGAATCATATGGATGGTGGATAGGATCTGAAGTCTCCCGCAGCATGTTATGATCATGTTATATCCATCGTTATAGTTTAGTGGTTAAAGGAAACAAATTTTAAGTTTAGGTCAAGAGTTTCATACTGTTGACATTGGTTTCATATTGTTGACATTGGTTTCACATATAATTTATATTAAATTTTGGCATAGTGTCATGAGAGCTTTTTAGGCTAATCTTGTGTGATTTATCATCTCTTAAAAAAATAAAAATTGATCCTCAAAACATATTTGTTTGTTATTATTAAAAAAAAAATAGAAGATCGTTGAAGCAAAGTTGATTTGAAGAATAATACTCTTTAATTTTAATTTTAAAGATAATAAAATATAAGAGAACAATTTTATTATTTAACGTGTTATATGTGTTGAAAAATAAAGTGTGAGTTGTGTTGAGAAATAAGTGTGAGTTATAAGTCTAACATATTAGACGATAGACTTTGATCTAAAGGGAGGGGGGAATAGATCACTAATTAAAAATTAAACTTTTGAAATTCTGGTTTCGTATAGGTTTTACACTAGAACCTTACTAGAAATGATTCATGTATCAAGTATTTATAAGTATGCAAGTTTGAAAGCAAAAATAATGCAAGTGGAAGTAGAAAAATATGAATTTTGAAAGAAAACATCGAATGTGTCGACCTATAAAAGCTATAGGTCGACCTATCAAGGAAAATGAGTTCACCCGTGAAGGTCTTAGGCTGACCTATAAATGTCTTGTGTCGACCATGTGTCGACCTATGTTGGTCAGCCTATAGACAATGACTACATGCTTTATTATTGATGCATGAGTGTCAACCTAAGAAGAATATGTGTCGACCTAAACATGCATGTGTAGACCCATGCTATAGGTTTTTCACAAAAACTTTATTTTCAATGCATTTATGATATATGCACCATTTCCAAACCATTTTAATGCTTCCTATAGCTAAGATGCACATCTAGAATTAGAGGATACCGTCCAATATACATTAACGCTAAACTATCCTAGTTTTGACATTATTCCAAACACATCGAAACGGAAAGTTGCATTCACACCACATTGCTTAGAAAAGTGGAGGATGAACACTTTATAAGTAAGAAGACTCATACATCTAACACCTTAAGGTTTTGGGTGAATATGTGGTGTCTCTATCACTTGTTTGGGTGAGTCTTTGACCTTTAGCTGAATGTTTGACCCAATGTGTATGCTTCTCCCTCATGATGACCCATCAGTGGTATTAGAGCCTGATTTGTGTAAGGGACCGACTCCTTGTGTCGAAAGTCTTCCTGACATAGTGGTCAGGCGGCGTGTCCCGTTGAAGTGCTAAGATGAGATACGAGTGTCTTTCAACGTCAGTACAAGCATGTGGATGAAAGAGCTTCCACTTGAGGGGGAGCATAGTGGATGAACTCACACTTGAGGGGGAGATTGTTGGGAAAAAAATTGTGAGTTGTGTTGAGAAACAAGTGTGAGTTCTAAGTCTCACATTGTTTAGAAAAGTAGAGGTTGAGAAATTTATAAGATGACCCATACATCTATCACCTTAAGGTTTTAGGTAAATATGCGGTGTCTCTCTCACATGTTTGGGCGAGTCTTTGACTTTTAGGTGAATGTTTGATCCAATGTGTATGCTTCGCCCTCATGATGACCCATTAATATGTATATAATTTTTTTTATTATTCTAAGTAATCTATCCTCTCTAAAGAGTGTAAAAGTTTTGTTTATACTAAAAATTTGTCTCAACAAGACAAATCTGAAAGATTTAATGTGGCACTCTAATAATTGAACATCTTAGTATAACATTTGTTAAAACATCATCTAGATGTGTGTGTCATAAAGGCTTTACTCTCTTACTTTTTGAGACATGCTTCTAGTATCGTCCTCTGGACACGAGCTACAAAAACTATCATCATATCTCTCTACTTAACTCAATTCTATAAAGTAAGCACTTTGATCATTTGCTTGAAGTTCATCCCCACTGAGTTTTTGTTGTTAAAAAACAAATGAAGCATAAAGAAAAAAGAGGAACACAATCACAACACAAGAACATAACGTGGAAACTCCAAAACCGGAGAAAAAACCACAACCGTTGTCAAAAGACAACTAAAGAATAACACTATATGAAATTTGTTACAATGCATAATATACCCTCAACTAACCCATGCCCTCAGTAAACCCACACCCTCCAAAATAAATATTTATCTACATCTCACAACACTCTAATGCAAGAGCATACGAGAACAAAGGAAGTCAAATACAATCTTAAAGTGCTTTTGACCGCTGCATCTTGGGATGAAGAATTTGAATCCTATCGATAGCCTTGGAGTTCCTTTTCATTCACAAAACTAAGCGATGTGGGACTTCAAATAACTTGTATCCTATATATAGCCTTGTTCTCTCTCTTCATTCACAAAACTAAGCGATGTGAGACTTTTTTAACATGTATATTTTCAACTAACTCTAACAATCTCCACCTTGATTGAAAATAATACATAAGCTTTCATTGTCTTCACCGACAATAATACTCCACTATAAAAAGTATCAACATGTATATTTTAAACCAATCTCAACAATCTCCACCTTGATTGAAAATAATACTTCAACTTTCATTCTACTTAACGATAATCATACTTCACCATAAAAAGTATAGTCACTTGAAGCTACACCACTCAAAGAATTTTCTCATTGTTTTCACCGAGAATCATAGTTTAAAAATTATCATACTTTCTCATGAAGAATATATTTCACTTGAAGATAAACCACTTCAAAAATTTCACATTGTCATCACCGAAAATCATATACTTTATCACGAAGAATAAATTTCACTTGAAAGTAAACCACTCCAAGAATTTCACATTGTCTTCACCGAAAATCATAGTTTTAAAAAACTATCATACTCCACCTAAAGAAGAGTATAGTTCACTTGAAGGTAAACCACTTCAAGAATTATCACATGCAGAAAAGCATGTTGAAACATTATGGTGCAACTTCCTTGTTGGCAGAAAGCTCTTCAACCACCGACATAATCAATTTTCTCTAACCCAAACCGCACTGCGGAATTTGTGAGTGCAACTCAACAACTCTTTTACAACAACTCCCTTGTTTTCTGATGTGGAAGATTAGACAAAATTGCAACCATAAAGCATACTAAAAACACTTATCCCCGAATCGACCCAAAAGCTCTGATATCAATTATTAGGAAAAAACAAACCAAGATTAGAGAAAAAAGCGGAACACAATCACAACACTAGAACATAACGTGGAAACTCCAAAATCAGAGAAAAAACCACAACTTTTGTCAATAGACAAGCAGAGAATAATACTATGAGGAAATTTTTACAACACATAATATAACCTCAACTAACTCAGGCCCCTAGTACACACACACCCTCCAAAATAAATATTTAATTACATATCACAACACTCTAATACAAGAGCATAAGAGAACAAAGGAAGTTACATACAAGCTTCAAGTGCTTTTGATTGCCGCATCTTGGGATGGAGAATTTGAATCCTATATATAGTCTTGGAGTTCCTCTTCCTTCACAAAACTAAGTGATGTGGGACTTCAAAGAACTTGTATCCTCTATATAGCCTTGGACTCTCTCTTCATTCACAAAACTAAGTGTCATACCCCAAATTTTACCCTTAGATTTTCTGATCGTTTGCATATCATTTTAAGTCGGTCTCTGTTCTCGCATTTTTTAGTAAGACATCTTATTAATCATGCATTTGTCATTCCATGTCATTTTTGATTCAAATTATTTATTATTTGTGTTTTTTAGTTAGATATTCACTTTAGATTTGTTTATAATTTATGTAGTCAATTTCAGTCCAGTTTATCTTTTTTTACATAATTTGTATTTAATTTAATTTATTCTTAAGCATATTTTTAATCTTAACTTAGTAATTTTAATTTTTTAGTGTAGTTTTTAATTAAATTCTTTATTTTAGTTTAGTTTAACTTTAAATTTAACATTAATTCAAATAGTCTTAGTTATTCAGTATTAATTTAAAATTCCATTTTTATCATTACTTTCAAATTATTAGAGTATTTTAGATTTTTTTAATACAGTCTCATCTTTTATATTATTATTATTTCATTTTCCATTTTATATTACTATTATTATTATTTTCCATTTGCTGCTCTTCAAAAGCCATTATACACTGCATACATTCATTTTTATTGTAAATTACACATATAACTTGCCAAACACACTTCCAGAAAAAAATCGTACATGCCTATGCACCACTACCCAACATTGCCAAACCTTGACCTGCAAATTGTAAACAACCAATGCTACATCCCTTGCTACAAAACACTAGACTCCAAACTTTACAGCACTACTCCAAAGGCATCAAACTTTGACCAAGCCAAAATTCTGTTTCAACACAACAATGAAGCCGCGCGCAAGCCTGATGCCATGCCAAAAACAACCTCCTACACAAACCTGCTACATGCTCTGCACCACTTGCCAAAAACCTGAAATCACCTGTAAATTGAAAGCAACATAACAATAACAACAAGAATCTCTTGAGGGAAAGAGAGCCGAATAATTCAAAAATAAAAAGAGGAGAGAAACTGGGAATCGGGGGGGAGAACAAATCAAAGGGGAGAGAGGAGCCTGAGCGTGATGAGACTGTTTCATCTTTTTCCTTCAGTCAACAATACCTTACCAACTTAGAAGCTCCACCATTGATACACACACAACCCTCAATCCAACGCCTCACTCCATGAAAACAACATACATCATTTTGGTCTTCACACATTTCCTCTTCAACATCACTCCCACTCATCATCAATAACCTTCCCCTGTCTTCAATCTTTCTCCCATAAGACTCCTTTGTTCCACGCGAAACAACAACTTCAAACTTCAAACCACCCTCCTTCAATTTTTCATTATTTCAACAAGCTGCTCAAATCCAAACACACCACCATACCATATATGACCTCCATTGTTTCTGTTAAATCATCTCCACACCATCATCAACCCAATCCTGCAATCTCACAGAAAATCATTATCATCATCAATAATACACCGCCATTACCGCAACGACGCGAACAAGAGGAGGAAGAAAACGGAGGAACCGAAAACGGTGAAAGAGAAATCAACCGTGAGAAAGAGCCGACTTCAGAAGCATCACCTGTTTTTTGTTGCGTTGCCGGCGTTGGAATTCGTCGGACTAGCTCCGATTCGGTAAGAGTTCTGTTGTTTCCATTTTCGTAACCTTAGGTGGTTGTTGTTTTGTTTTGTTCCCGAGTGTGAGAAAACACGATTTAGAGAGAGAGAGACGAAGTTTTCCTTTTGAAAGGTTCGAAGCTTCACAAGCTTCATCCATGGCTGTGACGGTTGGTACGCACAGAGAAAGAAAGTTATTCTGGGATTCTATTTTTCTTTCACAACTTGTTTTTAGAGAAAATGTGGAACCGACCGCGAGAAGGAGGGAACTGTGACGGAGATTGAAGTAGGAAAGGAGAGGTCGTTTGGTTACACGATCGATTTTGGGAAAGGAAGTTTGATTTCTATGAACGATACATTTCAGCCGTTTTCTTTTCTTTTTTTTTTTTCATTTTTCAGGGTTTAGTTTTAGGTGGCTTTTGGAAGCCAAGCGGGTTACTTTGACCCGTTTTCCTTGAGTTGGATTGCCCTCTTGGGCTTTCTTCCTTCTGTTTCATGTCCTGGCCCGTCTCTTCTTTGTACTAGTTTTTAGTTTATTTATTTTTGACATAATTAGTTGTTAGTGAGAAATTAACTCAGTCAGTAAATTGGTTAGATTTTAATTTAATTTGCTAATTAGGATTAATTAATTATTTATTTTAGTTTTAATTATTTAGTTCTAGTTAGAGCATAGTAATTACGTTTTAATTTATTTAGAAATAGGTTTGACTTAGCTTAGATTTTAGTTAGAATTTTTAACTTAGAAATTAGTCTAGTTATTTAGAAATTAGTTTAGTTAGAACTTAATCAATTAATTTTTAATTTAATTAGTTTATTTATTTAATTAGCTTTTTAAGTAGAATTTGGCTTATTTTAGAAGTTTTAGTTAAATAGATTTTATTTTGACTTTTTTGCTTTAATTAATTCCTGGTTTTTAATTTTCAACTTAATTCTTACTGCATCTGCTGTATATATTGCTGTGAATTTCATTTTTCACTGGAGGTTTTCCTCCTTGTCCCTCTGTTGCCTATATCTCATTCCAAAGGAAAGGGTCGTTCCCGTTGACTGCCATGTCATTTAGGATAGCCTCTCCCGTCATTCCCTTATCTCCCGCCGCCGCGCGATCGAGACTTACCTCCCTGTTTTACCTAGCCTTAGGTTTGGAGTCGCCGCACTCCACGTAGGTGTCTTGCTGTCAGACCCTACTTTCCCTTGGAACCTTGACCACAGTCAAGAGTTCTTTACCCCCGTTGAGGGGAACTACGAATGCTCTGATTCCATTCCCGTCAGGATACGTAGGCACGAGATGCGATGTCTTGGCGAGTATACTTAGTGTATATACTCCTAGGTTTTTTTTTCTTACCTTAGCATATTTCCCTTAACAAGCAAACTTTAGCATAACACAGATACTAACAAGAGGTTCCTGTAGAGTACTACAAATACTTAGGATGCTAATACCTTCCCTTAATATAACCAACCCCCGAACCTTAGATCTCTAGTTGTGTTCCTACATAGCGCACTTAGGGTTTTTTTGAGCTTTACCCTTTCATTTGGATAAATCAAAGCTCAATGGTGAATTTCAAAGTTTTGTGATTCAAGTTAATTAATAGCTTGTTATCTGATTCTCACCGCGACAGAAATGGCGACTTCACTGGGGAAATCCCCCTAAGAGGGTTAAGCCTATCTTGTTTGTATTTGTGTTATTTATATGTTTGCTTGCTTGTACATTTGTATATATATATATATATATATATATATATATATATATATATATATATATATATATATATATATATGCCTGTTGTGCTTGGGTTTTCTGTATGCAGGGTTGCTACTATTGAGTGGTGAGATAAGTCCTATACCCGAACTTGAGCGTACACTTATGATAGGACGATGGTATTCAAGCAGGCTTTGAGGGAGTCGAATCCTGAAAAGTTGAATTGAGACACCATCACTCAGTTGAGGCCCTCTTGAGAGTTTAGTCATGTTGAACGAATCCGTTTGTGAAAACGTTGCTACTCTCAACCTAGGAGACCATGATATTGAGAACCGTAGTTACCAAACCCCACTTGGCATTTTAGGATGTTGTGCGGTGACCATGATGGAGTCTATTTCTGAATTGGTTGTCACGCGATACTACACTCAGACGAGATCCTCTTGAGAATTTTATTGATTACCAAGTCATCTGGGAAATCCTTAAAATCCGAAAGATGGATTGTCGACTCTGGGAACTTCTTAGAACCTTGTTCTATGGATACAGTAACCCTAGTACACACCCCGTGGTTGGTTCTTTACCCAGAATCCATGTTGTGATCTCGAACCCTTGATCATGTTGCATGCGTTTTGTATCCTGTTTGCGTTGCATTGCATATCATTTGCATCTTTGCATGATTCATTGCATGCGTCTGTCTGTCCAGTTACTTATTTCCAGTGGTCTCTATATTCCAGAGTATTCCTGTGAGTCGTCAAGATAATGCCTCGACACCGATACCAGACTAGAGCTGACTATAGACGCAAGATGTTAGAACAAGACGTACACAATGCTGAGATCCGAATGGAGATCGACGACCTTAAGTCAAGCGTGACCAAACTCACTGAGATGATTCAAGTTTTGATTGCTAGGGTAGAGCAACCTCAAAGGACCGTCATCCAGGAGTTTTCAAATGCTGATCCTCAACCTGTTCAGGTGCCACCTTCAACTTGGCCAGAGTTTGGTTTGCCACACAACTATTCTCCACCTCTTGCATCTGCTGCTACGGTTGGTCAGACTGACATACCAGCTCGAGCTCCTCCACGTCCGACTACAGGATAAAACCAGTACCGTAATAGAAATCATTTTGATCCTATTCCCATGAAGTACACTGAACTGTATCCTAGTCTGGTTGAGCAAGGTTTGATTACCACAAGGCATATGCCACCTCCTCCAAATCCTCTTCCAGCCGGCTATAGGGCTGATCTTCATTGTGAATACCATCAAGGTGGTGCGGGCCATAATTTGGAAGGTTGCTTTGCGTTGAAGGCTAGAGTACAAGAGCTGATGAGAAACAAAATCCTCTCCTTTGAGGACAATCCCAATGTCCAGAGTAACCCTCTGCCAGGGCACGCCAAGTGAAGCTTCAGTCGACTTCAGCATGCTATCCTCCTAAAAGCCAGTGTTTCAGACAGGACAGCTCATCTTTGTGTTGATTAGTCACTAGGCATTTGTTTCTTGTTGTTTGCACTTTCTTTATTTTGTAATGGTTGTTTGCTTTTAAGTTATGTTTGTACTTTCAAAATTAATGAAATGAGCATTTACAACTTTTTGATTCAATTCATTTGTGTTTGCTATTCACTTCTTAATGCTTCCTCTTTCATGAAAAATAAAAAAAATCTCTTGTCCACTTTCTTTTGATTATGCGAAGATTGGAGGGAGGATGATGAAAACTTTATACTCATAATTGCTGTTAGTATGCTTTCAAATCAAAACTTTGCTGACGATGTAAGGCATTGTTTTATCCCTAAACAGTGGAGAAATAAGGAAGTTAACCCCTCTTTAACCCCTTTGAGCCTTGAAGTAGAGTTTCTTTTCTTTACAAATAAAAACCCGCAATCTTAACCTGGGGCAGGGTAGTTCTCAGTTAACTTGATTATGCATTCAAATACGAGAGTTTCATGCGAGACGCCTTTCAACAAAAGGGTGCATTCACAAATTTTCATTCGCACACAACAAGCAAGTGTCGAAGATGTCTTTCAAGTCGAACGCCAATGATGGTTCGTCGTAATCCTTAAGCCAGACAGTCACTAAAAAAAAAAGAAAAAGAAAAAAAAAGAAAAAAAAGAAAAAAAAAAGAAAGGAAAGTTTGTATGACAACCAAAGGAGGAAATCTTTAAATCCTTTATCCTGGAAGTCCTCAATGGTAAACAACTTTGTAAGGAAGTAGTGACCGCCATTTCAAAGTCTCTTAACTTCTGAACCATCATCATCATCAGTGCAATTCCTAACTCATGGGAATTTGAGTGCATAGTTTGAGTTAACTGAGCATAGGACTGAAGTTCATCACGTAGATAGGGTGGGTACAAATAAACTTTGAGCCTTTATCCTTTGTTTCTTAAATCGTGAACCAGGCCACGTTATAACCCTCAAAAGACCTAATTGAAGCGAGGTTATTATGAAAGCATACTACAGCAAGGTTGCGTAAACTGACTCCAAAAGATCTTTATAGATCACCTATTTTGGGTATTACACCCTTTGCTTAAACTTTTCACTTTAATGTTTTGAACCACCGTGTTCTGACCAGTATCCCATATACTTTGCACCTCTTTCAAAATGATTTTGATTTCAAAAGTTGCAAGAACTTTGCATTTACCATGTTTGTACAAATACTTTTGTTTGCAAACTAGCTTTCTTCTTAAGGAATTTTCAAACATTTGAGAAACTTGGTCGGTGATCCAATCAGGGGCAAGTTCCTTCCATATCCTGTTGAGAATCAGTTCAAGATTTGTGGTTTAATGGCGACTTCTTAGAATTGGTTTATACAGAAGATTTTGCAAGACTCAGGCTGGGGCAAGCTTTCCCAGTGTACAGTAAAACAATCATCTTTCAAGACTCAGATTGGGGCAAGCTTTCTAAGAGCACCATGAAACGGTCATCTCCAGAATCAATCCGGTTGAAGCCATGATCAGGTCATCTACAACAGTCAGCTAATCTGGGGCAGTTTACTTGAAGAATCCCCAAGCAGCTCTCCATCCTTCCCACAAGGATCATCAATTTGGATACAATTTACTAGTGGGGCAGAGGTGGGTTCAAGCGTTAGCATCTCTAGTTCCCAAGCAGAATGACAGTGATCTCCGTGTAGAGGAATTAGTCTTCCAGTCTTGTCTTCCCAAAGAGTCGTGCTGTGTCGCCAGCATCTGCATCTGCATTTGCATTTGATCATATATCATCTGCATAATTCATATACCATATGCATATCATGAGTGTTTCATCCTCATTTGCATATCTCCCGAGGTCGTGTCGTTATCCGCGTCTTACCTTATGGTCAAAGTCCAACTTACATGGCACCTACCAAACAGATATTGTTGTGTCTATCTGACGTTCTTCCAGATATGACCTTTCTTATCCAATTGTTTTTCCGGATATGTTTGTTCCTCTTTTGTATCCAATGCCGTTCTTAGATGTCATTTATTTGTCTCTTTCTGATGTTCTTCCAGATTGAGTCCTATATTCTGATGTTTTTCCAGAATTTCATTTCTTTTACCGTCTGATGTTTTACCAGATCGATTCTTCTGTCCTGACGTTTTCCCAGAACTCTCTCTTTGAATTATCTGATGTTTTCCCAGATACCCCTTTGTGATTCTGATGCTTTTCCGGAATTTCATTGCCTTTTACCATCTGATGCTTTTCCGGATGTGTCTCTCTTTCTGATGTTTTTTCAGATTGAGTCCTTTGTTCTGATGTTCTTCCAGAACTTATCTGATGTTTTTCCAGATAATCACTTTGTTTATTCTGATGCTTTTCTGGAATGACATTGCTTTCATCATCTGATGCTTTTCCGGATGTGTCTCTCTTTCTGATGTTTTTTCAGATTGAGTCTTTTGTTCTGATGTTCTTCCAGAACTTATCTGATGTTTTTCTAGATAATCACTTTGTTTATTCTGATGCTTTTCTGAAATGACATTGCTTTCATCATCTGATGCTTTTCCGGATGTGTCTCTCTTTCTGATGTTTTTTCAGATTGAGTCTTTTGTTCTGATGTTCTTCCAGAACTTATCTGATGTTTTTCCAGATAATCACTTTGTTTATTCTGATGCTTTTCCAAAATGACATTGCTTTCATCATCTGATGCTTTTCCGGATGTGCCTTTCTCTTTCTGATTTTCTTCCAGATTGAGTCTTTTGCTCATGATGTTTTTCCAGAGCCCTTTGTGTCTATCTGATGCTCTTCCGGATACGATCTTGTTCATCTGATGTTCTTCCAGATATAATGTCGCTTATCTGATGCTCTTTCAGATATGTCTTCAAAACCCTTTTCCCGTACATTTAATGCTCTTCTAAATGTTTCAGATGTATCTTCAGAATTCTTGTTTCCATCTAATGCTCTTCTAGATGTCTTCAATTTGTTTCTGACTTTGGTTAACGGCTGCTGAATGTTCTCAAGTCTGTTTCCAGTCTCCATTCAATGTTTTTCTGGATGTGTGCCGGAGTTTTTTCGATGCTTTTCAGAATATCTCTGATATGCTTCCCGGAGTTCATTCAGTGCTTTTCTGAATGTCTCTGTTGTCTGTTATTTTTACAGAGTTTATTCAATGCTCTTCTGAATACCTCTGATGTTTGCTCGAATGTCTCATGTATTTCCCAGTTTTTCTCCTCGCCTCATTCAGTGATCTTCTGAATGTCGTGACTCTTTTCCAACCATTTCCATTCATGGATGGTGACTTTTGATTCCCCAGTGGAGACCGTTTTTCCGGTGCTACTTCCATTGAGGATCTTGTGTTATCTTTTCTTTCTAAAGTGTTAGCCGATCACGCCTGAACCAGTTCCTCCATCACTTTAGTTTTCCCCAGTTTTGTTGCAGCTTCCCCAGTGTTGTTGTCATCCCCAGTGAGTGATTGCTCATTGTTTGGAATTTGTCCCTATCTGTTTTCGTTTTTGTCTGCATTCCGGATTTATCATTCTATCATTATCATCATAACTTAGAAATTCATGGCATGTCAGCATCTTAGTCTGTTTCTTTTGTCCATAGCATTGCATCTAAGGGCAAAATTTTCGGTTATCTATATTTAAATATTTCCACCGTGATTTCACAAGAACTATCATCACTCATGTCATCCGGTGAAGATATTTAAATAGGGGCAACTGACATACCCCAAATTTTACCCTTAGATTTTCTGATCGTTTGCATATCATTTTAAGTCGGTCTCTGTTCTCGCAATTTTTAGTAAGACATCTTATTAATCATGCATTTGTCATTCCATGTCATTCTTGATTCAAATTATTTATTATTTGTGTTTTTTAGTTAGATATTCACTTTAGATTTGCTTAGAATTTATGTAGTCAATTTCAGTCCAGTTTATCTTTTTTTACATAATTTGTATTTAATTTAATTTATTCTTAAGCAGATTTTTAATCTTAACTTAGTAATTTTAATTTTTTAGTGTAGCTTTTTTTAGTGTAGTTTTTAATTAAATTTTTTATTTTAGTTTAGTTTAACTTTAAATTTAATTAATTCAAATAGTCTTAGTTATTCAGTATTAATTTAAAATTCCATTTTTATCATTACTTTCAAATTATTAGAGTATTTTAATTTTTTTTAAATACAGTCTCATCTTTTATATTATTATTATTTCATTTTCCATTTTATATTACTATTATTATTATTTTCCATTTGCTGCTCTTCAAAAGCCATTATACACTGCATGCATTCATTTTTATTGTAAATTACACATATAACTTGCCAAACACACTTCCAGAAAAAAATCGTACATGCCTATGCACCACTACCCAACATTGCCAAACCTTGACCTGCAAATTGTACCCAACCAATGCTACATCCCTTGCTACAAAACACTAGACTCCAAACTTTACAGCACTACTCCAAAGGCATCAAACTTTGACCAAGCCAAAATTCTGTTTCAACACAACAATGAAGCCACGCGCAAGCCTGATGCCATGCCAAAAACAACCTCCTACACAAACCTGCTACATGCTCTGCACCACTTGCCAAAAACCTGAAATCACCTGTAAATTGAAAGCAACATAACAATAACAGCAAGAATCTCTTGAGGGAAAGAGAGCCGAATAATTCAAAAATAAAAAGAGGAGAGAAACTGGGAATCGGGGGGGGGGGGGGGGAGAACAAATCAAAGGGGAGAGAGGAGCCTGAGCGTGATGAGACTGTTTCATCTTTTTCCTTCAGTCAACAATACCTTTCCAACTTAGAAGCTCCACCATTGATACACACACAACCCTCAATCCAACGCCTCACTCCATGAAAACAACATACATCATTTTGGTCTTCACACATTTCCTCTTCAACATCACTCCCACTCATAATCAATAACCTTCCCATGTCTTCAATCTTTCTCCCATAAGACTCCTTTGTTCCACGCGAAACAACAACTTCAAACTTCAGACCACCCTCCTTCAATTTTTCATTATTTCAACAAGCTGCTCAAATCCAAACACACCACCATACCATATATGACCTCCATTGTTTCTGTTAAATCATCTCCACACCATCATCAACCCAATCCTGCAATCTCACAGAAAATCATTATCATCATCAATAATACACCGCCATTACCGCAACGACGCGAACAAGAGGAGGAAGAAAACGGAAGAACCGAAAACGGTGAAAGAGAAATCAACCGTGGGAAAGAGCCGACTTCAGAAGCATCACCTGTTTTTTGTTGCGTTGCCGGCGTTGGAATTCGTCGGACTAGCTCCGATTCGGTAAGAGTTCTGTTGTTTCCATTTTCGTAACCTTAGGTGGTTGTTGTTTTGTTTTGTTCCCGAGTGTGAGAAAGCACGATTTAGAGAGAGAGAGACGAAGTTTTCCTTTTGAAAGGTTCGAAGCTTCACAAGCTTCATCCACGGCTGTGACGGTTGGTACGCACAGAGAAAGAAAGTTATTCTGGGATTCTATTTTTCTTTCACAACTTGTTTTTAGAGAAAATGTGGAACCGACCGCGAGAAGGAGGGAACTGTGACGGAGATTGAAGTAGGAAAGGAGAGGTCGTTTGGTTACACGATCGATTTTGGGAAAGGAAGTTTGATTTCTATGAACGATACATTTCAGCCGTTTTCTTTTCTTTTTTTTTTTCATTTTTCAGGGTTTAGTTTTAGGTGGCTTTTGGAAGCCAAGCGGGTTACTTTGACCCGTTTTCCTTGAGTTGGATTGCCCTCTTGGGCTTTCTTCCTTCTGTTTCATGTCCTGGCCCATCTCTTATTTGTACTAGTTTTTAGTTTATTTATTTTTGACATAATTAGTTGTTAGTGAGAAATTAACTCAGTCAGTAAATTGGTTAGATTTTAATTTAGTTTGCTAATTAGGATTAATTAATTATTTATTTTAGTTTTAATTATTTAGTTCTAGTTAGAGCATAGTAATTAAGTTTTAATTTATTTAGAAATAGTTTTGACTTAGCTTAGATTTTAGTTAGAATTTTTAACTTAGAAATTAGTCTAGTTATTTAGAAATTAGTTTAGTTAGAACTTAATCAATTAATTTTTAATTTAATTAGTTTATTTATTTAATTAGCTTTTTAAGTAGAATTTGGCTTATTTTAGAATTTTTAGTTAAATAGATTTTATTTTGACTATTTTGCTTTAATTAATTCCTGGTTTTTAATTTTCAACTTAATTCTTACTGCATCTGCTGTATATATTGCTGTGAATTTCATTTTTCACTGGAGGTTTTCCTCCTTGTCCCTCTGTTGCCTATATCTCATTCCAAAGGAAAGGGTCACTGCCATGTCATTTAGGATAGCCTCTCCCGTCATTCCCTTATCTCCCGCCGCCGCGCGATCGAGACTTACCTCCCCGTTTTACCTAGCCTTAGGTTTGGAGTTGCCGCACTCCACGTAGGTGTCTTGCTGTCAGACCCTACTTTCCCTTGGAACCTTGACCACAGTCAAGAGTTCTTTACCCCCGTTGAGGGGAACTACGAATGCTCTGATTCCATTCCCGTCAGGATACGTAGGCACGAGATGCGATGTCTTGGCGAGCATACTTAGTGTATATACTCCTAGGTTTTTTTTTCTTACCTTAGCACATTTCCCTTAACAAGCAAACTTTAGCATAACACAGATACTAACAAGAGGTTCCTGTAGAGTACTACAAATACTTAGGATGCTAATACCTTCCCTTAATATAACCAACCCCCGAACCTTAGATCTCTAGTTGTGTTCCTACATAGCGCACTTAGGGTTTTTTCGAGCTTTACCCTTTCATTTGGATAAATCAAAGCTCGATGGTGAATTTCAAAGTTTTGTGATTCAAGTTAATTAATAGCTTGTTATCTGATTCTCACCGCGACAGAAATGGCGACTTCATTGGGGAAATCCCCCTAAGAGGGTTAAGCCTATCTTGTTTGTATTTGTGTTATTTATATGTTTGCTTGCTTGTACATTTGTATATTTATATCTGTATATATATATATATATATATATAATATATATATATATATGCCTGTTGTGCTTGGGTTTTCTGTATGCAGGGTTGCTACTATTGAGTGGTGAGATAAGTCCTATACCTGGACTTGAGCGTACACTTATGATATGACGATGGTATTCAAGTAGGCTTTGAGGGAGTCGAATCCTGAAAAGTTGAATTGAGACACCATCACTCAGTTGAGGCCCTCTTGAGAGTTTAGTCATGTTGAACGAATCCGTTTGTGAAAACGTTGCTACTCTCAACCTAGGAGACCATGATATTGAGAACCGTAGTTACCAAACCCCACTTGGCCTTTTAGGATGTTGTGCGGTGACCATGATGGAGTCTATTTCTGAATTAGTTGTCACGCGATACTACACTCAGACGAGATCCTCTTGAGAATTTTATTGATTACCAAGTCATCTGGGAAATCCTTAAAATCCGAAAGATGGATTGTCGACTCTGGGAACTTCTTAGAACCTTGTTCTATGGATACAGTAACCCTAGTACACACCCCGTGGTTGGTTCTTTACCCAGACTCCATGTTGTGATCTCGAACCCTTGATCATGCTGCATGCGTTTTGTATCCTGTTTGCGTTGCATTGCATATCATTTGCATCTTTGCATGATTCATTGCATGCGTCTGTCTGTCCAGTTACTTATTTCCAGTGGTCTCTATATTCCAGAGTATTCCTGTGAGTCGTCAAGATAATGCCTCGACACCGATACCAGACTAGAGCTGACTATAGACGCAAGATGTTAGAACAAGACGTACACAATGCTGAGATCCGAATGGAGATCGACGACCTTAAGTCAAGCGTGACCAAACTCACTGAGATGATTCAAGTTTTGATTGCTAGGGTAGAGCAAATTCAAAGAACCGTCATCCAGGAGTTTTCAAATGCTGATCCTCAACCTGTTCAGGTGCCACCTTCAACTTGGCCAGAGTTTGGTTTGCCACACAACTATTCTCCACCTCTTGCATCTGCTGCTATGGTTGGTCAGACTGACATGCCAGCTCGAGCTCCTCCACGTCCGACTACAGGACAAAACCAGTACCGTAATAGAAATCATTTTGATCCTATTCCCATGAAGTACACTGAACTGTATCCTAGTCTGGTTGAGCAAGGTTTGATTACCACAAGGCATATGCCACCTCCTCCAAATCCTCTTCCAGCCGGCTATAGGGCTGATCTTCATTGTGAATACCATCAAGGTGGTGCGGGCCATAATTTGGAAGGTTGCTTTGCGTTGAAGGCTAGAGTACAAGAGCTGATGAGAAACAAAATCCTCTCCTTTGAGGACAATCCCAATGTCCAGAGGAACCCTCTGCCAGGGCACGCCAAGTGAAGCTTCAGTCGACTTCAGCATGCTATCCTCCTAAAAGCCAGTGTTTCAGACAGGACAACTCATCTTTGTGTTGATTAGTCACTAGGCATTTGTTTCTTGTTGTTTGCACTTTCTTTATTTTGTATTTGCTTTCAAGTTATGTTTGTACTTTCAAAATTAATGAAATGAGCATTTGCAACTTTTTGATTCAATTCATTTGTGTTTGCTATTCACTTCTTAATGCTTCCTCTTTCATGAAAAATAAAAAAAATCTCTTGTCCACTTTCTTTTGATTATGCGAAGATTGGAGGGAGGATGATGAAAACTTTATACTCATAATTGTTGTTAGTATGCTTTCAAATCAAAACTTTGCTGACGATGTAAGGCATTGTTTTATCCCTAAACACTGGAGAAATAAGGAAGTTAACCCCTCTTTAATCCCTTTGAGCCTTGAAGTAGGAGTTTCTTTTCTTTACAAATAAAAACCCGCAATCTTAACCTGAGGCAGGGTAGTTCTCAGTTAACTTGATTATGCATTCAAATACGAGAGTTTCATGCGAGACGCCTTTCAACAAAAGGGTGCATTCACAAATTTTCATTCGCACACAACAAGCAAGTGTCGAAGATGTCTTTCAAGTCGAACGCCAATGATGGTTCGTCGTAATCCTTAAGCCAGACAGTCACTAAAAAAAAAGAAAAAGAAAAAAAAAAGAAAAAAAAGAAAAAAAAAGAAAGGAAAGTTTGTATGACAACCAAAGGAGGAAATCTTTAAATCCTTTATCCTGGAAGTCCTCAATGGTAAACAACTTTGTAAGGAAGTAGTGACCGCCATTTCAAAGTCTCTTAACTTCTGAACCATCATCATCATCAGTGCAATTCCTAACTCATGGGAATTTGAGTGCATAGTTTGAGTTAACTGAGCATAGGACTGAAGTTCATCACGTAGATAGGGTGGGTACAGATAAACTTTGAGCCTTTATCCTTTGTTTCTTAAATCGTGAACCAGGCCACGTTATAACCCTCAAAAGACCTAATTGAAGTGAGGTTATTTTGAAAGCATACTACAGCAAGGTTGCGTAAACTGACTCCAAAAGATCTTTGTAGATCACCTATTTTGGGTATTACACCCTTTGCTTAAACTTTTCACTTTAATGTTTTGAACCACCGTGTTCTGACCAGTATCCCATATACTTTGCACCTCTTTCAAAATGATTTTGATTTCAAAAGTTGCATGAACTTTGCATTTACCATGTTTGTACAAATACTTTTGTTTGCAAACTAGCTTTCTTCTTAAGGAATTTTCAAACATTTGAGAAACTTGGTCGGTGATCCAATCAGGGGCAAGTTCCTTCCATATCCTGTTGAGAATCAGTTTAAGATTTGTGGTTTAATGGCGACTTCTTAGAATTGGTTTATACAGAAGATTTTGCAAGACTCAGGCTGGGGCAAGCTTTCCCAGTGTACAGTAAAACAATCATCTTTCAAGACTCATACTGGGGCAAGCTTTCTAAGAGCACCATGAAACGGTCATCTCCAGAATCAATCCGGTTGAAGCCATGATCAGGTCATCTACAACAATCAGCTAATCTGGGGCAGTTTACTTGAAGAATCCCCAAGCAGCTCTCCATCCTTCCCACAAGGATCATCAATTTGGATACAATTTACTAGTGTGGCAGAGGTGGGTTCAAGCGTTAGCATCTCTAGTTCCCAAGCAGAATGACAGTGATCTCCGTGTAGAGGAATTAGTCTTCCAGTCTTGTCTTCCCAAAGAGTCGTGCTGTGTCGCCAGCATCTGCATCTGCATTTGCATTTGATCATATATCATCTGCATAATTCATATACCAAATGCATATCATGAGTGTTTCATCCTCATTTGCATATCTCCCGAGGTCGTGTCGTTATCCGCGTCTTACCTTATGGTCAAAGTCCAACTTACATGGCACCTACCAAACAGATATTGTCGTGTCTATCTGACGTTCTTCCAGATATGACCTTTCTTATCCAATTGTTTTTCCGGATATGTTTGTTCCTCTTTTGTATCCAATGTCGTTCTTAGATGTCATTTATTTGTCTCTTTCTGATGTTCTTCCAGATTGAGTCCTATATTCTGATGTTTTTCCAGAATTTCATTTCTTTTACCGTCTGATGTTTTACCAGATCGAGTCTTCTGTCCTGACGTTTTCCCAGAACTCTCTCTTTGAATTATCTGATGTTTTCCCAGATACCCCTTTGTGATTCTGATGCTTTTCCGGAATTTCATTGCCTTTTACCATCTGATGCTTTTCCGGATGTGTCTCTCTTTCTGATGTTTTTTCAGATTGAGTCCTTTGTTCTGATGTTCTTCCAGAACTTATCTGATGTTTTTCCAGATAATCACTTTGTTTTATCTGATGCTTTTTCGGAATGACATTGCTTTCATCATCTGATGCTTTTCCGGATGTGTCTCTCTTTCTGATGTTTTTTCAGATTGAGTCCTTTGTTCTGATGTTCTTCCAGAACTTATCTGATGTTTTTCCAGATAATCACTTTGTTTATTCTGATGCTTTTCCAGAATGACATTGCTTTCATCATCTGATGCTTTTTCGGATGTGTCTCTCTTTCTGATGTTTTTTCAGATTGAGTCTTTTGTTCTGATGTTCTTCCAGAACTTATCTGATGTTTTTCCAGATAATCACTTTGTTTATTCTGATGCTTTTTCGAAATGACATTGCTTTCATCATCTGATGCTTTTCCGGATGTGCCTTTCTCTTTCTGATTTTCTTCCAGATTGAGTCTTTTGCTCATGATGTTTTTCCAGAGCTCTTTGTGTCTATCTGATGCTCTTCCGGATACGATCTTGTTCATCTAATGTTCTTCCAGATATAATGTCGCTTATCTGATGCTCTTTCAGATATGTCTTCAAAACCCTTTTCCCGTACATTTAATGCTCTTCTAAATGTTTCAGATGTATCTTCAGAATTCTTGTTTTCATCTAATGCTCTTCTAGATGTCTTCAATTTGTTTCTGACTTTGGTTAACGGCTGCTGAATGTTCTCAAGTCTGTTTCCAGTCTCCATTCAATGTTTTTCTGGATGTGTGCCAGAGTTTATTCGATGCTTTTCAGAATATCTCTGATATGCTTCCCGGAGTTCATTCAGTGCTTTTCTGAATGTCTCTGTTGTCTGTTATTTTTACAGAGTTTATTCAATGCTCTTCTGAATACCTCTGATGTTTGCTCGAATGTCTCATGTATTTCCCAGTTTTTCTCCTCGCCTCATTCAGTGATCTTCTGAATGTCGTGACTCTTTTCCAACCATTTCCATTCATGGATGGTGACTTTTGATTCCCCAGTGGAGACCGTTTTTCCGGTGCTACTTCCATTGAGGATCTTGTGTTATCTTTTCTTTCTAAAGTGTTAGCCGATCACGCCTGAACCAGTTCCTCCATCACTTTAGTTTTCCCCAGTTTTGTTGCAGCTTCCCCAGTGTTGTTGTCATCCCTAGTGAGTGATTGCTCATTGTTTGGAATTTGTCCCTATCTGTTTTCGTTTTTGTCTGCATTCTGCATTTATCATTCTATCATTATCATCATAAATTAGAAATTCATGGCATGTCAGCATCTTAGTCTGTTTCTTTTGTCCATAGCATTGCATCTAAGGGCAAAATTTTCGGTTATCTATATTTAAATATTTCCACCGTGATTTCACAAGAACTATCATCACTCATGTCATCCGGTGAAGATATTTAAATAGGGGCAACTGTCATACCCCAAATTTTACCCTTAGATTTTCTGATCGTTTGCATATCATTTTAAGTCGGTCTCTGTTCTCGCATTTTTTAGTAAGACATCTTATTAATCATGCATTTGTCATTCCATGTCATTCTTGATTCAAATTATTTATTATTTGTGTTTTTTAGTTAGATATTCACTTTAGATTTGTTTAGAATTTATGTAGTCAATTTCAGTCCAGTTTATCTTTTTTTACATAATTTGTATTTAATTTAATTTATTCTTAAGCAGATTTTTAATCTTAACTTAGTAATTTTAATTTTTTAGTGTAGCTTTTTTTAGTGTAGTTTTTAATTAAATTCTTTATTTTAGTTTAGTTTAACTTTAAATTTAATTAATTCAAATAGTCTTAGTTATTCAGTATTAATTTAAAATTCCATTTTTATCATTACTTTCAAATTATTAGAGTATTTTAAATTTTTTTAAATACAGTCTCATCTTTTATATTATTATTATTTCATTTTCCATTTTATATTACTATTATTATTATTTTCCATTTGCTGCTCTTCAAAAGCCATTATACACTGCATACATTCATTTTTATTGTAAATTACACATATAACTTGCCAAACACACTTCCAGAAAAAAATCGTACATGCCTATGCACCACTACCCAACATTGCCAAATCTTGACCTGCAAATTGTACCCAACCAATGCTACATCCCTTGCTACAAAACACTAGACTCCAAACTTTACAGCACTACTCCAAAGGCATCAAACTTTGACCAAGCCAAAATTCTGTTTCAACACAACAATGAAGCCACATGCAAGCCTGATTCCATGCCAAAAACAGCCTCCTACACAAACCTGCTACATGCTCTGCACCACTTGCCAAAAACCTGAAATCACCTGTAAATTGAAAGCAACATAACAATAATAACAAGAATCTCTTGAGGGAAAGAGAGCCGAATAATTCAAAAATAAAAAGAGGAGAGAAACTGGGAATCGGGGGGGAGAACAAATCAAAAGGGAGAGAGGAGCCTGAGCGTGATGAGACTGTTTCATATTTTTCCTTCAGTCAACAATACCTTACCAACTTAGAAGCTCCACCATTGATACACACACAACCCTCAATCCAACACCTCACTCCATGAAAACAACATACATCATTTTGGTCTTCACACATTTCCTCTTCAACATCACTCCCACTCATCATCAATAACCTTCCCCTGTCTTCAATCTTTCTCCCATAAGACTCCTTTGTTCCACGCGAAACAACAACTTCAAACTTCAAACCACCCTCCTTCAATTTTTCATTATTTCAACAAGCTGCTCAAATCCAAACACACCACCATACCATATATGACCTCCATTGTTTCTGTTAAATCATCTCCACACCATCATCAACCCAATCCTGCAATCTCACAGAAAATCATTATCATCATCAATAATACACCGCCATTACCGCAACGACGCGAACAAGAGGAGGAAGAAAACGGAGGAACCGAAAACGGTGAAAGAGAAATCAAACGTGAGAAAGAGCCGACTTCAGAAGCATCACCTGTTTTTTGTTGCGTTGCCGGCGTTGGAATTCGTCGGACTAGCTCCGATTCGGTAAGAGTTCTGTTGTTTCCATTTTCGTAACCTTAGGTGGTTGTTGTTTTGTTTTGTTCCCGAGTGTGAGAAAACACGATTTAGAGAGAGAGAGACGAAGTTTTCCTTTTGAAAGGTTCGAAGCTTCACAAGCTTCATCCATGGCTGTGACGGTTGGTACGCACAGAGAAAGAAAGTTATTCTGGGATTCTATTTTTCTTTCACAACTTGTTTTTAGAGAAAATGTGGAACCGACCGCGAGAAGGAGGGAACTGTGACGGAGATTGAAGTAGGAAAGGAGAGGTCGTTTGGTTACACGATCGATTTTGGGAAAGGAAGTTTGATTTCTATGAACGATACATTTCAGCCGTTTTCTTTTCTTTTTTTTTTTTCATTTTTCAGGGTTTAGTTTTAGGTGGCTTTTGGAAGCCAAGCGGGTTACTTTGACCCGTTTTCCTTGAGTTGGATTGCCCTCTTGGGCTTTCTTCCTTCTGTTTCATGTCCTGGCCCGTCTCTTCTTTGTACTAGTTTTTAGTTTATTTATTTTTGACATAATTAGTTGTTAGTGAGAAATTAACTCAGTCAGTAAATTGGTTAGATTTTAATTTAGTTTGCTAATTAGGATTAATTAATTATTTATTTTAGTTTTAATTATTTAGTTCTAGTTAGAGCATAGTAATTACGTTTTAATTTATTTAGAAATAGTTTTGACTTAGCTTAGATTTTAGTTAGAATTTTTAACTTAGAAATTAGTCTAGTTATTTAGAAATTAGTTTAGTTAGAACTTAATCAATTAATTTTTAATTTAATTAGTTTATTTATTTAATTAGCTTTTTAAGTAGAATTTGGCTTATTTTAGAAGTTTTAGTTAAATAGATTTTATTTTGACTTTTTTGCTTTAATTAATTCCTGGTTTTTAATTTTCAACTTAATTCTTACTGCATCTGCTGTATATATTGCTGTGAATTTCATTTTTCACTGGAGGTTTTCCTCCTTGTCCCTCTGTTGCCTATATCTCATTCCAAAGGAAAGGGTCGTTCCCGTTGACTGCCATGTCATTTAGGATAGCCTCTCCCGTCATTCCCTTATCTCCCGCCGCCGCGCGATCGAGACTTACCTCCCTGTTTTACCTAGCCTTAGGTTTGGAGTCGCCGCACTCCACGTAGGTGTCTTGCTGTCAGACCCTACTTTCCCTTGGAACCTTGACCACAGTCAAGAGTTCTTTACCCCCGTTGAAGGGAACTACGAATGCTCTGATTCCATTCCCGTCAGGATACGTAGGCACGAGATGCGATGTCTTGGCGGGCATACTTAGTGTATATACTCCTAGGTTTTTTTTCTTACCTTAGCACATTTCCCTTAACAAGCAAACTTTAGCATAACACAGATACTAACAAGAGGTTCCTGTAGAGTACTACAGATACTTAGGATGCTAATACCTTCCCTTAGTATAACCAACCCCCGAACCTTAGATCTCTAGCTATGTTCCTACATAGTGCACTTAGGGTTTTTTCGATCTTTACCCTTTCCTTTGGATAAATAAAAGCTCGGTGGTGAATTTCAAAGTTTTGTGATTCAAGTTAATTAATAGCTTGTTATCCGATTCTCACCGCGACACTAAGCGATGTGGGAGTTCATCAACATGTATATTTTCATCCAACCCTAACAATCTCCACCTTGATTGAAAATAATACATAAATTTTCATTGTCTTCACCGACAATAACACTCCACTATAAAGAGTACCAACATATATATTTTCAACCAATCTCAACAATTCAATGTTGGGTGCAAGTTTGAGTGATTAATGTCCCACATTGCCTATGAATGGATGGAATGTTGGATTTATAAGAGAGAAGATCCATTTACCTAACACCTTAAGGTTTTGGGTTAAGATGTGTCATCTCCCTCTTGAAGCATTAGTCCCATTGATACTCTCAGACTACCCAACAATTTTATATCTAGTGATAATCCGTGAAAATTCTAGAAATTTTTTCTTCGAATAATAACTTTGATAATTTCATTTTCAATGGGAATAATTTAAATTTAAAAGACATCTATCAATAGTTCACACGCTATTAACGTATAGGATGCATGTGACAAAATTATACAAAATAATACGCAACAATTCCTGCTAGAGGTATCAGGTCGTAGCATTAGTATGCTCTAAAAGTACAATGGATTACAATGACTCCTTTACCAACATTCAGTTTAAGTAATAGTCAATTCAAGAAAAATATATATAATCTCAACTTCTCACTCTTTTATTCACAACTCTACTCATCACTTAACAATATTACGATATTGAATAGAAAAAGACTTGTTTGAGAATCAATTTAAAAAAAATAAAAACAAAATGGCCTAATTACATTTTTAGTCTCCCTATTTTATTTAACTCACGAAGTTGGTCCCTCTATTTTAAATTTAAACAATTTTGGTCCTTCTATTTTAAATTTAAACAGTTTTGATCTCCCTATCATATTTTTGAACTTAAAATTAAAGATTATTATTTTTTAAAATGGTACTTTACATGTAAAATATAACAAATCATCGTATATAAACCTATTATTGAACTTTGTATATAAAAATATAAGTTAAAAAATGAATTTTTCATTGATTTTCTATGAAAAAAATTTAAGAGAGGGACTAAAACTATTTGAATTTATAATAGAGGGATAAAAAAATTTTAAATTTAAAATAAGAGAACTAATTTCATAAATTAGACAAAATAGGGAAGCCAAAACTGTAATTTAGCTAAAAAAAAAATCTAATAAATAAGGTCCATTGAAAGAGAGAAAAGAAACAAGCAACAAATGATTTCATTAAATACAATTTTTATTAATTTTTTTTTTATAAACAATCTCATTCATTAGATGAAAAAGAGAGAGTACAAATATAGAGAAAGAAAATGTGTTAGAGCATTTCCCTTCCACAAATTAGCAACACTAATAATTAAGTCAAACAAGCTACGGAGATAAAAAAGCTTTGAGAATTTAGTAACCAACAGGAAGTTACCAATCTGAATCCTTAATCCAATCAACCAAGCAAAGTTATTCCGCAGGAGACAAATGAGTTTTGGAACCCCAATCTTTAAATCTATCCAGTTACGGATCACATTTTTAGCTTTATCGCTAGCTTTATCACGCTCAATTCGATTATTCAGGTTCACAATATTGAATAAACTCACAACTTGTGGATGAAACAATTGTTGATTAGAACGAGGAGTTTGATTTACCACATCCCTAACTAGATTCTTACTAAAAAATACAACTCATTCATCCAAGCTTCTTTGAGTCATTTCATCAAATACCTTAAGCACAAACTTAAGATAACCTAAACCTAATATCAACACACCCAACAAAACAAACCAAGCAAGAAAAAACAGCACCCACAACAAAACAAACACAATAATAGAAAATATTACATGAACACACACACACACACACACACACACACACACACATAAACTCAGGACCTCCTTACCTTCCGGTGGCGGCGGCTCCGGTGGGGGTCGGTTTACATGTCCGTACCACTCTTGACCATCGGTTGGTGGAGGTGATTTTAGGGTTACAAGCGATTGATGGTTGATGGCGGAGATGAGGAGGAGCTTGATGGAGGTTGGAGGAAGAAACATGTGTGGATCTAACATGGATGAGGGTTTCAAAGGAATGAAAAGAGAAAAGGGGAACCTTACAGTGGGGAAAGAACCTCCATTGAAGAGGAGATGGCCACCATAATAGTGGTGAATAGCTCCGATGAGGGAGGAGGAGTCCCTACAAGAGGGGAGGCGACACCCACCAAAAGAGGGAAACTCTAAGTTTAGAGAGAGGGGAGAGCTTCTCTCTCTAAACATTTTCTTTAACTAATATTTAATCATTTTTAATTTTTATTAAAAATTTACACACTTATATTTGTACCTAATTTTATTTATATCATATATTGAGTGATATTCGTAAACAATAACAATTAGGGAAAATGGATTATGCACTGACAGTGTAAAATTTTTTAAAAAATTAAATAATATGGAAAAATAATATATTTTTATTGGATGACAATGTAAAAAATACCTCAGTGCATCTCCTTTAACCTCTATCTATTATATAATTGTATTTCTTAAAAAATAAGTTGGAACAACATTTTTTGAGAATGCAAAAAGACTCGGTTGAAGTGTTTTTATTTATTTATTTATTTATTTATTTGAAAAATCTAAGATATATCCGTTAGATCATTAAATAATAAATTTTTAATAAATTCAATTATATTGAAAATTTCTCAAATATGAGAACACTACATGAAGTTCTATTGTATGAGATGAATCATAATAAATTTCTTACGTCAATCTATCTCCCTTTATTTCTTTACATTTAACATTTATATATGAATTGATATTTACTTTAAACATACATTTTTTTTAAAACTCCAACACAATTCGTATTTCTATTTTAAATTTTTTCTCACCTCCAACCTAGTAATTAAAGAGAGCTTTCTGGTGTGAGCTAAAGATTTTGTATTACACATCTTTAGAATAATCTAAAAAATATTTTTTTAAATATAAAAATAGTTGATAAAGATGTTAGTTATTATTTAAAAAATGATTTATATCTTACATAAATTTATAATAATGTCTATAATTTTTCAAATATATATATATATATATATATATATATATATATATATATATATCCAAAAGTGGTGGGTCCCACAAAAAATACACTACATCTATTTTTTTTCTTCATCTTTTTAATGTGGGTCTCACCCAAAATTAGTGGGTCCACACAAAAATACACTAACGTGTATGTTGTTAATGCACACCTACATGGGTGTATATTAACATGACCCTATATATATATATATATATATATATATATATATATATATATATATATATATATATATTTAAAACATTTCTAGTATATCTCCAAATTATCTAAATAAAAAATAATTTTTAGTCTACTAAATAGTAATTAAATACATTACACTATTTTTTAATATAATATTAAAAAGGAATGAAGGTAAATAGGTAATCCATCCGAATTTGATATAATTAAAATAAAAACTATGTTTGATGGTCTAATATAAAAGAAACTTAATTAATTTTTCTTTCTATTTAATAAAATAATTATTACAATATTTTGATTTATTTATTTTTGGATAATCTGTTTATTTTATAAAACAAGTTTTTCACTTAAAACAATTTTTAAACTACGATTAATTTTCAACTATATTGACAAAAAGTTAACAAATTATTTGAAAAGGTATGATTAATATATATTTTTATTATATTCAAACTGAAAATGGGTGACATTTACATCAATTCTCTTCAATCCTTAATTATTCAAAATCCGAAGGCTTATTCACTTTCTCTTGCAACTTCAAGACATCTAATCATCGATTTAGTATGTTCTTAGGCTGTCGGGATTTGGTTAATTCTATGATTAGTCTAACTGACAAAGCATGAAATAGCAACCTTATTTAAATCGAATAAATTGACAAATTAATTACGCAAACAACTACAAGAATGATGCTGCACAAAGTATGTTTGGTGAAGTATTTTTTTCATTATATATTTGTTGTACAAAATTGTAACGCACTCTCTAGAACTAGCTTAAAAAGTTGAGGATTTTTAAGGTGGCTTAATCTAGTACACTCTATCTAACGATTTATAAACAAATAAAAAGTTAGTTATTCCCACTCTAATATATATAAAGAAGTCGTCAAAATTAGGTAATAAGTATTAAACACAATTTCGTTTCACTCTTCTTTCTCATATATTGACTTCCTCATTACTTTCATTCCCGCGAAAATATAGTTCAAGAAGTTGCTTCAAGAAAAACTCACATTGACGTCCCAAAACTAGTCGGAACGAAAAAAGACAATGCTCCTCGATCGAAAGACCGACGTAAAAATATGAAGCACCAAACTCCTCCTCCCAGCCTTGATGGAGACTGGAGCAATCATGCTCTTTCCCGACTTAGACAAAAACTCATCCGGGAAGAGTGCAACCAAAGCATCCATTGTCAATAAGGATCTTGAAAAGCAAGAAACCAAAGTCTATGGAGAAGCCACCCAAGCTAAGCGATTACGACAAAAAGAGAGATCACGACGAACACGTACAACTCATGAATGATCGACTGAGTTACTTCAGCGCCAATGACGCATCCAAGTGCAATCTGTTTGCGAACCCTGGTCGGGTCGACCCATTTATGTTTTAATGGTTTGCCTGACGGAAGTATCGGTTCTTGGGCGGAGTTATGCTGGAGGTTTTATGTACAATTCACAACCCAAAAGAGATTGCTTGTAACTGAAGCCGCCTTAAGCAATATCATGTAGAGCAAGAAAGAAAATTTGCGGTCAAATATAAACTGATTTACACATGCCTCATTACTAAGACAAGTTATCGTATTTTTTAAGTTTCTTTATTATTATATTTTAGGGTTAATTATACGATCCCCCTGCCATTAGGGCGAGTTTTGGTTTTGCCCCCCTGAAGTATTTTTTTTTTGAACGCCCCCTCACCAAACCAAGATTCTATTTTCACTCCCCCTGTGCTGACTGGACGAAGGAATCTGCACACGTGGCCTTGCTAATTGGATGAAATCTGCCACGTGGCATTTGGTGTCTGGATAATTTTTTTTTAAAATTTTTTTTAATTAAAATTATCCAAAAAAAAAATTATCCAGTCAGCAAATGTCACGTGGCAGATTCCATCCAGTCAGCAAGACCACATGTCCAGATTCCTTCGTCTAGTCAGCGCAGGGGGGAGTGAAAATAGAATCTTAGTTTGGTGAGAGCACGTTCAAAAAAAAAAAACTTCAGGGGGGCAAAACCAAAACCCGCCCTAATGACATTGGGGGATCGTATAATTAACCCTATATTTTAATTTAACTAATTTTTTTTTTTTGTAATGGTTGAGTTCTGCTTAAATTAAATGCGCAACAGGAACAACTATCGTTATCCTTACACATGCTTGGTGTAAGCCAAATGCAGATACTTCACAAACATATTCTCATATTATATTACCGTGTCTATAACATTTCAAGTAAAATTTCAAATCTTGACATTCAATTTGTCATTTAAGGATCTGGGAAACTAGCTTTGAGCAATGTTTGGAATGAAACTAAACTTCTCATTAACTTCGAACATCCACAAGTGCTGATCTTCAAATCAATGTATGTTATTCTATGCTTACAACCACTTGAGTTATTTCATTTTTTTGAAATTTCACTTATTATAACTTATGTTATGATGACCTTATATTGTTGAGAATGTAATTCGCTGTGTCGAAGTAGGTAGTGCTCGACAGAAACAAGGATGTGTCAAAACTTGTAGTGTGTGTCGAGTAGCATTAGATGTCGAAGTGTCAAAGCAGGTTGCTTGACACATGATTTCGACTTAAACCAAAATAGAAATTTTGGGCTTTTGTAATTTCGGGCTTTACCTTAGGGAGCAAGGTAGCTCAATTATAAATAGAGAGAGTAGCCCCTATTTTGAGTAAGAAGAATAGAGAATAATATTGTAACATACAACAGAAAGTGCAGTTGCACAGTTGAATAATATTTTTTCTCAGTTTGAGAGCAGTGAGTTACTATGCAAAAATCATTCTCCTCTTCCTCTATTTTGTCAAACCCTAATCTTCATCCTTATTCAATTTTCTTTCTTCTTCCATTAACATTTGCTGCGCAGAATAATTCTTGCAATCAAGGTGTGATTGATTCACTCAAGGGAAGAGTAAAAAACAAGGGATTTTGATCAATTAATTGAATCTTGTTCATCAAGATTGGTTCAGAATTACTCAAAGTTTTGGGTTAATTCTAACATCTGGTATCTAGAGCACCGGCTGAGCGATTCGTGGGAAGAAAATCACAATGGCGATGAATCATCCGAACGAGCATTTTTTTGGCGAGTCTCCCAATTCTGAAGGGTCAGAATTATGAGAATTGGTGCAAGCAGATGCAGGTGGTTTTCTGTTATCAAGATCTTTGGGATCTTGTGAAGAAAAGAGTAACACCGCTTGTAGAAAATGCGTCGGATCAAGAAAAGGCTGCATTCAAAGAATTGAAGATGAAAGGTTATAAAACTCTCTTTATAATTCATCAATGCGTTGATCCAGATAATTTTGAAAAGGTTAGTGATGTAGAATCAGTGAAAGAAGCATGGGAAATCTTGGAGAAATCGTTTGGAGGTGCATCGAAGGTGAAAAGGGCGAGGTTACAAACTCACAAAAGAACGTATAAATTGCTTTAAATGGAAGAAAGTGAAAGCATAACTGATTTTTTCACTAGGGCCACTAAATTAGTGAATCAAATCAAAGTATGTGGAGAAGTGTTGACATCAAGATCAATTGTTGTAAGAATCTTGAGGCCATTGACTCCAAAATTTAACAACGTGGTAATAGCCATAGAAGAGTAGAAAGATTTGTCAACATTGACAAAGAAAAAGCTTCAAGGGACGCTTGAATCTTATGAACAATGGATGACTGAAAGAGCTGCAGGAAAGTCGAAGAGTGATGTGGTTTTGCAGGCGCAATTAACAAAAGAAAAGAAAGGCAAAGGAATTTGGAATGGCAACAAAGACAGGGAAGGCTACAACAATTCCACTGGTCGAAATCAGCAAGAAATAAATTGGTTAAATAAGAGAAAACACTGGAACCAAGGCAACCAAAGAGGTGGTGCTGTAGGTAGAGGAAAAGGTGGTGGTCGAAAACCTGACAAAAGTCACATTCAGTGTTACAATTGTCAGAATTATGGTCATTATTTTAGTGATTGTCCTGAAAAGCAGAAGAATCATAAAAATGATGCAAAGCTGGCGAAACATGAAAAAGAAGAGATGTTGCTGATGGTCACAACAAGAAATGAAGAAAGATTCCAGGACCAATGGTACTTGGACTCAGGATGCTCATCACACATGACTGGTAGGAAAGATTGATTTGTCAACCTAAAGCTCTCAATGAAGAACATGGTGAAATTTGAAAATGACAATACTCTAGCAGCTAAAGGTATTAGTGATGTTCTGATTATGAGGAAAGATGACAAGAGTTCGGTAATTTCCAATGTATTGTACATACCAAACATGAAGAGTAATTTGCTCAGCATAGGACAGTTGGTGGAAAAGAACCACAAGGTGTCGATCGAAGAGAAAATGATGAGAGTTCTCGACTCAGGTGGTGGGTTAATCTTGAAGGCACCAATGTCTCAGAATAGAACCTTCAAGATTGAACTTAATGTGATGGAGCATAAGCGCCTTGCAACTGCTGCCAGCAAAGATGAATGAATATGGAATTATAGACTTGGCCATCTCAATTTCAAAGACATCAGAGATTTGAAGAGAAGAAATATGGTTTCAGGATTACCATAAATCGACATTCCAAGTGAAGTGTGTGAAGAATGTGTTCAGGCAAAGCAGCACAAGAACAACTTCAGCAAGGATGCATGAAGCAAGTCGAAGGCAATTCTTGAAGTCAAATACTCTGATGTATGTGGTCCTATCCAGGTAGATTCGATTGGAGGTAACAGATACTTTGTCATGTTCATAGATGATTTCAGTCGAAAATTGTGGACTTACCTGATTAAGAAGAAAAGTGAAGTGATTGAGGTATTTGCCAAATTTAAATCTATGTTCGAAAGACAAAGTGGTCGAAATCTAAAGATTCTGAGGACTGATGGTGGTGGAGAGTATGTGTCAAAAGATTATGATGCATAATGTGAGAAAGAAGAGATTGTGCATGAGGTGGTGCCACC
This sequence comes from Lathyrus tuberosus, assembly GCA_022829125.1. NCBI lineage: Eukaryota > Viridiplantae > Streptophyta > Magnoliopsida > Fabales > Fabaceae > Lathyrus > Lathyrus tuberosus. Next base: position 10,210,225 of record JALAZF010000018.1, read on the forward strand.
CTACACTCCACAGCAGAAAGGAAGAATAGAACCATCATGAATATGGTAAGAAGTATGGTGAAAGGCAAGCATCTATCCAAAGAATTACAGAGATAAGTTGTGTCAACTGCAACATACATCTTGAATAGATGTCCAATGAAAAGTCTAGAAGGAATTATGCCAGAAGAATGTTGGTCTGGTGTCAAGCCCAACCTAAGTCATTTAAATGTGTTTGGATCTATAGCACATAGACATGTGCCAGATCAGTTGAGAAGAAAACTTGATGAGAAGTCGAGTCAAATGATCCTAATAGGATATATTCGACTGAAGAATACAAGTTGTTCGACCCAGTGAACAAACAAGTAGTGATCAACAGAGACATGATCATAGATGAGCTTAAAGAATGAGATTGGACTGATAATGTTAAGAAGGATTCAGTGAGAATTTTATGTGAAGAACCAACTAGTGAAGTCGAAAGAGAAGTTCGACAAGAAAAAATCAGAGGTGAAACAAGCCTAAGCAGACCTCAACGAACAAGACATCCTGCAAGGTTGCAAGAATGTGTGATCACATCAAATGATGCGGTCAATGAAGACGGTGAACTGGTACACTATGCTTTCTATGCAGATGTCAAACCAATCAATGCAGCCGAGACATTGAAAGATTCGAAGTGGGTGAAAGCAATGAATGAGGAACTGAAGCCCATCGAAGTCAACAACACTTGGTCACTTGTCGAATTTCCTCAAGACAAAATGGCGCAATTAATGTGAAGTGGGTATACAAGGTGAAGTTGAATCCCAAAGGAGAAGTAACTCGACACAAGGCAAAACTTGTAGCAAAAGGATTTCTTCAGAAAGAAGAAATTGACTTCGACCATGTTTTTGCACCCGTTGCTAGAATCGATGCAATCAGGTTGGTTGTTGGTCTAATAAACATGAACAACTGGCAGGTATTTCAAATGGATGTGAAATATGCATTCCTGAATGACCCCTAAGATGAAGAAGTTTATGTAGTACAACCAGCTGAGTTTGTGAAACAAGGCAAAGTAAGAAAGGTGTACAGGCTGCATAAAGCCCTGTATGGACTTAAGCAAGCTCCAAGAGCTTGGAATAAGAAGATATATAACTTTTTAAGGGAGAAGGAATTTGTAAAATGCACAACTGAGCATGGAGTATAATGATTAGGGTTTTAGAGAAAATAGGAGAAGAAGAAAAGATTTTCTGTAGAACTTCTCTCGACTTCAAAATTGGAATTTTATTCTTTGCAACTGCAAGCTCTTATATAATATTAGGGGTTACTCCCTATTTATAAATTTTGGGCTTACTTACTCCTTAAATAAGATCCAAAATATCTAATTCGTCTAACACTACAAAATTAGATCTAAATCAAAATTCCTGTCGAAATACACTTCAACATTACGTCACTAACACAATTTTGTCACTTCTTTACACCTGTTGAATAACCTGATTTAATACAAAATAAATTACAATTCAATGTATATCACTGTTACATGAATTTGTAGTTGAAAAGTGCTCAATTCCTCATGTCATATAATATAATACAATTAATTTACATTCCGCGTTTTCTAACCATTTATTCCATGTCTAAAAGACCTTGACATTAACTAATCCTCCTTATATAATCCTACTCCGTCCCATATTATAAGTAAAAGTTACTTTTTAGATACATTAAATAATTAATGTATCTGACTTATATATAGATCAGATACATTAATTATTCAATGTATCTAAAAAATAATTTTTGTTTATAATATGGGACGGATGGTGTATTCGATACGATCATGGCATAATCATGAAGAGTGCACTCTCTATTTTTGGAATTTATGTCATTTATGACATTTACTTATGCTATATCACGTGAAATTCATTGCTAAATCACATTGTTCATTAGGAAGCACATTATTCAAACAAGTGCAGACCTTTTATAATACTGAAAAATCTATTTATACTTGAAAGTATAATATCTTATTCTTAACATGCCTCACCTTATTCTTAAGATGAAATTTAGTATGCGACGGATAGTATACAAAAATGTGAAAATTGATAAATGTATATTCAATTTATATTTAAAAAAATAAAAATTAATTTTAAAAATGTATAATTGATTTTAATATGTTTGATTATTTTTTAAAATAGATTTGACTAAATCTTAAAAAAAAAGAGTTTTAAATTAAAAATCACATACCGGACAAGTTCAATATTGATTCATAATATTGTCAAACCAAAAATAATATTTATACACGGAAAAAAATATATTATTGATTAAATTTTTTTATATACCTAAATAATTATTGACACAAACTTATTATAACAAAAACATGAAATTATTGATCAAAGAATAATAACAAGAACAAATTTATATTGATTCAATTTTTTTTTTAAATAATATAAAAAGTTATATTGTTAGATTCAAATATTTTTATATATACATGAAAAAAGTTATAGGAATCAATTTATTATCTCTTTTAAAAATAATAAAGTTTTTAACTAAATAATTTTATTTTATTTATTTATTTTATTTTTATTACATTTAAAAAAACAAATACATATATTATAAAAATACTCGCGTGTATGAACGAGTATTTTACTAATTAGATTCTAAATCAAAATATTGAGAGAATATGAAACAAGTGTCTGCAAAATATTGAGAGAATTTGAAACAATTGTTGGCTCTTTTATCTTCTTTTATATACTAGAAAACAAAACCTAAAAATTAAAATGCTTTATACAAAACTATGTGTATATGAATTCGTTCATCCCTATGTATATTATATATCATGGTTAATAGTACCATCTATCACCTTATTTACCGTTGGTATATCTTAGCATAGGATACCTGACTTTGGAAACATTCACTTTCCACATACCACAAATTTATGTGTCTCTAATCTTGTCTCTTCTAAAACACCATGCTCTCCTCTCTTTTTCACAAAGCTATTTTTTATTTTTATTTTCACAAAGCTCATTTTTTAATATATTAAAAAATATTAATAATTAAAATAATTTTTTTTTTTAAAATTACCATTGTACTAAGTTTTATGTGAATAGAGAGATTTGAGGAAGAAAGAGATAAAATGGCAGCTGTAGGACGACGTTTCAGTAGGTGTAGGCTGACATTGACAAAAATATAGGAACTGCAGTGTCACAGACTTGAATACAGGTTTTGCTTTCTTAGGCTAAATTTTTTGTCTCCGTGCCATTTTCTTCTTCAATTTTTCCACATTTTACCATCATCTTCTTCTCTCTTCATTTTCATTGTTAAAAAGCTGTAATCAAGAAAAAAAATGTCACAATTTTGTTGTTGTTTGTATATTATAGTTATGGAATATTTATCAACTCTTTAATGACTAATTTAATATAAAGCGTAAGGATGATACAAAAAATTAAAGTAGTATCAATTTAGTAACCGTATGATATTAAAGATTAAATTGATGAATTTCATATACTTTCGAACATATGACATGTCTCTTGCTGATCTTTAAAATGTGAATTTTAGTCTTTAAACTATTACACAATTTTTTTATACATATTTATATAATCGTGATAATAAATTGAAAAGAGTAATTATTTCGAAATTAAATTTAGGGTTTATCCATATATATATTTTTAATATATTCAAAATATCATGAGACATTTTTACTTTTTTTCAATTTCTTATTTTTATTTAAGTGTGGGTAAACGGGCATGTTGGTTCGTTTATGCTCGTCCATCAAAAGCCTGCAAGAAAACCGAGCAAGCATAGTTGAGTATACAAGTCTAAAACCTAAACTTGCTCTGAAAAAAGTGAGGGTGGAAGATAAAGCTCTGCACCTTTTATACTTAAAAACACAAAAATTATGTAAATTTTTGTGCCTACAATAATTAATAAAGAGAACAGGATGGAACGGAACAGACATATTAAAATATGATGACCTAAATTCTTAGTCTGTTGGATGCATGACGATGATATCGACAGAGATATCATTCGCCCAAAGCCTAAGAAGAAAGGAGCATGCAAACCACAGCCTCCTCCTCAAAGAAGATCAGACCCTGAAGATGGCCCATGGATTGAGATCCATGAAAAGAAGAAGTCACTGTCTATCTATGAGGAATGACTTGCAATCTTAAGAAAGGAAGAACTTCTGCCTCCTGATGATCCCACTTTAGTATCATGGTCTCCCAAAGACCATTGCAGATCAGCAGAACCTCCCCAACAAACGCAACCAATCCATTGCTTTATGTATACAGCCACTACACCAGAATATGGCTAGCATTTTCCTCCTCTAGAAAGGAAAATAGATCCTATCACCAATAGGACATCAAAGCCGTTCATTAATCCCTCTGAAGTTCAAGCTGATGGGAGAATGAAGCCTTTGACCCAGGCCGAAGAAGTTCTCAACCGGCAATCCGAGAACATGGTGGCACAAAACGAGATGCTCCAGAATCTTGACAAGAAGGTGGACAAGATTACTAGAGAAACAGAAGAGTATCTCAAGGGATTTTCCACGAAGTTAATACGAAGCTACAAATCTCTCAAAGCTCAGGTGGCCTCCTTAGATCAAGAACTCAGCCATATCCATGGCGCAGAAGTCTTCAGTTATGACTTCACCAAAAAGGAGAAAGAAATGAACAATCTGCAAGCTCAAATTAGAGAGATAGAAGAATATGTTAGGAGAACTCATAAGCAAGAGGAAAAGCCTGCCCAGGAATCATTCCATGGCGTCCCCGCTTATCCTTCTTATTACTCAAGACCAGACAGACCCTCAGAACCGGATCTATCTGGCTTCCTAACTGCTTCTCCAACCAGGCCTGCACAGCCTGACTTATCTGGCTTCCTAACTGCTCCACCGAGAAAATACTGGTTAGCCGAAGCTAGAAAGCTAAGGTTTACCAAGCCCCAAGAAGCCTCAACCTCGAGATCCAAAAGACATACCACTCAAATGAGCACTTCATCATCGGACTCTCAGGATGTTCCTGAAACACCTCTTACTGCATTCCCCAGGAATGAAGAGAATCCTGACAAAACCTATGAAGCCTTGGCCATCACAACAAAGCATAAATCTTCTCATGAATCTTCTTCAGAAAACCAGTCTGTCGCTGACACTTCAACATCACAAAAAGAAGATCATTTAGCCACAGTACCATCTACGCCTAGAGTTGACAACTGGTTCCTAGAAAATGAAGACAAGTCATACCAAAGCTCGGGCTCTGATGAGACACAACAGACGTTGTCCCTAGAAAACGAATCTCTAGGAACTGAACCAGAAAAGGATCTTATTCCGAAGCTCTTCATGGATAACATAAAGGAGGAAGATACCTTCTTTGAAGAATCCTCTCAGGAAACTCCAGAAGCTGAAAAGACCAAATCCACAGGTGGACCTTGGTTCACCATTGACGATATACCACCCAGTAAATGGAGAAAAAAGATCCTAGACTTTGGTGCTTGGCTCGATACACAATTGATGAAAACCACTACTGATCCCTACAAAGTAATCGAAGAATTCTGTTGTCGCATGACGGGAACGATGAAAGAGTGGTACATTAATCTTGGAACTGTCAAACAGGATGAGTTACACCGTTTGCACACTTCATCCAATCTCCTCGGTGTTATACATCAAGTATTCATTGGAGATGTTGACATTCAAAATAAGAAGTACAGACAAGAGTTCTTTGAGATGAAATGTTGTTCTCTCAAAACCAAGGACATAGATAAGCATTATCATAGGATGCTTCAGAGATTCTATGCTCTAAATGGTTTTAATGATACCGGCCTCAAGAACACTTACGTAGCATCTTTGCCCCAGGAGATCCAACCTGAACTCCACAAAATGATAGCTGCAGAACAGAAAGACATTCCCTCCATGAGTCTTGGACAAATCCATCAGATGACTCTAGAAGCCCTAGATAAACTATGCAGACTTCATCAACAATTCTCATAAGTCCTTAGTCAAAAGTCCAAGTACAACAAGGCTTGTAAGAAGTCTTATCTGGAGATCAAATGCAAAGACAAGAAGTGTAGCTGTCCCACCAGAAAGAAACATCATAAACAGAAATACAAATCCTTCAAGGATTACAAAAGAAAAAAGAAAAAAGGGGTTAAGTTCTTCAAGAAGAAACCCTTTCGTGGAAAGGGAAAATCCCAAAGATGTTTTATCTGCGGACAAAAGGGACATTATTCCAAAGAATGTCCTAACAATAAACACAAGGCTGCTAAACTGATCAACTCCCTTCATCCTGTCGAAGGAGACCTGGAATCAGTTTACTCTGAAAAAAGCTCAGCTGACGAAGAAACAGTCTTCGCCCTTCAAGACTACTCATCTGAAGGAACCTCCCTCTCTGATTCAGGAGGTGAAAGTTTTGTCTCGGTTTACTCTTACAAGGAAATAGGAAGCTCTCTTCCTACTCCTCCCCTACCCTGTGTAGAAATCCATGTCCTAGCTGTAAAATTCTCACGACCTAAGAAGGTCATGGCATACATGGACACTGGAGCACAAATTACAATGATGAATCCCGACATCTTGCCAACGAAGTTATGGAAAACTCATAAAGCTTATTTTATGGCGGAAGATTGAGAGACCTTTACAACGAACTTGATAACAAAGAACAAGATATGAATCAAGTTCTTCCCAGACTGCACTATCTGGACACAGGTCATAGGAACAAAGCTTCCAGCCAAAGACATTGTCATTGGAATGGATGTTTATGTGGCAGCCGAGAAACTCCAAGTCCTTGCCACTGGAATCAAGTACAAGAGAGAATTCAAACCATTCTCTCAAATCATGAAGTTATATTCCTTGTCAAATGTTCCTACGGGATATGAAGAGATTAATTCAAAGCTTCTCAAGCTTTGCGCAGATAGCCATGAGAAGTTTCTTCATCCATAACCCTTATGGAAGAACAAGGACTTCTTTGTCCAACTTCCATTCAAGCTTAATGAAGATATCAATCCAACAAAGGCCACTCATCCTGGAATGAGTCCTTCTGATTATGCCTTGGCAAGAGAAGAATGCAGTCAGCTGCTCAAACAAGGGCTGATAGAACCCACAAAATCTGAGTGGGCTTGCCAAGCCTTCTATGTTGAAAAAAGATCTGAAAAAGTCAGAGGAAAGAAAAGACTTGTGATCGATTACAAGCCTCTGAACCACTTCCTCCAAGATGAAAAGTTCCCTATTCCTAAGGCCGCATCTATGAACGTGTTCATCAAGGACGCCCAGATCTATTCAAAGTTTGACTTGAAGTCAGGTTTTTGGCAATTGGGTATCGACCCAAAGGACCGTCCAAAAACAGCCTTCTGCATACCTAATGCCCAATACCAATGAACTGTTCTACCTTTTGGACTTAAGGTTGCCCCATCACTATTCCAAAAGGCCATGACAAATATATTTGAGCCCATTCTCCACAGTGCTCTCATCTACATTGATGATGTGTTACTGTTCTCCAAAGACGAGAAGGCTCACAAACAGTTATTGGGCCAGTTCCATAAAATAGCCCAACAACATGGAATAATGCTTTCTGAGAAGAAGAGTCAATTGGCCCAAACTGAGATTGACTTCTTAGGAATGCATTTCTCTAATGGAAAGTATCGTCCTCAACCTCACATTGCTCAAGAGTTGTTAAACTTCCCAGACGAGAATCTCACAGTCAAGCAAATTCAGCAATTTTTCGGTATAATTAATTATATCAGAGACTTTATTCCCAGACTAGCCAGATACTTCAGTGCTCTGTCTCTATTGCTGAAGAAGAAACCACCACCATGGGGAGAAGAACAAACCAAAGCTGTAAAAGCTTTGAAAGAAATAGCCCAATCTCCTCCTGCTCTCAAAATCCCTGGAGAAGGGAAACGAGTCCCCCAGAATGATGCAAGTGACCACTACTGGGGAGCAGTCCTGATTGAAGAGATAGGTGGCAAGAAATATTATTGTGGCCATGCCAGTGGTCAATTCAAAGATGCAGAGAAGCATTACCACACCACCTACAAGGAAGCACTTGCAGTAAAGATGGGAATTCAGAAGTTTGATTTCCACCTCAGAGGTTACCACTTTGAAGTCCAGATGGACAATTCGTCTTTTCCCAAAATTCTGGAATTCAAGAACAAGATGCCTCCGGATCCACAGACATTGAGACTTAAAAATTGGTTTTCCAGATATGATTTCACGATGAAACACATCAAAGGAACCCTGAACGTGATCCCAGATCTATTATCCAGACCCATGAAACCCATCTAAATCATCACCACCAGGCATACCTTCCCATTGATCTTAATGGTCCGTCCCATTCCAACCAATGCCTCGGTCACCAGGAACCTTCCTCCAGGAGTCAACCACTCCTTCTCCGTATCTCAGTTGAAAGAATATGCCAGGAATAACCTTTTTTACTTTCTGTTCAAAATCATTAGAGAGAAGCCTCTTCCTGACCATACACCTTTCTTCCTAGATACTCCTTTCCATTTACCATTTTTGATAAACCCTGCTTTCAGATTTACAAAAAATCAACTATGGTATCTTTGGTGTGCTACTAGCTTATACGCTATGTCAGTCCTTATTCCTACCATTGCTATGTATGAACATCTGATGAACCCTAGAAAGCACATATCTTTGATATGGACTGCCCTAGAATGGTTCTCTCCATTAAACTGGTGGAGAGAAAATCTCAGCCTAGATGTTAACGATCTTAAAGAATGGTACCTAACTGTAGAAGCTCGAAGTAGCTGCAAAATAGTGTATATCCTCCATCGTCCTTATCAGACTGATCCTAGAACCCAGCTTCTAGTTTGCAAGAGTTACATTAATGCTTGGGAAACCATTAATGATTATCCCACAAGCTTGAAAGGATTAAAAGCTTTAATGGATTATGTTAATTTAATTAATCTTTATGATCCTGTTAAGAGTCCAGTCAATACAACTTGTATTAGTCATGGAAACCTTCCTCCGCAATGGCAAGCTGTGAAACTACCAGACGAACCCGATCCTGACTGTTGGAAACCTCCATGGACCACTTGGTCAACACATGAAGTTGGAGAAAGCTCATGGGTTAACAATGAAGCATCCCAGATGAACATTGAGGAACAATTTGCAGAAATGAGTTTTCGAGAATTTGTTCAAAGGGATGATCAAAGAATCAACGATCAAGATATGACTGAAGACAGCAAGCAGGACGAGTCATCACTCTATCCTCCACTCCCACATGATCTTGATGAAGATACTCTTGAAGACATAGCGTTATACTCAGCCCGTTATGATCCAAATTACTATGCACAAAATCGGTACGAAGATATGATAAGGGACAACTGTGAGTATGAGTCACACTACACGATAAACAAACTCTCAGAAGGAGAATACTCTGATCCAAACATGTCACTATCACATGAGCCAATCATAAAAAACTAATGTGACGTGTGGGACCAGAATCTTATCACAATCTGTGATAAGTCAAAAGTTTGTCTTCCACTACTGAAAGATGCTCCATCATGCTTAGTGGCGGGACCAGATAAGCTTATCTTATCTTTATTTTAGTCAGAAGGTGGCAAAAGTATGTCTACCACTAGTACTGTATTTATCTTTTTCCGTTTTAGTCAAAAGTGGCATTAGTGTGTCTGCCACTAGTCTTGTAACGTGTCAATGTTTGCTGAGTGCTTGCTTGCTTGCTTGCTACGCTTCTCTTTCCTAAATAAGGGAAGCTCTTGTATCATATTTTGACAAGTTGAAATACAATAAAATGTGTATTTTCAGTCTAAACATGTTCTAAACGTTTCTCTTCTCTCTGAAAGCTTAAATTCTTATGTTCTATCCGTAGGTACCCCATAAAGATGAAAGTATGCTCTACACTTACCTCTTTGAGGATCTTGTGTAACAGAAATCCTCTGATCAATGATCCTTGCTACGGTCCTTCCTACTATGATATGATATCTCTGGTTATGTATCTTAGGCCGAACCTAGAACCTAGTAAGTCCACAAGGGTTGGTAGAAATGGTTGGAAAGTTCATGCCCGACGGATACTGATTAGGGGGATGGTTTCATGGTATGTGAAGGCTCCCGCCAGCGTGGTATCAGATACTTTCCATTAGAGAAATGCATTCCTAAGAAGTCAATATCAGTTTGGCCCAATTGACTCTTCTTCTCAGAAAGCATTATTCCATGTTGTTGGGCTATCTTATGGAACTGGCCCAATAACTGGTTGTGAGCCTTCTCATCTTTGGAGAACAGTAACACATCATCAATGTAGATGAGAGCACTGTGGAGAATGGGCTCAAATATATTTGTCATGGCCTTTTAGAATAATGATAGGGCAACCTCACATCGCTCAAGAGTTGTTAAAATTCCCAGACGAGAATCTCACAGTCAAGCAAATTTAGCAATTTCTCGGTATAATTAATTATATCAGAGACTTTATTCCCAGACTAGCCAGATACTCCAGTGCTCTGTCTCTATTGCTGAAGAAGAAACCACCACCATGGGGAGAAGAACAAACCAAAGCTGTAAAAGCTTTGAAAGAAATAGCCCAATCTCCTCCTGCTCTCAAAATCCATGGAGAAGGGAAACGAGTCAAGTGACCACTACTGGGGAGCAGTCCTGATTGAAGAGATAGGTGGCAAGAAATATTATTGTGGCCACGCCAGTGGTCAATTCAAAGATGCAGAGAAGCATTACCACACCACCTACAAGGAAGCACTTGCAGTAAAGATGGGAATTCAGAAGTTTGATTTCCACCTCAGAGGTTACCACTTTGAAGTCCAGATGGACAATTCGTCCTTTCCAAAAATTTTGGAATTCAAGAACAAGATGCCTCCGGATCCACAGACATTGAGACTTAAATATTGGTTTTCCAGATATGATTTCACGGTGAAACACATCAAAGGAACCCAGAACGTGATCCCGGATCTATTATCCAGACCCATAAAACCCATCCAAATCATCACCACCAGGCATACCTTCCCATTGATCTTAATGGTCCGTCCCATTCCAACCAATGCCTCGGTCACCAGGAACCTTCCTCCAGGAGTCAACCACTCATTTTCTGTATCTCAGCTGAAAGAATATGCCAGGAATAACCTTTTTTACTTTCTGTTCAAAATCATTAGAAAGAAGCCTCTTCCTGACCATACACCTTTCTTCCCAGATACTCCTTTCCATTTACCATTTTTGATAAACCCTGCTTTCAGTTGTTTCCATGATAAACTGGGTTTCTCTCTTACTCACTCTCATTCTTATGTTCACACCATATTTACCCCCTCTTCTTGAGCAGGCTCTGATACCACACTGGCCGGGAGCCTTCACATACCATGAAACCATCCCTCTGATCAATGATCCTTGCTACGGTCCTTCCTACTATGATATGATATCTTTGGTTATGTATCTTAGGCCGAACCTAGAACCTAGTAAGTCCACAAGGGTTGGCAGAGATGGTTCAAAAGTTCATGCCCGACGGATACTGATTAGGGGGATGGTTTCATGGTAAGAGAGAAACCCAGTTTATCATGGAAACAACTGAAACTACAAACACTCAACCTATTGTAACTACCTCATCCCTCTCGCTTCCCAAACTCTGTAAAAAGACTCTCTCAAATAAAATAGAAAACCTTATAGAATATTCCTATATCTCGGAAGATGCTCAGATCGCTGAGACCATTCCTCCACTTCTGAATCCTTACAATATATTCAGAAGACATAATTCCCTCACGAGATCCATCAGAACCCTCATATCTACAAACAAACCCAACTGTAGAAGCTTGAAGTAGCTGCAAAACAATGTACATCCTCCATCGTCCTTATCAGACTGATCCTAGAACCCAGCTTCTAATTTGTAAGAGTTACATTAATGATTGGGAAACCATTAATGATTATCCCACAAGCCTGGAAGGATTAAAAGCTTTAATGGATTATGTTAATTTAATTAATCTTTATGATCCTGTTAAGAGTCCAGTCAATACAACTTGTATTAGTCATGGAAACCTTCCTCCGCAATGGCAAGCTGTGAAACTACCAGACGAACCCGATCCTGACTGTTGGAAACCTCCATGGACCACTTGGTCAACACATGAAGTTGGAGAAAGCCCAGGGGTTAACAATGAAGCATCCCAGATGAACATTGAGCAAGAATTTGCAGAAATGAGTTTTCGAGAATTTGTTCAAAGGGATGATCAAAGAATCAACGATCAAGATATGACTGAAGACAGCAAGCAGGACGAGTCATCACTCTATCCTCCACTCCCACATGATCTTGACGAAGATACTCTTGAAGATATAGCGCTATACTCAGCCCGTTATGATCCAGATTACTATGCACAAAATCGGTGCGAAGATGTGATAAGGGACAACTGTGAGTATGAGTCACACTACACGACAAACAAACTCGCAGAAGGAGAATACTATGATCCAAACATGTCACCATCACATGAGCCAATCATCAAAAACTAATGTGACGCGTGGGACAATAATCTTATCACAATCTGTGATAAGTCAAAAGTTTGTCTTACACTACTGAAAGATGCTCCATCATGCTTAATGGCGGGACCAGATAAGCTTATTTTATCTTTATTTTAGTCAGAAGGTGGCAAAAGTATGTCTGCCACTAGTACTGTATTTATCTTTTTCTGTTTTAGTCAAAAGTGGCATTAGTGTGTCTGCCACTAGTCTTGTAACGTGTCAATGTTTGTTGAGTGCTCGCTTGCTTGCTACGCTTTTCTTTCCTATATAAGGGAAGCTCTTGTATCATATTTTCACAAGTTGAAATACAATAAAATGTGTGTTTTCAGTCTAAACATGCTCTAAACATTTCTCTTCTCTCCGAAAGCTTAAATTCTTATGTTCTATCCGTAGGTACCCCATAAAGATGAAAGTATGCTCTAAACTTGCCTCTTTGAGGATCTTGTGTAACAGAAATCCTCTGATCAATGATCCTTGCTACGGTCCTTCCTACTATGATATGATATCTCTGGTTATGTATCTTAGGCCGAACCTAGAACCTAGTAAGTCCACAAGGGTTGGCAGAGATGGTTCGAAAGTTCATGCCCGACGGATACTGATTAGGGGGATGGTTTCATGGTATGTGAAGGCTCCCGGCCAGCGTGGTATCAAAGCCTGCTCAAGAAGAGGGGGTAAATATGGTGTGAGCATGAGAACGAGAGTGAGTAAGAGAGAAACCAGTTTATCATGGAAACAACTGAAAGTAGGGTTTATAAAAAATGGTAAATGGAAAGGAGTATCTGGGAAGAAAGGTGTATGCTTAACGAGTCATACCCGTTTGCCACCCCTATTTTTATTAAAGATTTTAACTATATTAAAAAATTAATTTTTTTTTATTATTAAACTATAAAATAAACAAATATTTATATTAAAATGCATAATATTTAATAATAATTTATTTTTAAAAGCAAAAAACTTATTTTTTTAATAATAATAATAATAATAATAATAATAAAAATAAAAATAAATGCATGTATATTGTCAGAATATAAAGGGGGATGAATATGATATACTAGTATGTCTTATTCATTTTTTGAGTTTTTACTCATTGTGATTATACTATTCAATATGTGTTACTCAAATTATTATCCTTAATTAATTAATATAAATCTCTAATTTATATGACATATGATTTATAAAATGTTAACAATGTTAACAACTTGATTTTATAATTTAAAAAAAAATTCAGATGAGACCGTTAGTACAACAAACTTAATTTTAGTAAACTTTAACCAATTTGAAAAATGAAATCAAACAAATATTTTTAGGGAAAAACACTCCATATTTAACAACTTGATAACGTTTTATTATTATGCTGACTTAATTTAGGAAAAACAAAGAACAAATGATTACTAAAATATTACTACTACTAGTACTAATATACTTGTAGACTTTTAGTAGTATGAAGTAGTTAAAAGTAAAAATAAAAAAATAAATAAAAAATTAAAAAAAAAATTAAAAAATGTGATAACTTATAATTGACGGAGCTTACAAACTAAAGAAAATTGGGGTTTTGAAGAAAAGAAACATCACCCTTCACAAAAAACAACAACCTCAACAACATCAAAACCATGCAAATCCTCAATTTTATGAAAAAAACTTGAACCTAGTTTTCTGTTTCCTTGTTGGAAATCACTGTCTCCACTTTAACAACAACAACTTCATTCCAATTCCAACATCAACAACTTCCTCACTTTCACTTTCTTGTTCATAACTCTACTAATTTCAGTTACACTTTCTCTCTCTTCATTCCTTAGAGAGAGAAACAATTTTCAATTTCAATTCAACCATTAGAGGGTCCTACTCTTGTTTATGTTTTTGTTAGCAACAACAGTCTCTATCAATGATTTTTGAGTGCTCCTGTGCTTACTCTTCTATCAATATCATCATTCTTCTTCTTTCTTCCTCAACATAGCTAAACCCTCTTCTTCAATTTTCTTGTCTTGTGAAAACGGATCTCATTCATATGAGGAGATTTTCATCTCTAACTGTGAGTTTTACTTCTCTTTCTCTTTCAATGTTGTTGTTTAATGGAGTAATTAAGCAAGATCTATAACTGTTTTTTTTTGTTTTTTAGTTTATGCAGATCAAGAATAGTTACTACTTTGATTATGTAGTTGTTGATTTTATTATGATTTTGTGATTTTTTTTCTTTCAATTTTGGTTGTTTTTGTGATAATGTAACTGATCTGAGTAGTTTTTGGCTATGTCCAGATCCTACTCGAGTTTCGGAATTTTGTAGTTTTTTTTAGCTTCTGTTTGAATTGATGAAGAAATTTTGTTGTTGGTTTAGTAAAATTGGTAGAATCCGAAATCGGGAAGCTGCGACTGATGGTGAATTTTTCCGGTTTTGCAGGTTGTGGAAGTGTTTCTGGTACTTGCATTGTTGTGTTGTAGCTCATGGAAAGTGTGGAGCATCACACTTTGCAAAGAGACAAATTTGGAGAAAGTTAGGCCTCATAGTGTCAGTATTACTGAATTCGGTGCTGTTGGAGATGGGATCACTCTCAATACGAAAGCGTTTCAGAATGCGATTTTCTACCTAAATTCTTTCTCGGATAAAGGGGGAGCTAAGCTTTTTGTTCCAGCTGGTCGGTGGTTAACCGGTAGTTTTGATCTCATTAGCCACCTAACTTTGTGGTTGGATAAGGATGCTGTAATTCTTGGATCAACGGTAATCAACCGCTCTTTGTTGATAATATGGAATGTTGCTTTCGGTTTCTGCATCATTTTCTTATTCTTAATAATCAATCAATCAATGTTGTTGTGGTTTTTTTAGTTGATAACTATATATAGGTAATTTCTAAGATATGGTTTAGTTTACTATAAAAGGATTGTGTACTGATTTTATAAAATTGATGATTGATGTGTCGGTAATCTATATGGTAAGTACTAAGAACTCGTTAGGCTAATCTTCTCGAATGTTGTGGTCTTCTTGACTCTCGATTCAATTATGATATTTATTTTTGTTACAGAACTCTGAGGATTGGCCGGTTGTTGATCCTCTACCGTCTTATGGACGAGGACGGGAGTTGCCGGGTGCAAGGCATAGGAGCCTCATCTATGGAAGCGATTTGACCGATGTTATCATAACAGGTTATTTGTTTTCAAATTCAACCGATAATTGTTTTCTATATACTTGTTGGTTTATTTATTGATGCTGTTGTTATGTCGATGAAGGTAATGAGGGGATTATTGACGGTCAAGGGAGTATCTGGTGGAGCAAGTTTAGGAACAAAACTCTGGATTATACGCGTCCTCATTTGGTAGAATTGATGAATTCGACCGGGATTCTGATTTCAAACTTAACCTTCTTGAATTCTCCGTTTTGGACTATTCATCCGGTATATTGCAGCCAAGTTACCGTTCAGAACGTGACGATTCTTGCTCCTCTTGATTCACCAAACACCGACGGGATTGATCCTGGTAACCTTTCGGCCTATTACTGAAATATCAATCAATAATGAAAACAAAAAGACTCTATTTATACATGTGATGCGAGCCCATATGAGTATAAAGAAGATAACGAGGATAACTAACCTAACTAACTCTGATTAACGATCTTTATCTGAGTCTCTGATCCTTCTTTAGACTAGAATGTAATGTTCTGAATAATTTACAATTTTCGAAATGTGTGCAGACTCGTCCGATGATGTATGCATCGAAGACTGTTATATAAGTACTGGTGATGATCTGATTGCCATCAAAAGTGGGTGGGATGAGTATGGAATTGCATTTGGTCGTCCCAGCACAAATATCATCATCCACAGACTAGTCGGGAAAACTCAAGTAAGCGCAGGAATTGCCATCGGCAGTGAGATGTCGGGCGGTGTATCAAACGTTCATGCTCAAGACATTCGCTTTTACGATTCATATACAGCAATCAGAATAAAGACTTCACCTGGCAGAGGGGGTTATGTTAGAAACATCTATGTCTCTAACATGACATTGACTAATGTCGATATCGCAATCAGGTTCACCGGTTTATATGGCGAACATCCAGACGATGGTTATGACCCAAACGCTCTACCTGTAATCGAAAAGATCACAATTGAGGATGTGAAAGGAGAAAATGTTAAAAAAGCAGGTCTTATAGAAGGTATAGAAGGCGACAGTTTCGTCGATATCTGCTTATCAAACATAAACCTTAACGTAAGCTCAAACTATCCATGGAACTGCTCTAATGTTAGAGGCTACTCAGACACGGTTTCGCCAGAACCTTGTGAGCCGCTCACGGAAAGAATATTCCCCGACCATTGTTCAGACTGTTACTATTTGTCGAATCACCGAGAAAGTTCAAATGATAAAAAAAGAGATGGTTGGTTTACGTCTTGGTGAATTTCGGAGTTTATAGCATTATCATACCAAAGCCGAAACTAGATTTGGTGCAGTTTTTTCAGCAGGACAAAAATTTCACTTGACATAAGAAGTTGAGTGGAGTTGCTGATCTGTGATTTGTTCATCTGCAGAAAGATAATACCAAGAGAGATGATTGTTTCGTGTAACCTTTGTGTGCAGCGACGAATAATCGAGTGATTGATTTATCAGAAGGAAAAAAAAAAAAAATAGGAAGTTGTATTATTTCATGTCATGCTTTTCTATAGCTACCTTTGGCTTTGGAAAGTATAAAAAAAATGAAAATTTTTTGTGTCTCTTTTTGGTTGTAAGGGAAATATGGTTGTTGTTCTGAGTTCTGACACAGTTCCCTTTTGCTACAATGTTGTTGGACATTGAAGATTTTGCACAAGTTAGAGGATGGTGTTTGTTTGAATAAGGAATCCAATAAACAAACTTCCTAGAAAGGTGGAATCTAATCAATTACATCCTTTTTTACAACTAATAATAAAAAATAGTTATTGTTGGTGGTTTGGTTTGGTTTGGTTTTTCTTTTGGGTTGGTAGTTACTTGTCAGAGTCTTATCTTGCTGGAAAGCAAAATGAGTACATAAAGGCATAAACCGAAAAATAAAATTAAAAAATCAATGAATTTGGACATTTTATAATCAAAACAAGATAAGATACTATCTTAATTAGAATAACTTCATGCAGAGTGTACTCTGCTTCGCATGAGCACATTGCAATGACTGATTGCTTTCAAGAACACTAGGAAACTGCTGCTTTGATGTAATGAAAGACTTATCATGTGGTACTTCTTATTTATCAGCATATTGATAGAAAAGTAATACATCTTATCCCTCCATTTTTTGACTTGGAATTCCATAATCTAAAGTGCTTTAGGATTCTCTTCGTAACAATAAAATGAGACATTTTAGAACTAGTTTGTTGTAAAAAAACCCGTTATGGATGTTGTTGGAACATTATATTAATATTTAAATATAGGGAGATGAATTAAAAAAGTTTTTTAAGTCTCACATTGTCTGTTAGTTGAAAAAACTCCTTAGTATAACATTACTTAGGTAAAATATCTTAACTAACTCACTTTATTGTAAAAGGAAATTTCATATTTCATTTCAAAAACACACAAAAACTCATTTTGTTGAGTTTTTCTTTTTCCATTCTCATAACTCTGCGTCTTTCGAATAGTCGAAGTGCAAATTTCTCCCTCTTTCTTTCTGTTCGTTGAATTTTCCGAATACTTTCTTGAATTCTCTTTAGAGAATTATGTTAATTTCTCCTCGTTTGAGTTGAGAAATTATCAAGTATAATTTTTGGATTCTCTTTAGAGAATTATTCGAATTTCTCTTTGTTTGAGAAATCATTTTGAGTGGTCAAATGACTATTATTGAATTCTCTTTAGAGAATTATTGAAAATTCTCTTGGTTTGAGAATTTATTGCGACAGCTCGTTATACGAGATACTATGAGTGGTATTTATATCATATTAGAATAGTCTTTGCACTATCAAAGGGTGTATTTCTAGACCGATTATCTATTGTGCAAATAGTAATTGTACAATATAGAACTGAGCTGTTTTATCTTGGAGGCAGCGTAGTAGCTCGATAGGTTTGCATAATTTTGGGCAGTGTCGCGAAACGTCTTAAAGAGAGCGAACTGTTTCACGACTCATCCCGATAGCTTCTTTTGTGGCTATTTTCAAAAATCCAAAAACAACCATTTTAAGAAGTTTACAAAAACTGTCATGACTACCGAAGAAGTTATTTGTAATTCTGCAGCTGCTGCCTCTGACAAACCATTCAAGTTTGAGGGTCTTCACTTCAAACCTTGACAAGCTAAAATGAAAATTTTCCTAACATTAAAGAAGGTTGCCAACGTTCTCACTGAGGAGATTCCCGTTGCTCATTCTGAATCAACCGAATAAACTAATGGTAAGAACTCTGTGGATTCAGATGAAAACGCTAAAATATTGAATCTGCTGCAAATGTTTTACAACTTAGGAAAGAAATCACCATATGGAAAGAGAATTATAATCTCTACAAAACCGTATTTTGAATAGACTCGCAGATGATCTTTATGATTATTACAATATATGCGATACTACAAAACATGATTGGGAGACTCTAAAAAGGAAGAATGTTATTAGTCAATACCTCACGTATCAAATGGTAAATATGAAAGGTTTGTGACGAATCATGTTAAGAACTTCAAGAGATTGTTTTTGAGAACATCACTGAAGGTATGCGTTTAGATGAACAATTTCAAATTTATTTTATTATTGACAAATTGCCTCATATTTTGAATGTTTTTAAAATGTTTGCTTCACCACAAGACAAAAGAAATTTTAATTGAGAGTCTTCTTATTCTCCTTCGAGTTGAAGAAGAATCTTAGAGACAATATAAAAAAGAAAAGTCTTAGTTGTTTCAAACAACAAAAAGAAATTCGGTGTAGTTCTGAAGCCATTTGGCAAATGATTAAAGAATCAGAACTGCAATACCGTGAACCGAATTAAGAATGGAAATTCCTATAGGGCCCCATCTGCTCTGATTGCTAGGAAGCAACCACCACCTTAAAGAAATGACGCTCTGGCGTTCATCTATTTTAATTGTGGAAAACCGGGTCATATGGCTAAGAGATGTAAGAGCAGGTTAAAACCTTGTGGTGCCTTTAATGCATAGGTTAACCTGACTGATGAGAAATTTATTATTTTGATAATTGAAATCAACATTATTGGTGAATCTGATGGTTGGTGGTTAGACATTACCTCTTTTGTCTTGTGGTGAAGCAAAATTTTTAAAAACATTCAAAATATGAGGCAATTTGTCAATAATAAAAGAAATTTGAAATTGTTCATCTAAACGCATACCTTCAGTGATGTTCTAAAAAACAATCTCTTGAAGTTTGTAACATGATTCACCACAGACCTTTCATATTTACCATTTGATACTTGAGAGTCTTATTATTCTCCTTCGAGTTGAAGAAGAATCTCAAAGACAATATCAAAAAGAAAAGTCTTAGATGTTTCAAACAACAAAAAGAAATTTGGTGTAGTTCTGAAGCCATTTGAAAAATGATTAAAGAATCAGAACTGCAATGCTGTGAACCGAATTAAGAATGGAAATCCCTCTAGGGCCCCATTTGGTCTGATTGCTAGGGAGAGACCACCACCTTAAAGAAATGACGCTCTGGCGTTCATCTATTTTAATTATGGAAAGCCGGGTCATATGGCTAAGAGATGTAAGAGCAGGTTAAAATCTTGTGCTGCCTCTAATGCATAGGTTAACCTGATTGATAAGAAATTTATTATTTTGATAATTGAAATCAACATTATTGGTGAATCTGATGGTTGGTGGTTAGACACTACCTCTTCTCTTCATGTCTGTTATGATTGCACAATCTTCAAAACATACACAAAAATGAATGTGTTAATGGGAGTTGCCCACACCACTAAGTTGTCAGCATTTGAGAAGTGAAGCAGAGTCCACAACTTCTAAAAAAGGTAGGGTTTAGTTAGTCTATTGGGGTAGATTTGTACACAATCCCTAAAAGTGATATTTTTGTGAAATTTCTATGTTTAAATGTATGTGAATGAAATTGAAAATCAACTTAGTAAGAAGATTAAAGGACTACGTAGTGATTGGGGAACTGAGCACAATTATGGGTTATTTAATGAATTTCATAAACAACATGAAATTGTACACGAAAATACTGTACCATACTCTCCTAAAATGAATGGTAAAGCAGAAAGAAAGAATAGAACTACTGTACCATACTGTACAACGGGTTCTACAAAGTTCTCAGAGTCATCGATTCATCTTTCAGATATTATCGGCTTGCACGACTACTCATGCGGGCTAATAATATTCTCAAGATAAACTCGTCTGAGTGTAGTATCGCATGACAACTACCTCAGGTCTACACCTGGATAATCACTGCATTACGTCCTAAAAAGGCTAAGAGAGGTGAAGGGATACTAAGGTCCTCAGCTTCACAGACTTCCAGGTCGGAAAAAGTAATGCCAATACGACTACTCGCATGGCATCAGTAATTCCAAATGGGCCTCCACTGAGCGTGATTATATCATATGTTAATCATGTTAGGACTACTCCCAACAGTTAAATTTTGATTATACCACAATCATATCTTATTTATGTACACTCAAGTCCGGGTTAGGACTTACCTCACCACACAAAGGTCACCCCCTGAGAAACAGAAAATACCAAACAATACAAGCAAGCAAAAGATAATAACATAAATACATACATGATAGGCTTAACCCTCTTGGGTTTCCCCAGTGAAGTCGTCATTTCTGTCGCGGTGAGAATCAAATATCAAGCTATTATATTAAATTGAATCACAAAACATTGAATGTTCACCACTGAACTTTAATTTATCCAAAGGAAAGGGAAAATATCGAATAAAACCCTAATTGTGCGATGTAACAACAATGCGATGAGATCTAAAGGTTCGGGGGTTGGTTATACTAAGGAAAGGTATTAGCACCCTGAGTATCTATAATATCCTATAGGAACCTCTTGAAAGTATTTGTGTTATGGTAATTTGCTTACTATTGTTTGGAAATGTTCTATTTTTGGGTTTCATGAGATAGGGAACCTAAAGAGGTTTATTGCTAATGTGCTTGCCAAGACTCTTAAGTCTTATGCATACATATCCTAACAAGGATGGAATCAGAGCAATCGTAGTTCACCTAACTACGGGTGAAGAACACTTGATAGTGATCAAGGTTCCAAGGTGAAAGTAATTATTTATAACAATAACATTTACATGACTTAACAAAGTTAAAGAGTTTACAAACTCTAACCTAAGACTATGTTGAAAGGTTAATGACTTAACAATGTCAAAAGGGGTTATTGAGGGAATGCTATACTACATATGACATAAAGTCAACAAAAAAAATATTTCCTTTGGATTTGTGCAACAAAAGAAAAGAGAAGAAAGAGAGCTAACAAGCTAACATCACTAGGGGATGACTTGACAAAGTGAAAATAAACATGAGTATATGGGTGATGATGGATGAGATGAACAAGAATGATATTCAAACATGATATCAAAGTAAACAACACATGACAAGGATGACATTCAAACATGATATCAACTAAAGTGGATAAAGAGTGATCAAGATGATGTTCAAACATGACATACAACTCATGGCAAAGATGACATTCAAACATGATGTCAATAAAAGGATCACATGAAATGAGATATAACAAAGTCAAATGGACATGGTAACAACCAACATATGAAGGTAGATGTGACAACATCTAAGACAAGACTTAACAAAGTCATAAATAATCATGGTAACAACCAAGGATGAACACATAAATATAGATTTGACAACATCTAAGACAAGACTTAACAAAGTCATAAATGATCATGGTAACAACCAAGGATGAACACATAAAAATGGATGATGCATCGTCAAAGCATACATGAGATATAGATATAACAATATCAAATAAAGGTTCAAATCAACATGAGAATCATGGATATAACAATATCAAACATACATGAATAAACACAAAAGGTATACTTATCATCATATGGACAAAGAATATGGATGAAAGGTTCAAGTATGAACAATTAGAGTAAGCATCAACTAAGGTCAAGATTGTGACATGGTTTAGGGTTGACACTAACACCACTTAATCATGAATACAAGTTAAGATTTCAAATAATCATGGTTAAGTTTAAGATACCACTAGATAATGAAAACAAGTTAGACATCACAAGACATGCATCATGGTATACAAGTATAAACAAAGATTACAAGGGTTACAAACACATAAGTGAAAGCACGACCTAACCCTAAAAGGGAAAAACATTCATACAAAATGAGGAGCAAGAGCATGATAAGTATAAAATCAATCCTAAACCATAGGAGATATAAACATGCTTAAACATTTGTGTACATGTTAACAATTCCAACATTTAGGCAAAGATGAACAACAAAGTTAACATATTTAGGCATGGTACAAGACATAACATGACATGGTATAAGCACATAAACATTTGTGAACAATTAGGCTAAGAAAACAAACCAAATAACATCATGAAAAGTGCTAAAAAATCACATAAAAAGGCATGCTTTAAACATAGTAAAAATGGACAAAATAATTAATATTTTTGAACTTTTTTGACATATTCATAAAATACATATAACAAACAAAGAGTGTGCAAAAAATTAGCCCAAAATAATAAATAGTTGGAGAGATATGATCAAAAGAAAATGGAAAAAAACATGAAGCACACAAGTGATAAAAAAGAAAGGAAATGGTCCACACATGGTTTGAACCCACACACCTTTGAAAAATAATATATGAATTTAATAGTTGAAAAATGGTTTAAAAAAATATGCAAAAGGTCTGGGGCGAGGGGGATTCGAACCCCAGACCTAAACCTCACACACAAACACACTTACCACCATGGCACAATGCCTAAGTCATGAATAATATGGAAACTAAAAATGAAATAATAAAACAAGTTCAAAAATGACACAATGCGCGCCATCTGATCATCATCATCTTCCACCATTTTTGAAAATCTTGAAAATGCTATCTTCTTCATTTCTCAATGAAAAGCAGTGATGTAAACATGAAACCTGTTTGATTTTTCATGAGGAACATGATGCTGTCAATTGATTTTATTAATTTTCAACACAGTTCAAACAATATGACCTGAACCAGAATAAACCTTAATCTAAAAACTCAAAATGAAATCGTGTATGGACATGATCAAGATAAAATAACGTAGGGTTTATGGTGTCTACATGATGACAAACAATCTGGTAATTCAAATGAATGCAAATGGTTTCAGTATCACATAGTTCCAAATGAGGATGCACTTACCTATTGGAACAAGGTCCAATGCCTCTTCAAGTGATTACATAAGGCAGATGATGATCTAAGAAGCTTCTCTGACCTCCTTTGATACTTTTAGGGTGCTTGGATTGCTTTGGAACAACTTCAAACTCTCTGCACGAATCCTCTTGCTAAGGTGAAAAATGCAAACTTGAACTCCAAGGAAATGGTGTTACAGTTGTGAAATGGAACTTGGAACAGTTCAAGACATGTTAATGGATGATGTTTGATGGCTTGGTTGGATTGGAAAAGGTCAGAATGAGGTCTTGAGGTGTTTTATACAAAAAGTCAACAAACTTGGTGTTGAAGGTTGACTTTTTTGATTCTGAGAGTTTTTGATGAAGATGATGATTTGAACACCTTTGTTATGTGTTTTGTGATGTGTGTGGATGAGTAGTTTGATGAATTTTTGGCTATGAAATGTTTTGGACAAGTTTGTGAAAATGGAGGTTTAAAAATGGTGACAATGGCATGATTCTGATGCAGAGGTGTTTGCTATGCTTTGAGGTCTCTTTTCTGTGTTTTCTTGTGTGTTTTGGACTGAGGAAATAATCTCTATTTATAGGGAAAGGTTGAGGAATTGAGGGAGATACATAATCCAAGTTGAAGCAATTGGTTTGGTTGGATTCAAAATGGTAGTTTCATGAATTTTTATGGTTTCAAGACATCGTACCATGCCTTTCTAGAGTGATTGAACCCTATAGAGGTGTTGCTTCTGTGCCAAGAAGAGTTTGTGTGCAGAAGAAATAATGTGGAGCTCAAGACAAGTTGACTTCTTGATTAAAGTCACTTTATGCAAATGGCTGTGAACTTTCTTGCAAAACAATCCATAAATGGCATTACAACTTGGTTAATGGCTCAAATATTTGGATAATGCATCACAAACTTGTGTAAACTTCTCATTAGAGGGAAATTTACAAGTAATGTGGTCTGCAAATCAAGATTGAATAGCTTTTGCTAGGATTTGCAACAAGAATTTTCCATGAACATGAACCAAAATTCAAGTTTTTAAGGCTAACTTCCTTTTTTCGAAACTCCTAGCTCACATATGATAAAATTGTGTTCTTGGAATTTTTGAAAAGCTTGTAACATACTCTACAACTTTCATGTTGACAACATTTCTTGAATCAAAAGGGATCGTGGTGAAAAATTTCCAACAAGTTGGCTTCAAGACAAGGCAAATTTTGTTGAAAAATTTTCTAAGTGTCTTTGTTCCAGAAGTATTGAATCTTCCACTTCATGGCCTCATATCTCTCAATCCATACATTTTTTGATTTACTTCAAAATCGCATCAAGATATGAACAAAGAATAGGACACACCTTTCCACTTTTAAAAAAATTTATGGAGCATCTTAGAGAAGATCTATAGAGAGAGAATCTCTCCCTTCTCTCTAGCTTTCGCCTCAACCACCGTGTTCCTTGCCTTCTCATCTCGTATGTTCACCATGCATCAAGTCCACTAAGCTTCTCTATTCTCTCTTTCTTTGGCCCTTGACTTTACACCGGATTGGGGGAACATTGTTATAGGCTCTTAGGGTTTGGTTTAAAGTCCTAATTTTCGAATTAGGGACCTTCCTCCCTGTGGGTCTTGGTTCGCAGTGTTCTTCCCTGTTGTCTGGGTTATTGTCCTTCGGTTTCTGTCGGTGTTCTAGGCTTGGTGTGTTTCCGGTGATACATACGGACTGGGTTCTTGTGTAGAATGAAGTCGAAGATTGACAACGATGAGGGCTGGGAAAGAGTTCATAGGTCGAATCCGAAGAGAGTGGTTGCCAGAAGATCCATATGGAGAGCATTAGGTCAAAAGATGAAATCTCAAGATGCTCTCAAGACCTCCTCTTTCTTCTTCACTGAATTCCCGGATTATTTTGAGGCTAAGGAAATGTTCAATGTGTTCAAGGAGTTTGGGTTGGTTGTTGAAGTGTTTATCCCAGCGAGGCTTGACAAAAGAGGGAAACGTTTCGGGTTCGTCAGATTTAAGCAAGTGGATGATGAACATTTCTTTGCCATTAAACTGGACAACATTGTTCTTAATGGCAAAAAGATTTTCGCGAACACTCCACGATTCCAAAGAGTAGAGAAGGAGAATGTCATGGTGGATTCGAGGGCCAGATTTGTCGATAAGGTTCGGATCAACAAACAGGTCGAAGTGCGTACGGACAATCAGAGTGGTAGGATTGAAAAGAGATCATATGCTGATATGGCTAAAGGTGGGTCAAAGCATGCCCAATACAACGGGTTGCGTTTGGATGAAAAACCTAGTTTTGCTCATCTAAGCTTTGACGTTAAAGCAGAAGATATGAAGCGTTTTCAGCAGGCTTTCGTTGGTGTTATGGAAATTCCGTGTACTTTCTATGATATTCAGGAAGCTCTTCATATGGAAGGTTACTACAAGATTAAAGCAACTCCTCTGGGAGTGAATTTGGTGTTGTTAGAGGAGGAGGTTTCTGGTGATATCAAGAAGATGATCACTGAGGATAAGTCTTGGGTTGAGAAATGGTTCTCTAATGTTCATCCCTGGTCTCCGTTGGACGTGGACTCTTAGAGGTTGACATGGGTAAACATTTTTGGTTTACCATGTCATGTATGGAGTGAAAATTTCTTTAAGTTTCTGGCTGGAACTATAGGTACGTTTGTAAAGGCTGACACTGATACTCAAAGGCATGAAAAGCTGGATGTTGTGAGAATCCTTATTAGGACGAAGTTCGCAATTAACTTGAATGAAGTGTTTAATATTAAAGTTAACGAACAAACTTTCAGGATCAAGGTTGTTGAAGAGGCGCTTGGATTTTGCTCAAAGTTGTCTTGTAAGTTTAATGGAGGAAGTGTGGATGACAGTTCAGAGGTTGAATCTTCTGGTAGCAAAGTGGAAGAGACGTTGCAAGAAGTTGAACCGTTGGTCAATAACCATTGGTAGGGTCACGATGTCTGTGTAGCAGGTGAAAAGGATTGCCTTAATCCTAAGACAATCTCAATTACCAATAAAGGAGGTTATCAGTCTAAAGGCATGGATTCTGAAGAGTGTGATGCACGTATTGAAAATCAGCAGGATTTGGATATGCAGGATTTGGTGGGGACCTCGCCTATGTCAAGAAATGATAACATTGGTCATAAAGGTCTGCAAAAGGGTGTTGGGGTGTCGTGTCTTGATGTAAATGATTTGTCTACCTCTAGATTAATTAAAGGCAGGAATTTTTCAAACATTGAAAAGGAGAAGTCAAAGGTAGTTGAGATTAGTGGCCCAAATAATATGGACTGTGTTATGGGTTCTGGGCCGGTTAAGGATTCTGCTGTTGGGCCCATCTCGTTACAACATTTGGGTGGCCCTAAGACTAATAGAAAGAAGAAATCTTTGGGTGATATATACAAGAATTTAAAAATCCCTTTTAATCCTTCCTATTACTCGTCTCTTATTTTAGCTGACAAATCCAAGTCTAATCTTTTGGCAGGTGGTTATGTATCCTCTCCTGATTGTTTGAATGAATCCATATCTGGCTTTTTAGAGGATTCTAATAGGCATAGCTCGGGCTCCATTGGTGACGAAGAGATTCATCAAAGCAACTCTAGAATTAAACAAAAGCTGGCAGATCTGCCTTCTAGAGTTTGGAAATCTATCAGGAAAATAGGAATTGAAGCTGATGAAGACGATGAGGTTTTCGAGTCCATAGTTCGGAATTTGGAAGAAGAAGAAAGAAAGCCCAGGAAAGTTATGAAGGAGTAAGCTATTGGTTCCTTATGAATGCTGTGACTTATAATGTGAGAGGATGTGGGAGTCGGATTAAGAAAAGGAAGATTCGTGAGATGTTGAAAGCGGGTGGGGCTGACATTGTTTTTATTCAGGAAACTAAGTGTGAAATTATGAAGGATGCCATTGTTCATGATATCTGGGGTAACGAGAATTGTTCATGGTCAGCTTCTCAGGCTGAAGGGATGTCAGGAGGGATTCTCACCATATGGAGGAAGAATGTTTTAGAGCCAATTTGTAGCTACAAAGGTAAAGGTTTCTTGGGGCTGAAGGTTGTTTGGAATAATAAGCTGGTTTACCTTTTCAATATTTATTCGTCGTGTATCAATTCTGAGAAAAGAGCCCTTTGGAGCAACTTGTTAGACCTCAA
The DNA here is from genome assembly GCA_022829125.1 of Lathyrus tuberosus. Lineage (NCBI taxonomy): Eukaryota > Viridiplantae > Streptophyta > Magnoliopsida > Fabales > Fabaceae > Lathyrus > Lathyrus tuberosus. The sequence continues at coordinate 10,238,009 of JALAZF010000018.1, forward strand.
ATCTAAATAGGAACCTAGAGAGTGGTTAATTGGGGGCGACTTCAATGCTATAAAGAATTCTAAAGAAAGAAAAGGCAGTGGCATCATCAATAGGAAACTGATGACTGAGTTTGAAGATTTTATCCATATGACCGGGTGCATTGATCTGGCGACATCTGGGAACAGATTTACTTGGTATAATTCTGTTGGTAATGCGTGCAACAGGTTAGATCGTTTCCTCATTTCGATTGGTTTACTGAATGGCTGGAATGTGGCTTGTCAAAAGCTGGGGAAGCGTGATATTTCAGACCATCGTCCGGTTTGGATATCTGTTAGGAATGTTAACTGGGGGCCAAAACCTTTCCGTTCATTGAAGTGTTGGTTTCAACATCCTCAGTTCTTGAAGTTCACTAAGCAAGTGTGGGATTCTGTCAAATTTCAGGGCACTTTTTCCTTTATATTTACTAAGAAGCTTCAGTTACACCATGCCAAACTCAGGTGGTGGAACAGGAATATATTTGGTTGGATAGACACTAATATCGAAGATTCTATTGATTTCATTAACTCGGTTGAAGCTGATCTAGCAGAGAAGGAAGATTTTTCTAATGAATCTGTTAGACGCAAACGTAAAGATGCTGAAGATGAGTTATGGAAGTGTCTAAGAATTAAAGAAAGTTTGCTCCATCAAAAAGCTGGAACCAAATGGATTGAGGACGGAGATCGAAATACAACTTATTTCCATGCCGTTATGAGACACCGTAATCTTTTGAATACTATATCTGAAGTAGAGGTGGATAACAAAATTATTGAAGATGTAGCAGGGGTCAAAGATGGAGTTGCCCGCCACTTTGAAAAGAGGATGCAATCGACCAACAATCCGATTCCTCAGTTGAACTTTGAGTTATCAAGTCCCTTAATGAGGTGGAAAGAGTCTCAGTGGAGGAGGACTTTGAGGATGCTGAAATTAAAGAGGCTGTGTTCCAATGTAGTGGTGATAAGACGCAGGGACCGGACGATTTTAGTTTAGAGTTTATTCAGAGATGTTGGGAGATAGTTGGTAATGACTTTACTAACTGTGTCAAAGAGTTCTTCCTAGATTCCAAATTGCCTAAGATTCTATCTTCTTCTTTCTTGGTGCTCATTCCAAAAGAAGAGAAGCCCAGGAATCTTGACGGTTATAGACCAATTTGTCTAGTCGGTTGCGTGTACAAGGTGATTTCTAAGCTATTGGCAGGCAGGCTTAAAAGAGTATTGGATAAGGTGATTTCCCCTGCTCAAACTGCATTTATTGCTGGGAGAAATGTGTTAGACGGCATTCTAGCCTTGAATGAAATGGTGGATTATTCTAGAAGAAGCAAGAGTAAGAGTATTATACTTAAAGTCGACTTTACAAAGGCTTATGACTGCGTTGAGTGGCCTTACATTCGTCAGGTAATGAAGTCTATGGGGTTCGGTAACAAGTTTATGCTGTGGATTGAAGGGATTGTATTTAAAATTTTTATGTCTGTGCTTGTCAACGGTAGCCCGTCTCGTGAGTTTCAGGTTTCTCGTGGTCTTCGTCAGGGTGATCCCTTATCACCTTACCTCTTTGCAATTACTGTAGAAGGTTTAGCAGTTTTGATGGAAACGGCGAAAGACGTTGGGCTATTCCGTGGCATCAAAATTAATCAGAAGGAGATGCTATGTTTGCTGCAGTATGCAGATGACACTGTCATCATTGGAGAAGCCAATTGGAATAATGTGTGGGCTATGCAAGTAATTCTGAGAAGCTTTCAACTTATGTCTGGCCTAGAAATCAACTTCAATAAGAGTAGTCTCATTGGGTGTGAGGTAGACGAAACTTTTATGAAGGCTGCAGAACGATTCCTTGCGTGCAAGATTCAAACATGCCCGTTCAAATTCCTTGGCATTCAGATTGGTGGGAATTATAGATTGATTTCTTTTTGGAAACCGGTTATCGACAAAGTTCATGCTAGACTTGCTTCTTGGAAAGGTAGACTTTTGTCAATGGGTGGTAGACTTGACCATCTCAATTTCAAAGACATCAGAGATTTGAAGAGAAGAAATATAGTTTCAGGAATACCATAAATTGACATTCCAAGTGAAGTGTGTGAAGAATGTGTTCAGGCAAAGCAACACAAGAACAACTTCAGCAAGGATGCAGGAAGCAAGTCGAAGGCAATTCTTGAAGTCATATACTCTAATATATGTGGTCCTATCCAGGTAGATTCGATTGGAGGTAACAGATAATTTGTCATGTTCATAGATGATTTCAGTCGAAAATTGTGGACTTACCTGATCAAGAAGAAAAGTGAAGTGATCGAGGTATTTGCCAAATTTAAATCTATGTTCGAAAGACAAAGTGGTCGAAAGCTAAAGATTCTGAGGACTGATGGTGGTGGAGAGTATGTGTCAAAAGATTCTGATGCATAATGTGAGAAAGAAGAGATTGTGCATGAGGTGGTGTCACCCTACACTCCATAACAGAATGGAACTGCAGAAAGGAAGAATAGAGCCATCATGAATATGGTAAGAAGTATGTTGAAAGGCAAGCATCTATCCAAAGAATTACAGAGAGAAGTTATGTCGACTGCAACATACATCTTGAATAGATGTCCAATGAAAAGGCTAGAAGGAATTACACCAGAAGAATGTTGGTCTGGTGTCAAGCCTAGCCTAAGTCATTTGAATGTGTTTGGATCTATAGCACATAGACATGTGCCAGATCAGTTGAGAAGAAAACTTGATGAAAAGTCGAGTCAAACGATCCTAATAGGATATCATTCGATTGAAGAATACAAGTTGTTCGACCCAGTGAACAAGCAAGTAGTGATCAACATAGACATGATCATAGATGAGTTTAAAGAATGAGATTGGACTGATAATGTTAAGAAGGATTCAGTGAGAATTTTATGTGAAGAACCAACTAGTGAAGTCGAAAGAGAAGTTCGACAAGAAGAAGTCAGAGGTGAAACAGGCCCAAGAAGACCTCAACGAACAAGACATAAGCCTGCAAGGTTGCAAGAATGTGTGATCATATCAAATAATGCGGTCAATGAAGACGGTGAACTGGTACACTATGCTTTCTATGCAGATGTCAAACCAATCAATGCAGCCGAGGCATTGAAAGATTCGAAGTGGGTGAAAGCAATGAATGAGGAACTGAAGTCCATCGAAGTCAACAACACTTGGTCACTTGTCGAATTTCCTCAAGACAAAATGGCACAGTTAATGTAAGTGAGTATACAAGGTGAAGTTGAATCCCAAAGGAGAAGTAACACGACACAAGGCAAAACTTGTTGCAAAAGGATTTCTTCAGAAAGAAGAAATCGACTTTGACCACGTTTTTGCACCCGTTGCTAGAATCGATACAATCAGGTTGGTTGTTGGTCTAACAAACATGAACAACTGGCAGGTATTTCAAATGGATGTGAAATGTGCATTCCTGAATGATCCCTTAGATGAAGAAGTTTATGTAGCACAACCAGCTGGGTTTGTGAAACAAGGCAAAGAAAGAAAGGTGTACAGGTTGCATAAAGCCCTGTATGGACTTAAGCAAGCTCCAAGAGCTTGGAATAAGAAGATAGATAGCTTTTTAAGTGAGACGGAATTTGTAAAGTGCACAACTGAGCATGGAGTATAATGATTAGGGTTTTAGAGAAAATAGGAGAAGAAGACAAGATTTTCTGTAGAACTTCTCTCTACTTCAAAATTTGAATTTTATTCTTTGCAACTGCAAGCTCTTATATAATGTTAGGGGTTACTCCCTATTTATGGATTTTGGGCTTACTTACTCCTTAAGTAAGACCCAAAATATCTAATTCGTCTAACACTACAAAATTAAATCTAAATCAAAATTCCTGTCGAGATACACTTCAACATTACGTCACTAACACGATTTCGTCACTTCTTTACACCTGTCGAATAACCTGATTTAATACAAAATAAATTACAATTCAACGTATATCACTGGTACATGAATTTGTAGTTGAAAAGTGCTCAATTTCTCATGTCTAGGCATGGCAACATGGCGGGTCGGGGACGGTTTTTACCCCCCCAAACCCAAACCCGAATCTCCAAAAATCCCCGTTCCCCACCCCAAACCCAAACGGGGATGGAGAATTAAAACCCAAACCTGTCCCAAACGGGTTCGGGTTGGGTTTGGGTATTCCCGCCCCACCACCATTCCTTTAGTAAAATTAATTTTTTAATAGAAAATATTTATTTTTTTTCCAAAATCAAATTACATTACAAATAATAATAAAAAATCTCAAAAAAAAAAAATATTTACCTACATTTCAAATATTTTAAATAATTAATAAAAATCAAAATATCAAAACATTGGCCACATATTTAATATTCCAAATTAACAAAATTAAATAATAATGTACATAATAAAATAAACGGGGTAGGTTCGGGGACGGGTTCAGGGTGGGTACTAGTGTCCCTATTACCCGACCTGTCCCCATATTTTTTAATCGGAAAAAACCCCTGAACCTAAACCCAGTCAAAACGGATTTTATCCATCAACTTTAAGGCGGGTTCGGGTGGATACCGTGGGTATGAGTTTTGTTGTCATGCCTAATATAAATATAATATAATACAATTACTTTACATTCCGCGTTTTCTAACCATTTATTCCATGTCTAATAGACCTTGACATTAACTAATCCTCCTTATATAATATTTGATCATGGCATAATCATGAAGAATGCACTCTCTATCTTTGGAATTTATGTCATTTATGACATTTACTTATGCTCTATCACGTGAAATTCATTGCTAAATCACATTGTTCATTAGGAAGCACATTATTCAAACAAGTGCAGACCTTTTATAATACTGAAAAATCTATTTATACTTGAAAGTATAATATTTTTTTCTTAACATGCCTCACCTTATTCTTAATTGTGGAAAACCGGGTCATATGGCTAAGAGATGTAAGAGCAGGTTAAAACCTTGTGGTGCCTTTAATGCATAGGTTAACCTGACTGATGAGAAATTTATTATTTTGATAATTGAAATCAACATTATTGGTGAATCTGATGGTTGGTGGTTAGACATTACCTCTTTTGTCTTGTGGTGAAGCAAAATTTTTAAAAACATTCAAAATATGAGGCAATTTGTCAATAATAAAAGAAATTTGAAATTGTTCATCTAAACGCATACCTTCAGTGATGTTCTAAAAAACAATCTCTTGAAGTTTGTAACATGATTCACCACAGACCTTTCATATTTACCATTTGATACTTGAGAGTCTTATTATTCTCCTTCGAGTTGAAGAAGAATCTCAAAGACAATATCAAAAAGAAAAGTCTTAGATGTTTCAAACAACAAAAAGAAATTTGGTGTAGTTCTGAAGCCATTTGAAAAATGATTAAAGAATCAGAACTGCAATGTTGTGAACCGAATTAAGAATGGAAATCCCTCTAGGGCCCCATTTGGTCTGATTGCTAGGCAGAGACCACCACCTTAAAGAAATGACGCTCTGGCGTTCATCTATTTTAATTGTGGAAAGTCGGGTCATATGGCTAAGAGATGTAAGAGCAGGTTAAAATCTTGTGCTGCCTCTAATGCATAGGTTAACCTGATTGATGAGAAATTTATTATTTTGATAATTGAAATCAACATTATTGGTGAATCTGATGGTTGGTGGTTAGACACTACCTCTTCTCTTCATGTCTGTTATGATTGCACAATCTTCAAAACATACACAAAAATGAATGTGTTAATGGGAGTTGCCCACACCACTAAGTTGTCAGCATTTGAGAAGTGAAGCAGAGTCCACAACTTCTAAAAAAGGTAGGGTTTAGTCAGTCTATTGGGGTAGATTTGTACACAATCCCTAAAAGTGATATTTTTGTGAAATTTCTATGTTTAAATGTATGTGAATGAAATTGAAAATCAACTTAGTAAGAAGATTAAAGGACTACGTAGTGATTGGGGAACTGAGCACGATTATGGGTTATTTAATGAATTTCATAAACAACATGAAATTGTACATGAAACTACTGTACCATACTCTCCTAAAATGAATGGTAAAGCAGAAAGAAAGAATAGAACTACTGTACCATACTATACAACGGGTTCTACAAAGTTCTCAGAGTCATCGATTCATCTTTTAGATATTATCGGCTTGCACGACTACTCATGTGGGCTAATAATATTCTCAAGATAAACTCGTTTGAGTGTAGTATCGCATGACAACTACCTCAGGTCTACACCTGGATAATCACTGCATTACGTCCTAAAAAGGCTAAGAGAGGTGAAGGGATACTAAGGTCCTTAGCTTCACAGACTTCCAGGTCGGAAAAAGTAATGCCAATACGACTACTCGCATGGCATCAGTAATTCCAAATGGGCCTCCACTGAGCGTGATTATATCATATGTTAATCATGTTAGGACTACTCCCAACAGTTAAATTTTGATTATACCACAATCCTATCTTATTTATGTACACTCAAGTCCGGGTTAGGACTTACCTCACCACACAAAGGTCACCCCCTGAGAAACAGAAAATACCAAACAATACAAGCAAGCAAAAGATAATATCACAAATACATACATGATAGGCTTAACCCTCTTGGGTTTCCCCAGTGAAGTCGTCATTTCTGTCGCGGTGAGAATCAAATATCAAGCTATTATATTAAATTGAATCACAAAACATTGAATGTTCACCACCGAACTTTAATTTATCCAAAGGAAAGGGAAAATATCGAATAAAACCCTAATTGTGCAATGTAACAACAATGCGATGAGATCTAAAGGTTCGGGGGTTGGTTATACTAAGGGAAGGTATTAGCACCCTAAGTATCTATAATATCCTATAGGAACCTCTTGAAAGTATTTGTGTTATGGTAATTTGCTTACTATTGTTTGGAAATGTTCTATTTTTGGGTTTCATGAGATAGGGAACCTAAAGAGGTTTATTGCTAATGTGCTTGCCAAGACTCCTAAGTCTTATGCATACATATCCTAACAAGGATGGAATCAGAGCAATCGTAGTTCACCTAACTACGGGTGAAGAACACTTGATAGTGATCAAGGTTCCAAGGTGAAAGTAATTGTTTATAACAATAACATTTACATGACTTAACAAAGTTAAAGAGTTTACAAACTCTAACCTAAGACTATGTTGAAAGGTTAATGACTTAACAATGTCAAAAGGGGTTATTGAGGGAATGCTATACTACCTATGACATAAAGTCAACAAAAAAAATATTTCCTTTGGATTTGTGCAACAAAAGAAAAGAGAAGAAAGAGAGCTAACAAGCTAACATCACTAGGGGATGACTTGACAAAGTGAAAATAAACATGAGTATATGGGTGATGATGGATGAGATGAACAAGAATGATATTCAAACATGATATCAAAGTAAACAACACATGACAAGGATGACATTCAAACATGATATCAACTAAAGTGGATAAAGAGTGATCAAGATGATGTTCAAACATGACATACAACTCATGGCAAAGATGACATTCAAACATGATGTCAATAAAAGGATCACATGAAATGAGATATAACAAAGTCAAATGGACATGGTAACAACCAACATATGAAGGTAGATGTGACAACATCTAAGACAAGACTTAACAAAGTCATAAATAATCATGGTAACAACCAAGGATGAACACATAAATATAGATTTGACAACATCTAAGACAAGACTTAACAAAGTCATAAATGATCATGGTAACAACCAAGGATGAACACATAAAAATGGATGATGCATCGTCAAAGCATACATGAGATATAGATATAACAATATCAAATAAAGGTTCAAATCAACATGAGAATCATGGATATAACAATATCAAACATACATGAATAAACACAAAAGGTATACTTATCATCATATGGACAAAGAATATGGATGAAAGGTTCAAGTATGAACAATTAGAGTAAGCATCAACTAAGGTCAAGATTGTGACATGGTTTAGGGTTGACACTAACACCACTTAATCATGAATACAAGTTAAGATTTCAAATAATCATGGTTAAGTTTAAGATACCACTAGATAATGAAAACAAGTTAGACATCACAAGACATGCATCATGGTATACAAGTATAAACAAAGATTACAAGGGTTACAAACACATAAGTGAAAGCACGACCTAACCCTAAAAGGGAAAAACATTCATACAAAATGAGGAGCAAGAGCATGATAAGTATAAAATCAATCCTAAACCCTAGGAGTTATAAGCATGCTTAAACATTTGTGTACATGTTAACAATTCCAACATTTAGGCAAAGATGAACAACAAAGTTAACATATTTAGGCATGGTACAAGACATAACATGACATGGTATAAGCACATAAACATTTGTGAACAATTAGGCTAAGAAAACAAACCAATAAACATCATGAAAAGTGCTAAAAAATCACATAAAAATGCATGCTTTAAACATAGTAAAAATGGACAAAATAATTAATATTTTTGAACTTTTTTGACATATTCATAAAATACATATAACAAACAAAGAGTGTGCAAAAAATTAGCCCAAAATAATAAATAGTTGGAGAGATATGATCAAAAGAAAATGGAAAAAAACATGAAGCACACAAGTGATAAAAAAGAAAGGAAATGGTCCACACATGGTTTGAACCCACGCACCTTTGAAAAATAATATATGAATTTAACAGTTGAAAAATGGTTTAAAAAAATATGCAAAAGGTCTGGGGCGAGGGGGATTCGAACCCCAGACCTAAACCTCACACACAAACACACTTACCACCATGGCGCAATGCCTAAGTCATGAATAATATGGAAACTAAAAATGAAATAATAAAACAATTTCAAAAATGACACAATGCACACCATCTGATCATCATCATCTTCCACCATTTTTGAAAACCTTGAAAATGCTATCTTCTTCATTTCTCAATGAAATGCAGTGATGTAAACATGAAACCTGTTTGATTTTCCATGAGGAACATGATGCTGTCAATTGATTTTATTAATTTTCAACACAGTTCAAACAATATGACCTGAACCAGAATAAACCTTAATCTAAAAACTCAAAATGAAATCGTGTATGGACATGATCAAGATAAAATAACGTAGGGTTTATGGTGTCTACATGATGACAAACAATCTGGTAATTCGAATGAATGCAAATGGTTTCAGTATCACATAGTTCCAAATGAGGATGCACTTACCTATTGGAGCAAGGTCCAACTCCTCTTCAAGTGATTACATAAGGCAGATGATGATCTAAGAAGCTTCTCTGACCTCCTTTGATACTTTTAGGGTGCTTGGATTGCTTTGGAACAACTTCAAACTCTCTGCACGAATCCTCTTGCTAAGGTGAAAAATGCAAACTTGAACTCCAAGGAAATGGTGTTACAGTTGTGAAATGGCATTTGGAACAGTTCAAGACATGTTTATGGATGATGTTTGATGGCTTGGTTGGATTGGAAAAGGTCAGAATGAGGTGTTGAGGTGTTTTATACAAAAAGTCAACAAACTTGGTGTTGAAGGTTGACTTTTTTGATTCTGAGAGTTTTTGATGAAGATGATGATTTGAACACCTTTGTTATGTGTTTTGTGATGTGTGTGGATGAGTAGTTTGATGAATTTTTGGCTATGAAATGTTTTGGACAAGTTTGTGAAAATGGAGGTTTAAAAATGGTGACAATGGCATGATTCTGATGCAGAGGTGTTTGCTATGCTTTGAGGTTTATTTTCTGTGTTTTCTTGTGTGTTTTGGACTGAGGAAATGATCTCTATTTATAGGGAAAGGTTGAGGAATTGAGGGAGATGCATAATCCAAGTTGAAGCAATTGGTTTGGTTGGATTCAAAATGGTAGTTTCATGAATTTTTATGGTTTCAAGACATAGTACCACGCCTTTCTAGAGTGATTGAACCCTATAGAGGTGTTGCTTCTGTGCCAAGAAGAGTTTGTGTGCAGAAGAAACAATGTGGAGCTCAAGACAAGTTGACTTCTTGATTAAAGTCACTTTATGCAAATGGCTGTGAACTTTCTTGCAAAACAATCCATAAATGGCATTACAACTTGGTTAATGGCTCAAATATTTGGATAATGCATCACAAACTTGTGTAAACTTCTGATTAGAGGGAAATTTACAAGTAATGTGGTCTGCAAATCAAGATTGAATAGCTTTTGCTAGGATTTGCAACAAGAATTTTCCATGAACATGAACTAAAATTCAAGTTTTTAAGGCTAACTTCCTTTTTTCGAAACTCCTAGCTCACATATGATAAAATTGTGTTCTTGGACTTTTTGAAAAGCTTGAAACATACTCTACAACTTTCATGTTGACAACATTTCTTGAATCAAAAGGGATCGTGGTGAAAAATTTCCAACAAGTTGGCTTCAAGACAAGGCAAATTTTGTTGAAAAATTTTCTAAGTGTCTTTGTTCCAGAAGTATTGAATCTTCCACTTCATGGCCTCATATCTCTCAATCCATACATTTTTTGATTTACTTCAAAATCACATCAAGATATGAACAAAGAATAGGACACACCTTTCCACTTTTAAAAAAATTTATGGAGCATCTTAGAGAAGATCTATAGAGAGAGAATCTCTCCCTTCTCTCTAGCTTTCGCCTCAACCACCGTGTTCCTTGCCTTCTCATCTCGTATGTTCACCATGCATCAAGTCCACTAAGCTTCTCTATTCTCTCTTTCTTTGGCCCTTAACTTTACACCGGATTGGGGGAACATTGTTATAGGCTCTTAGGGTTTGGTTTAAAGTCCTAATTTTCGAATTAGGGACCTTCCTCCCTGTGGGTCTTGGTTCGCAGTGTTCTTCCCTGTTGTCTGGGTTATTGTCCTTCGGTTTCCGTCGGTGTTCTAGGCTTGGTGTGTTTCTGGTGATACATACGGACTGGGTTCTTGTGTAGAATGGAGTCGAAGATTGACAACGATGAGGGCTGGGAAAGAGTTCATAGGTCGAATCCGAAGAGAGTGGTTGCCAGAAGATCCATATGGAGAGCATTAGGTCAAAAGATGAAATCTCAAGATGCTCTCAAGACCTCCTCTTTCTTCTTCACTGAATTCCCGGATTATTTTGAGGCTAAGGAAATGTTCAATGTGTTCAAGGAGTTTGGGTTGGTTGTTGAAGTGTTTATCCCAGCGAGGCTTGACAAAAGAGGGAAACGTTTCGGGTTCGTCAGATTTAAGCAAGTGGATGATGAACATCTCTTTGCCATTAAACTGGACAACATTGTTCTTAATGGCAAAAAGATTTTCGCGAAAACTCCACGATTCCAAAGAGTAGAGAGGGAGAATGTCATGGTTGATTCGAGGGCCAGATTTGTCGATAAGGTTCGGATCAACAAACAGGTCGAAGTGCGTACGAACAATCAGAGTGGTAGGATTGAAAAGAGATCATATGCTGATATGGCTAAAGGTGGGTCAAAGCATGCCCAATACAACGGGTTGCGTTTGGATGAAAAACCTAGTTTTGCTCATCTAAGCTTTGACGTTAAAGCAGAAGATATGGAGCGTTTTCAGTAGGCTTTCGTTGGTGTTATGGAAATTCCGTGTACTTTCTATGATATTCAGGAAGCTCTTCATATGGAAGGTTACTACAAGATTAAAGCAACTCCTCTGGGAGCGAATTTGGTGTTGTTAGAGGAGGAGGTTTCTGGTGATATCAAGAAGATGATCACTGAGGATAAGTCTTGGGTTGAGAAATGGTTCTCTAATGTTCATCCCTGGTCTCCGTTGGACGTGGACTCTGAGAGGTTGACATGGGTAAACATTTTTGGTTTACCATGTCATGTATGGAGTGAAAATTTCTTTAAGTTTCTGGCTGGAACTATAGGTACGTTTGTAAAGGCTGACACTGATACTTAAAGGCATGAAAAGCTGGATGTTGTGAGAATCCTTATTAGGACGAAGTTCGCAATTAACTTGAATGAAGTGTTTAATATTGAAGTTAACGAACAAACTTTCAGGATCAAGGTTGTTGAAGAGGCGCTTGGATTTTGCTCAAAGTTGTCTTGTAAGTTTAATGGAGGAAGTGTGGATGACAGTTCAGAGGTTGAATCTTCTGGTAGCGAAGTGGAAGAGACGTTGCAAGAAGTTGAACCGTTGGTCAATAACCATTGGGAGGGTCACGATGTCTGTGCAGCAGGTGAAAAGGATTGCCTTAATCCTAAGACAATCTCAGTTACCAATAAAGGAGGTTATCAGTCTAAAGGCATGGATTCTGAAGAGTGTGATGCACGATTGAAAATCAACAGGATTTGGATATGCAGGATTTGGTGGGGACCTCGCCTGTGTCAAGAAATGATAACATTGGTCATAAAGGTCTGCAAAAGGGTGTTGGGGTGTCGTGTCTTGATGTAAATGATTTGTCTACCTCTAGATTGATTAAAGGCAGGAATTTTTCAAACATTGAAAAGGAGAAGTCAAAGGTAGTTGAGATTAGTGGCCCAAATAATATGGACTGTGTTATGGGTTCTGGGCCGGTTAAGGATTCTGCTGTTGGGCCCATCTCGTTACAACATTTGGGTGGCCCCAAGACTAATAGAAAGAAGAAATCTTTGGGTGATATATATAAGAATTTAAAAATCCCTTTTAATCCTTCCTATTACTCGTCTCTTATTTTAGCTGACAAATCCAAGTCTAATCTTTTGGCGGGTGGTTATTTATCCTCTCCTGATTGTTCGAATGAATCCATATCAGGTTTTTTAGAGGATTCTAATAGGCATAGCTCGGGCTCCATTGGTGACGAAGAGATTCATCAAAGCAACTCTAGAATTAAACAAAAGCTGGCAGATCTGCCTTCTAGAGTTTGGAAATCTATCAGGAAAATAGGAATTGAAGCTGATGAAGACGATGAGGTTTTCGAGTCCATAATTCGGAATTTGGAAGAAGAATAAAGAAAGCCCAGGAAAGTTATGAAGGAGTAAGCTATTGGTTCCTTATGAATGTTGTGACTTATAATGTGAGAGGATGTGGGAGTCGGATTAAGAAAAGGAAGATTCGTGAGATGCTGAAAGCGGGTGGGGCTAACATTGTTTTTATTCAGGAAACTAAGTGTGAAATTATGAAGGATGCCATTGTTCATGATATCTGGGGTAACGAGAATTGTTCATGGTCAGCTTCTCAGGCTGAAGGGATGTCAGGAGGGATTCTCACCATATGGAGGAAGAATGTTTTAGAGCCAATTTGCAGCTACAAAGGTAAAGGTTTCTTGGGGCTGAAGGTTGTTTGGAATAATAAGCTGGTTTACCTTTTCAATATTTATTCGTCGTGTATCAATTTTGAGAAAAGAGCCCTTTGGAGCAACTTGTTAGACCTCAAATCTAAACAGGAACCTGGAGAGTGGTTAATTGGGGGCGACTTCAATGCTATAAAGAATTCTAAAGAAAAAAAAGGCAGTGGCATCATCAATAGGAAACTGATGACTGAGTTTGAAGATTTTATCCATATGACCGGGTGCATTGATCTGGCGACATCTGGGAACAGATTTACTTGGTATAATTCTGTTGGTAATGCGTGCAGCAGGTTAGATCGTTTCCTCATTTCGATTGGTTTACTGAATGGCTGGAATGTGGCTTGTCAAAAGGTGGGGAAGCGTGATATTTCAGACCATCGTCCGGTTTGGATATCTGTTAGGAATGTTAACTGGGGGCCAAAACCTTTCCGTTCATTGAAGTGTTGGTTTCAACATCCTCAGTTCTTGAAGTTCACTAAGCAAGTGTGGGATTCTGTCAAATTTCAGGGCACTTTTTCCTTTATATTTACAAAGAAGCTTCAGTTACTCCGTGCCAAACTCAGGTGGTGGAACAGGAATATATTTGGTTGGATAGACACTAATATCGAAGATTCTATTGATTTCATTAACTCGGTTGAAGCTGATCTAGCAGAGAAGGAAGATTTTTCTAATGAATCTGTTAGACGCAAACGTAAAGATGCTGAAGATGAGTTATGGAAGTGTCTAAGAATTAAAGAAAGTTTGCTCCATCAAAAAGCTGGAATCAAATGGATTGAGGACGGAGATCGAAATACAACTTATTTCCATGCCGTTATGTGACACCGTAATCTTTTGAATACTATATCTGAAGTAGAGGTGGATAACAAAATTATTGAAGATGTAGCAGGGGTCAAAGATGGAGTTGCCCGCCACTTTGAAAAGAGGATGCAATCGACCAACAATCCGATTCCTCAGTTGAACTTTGAGTTATTCAAGTCCCTTAATGAGGTGGAAAGAGTCTCAGTGGAGGAGAACTTTGAGGATGCTGAAATTAAAGAGGCTGTGTTCCAATGTAGTGGTGATAAGACGCCGGGACCGGACGGTTTTAGTTTAGAGTTTATTCAGAGATGTTGGGAGATAGTTGGTAATGACTTTACTAACTGTGTCAAAGAGTTCTTCCTAGATTCCAAATTGCCTAAGATTCTATCTTCTTCTTTCTTGGTGCTCACTCCAAAAGAAGAGAAGCCCAGGAATCTTGACGGTTATAGACCGATTTGTCTAGTCGGTTGCGTGTACAAGGTGATTTCTAAGCTATTGGCGGGCAGGCTTAAAAGAGTATTGGATAAGGTGATTTCCCCTGCTCAAACTGCATTTATTGCTGGGAGAAATGTGTTAGACGGCATTCTAGCCTTGAATGAAATGGTGGATTATTCTAGAAGAAGCAAGAGTAAGAGTATTATACTTAAAGTCGACTTTGCAAAGGCTTATGACTGCGTTGAGTGGCCTTAAATTCGTCAGGTAATGAAGTCTATGGGGTTCGGTAATAAGTTTATGCTGTGGATTGAAGGGATTGTATTTAAAAGTTTTATGTCTGTGCTTGTCAACGGTAGCCCATCTCGTGAGTTTCAGGTTTCTCGTGGTTTTCGTCAGGGTGATCCCTTATCACCTTACCTCTTTGCAATTGCTGCAGAAGGTTTAGCAGTTTTGATGGAAAAGGCGAAAGACGTTGGGCTATTCCGTCGCATCAAAATTAATCAGAAGGAGATGCTATGTTTGCTGCAGTATGCAGATGACACTGTCATCATTGGAGAAGCCAATTGGAATAATGTGTGGGCTATGAAAGTAATTCTGAGAAGCTTTCAACTTATGTCTGGCCTAGAAATCAACTTCAATAAGAGTAGTCTCATTGGGTGTGAGGTAGACGAAACTTTTATGAAGGCTGCAGAACGATTCCTTGCGTGCAAGATTCAAACATGCCCGTTCAAATTCCTTGGCATTCAGATTGGTGGGAATTATAGATTGATTTCTTTTTGGAAACCGGTTATCGACAAAGTTCATGCTAGACTTGCTTCTTGGAAAGGTAGACTTTTGTCAATGGGTGGTAGATCTACGCTAATCAAATCAGTCCTCACTAATTTGCCTATTCACTATATGTCGTTTTACCGGATGTCGAAGAAGGTGGTCAAAATTTTAACAGCTTTACAGAGGAGGTTTTTATGGAATGGTTCACCTATAAAACAGGGCATTGCTTGGATAAATTGGAACCTAGTTTGCAAACCACGAGAAGCTGGTGGTTTGGAGATTATCGACATCCAATGTTTAAATGAAGCATTACTTGCTAAGTGGATTTGGAAATGTTCATCTCACTATAATTACATTTGGTCTGATATTTTCCAGTGCAGGTACAGAAAGTTCATGATGCAATTGGCTAGGGGAGAGTCTAATGTAGGTTCGGTTAAAGCGTCTCTTTGGTGGCGGGATATCTGTCATTTGTCGAGAGACTTTGGAGGCCATTCATTTTTCAGAAACTCTATAGCTACGGTTGGGAGTGGAAAATCGGTGTCCTTTTGGTCTTCGATCTGGTGCGGTAGTAGAACTTTGGCTGATATGCTTCCAATCGTGTTCAGAGCAGCGAAGGACACTCGTAGTATAATTGCTGAAAACGGTTTTTGGATTGGTGACAGTTGGAATTGGAAGGTGGATCTGCAGGAATCAGAAGAAAATTTGATTATTTCGCATCAGTTGGAGAATTTACTTAGTTTCATTTATCACGTTTCTCTGCGTAAGGATGGTTTGGACAGTTTCAGGTGGGTTCTAAACCAGAACCAAGTTTTTTCGGTTCATTCAGCCTGCGAATTTCTCGTTAGTTCGAAGATACCTGATGTTAGTTTTTCTGCTGATACATTGTTGGCTTTTAAATTAATCTGGTATGCTTCATCACCGATTAAGACCTTGGTATTTGGTTGGCGTCTTCTCCATGACCGTCTCCCGTCTAGAGATAACCTTAGGGCTTGCGGAATTGTCGTCTCAACTCATGATTTGGTATGTCCTCTGTGCTTTCAGGTTGAGGAAACAATGCTACATCTGTTGTTTTATTGTTTTAAATCTGTTCACATTTGGAAGAAAATTTCGGATTGGCTTGGTGTTGTGGTGTTCCTTAATGGGTCCGTGGTGGATATTTTGAGGAGTTGGACATCTTCGTTGCATTGTTTGGGTGCTTCAATTCAAAATGCGGTTGGGATTTGGCTTACTATTTGCTGGAGTTTGTGGGTTGTTAGAAATAGTTTTATGTTTAAAGACGAGTTATGGAACGACGAATCCGTGTTTCACAACATTGTGAATTTAACTTGGAGATGGGTTGGGAAAAAATCTAATTTTACTTGTAATTATTACAATTGGATCAAATCACCGATAGATTTTTTGTAACGGTGGGTCCGTAGTTGATTTTGTAACCGGGTTCGGATACCCCTTCGTATCCGTTTGAATCCATTTTGCTTAGTAAAAAAAAAATCCATACATTTTTTTTGGGAAATCATCCTATAGAACAAAGTTGTAGTATGGAACAAACTCTTCAATTTGGTATTTGGAGTAAAGAAAATGGTTACTTGATGAGGAAGTTATGAGCTTGAAAAGTTGAGTAAAAATCATAGAATTTCATAACTTAGAAAAAATCATGAAACCCTAATTTTCCCAAATCTTGATCTTTTGATGTTTTCCTTGATTTCCTTGATTGATCATGATCCAAATCACATGTTTTCATGATCTTTGACTTGAGAAGTCCATGTTTGACCAAAAACTCAAAAGTCAAACTTGACTTTGATCAGTGGTTGACTTTTGTATAAGTTGAAATCCAAATTGCATACTTCAATGAAATCAAACTCTTGAACTATTTGAACACTATGGATGGACTCCAAAGGTGTCTCTGAGTGTCTTACATCTAGGGGTGTTCATGGTATAGTTCTGTTAGAAAACTGAACCGAACCGAACCGAACCATTATATAAGGTCATCCGAATTGAACTAAACCGTTTCAATTTTTTCAGAACCGAACTGAACCAAAAATTTTGGTTTGGCATAATGGTTCGGAACTCCGAACCGTACCAAACCATTAGAAGACAATTTTTCCAAACCTAACCGTTTGTTAAAGAACCGAATCATTATACTTGATTTTGATTTTTTTTAATAAATTTTTTTTTAAAACAAATCAATTTAAATTAAAATCGCAAACTCATTCAACATAATCACAAATTAATCAACTACTATCTATAATATATATAGTATTTAATTACAACCAGATTGTTTTAGATTTAACACAAACTACAAAAAGAAAATGTTGAAATAAATCAACTGTTGATGTAATTCCAAAACCAATTTTAAGCAACGTTTGTCATTCATAATCTGTGTACTTTTAACTTTCTTAGCACACAAGTATTTTTTTTAGCATCATGTTTATGCAAGGTAAACACTTGGAATGAGATCACCATATATTATTTATAGATCCTTAATAAGTACTTTGAAGTCTTAGAATTTTAGTTTATGTATAACTCTACAAGTCAACTCCAAAACTAATGGAGCTTTCCAATCAGAACCTTAAGACTGTATTATTTCATCACATAACATAACAAAAAAACAAAAGTAAGAAACTTAATGGTGAAGGAAACTAAAATACTATATAATATATGATATTGATATACGTATATAATATAATATAATATACCAGTGTAGAAAACATCTACCTCAATGTCAAATGAGAAGAAACTTTAGAATAAAAACAGAAATGGATTTTTTTTTAATAAGCAACTATATTCAAAATAAGGATACAATAGGGGTATCCGACCCATTTACAAAATCCAACCGATCAACCGCCATTACAAAAAATCTATAGGCGACAAATGGGTTTAATGTTTTTGATGTTAGGGACAAAACTCAGTTTGAGAGAGCTTACATTAAAACATATAATCATGTCCCTCTTTTGTTGAAAATACAGAAAAAGATCCATAAAGCTCAATGGTTTGCTAATGGTTTAATGGTTCAGTTTTGGTTAATGTTTGGTTAATTTAATTTGGTTCGGTTCTAGAACCGTTAGTAAAATAACAGTTCAGTTCACTAACCAAACATAACGGTTCGGTTATTTTAACTTCAGTTCGGTTCAGTTTGGCGGTTCGGTTCGGTTCATGGTTTTTTTGAACAGCCCTACGTGCATCATGCCCCAAGGCTTGAGATCATGTCTTGGTCAAAAGTCAAAGGTGCAGTTGACTTTGGCTCAGAAACCCTAATTTGTGGACCAGATGAATTTGAAAATTGATAAACTTGTAATGAGGCCACAATACACTTGATTGTTGATGTAGAGAAACTTTTGATCATGAGAACTTGATATATTGATGATCAATCCAAGACTTTGACTGATAAACCAATAATCTCCTTGATGCAAACCCTAATTCACAAACAAAGCAAAACAAGACAATATCTTGATAATTTTGAGGGTTAGCTATGCATGAATGACACACCTAAAATGTCTTGGATGCTATGCAAATGATGATGGAATCTAAGGGTAAAATTTGAGGTATGCAATGGACTCTAATTTTAAGGCTCAAGTCCAATGATTTTTCGGGTCTGACAGATCGGTCTGTATGAGCTAGTCCATTTTGACAGCTCTACATGCCACACTCCAAATTGTGTTGTTATTTAGGGGTGTGTTATGTGACCACATGCCTTTCTTTAATTTGTGTTTTATGTCGGCAGTCTTTCCGCTTTAGGATAGCTTGTTCAGTTGGTTTATTTGATTTGTGTTTTATGGTGGGTCTGTTATTTTGAATTTCATGATGTTTTTGTCCATGGCTTTGCCAAACTTGTTTCTCTTGAACACTTATGATGTTCTTTGTTTCCTGGGTATTATTATTTGTGACTCTTGTTTTATGTTTATATTATATCTTTTCTGATTTGTTATTAAAAAAAATCTATCTACACAATCTGAAAAATAACTTTTCTTTTGGTTTCCTTAGCGATTGCAGTTGCAGATGCAGACATTGAGACACGTAGTACGGTCGTTGTATCATAAATACTAATCGAGAGACCCTTGAAATACATGGTTAAAAGGCAGTTAAAATTAAGATTTTTCATTACATTAAACAAAGATTAGGAATTAGTTAGATATTTCTTGAATTTTAATATTTGATAAAAAAGACTAGAATAAACATTAAGCGGTGACACACATTATTTTAAATTACATTGCAATTATCACATATGATTTTAAATTAAACCATAATTGTATTGTATCTCGATGTAGTACCACATCAAAATAATGTAGCTGTAATTAGGGGTGCATACCCGCAATTTAAAAGCACGAGTTACATATATAGTATAAAACAAAATATATAAGTAACGAGTAAAATGTACTCACAACTAATCTTCCCTTCTCTTTACATAGAAAAAAATATAGATACTATATGTTATATGTATATGTAATTCTCAAGCAAGATTCGCATACTAGCTAACTAATTGGTAGAGAATGTAGTGCATGACTGAGGAAGCTGAGGTGACCCTGCAGGAACCACACTTGCATTGTTATTATTACTATCAACACCGCCTCTTTGTGCTCCAATGATTGACGAAAGCGCTGCCGCCAAGGCTGCAGTGAAGTTTGGATCCGAAGAAATAGCCGCACTCACACTCTCAACCATTGAAGAAGGTGGCCGTTGCCCTAGCTGAAGTAAGGGCAAAGGCATAGTTGGTAGCTTCTGTGAGAAGAAGAACGGATTAACACCTAGTAGTTGTTGTGGATGCTGTAATGGTAGAGGAAATCTGTTGTGTTGCATGGCAAGGTTGTGGCCGTTTGTCAAGTCAAGAGTGATTGTTGGAAATGGTTGAGAAGATGAAAGGGTTGATATTGTAGCGTAAGGGAAAGAAGATAAAAATGGTGCTGATTCTTTGCTTAGTGTTGATGAGGTTGAAGAACTTGATAGTAGCATTGCTGCAGCTGCTGATGTGGTATTTGCTATTGCAGTTGCGGCCGGTGGGAGTGGATGGTTGTGATTGCCTTCGTAGGTTGTTATCAACACCGTCTTGTCTTCCGCACATCTCTGGACCTGGAAAAATCCAGAACAGCCGTATGAGTTTCTAATAATTATTATCACTTTATTTCTTAGCAAAACTATAATAAGGATGATTACCTGCTTGCGAACGGGGCATCCTACCGCCATAGTGCAACGATAGTAGGCGCGAGGACAAGGGTTTCCCTTAGCCATTTTTTGTCCATATTTCCTCCATTGACATCCATCACTAATCTAAAATCAAATCATCAAATAATTAATCGTTATATTAATCTTTCATTTAATTAATTAATATACACATATGCATATATAGTAGATATATACCATGGGAGCTTCTGATCTTGCTCGTATTGAAACCCTAGCTTTTCTAAAATGACTCAGATCTTGCTCCGAAGTTTTGGATGAGTGTGAGGAAGAACATTCAACAACATCTCTTGCAATATGATCAGAAATACAAGCTTGTTTTCCATCAGAAACAGATGCATCATTCATAGTCTTTTGTTCCGATGATTCCATCACATGATTTACTTCCATATTCTGTTTCAGACATATATTTGTTCGGTAATCACTACTATGAAAAGTTGCTAATAACCTTAATTGATAAAGAAAATAATATAGGAATTTTTTTAATATAAAAAGCAAAAATAAAAAAAAATTATATATAAAAAAAAGAAATATGTATTAAATGTTTCTTGACTATAGTTGTGGAAAAATCCAAATAATAGATATTTTAGAAAGAGTTTGAAAAAAGACAGACACGGTTTCTAATTTAAGCGACGCACGCTACCCTTGTTTTCTTTATTACTGACTATGAAATTAATGTTGAGAAAAAAAAAAAATTCTGTAGAAACAAACAAATGTTGAAAATAAAATCATTATCACTATAGGAGAAAATTAAATAAAATAAATTAATATCGCTGATGAAAATAATCTAAATGTTGGAAAAATACATATAGATATCATACATCGACATGGTTTTGTTTCTGCAAAGCGATGAACAACTGAGCTTGTAATTGGCTATAGCTTTTGGTGATTTGCTCCAACACATTTCTTAGTTTCTGATTCTCTTCTTGCACCTTCCTCAATTCAATTTGCAGTGTACTCATCAGCTGAAATGAGATTTTATCAACACAAGCACAAGAACAAACATGTATATACTATGTTGTTGGAAATTGTAAGACACAAACAAACCTCAGTTTCAGAATTCTCAGGATTTTGTTCCTTGGAAACTGCAGCACTCGCACACGTTAAATTCAGTCCTGTCTGTATGAAAAGAAAATTAATAAAGAAACATATGTTAATATATAATCAATATTAATGTTTAAAACGTTACGTTAACATGTTGATCTTGATCTTGGTTGTTGTTATGTGATGATGAGAAGAGATCCATTTCTTTGATTGGAGGATCTGTGTTGTTGTTACGGATGAAGTCACCGGAGGAGGTTAAGAAGGAGAATTCACGGTGGTTGTGGTGGTGATTCTCCATTAATATGATTAATTGGCGATGTAGTAGGGAGAGAATGAGAAGAGAGAAGGTTGGTAATTGGTAGTGATTGAGAGATGAAGTGGTAGTTAAGCTTGGAAATTATTCAACTATTCTTTTTCAACGCAAAGGTTTAGTTTACTAGTTTAAATTTAAATGTGGAAGCGCACACCCTTTCATCCCTATTTGGACCTTGAGCTAGGGGTCCCACGTAGAAGAATAGAGTGAAGAGACCTTGGAGAGAACTTCATGTGAAGACAACAGCCGTTTTTGGCCAACAATGATGTCAGCATTAGCAATTGCGCATGGCATATATACCTTCATAAACCGCTGACACGACACCGATACTAACACATGTTCTTTGTCTCATAAGAGGTTGTATGAGTTATCTCATTTCGCGTTGATATATCTTCGGGATAGATATGTGGTTTGTTAGTGGGGGATTTTAATTCAGTTCGCTCTTTTAATGTGAAAATTGAGATTGTTGGTGTTTTATGATCATATAGAAGTGTTGATTGTGAGATGTTTACTAGCTTTATTCTTCAAATGGGTTTTGTTGATCTATGCCTTTTAAGTAGGAAATTTACTTGGTTTCAGTTTAATGAAAGTTGCTCGTAGGCTAGATAGAATTTTTGTGTCTGATGTTTGGTGAGATCAGTGGGGTTTGACTTTCTAGTGTGCCTTACCAAGAGATGTTTCAGTTCATTTTCAGATCATTCTCTGATATTCCAACTAGTTGTGGGGGCCTAAGGCTTTTAGATTTAATAATCACTAAAGTAATCGTAACAATCTATAGAAGGTGGTGATCTCTAGTTAGATTAACTCTTCACTATTACAAAATAGACTTTTCGTAACATCCATTTTACAACGACCTTCCTGTTAACCGTGGTAATAACTCTTTTTTGGATGTGTTTTTTTTTGTATTTACTAAAAGACATTTCACATCAGTCATAGGTACTAACCGTAGTGAAATGTACCTGGAGTGAAAGGGTTCAAATTCCACCACCAACAATTTTCCATTTATCGTGACATAATAAACTTGACCTTGTATATCACCACGGTTCTTATAATCAATTGTGGTGTAAATTGCAATCATTTCATCACGGTTCGTATTATCAACCGTGGTGAAAGGTGTTACTTATGTATATATAAGCGAAATTATCTCTCACTTCAGTACATTACAACCGTCTCTCTCAAAACAAAACTCTAACATCTCTTTCACTTGCCTCTCTCAAAACAAAACCCTAACATCTCTGTCACTTGTCTCTCTCAAAACAAAACTCTAACATCTCTTTCACTTTCCTCTCTCAAAACAAAACCCTAACATCTCTGTCACTTGTCTCTTTCATATGGAAACCCCAAACTTATGCAACCAACTCGTCTCCTTCGAAGGATACCATTGTTGCATCAAATCTTAGCAAATGACTACCTTAAAGATTTGTCTTCACTATAGTGTTTGTTTCAAAATATGTTTATGTATTATTGTTTATGTTTCAATCACTTGTTTCATAATGTTTGAGCTTTCTTCTTATTTTAATTTATAGGTATGAAGGCTTGTTTCAATAACGAGGAAGAAGATAAAGTGAGCGCTGCAAACTTGTCTGAAAGATCCAGAATAACATCTATTAAAATTAGATACAAATTTGCATCTCTCACTTCAAATTCATCCTTCTGTCATTATGGATGCCATATGGGACAGGTACGTTTCTGAAACATTTTATGAGTTGATATGTTTGTTGTATCTTATATGTTGTTTATGGTTTGTTGTTGATGAATGTTGTTGATGAAAGTTGTTGTTAATGTTTGTTTAAAAGACGAGTTTATTATATCTTATGTGGTTTGAGTGTTTTTCCAATCCCTTACCGAATATGTAACCTTTCAGGTTGCATTTGAAAATTATAATATGATAGATAAAGTTATATTAGAAAACAAGTACACGTTCAATTCTAGACAAGAATTCTCCAGCCCGTTATCTGCATATTGTTCTTTAACTATTACAACTTTATTTAGTGATTGTAGTTCTTCAACCGCCCGTTTCTCCACCTTTAATTTGATTTGCAAAGTAAATAATATTTTGCAAAATGAACTATAGGTGAAGGAATGAGAGGTTGAAGAACTAGGAGCATTCAAAAAAGTTTAAACAGTTAGAAAGCAAAATGCAGATAATGAGTTGAAGAACTCTTGTCTAGAATTAAACGTGAACTTGTTCTTCTAATATAACTTAATTTGTCATATTATGGTGTTCTAGATCAGATTGAAAGTTTATATGTTTAGTGAGTATTGGTGAGATAAGCATTCCACATAATTTATAATAAAATCAGTGCATATATCACAACGGTTGTTCATATCAATCGTTGTTAAATGTTATGCATTAAAGAATATCACAATGGTTGTTTAAAGTAATGACATGACCGCAAGTGCACGGCTATATCATAGTAATAAAAAGTTATCGATCCACAGGGACCAATGGTTAAGTACCGATTTCTGTTTGATCTTTGTAAATCTAGAGCGACCAAAAAGTTGGAGAAACAGATCTGAAACAAGGGTTAGATAAATAATTAAAACAAACATGATTTAGGATCATGACTTCCCACTCTAACATCTCCGTATGACTGGATTACTCGCGCTACAAGGATTTTTACACGAATTATAGAAAATAGATTTTGTAGATAACACCGCTT
Organism: Lathyrus tuberosus; assembly: GCA_022829125.1. Classification (NCBI taxonomy): domain Eukaryota; kingdom Viridiplantae; phylum Streptophyta; class Magnoliopsida; order Fabales; family Fabaceae; genus Lathyrus; species Lathyrus tuberosus. The sequence goes on from JALAZF010000018.1 coordinate 10,262,384, forward strand.
TCGCAGCGTGTTATCATGGTTTCAGTAAACAATTTGTCAGCTGTCGCATGTTCAATAAAATTTACCGAAACCTTTATGTTACCGCGCGGTCTATTAAGATGAAGCTATTCTCAATCTCCTCTGAGTGCTTTCGCATCATCGGATTCGATTGTCTAAAAATTCATTTTCGGGTATCGGACAAAGTGCTTTCGCATCATTACCAATACCTAATAACCTTTTACTTTCGTAACAAAGTTTAAAATAAAAACTAGAACTTTTAAAATAAGAACGCGTTAAATCCTTGTATCACTTTTTATTTAATCATGTGGATAGTCATGAGTGGGTCTCATGACCCTTAATCCTTAGAGAACTACTCACTCATGGTGAGGGTTGCAATAATAAAAACGGTTGTGAAAATAAAAGACATGATCGAAATAAAATATAAAGACGATAATAGTAAAAACCTGATGAAAATAAAAGTGCTTCAATAATAAACTTCAGCTCCAATGGAGACTTGTACAGAAAATATGCGTAGAAAAGTAAAATTGCAGAAAGCCTAGAAAATACGGTAAAAGTGCCTCCTCAAAACTCCCTTCTAATTGGAGTTAAATAGCCATAAACTAAAAATAAAATCAAATAAAATCAAATAATGGGTCTTCAATGCCATTCCATAAGAGAATCAGCCAGGTATCAATGCCAAGGTCTTCAAATCAGGAATCAAATCGAGACGAAAAAGGAAAGAAAAAGTTGATTTCTCGCCCTTTTGTTACAGGCCGTAACACACGTTACGGGCACCCGTAACAGAGCTCTGGTTTTAGTACTAGGGCGCCCTCCTTCTTGTGATCTACTGGGACTTCTGTTACGGGCCGTAATGTGCATTACGGACACCCGTAACAGAGCTCTGGATTTTGTACTGGAAGGCTTCGGCTCTTGTACTTCTACTTTGATTTTCACCCGATTTTATCCCTTTTTCTTCCAATATGCTTGTGAAGACCTGGAAATGACAAACACACAATACCAAAGCATAAAATATGGAAAAAGCAAAGAAAGTAGGCAAAATGTGATGAAATAACAAGGAAAACTACTAGATAAAAGCGATACAAAATACACTTATCAAATTCCCCCAAACTTAAACCATTGCTTGTCCTCGAGCAATGAACTCGGATAACACTTTTTAGACCAAGCAAAGTACTTCACATTAGATCTTGTTGATACTCATACGGGAGTTACTCGTTCCGATCGGCTAGTCGTCGTTCTTCCAATACTTCTCCGTCAACGAGGATATTCCAAGAACAAAAACCATGGTAGAACCACAGACCTAGATACCCCTTTTCGGCCACCTCTCCAACTACGCTTTGGGCTTAAGTCTCTTCTCGATTTTTCCCCTTTTTGTTCGGACATTCAAATTAAGACATTTTCGCTTCTTTGCATAATCACAAGGTTGGTCAAGAGCAATTTTTTTTCTCTTTTTCTAGGCACCCTCTTTTTACGCTCATTGGCATTTATTTGACAATTGAGACTCAACTGCCGTTAGGCTAAATAACCAGGTGAAGGTTACCCAACTTAGAAGGTCGATTGTCTTTATTGTTTTATTCCTTTTTTTTCGGTGCCTTGTTTCTCAACCAACCTCGATTTCTTTTTTATCATGCCAGACTTGTCAAGATAAACTACTTGGGGGTACTTCTCAAAGTTGAGTAGTATGGCACAAATCTACGTGTTGGACTCGTGTCCTTACTCCGGGAGACCTAGGGCATTCAAGCCATATTCAAGTTTTCGAATTTTCTTGAAGTCCCTATTCCTAGCCTCACTTCCCTCGAACTAAATATACTTTCTCAACATTCTCAAAGTGAAGTAGAAAAATTTTTCGGTTCTAGCTTGGGGTGGAAATCAAAGTGATTTTGGGATTATTGAAGGGAAAAACAAAAACAAATAACATGAAAAATTAAAAACTAGAAAGCAGGTAAATACCCCACCAAACTTAAACCAAACATTGCCTCCAATGTTTTAGTAAAAGAAAGGGAGGGGGAACTCACTGGGCACCTTACTGAGGAGCTGGGGGAAACTGCAATATCATTCGTTGCATCATCTCTTGCATATTATCTAGAATTGTGCCTTGCCGCGTTTGCTCCAGGTGCATACCATCCATAAAAGTTGCTTGGTGGGCTTGCTCTCATCGCATGCCTCGGATCTCATTTTGGACCCAATCCCACCTATCTTGGCTTTGGGTAGATGTACCCGCTCAGTGTATGTAGGATGAGGAGGCATGGTGGACTCGACTGGTATTTCGATACCTGCATCAACATTAGTGAAAGCATTATCCTCGTCCTCCTCGGAAACATTCGGAGAGTCGGAGGCAGGAGTATAAATCCACTTTCTCTCTAAATCAACCCGTGTCTTTCTTGGGTTGGGCAAGTCAAGTATGGGCACGTTGCCCAATAACACCGAATAGGTGTTTCCGCCTTAACAAAGAATCATAAATTGGTGGATTAAGGACTCCATGTCCACCTTGGATTTTCCCATGACCATAGTGTCATTTTCAGTTCGGAAGGTAAGTCCACAATGTTCAGCGATCAAGGTGATCATGGCGCCCACCGATATATCACCTGTAGAAGCTTTAGCAATATGATGTAAATGATAAGCCGCAAAAGCGGATACATAAAGCAAATTATTGTTAATCATGGAATGTAAGAAAAATAGCTCCCTCTGGGAAGCAACACTTGTAGAGTCACCACGGAAAAAGAGAGTGTATGCCAAGGCTTTTTGCAAATACCGGATAACTGGGTTTTGGATGTGATAAGCCTTGGCGTTAGCAGCAGAGTAATCACTACGCCTTGTGATGGCGTACCAAAAGCTTTTGAAGTCAAACCCTTGAGGGACATAACCGGGCCCATAAGTAGGGAGTTGGAGGATTTCCCCCAAATCCTCGACTTCCATTTGGATGTCTTGGTTCATAAGCTGAAATTTGAGGGTTCCAAAGTAGACCCTCACACCGTCCTGCCATTTCTTTTCAAGCTTGAAATCGAGGGTGCTCAAGAATTCGAGCGTAATGCGCTCATAAGTGGGAGCGTCCCTCGTCATAAAGTCCAGCATTCCAATATTTTTCAACAACCTGTCAACTTCAGTTTTCAAACCAAGAGTAGTTAGAGTTGTTTCACAGAGATACCTGGTCGGAACAATTTTCCGCTTGGCGAGGACTTTGTAGCGGGCCGCTTGGTCGTCATTCGCGAAGATGATACCATGAGGGTTTGCAGCTCTAGTGCTTCCTCGTTTCCTTGGCCTTTAGGATTCCCCGGTTTCCCTTTGAACATTCCTTTTGGGAGCCATAGATGGAAATCTTCGAAAAAAATTTTATTGAAATTACAAGAAAAAAGTGTCCGGAATATGGAATAGGGGTTCGGATGGAGAAGGTTTTGTGAAGTGGTTATGGTGTTTTGGTGAATGAGGAGATAAAAGATTGAGTTTTTTTTTTTTAATGTAAGGGTGGTTAAGAAGGAGATGGTAAATTGTTGTGTGGGAGAAGAAGAAGAAGAAGGTAATAATAAATAGGGGGAGAAAAAGGTGTAAGAGAATTTGAAAAAGGAAAGATTTGATTGATGTTTATGGGTGGTTATGGATAATAAAGAGAGTTAATGAGATAGATTTGGGGAGAGAGAAAGAGGGATCATTTGAATTTTTTTAAAAATTACCACACACACATTACGGTCCGTAACACACATTACGGGTACCCGTAACATGGCGCGGGTTTTACTATGGGAGGTAGGGTTTTGGGGGTTTTGGGCGTGGGGTGCATTACGGGCCGTAATGCCCATTACGGGCGGCCGTAATGCACCTCTGGTTTTTGTATGGAGGGTGTGATTTTTGGTTTTTCGGTTCCGTTCTTCTGGGCACGATTTCTAGTACTGTATTTTTCTTGATTCCTCAGTTCATTTACCTGCTTTCCTACAAAAACAAAGACAAAAACAAGGAAAAATCATTAGCACGAAAATAGTGGGTTGCCTCCCACCGAGCGCTTCGTTTAACGTCGCATGGCTCGACGGTCCATGAGCGTTACCACTCAGGATGGTTCCCGAAGAACCAACTTTGTCCCTTGTCCAACCTTTCCTTTGAACAATTTTGGATCCCAACCAAACATTGCCTTAGGTGACAAACACCATCTCTTTTCCAGAAACTCTTGCCTCGAGCTTATCTTTTCTTTACCCTTCGTAGTGACTATTTCTTTTAAGAGGCTAAGATTCATAATTTTTTCCTCCATCAATTCTCGCTTATCGTGGAAAGCGAACCCTAACTTATTCCCTCCAACCTCAAAAGTCAGCATTCCCTCCTTAACATAGATAACTATTTCGACCGTAGCCATGAAGGGTCTTCCTAGAATAACAAGGGTGCCCTGGTTCTCGTCCACATCCATGACCACAAAATCAATGGGTATGTATAAGTTCTCAACCTTAACCAGAATATCTTCTAAAATCCCTTCCACGGATTTTACTGTCCCATCAGCAAGTTGCAGACGCAAACTACATGGTTTCAGTTCCCCCAAATTTAATCTTTTGTGGATAGAAAAAGGTATCATACTCACACTAGCACCAAGATTACACAAGGCATTAGGACATCTCAAAGCTCCTTTCTCACAAGGAATAGAAAAGTCCCCTGGATCTTCTAAATTAGGGGGTGCTCCATGTTGTAATAGGGCACTACACCTGGCTGTGAGTTTTATGATCCCATGATCTTTCAGTTTCTTTTTCTTGGAGAGGATCCTCTTTAGAATTTCCTCGAAGTTAGGCACTTGAGATAGATTCTCAGGTATACTATCATAGAGCTTCTTCAGTAACCTTACGAACTTTCTATGACGAGTCCTCATAATGGCTCCAGTGTTTTTACTTCGGGGCAAAACTTTTACTTCAAAAAGGGGTAGAGTGATGGAATCCCTTCTTTCAATGACCTCCTTTTCCAGATCTTTCATAATTTTACCCACTCTTGACTTGACAAATTTCTTAACCTCTAACTCTTCTCTCTTTAGTTCGTCCAACTCTTCATCACTTAGTGTGATTATGGCATTCATTTGTCCCTTAGGATTTTATTCGGGTTTCCCCTGGAATGATCCTTGAGGGAAAGATGAGGAAGCTTGTTGTTGCGTAACTTGGGAGATTTGGGTTTCCAACATTTTGTTGTGGGTAAAAATGCTTTCCACCTTTGTGGTCAGTTGCCTAATTATCTCATTGGTATGGAGGTTTTGGTTCCTGAACTCCTCGTTTTGACGAGTTTGCGTAGTCACGAAGTTTTCAATTAGGAGCTCCAAATTGGATTTTTTAGGAATTGGAACCAATGCCTTTTGGAACCCCGGTGATCCCATGGCTTGTTGTGGTTGGTTGTTCTTGTATGAGAAGTTTGGGTTATCACGCCACCCAGGATTGTAGGTGTTGGAGTAAGGATTATTTTTCTGATTGTTCATGTAATTGAAATTCTCTTGAGTAGATCCTCCAGCGAGAACCATCTGACAATCATTACCAGTGTGCCCATTCACACTGCAAATCTCATAATTGAGCGAGTTGGTAGAAGCAACAATGTTGGGGGTAGCAGGAGTAATGCTTAACTCTTCAATCTTCTTATAGAGAGCATCGAACTTAGCATTCATATGATCAAAAACATTCACTTCATATATCCCACCGGTTTTCGGGGTGGTTTTAGTGGTTTGTTCTCTCACGCTACCCCAAGAATGATGGTTTTGTGCCATCTCTTCAATAAGATCATAAATAGTATCCTTAGGACTTTTCATAAAGGCTCCGCCTGAAGCCGCATCAAGAGTCATCCTAGTCGAGTGTAGGAGACCATTGTAAAAGATATGGATAGTCATCCACTTTTCTAACCCGTGAAAATGACAAAGTCTCAACAATTCTTTGAAACGTTCCCAAGTATCAAACAAAGACTCACCATCTTCTTGCTTGAAATTATTAATCTCTCCCCTTATCTGAGCAGACTTGCTTGGCGGAAAGTATCTTGCTAGAAAAGCGGCTTTCAACTGAGGCCAAGAAGTAATAGAATTTGCTGGTAAGGATTGGAGCCAAGCCCGTGCTCGGCCTCTGAGAGAAAAAGGAAAAAGCCTAAGACGAATGGCATTCTGATCAACACCGTTAGCTTTTATTGTTCCATAATTATCAACAAATATAGATAGATGAAGGTTCGGGTTTTCTGAAGATAATCCTGAAAATTGATTTTGCTGAACCATACCCACCAATGACGGTTTAAGTTCAAAATTGTTCGCCGTAATAGGCAGATGTACAATGCTACAGTGTGGTTCCTCGTCAGTGGGAACCGTATAATCCTTCAAAGGTTTAGTATCAACTTCATTGGCAGCCATTATAAGCTGTCTTCGGACTCTGCGCCCTTCTCGTATAATGTGCTCTGGATCGTCAACGGGTTCGACTGGAAGATCAGTGGAACGCTTTGTTCGCATAAAATAAAAAGTAAAACTCTAGTCTCTACGGTGATCAAATAGAACTTCAATATTAACGCAATTGGTCCCCGACAACAGAGCCAAAAACTTGACACAACCGCAAGTGCACGGCTATATCGTAGTAATAAAAAATTATCAATCCACAGGGACCAATGGTTAAGTACCGATTTCTGTATGATCTTTGTAAATCTAGAGCAACCGAAAAGTTGGAGAAGCAGATCTGAAACAAGGGTTAGATAAATAATTAAAATAAATAGGATTTAGGATCATGACTCCCCACTCTAACATCTCCGTATGACTGGATTAATCGCGCTACAAGGATTTTTACACTAATTATAGAAAATAGATTTTGTAGATAACACCGGCTTTCGCAGCATGTTATCATGGTTTCAGAAATAATCTGTCAGCTGTCACATGTTCAATAGAATTTGCCAAAACCTTTATGTTACCGCGCGGTCTATTAAGATGAAGCTTTTCTCAATCTCCTCCGAGTGCTTTCGCATCATCGGATTCGATTGTCTAAGAACCTTTTACTTTCGTAACAAAGTTTAAAATAAAAACTCAAACTTTTAAAATAAAAACGCGTTAAATCCTTGTATCACTTTTTATTTAATCATACGGATAGTCATGAGTGGGTCTCATGACCCTTAATCCTTAGAGAACTACTCACTCATGGTGAGGGTTGCAATAATAAAAACAGTTGTGAAAATAAAAGACATGATCGAAATAAAATATAAAGACGATAATAATAAAAACCTGATGAAAATAAAAGTGCTTCAATAATAAACTTCAACTCCAATGGAGACTTGTACAGAAAATATGCGTAGATAAGTAAAATTGCAGAAAGCCTAGAAAATACGGTAAAAGTGCCTCCTCAAAACTCCCTTCTAATTGGAGTTAAATAGCCATACACTAAAAATAAAATCAAATAAAATCAAATAAAGGGTCTTCAATGCCATTCCATAAGAGAATCAGCCAGGTATCAATGCCAAGGTCTTCAAATCAGGAATCAAATCGAGACGAAAAAGGAAAGAAAAAGTTGATTTCTCGCCCTTCTGTTACGGGTCGTAACACACGTTACGGGCACCCGTAACAGAGCTCTAGTTTTAGTACTAGGGCACCCTCCTTATTGTGATCTACTGGGCCTTCTGTTACGGGCCGTAATGTGCATTACGGGCACCCGTAATAGAGCTCTGGATTTTGTACTGGAAGGCTCCGGCTCTTGTGCTTCTACTTCGATTTTCGCCCGATTTTATCCCCTTTTCTTCCAATATGCTTGTGAAGACCTGAAAATGACAAAAACACAATACCAAAGCATAAAATATGGAAAAAGCAAAGAAAGTAGGCAAAATGCGATGAAATAACAAGGAAAACTACTAGATAAAAGCGATACAAAATACACTTATCAAGTAACCGTTGTGGTAGGTAGCATGCTACATAGCTTATAATCACAGTCGCACGACCGTGGTGGAAAACATCATACCAACAACCACACCTTACCTCACAATGGTTGGTCAGGCGTGGTGGTATCCCTTTTTCAACTATTGTGAAATGGCTTTTGCATAGTAGTGCTTTGTCCTTTAGTCGAAAAGATTTTATTCTCAATGAGAAGCTTAAATCACTCAAAGGTGTGTTGCAGGCATGGAATAAAATCAAAGGAAGCTTCATCGGGAAAGGATAGGGATGGCGCATGCAAGAGAAAAGAAAGCCAGCTATTTGGACATGAGCTCTAGTACATTGACCTCTTGCAGACCTAAAAGTCAAGTTTTTGGCTATTGAAAAATCAAATAATAGAGACGAAGAAAGCTGTATAGATTCTAAATAAGGGAGGAACTCGACCTCGGCCAGGCCAGGAATGATGACAAATTGCTTGAACCTTGGATGAGGACATGGAGGAAGATGGGCCAGCCAGAGCCGCAGGAAGATGATAAATAATAAGACTAAAACTTTAAAAGATGTCGGGTGAAGGTGAATCACCTTCAAACTGAGGAATCACAATGACTTTGACTCAGACTTCCCTTTCTAAAAGACAAAGGAGTAGCGGGGTTCGCTGGCCGACCTTGCCTGAAAGTACTTTTCTCTGACGCTTAAGGGGTAAAGAATAGCTTCGCTGAAACTAATGTTTTTTCCCTTGCTGGCTTTCCACCATTCAAACTTGGTTACTTCCTACGCTATTCGCCGGCATTGAACTATTCTCTAGACATTCTTCTTAATTCAGATACTATTTAAATATTTGAAGGAGCTGGTTGGTGATGCTCTTCCCATGGGTTACCAACAATGAGGAGTATTCTACATGCCATCGACCTAGTACCTGGTGCTAGTTTCCCAAACCTGTCTGCTTATTAAATGCTACCTGCCTTTTAATTTAAGCCCCTTGCGCTAACATCGTCCAGTTCCGGGGCCCCTATCTTCTGTGGATTTTATTTTCATGCGTAGTATTTCAACATTTGATTCAATGGTGTCAAGCTCCTTATACTTTGACGCTTCGCTTAGCGCTACTACTTCTATGATATTCATTTATTAAGTGCATGGCTGCGGGCAGGAAGTAACAAGAAAAAGAAGGTCTTTTTTCACTAACTAAAATCCCTCTTTGGATGAACATTTAATGGGAATCTTCCAATACTTACTGAGAACTAGTACACCACCTTCTATTCTTAGCCGCAGAGAGCCCTCGTCACTAATTTATGATGATTATGTATTGGCTTAGCCACACCGGTCAAGGGCCATTGGGAGACTACTAAGGAGAAAGTCTTCAGCAGAAGACTCACAAAGGGATACTGACAAGGCCAAAAAAAAAATTCGGATTCGGGTGCTCTTGCCTAGGAAGAATGGAACGATTCTTGCCACTTTTTCTTCCCTTATGCTGATGCTGACTCTGATCGCCTTGAATACTATCCTTTCCTTAGGAATAACAGGAAACATCAGATCCATGAAGACTATGGTGTAGCGCGAATTTTTGCGTGGTTGCGAAGCACTATCGCTTTGGGGTATTACAGTTCGATTCATTTTTTATCCTATTGAAGCTGATGTAGGAAGGGAAATAGATGTCTCCAATTAACCCTGCTTGCAAACTGAGTTTAAACAGATGACAGTTGGTTTACATATGCTATTAAGATTGTGGGTCTCTCTTAGGTTATTTTGTTAAAAACATAGGGTCTAGGCTATTGGTAGGATGTTAGGACTGATGCTTTTCGATTGATGTATGAAGGTACGGGATTTTGGGTTTTTGATTAGTGTGCTCGCTAAGATTTTTCCAATCTTATGCCTACGTATTCCCGTTTAACGAAACAGGGAAAGCAGAGCGATCGTAGTTCCTCCTATTCTATTGGAGGACAAAAAAGGTTGTTTTGGTGTCTTGTTCAAAGCCCAAGACGTGAAGCTAAATGTGGTTTGTATCTTATTCAAAGCCCAAGATGTGAAGTTGAAGGGTCTATTTGTATCTTGTTCGAAGCCCAAGATGTGAAGCTAAAGGGTTTTGACTTTAGAGACAATTTGTCATCTCTAAAGAGGGGTATTTGGTCTGTTTGTCACAACTGTTGTGTGACTGGTTATAAAGGAGAATTACTTTAACTGGGATATGTGAATCCAGCAATGCCATAATTTCCTTTATAGGGGATTTTCAACCTGAAGGAGAAGACTTTAACTCAGTGTAGAGCAATGCTATCTTTCCTTAGGAATTTCTCATGCTAAAAGAGGGACAGTGGCGTGGATGTAAATAATCCAGAGGCTTGCCGCTTACAGCAATTAGATGAAGGAAAAGGAGTTGTTGATGTTTGTATCCTGTGAGCAAGGCATAGATTTTGATGCTAAAAGGTTGATTGACTCAACCGGGGTTTGCTTATACAAAGCCTAAGAGGAGGCTAGTGACCCAGCAAGAGGGTGCTTTTTATCTGTCGCGTACGAAGCCCGAGATAAAGGCTAAAAAGAGTTGACTCAACAAGAGAGTGCTGACAAGTGACTGACTCAATAAGACAGTGCTTTTATATGTGTCTTGTACAAAGCCTAAGATGGAGGCTAAAAGGTGGTTGACTCAACAAGAGAGTCTTTTATACTCAACAAGAGAGTGTTTTTGTATCTCGTACGAAGCCCGAGATGGAGGCTGAGAGGGAAGTGACTCAACAAGAGAGTGTTTTAGTATCTCGTACGAAGCCCGAGATAGAGGCTAAAAGTGATTGACTCAACAAGAGAGTCTTTTATACTCAACAAGAGAGTGATTTGTCTCTCGTACGAAGCCCGAGATGGAGGCTGAAAGGGATTGACTCTATAAGAGAGTCTTTTATACTCAACAAGAGATTGATTTGGTATCTTGTACGGAACCCGAGATGGAGGCTAAAAGTGATTGACTCAACAAGAGAGTCTTTTATACTCAACAAGAGAGTGTGAAAAGGTTAGCTCCGCTGGGGAGAATCATTGTACAAAGCCCAAGAGGAGGCTATTGTGCTGGTGATTGTTTCAGTTTAGTGACAGGTCCAGTATATTGGATAAAAGAGAAAATCAGTTCTTATAAAGGGACTGATTTAAAGGTATTGTTGTGCTTTGGGATTGATCAGAGGATCAGGGTTATTTCTTGTTCTTTAAGGAAATGGGAAATCCAAAGGGTATTGAGACTGTCCAAGTCTATTGGTGTTTTGAGAAATCGATTCTTAGGTAGTGAAAGATCTTTGTATGATGCCCAAGAGAAGGCTGGTATGTTAAGGGATGAAGGTCAACCCATTAACAGGTCTGACACTTGACTCAGAAAGACAGCTCTAGCAAATTAATGACTAGGTTCTGTTCCTATACCTGTAGAGGTCTCTGGGTCCTTGTACTAAGCCCAAGAGAAGGCATGAGAGCTTTTAAGAAGCCGAAGGGTCCTTGTACAACGCCCAAGAGGAGGCGGGGATGCTTTTAAGAAGGCTGTGGGTCCCCAAACCCCGAGAAGTTCAAGACATGCCATTCACCGAGAATAGATCAAGCCAAGAAAGTCCGAGAATTTGGAAGAAACTCAAGAGATGCCATTCACGGAGAAAAGATCATCTCTGGGGAGTAGAGTTTCTTTGACGATTTCTAAGGGTGACAGTCTGAGAAAGGGTTCACTGAGAATGCTGCCTTTCACGTCTCCATATTGTTTAACCCCAAGAGGAGGGAAGACTGTGTCTGGTAATCCTATGGGGATCTAGTTTTGTTTGTATTTAAGAGTGACCAACAAGGCTTTACCTAGTGCTAGACGTAGTTGCCGGGGAAAACTCTAAATAATTATACTAGTATCACACAGTGGATATATGACGAGTATATAAAAGTTTGTGAAAGAAGACTTACAGTGAGCAGCCCCACAATACAGTTATATATATATGAAAGCGGATAAAGAAAGCGGGTAAACACTTACTCGGTTGTAGAGCTTCCATGCTGTTTTGTTAGTTGTTCAACAAAGAAAGCTTTGATAACAATATTATATTCAAAATCAAAGGAGAAAGTGCTTTGAAAAGATTGTTGTGGCTTACAGCTCAAGGAGAGGCCCAAGGTTTTATCAGTGATTGCACTGTTGTTTTTACAGGGACTTATACAAGTGACTGAGGCCCAAAAAGGTTTTCTATACAAAGGGATGGTTCTTACACTCTCTCAAGAGGCCCAAAGGTTTATTTTTATGCAAGTGGTGGGGCTTACAGCTCAAGGAGAGGCCCAGGGTTTTATCTTGAAAACGGCGATCGCGTCGAGGTTTATGAAAGCACAGTGGGTCTTATACAATGACTGAGACCCAACTATTTTGGTTTCAAAAATGGGTTGGGTCTTACACTCTATTAGAGGCCCAAAAATTTTTTTGTACAACAATGTTTAGGCTTACAACTCAAGGAGAGGCCCAGAGGAAAACAACGATCACACCGTTATTTTGAGAATCGTATCGGGACTTATACAACGACTGAGGCCCAAATTATTTTGTATTTACAAAGGGGATGAGTCTTACACTCTATTAGAGACCCAAAAGGTTTGAAAAAGTTTGATGAGGGTTATATTAACCAAAACCCTAATTTGTTTTTAAAATATATTTTAATTGAATAAAAATTCAATTAAAATGATCAAAATTGTTAAACATGTGTGAAAAACAAATTATGGTATTGGATTAATGTTTGGAAAATCATGTTTCTATCCACAAAATGATTGGAAATCAATTAAGTTTAGAAAATCATGGAGGAAAAAATATTTTAAATGTTAAAAACAAATAAAATATTAATTCTTTGCAAAAATATCAAATATATGAAATAAATAATATTTTTGGGATTTTTTGGTAAAATAAAATATTTTAACATTTTTGTGAATTATTAAAAAAAGAACCAACTCAAAATCATTAAAACTCAGAGAGAAATTAATTTTTGAATCAATTAAATAAAATCACAAAATTCAAATATTCAAATATTCAAAAATGGTGCCAAGAACATGGCAAGAACACGCGCCACCCTCTGTTTCTGCAGATTTGCATTTTCTATCCAATCTCACTGAATACTTGATGATATCATGCAGTCTACATATCAATCTACTCGTTTTCACCTCACGATCATGTCTATGGTCTTTAATTTCATTTATTTTAAGCATGGAATAAGAAATCAAATAGAAACCTCAAGAACCCTAAAATTTGCATGAAGGCTCAGAAATTTCATACACAATTCAAACAAAGCAATTGATTGAGGGAAAACACTCTATGCATGATTATGAACATATGGCAAAATTATTGTGCAGCAAAAAATGCATGGATCATAGAGTTAGAAGAGCTCATGCTTACCTCTTGCAGCTGGTGATCGTGTTTTGTGTTAGAGGTGTTGCAGCTTGGTTCCAAGGATATGGACAGCTTCCCTAGGTGCTATGGAGTGTGTCTGGATGCTTGGAATGAATGGAAATGATCAGGAACTTGAGATGGTACCCCAACTGTAAATTTGTCAAGAACTTGAGCAATTGGCTAGTGATTTTGTGATTTTGGTGTTCCAGATGTTATGTGAGTGTTTGGATCACTTCTATATGATGTTTATGAGGTGTGTGTGTGATTGGTTTGGTTGGAATATCTCTCAAACTCAAAACCCGATATTGACTTGCTTTGGAAGGAAAATTTGGAAGTGAAAAGGTGATTTTGAGGAAAGCATCTGTTTGATGGCTTTGGTGTACTCAAACTGATCACAAATGAGATCTATTTATAGTAGAGCAAGTTTGTTTTGCAAGCAATAATGAATGGCAACTGCTGCATAGGTTTGGCCAATGTTGATCAATGAGAATCCAAGTCTCCTCTAGCTATTGACTAAAGGTTAGGGCACAGGATGCTGGTTCCCTTGGTCTTGGATAAGTCTTGACTGAATTTAGTTGAAAATGGCTCAGTCCATGCCACCTTGGTGCATCCATTGAATGCTCCAAAACAAAATTGGAGTCTTGTCCCCTCTTTAGGGATTTCGAGGTTTGGCATGCTACTTTTGGTTCCAAAGACTTGGGAGGCTTGAGATCAAAGTTTGTTCCTCCTTGGTCTCCCCTTGAGGTGTTCAGATTGATAAGTGTGTTTTTCATTTGCACAAATTTAGCAAATCGAGCAAAACTCCCAAATCTGCCTTGCCATGACAGTTTGGAGCAAGGCATATTGTCATTGTCATATCTCATGGCTCAAGTGGAATTTGATTGAGTTCTTGGCCATTTTGGAAAGCTCTTACATGATACAACAACTATTTGATCATAGTTGGTTTTGATACTTTTTGCATCCAAGTGAAAAATGCCCCTACATTTCGAAAAAAGTGAAGGCAGATTCTGACTAAGTGAAAATTTTCCTAAGTGTTGGAAAAAGGTGACATTTTCACTTTTTGTGATTTTGATCATTCCATAACTTAAAATCCATGAGGATTTGGAATGAGTTGTGTTTGAAGCTTTTGTAGAGGGCCATGAGAGCTACAAATCCAGCTTTGAATGGGGAAAATGGCCTTGTGGTTTAGGAGTTATGATCCTCCAAAGTTGGTACCCTAGCCACTTTGTTCCATAACTTAGAAAATTTCTAAGTTTTTTATGGTTACCCCTTTTACAAGTTATCCCACTTTACTTGATTTTTCTTGATGAATGATGATTCCAATCATACATTAACATCATTTTAGGGTCAAAGAACCATAATTGTGAAAAATCTCAAAAAGTCAAAGTTGACTTTTATGCACAGTTGACTTTTTCTCAGACGAATTCCAAACTGTGCGATCCTTTATGAAATCAAGTCCTTGACCTAAATCAAACGTGATGGATTGATTTCATAGGTGTTAAAGGGTGTATTGAATCCTGTCCCAAGGTTTGGGAGCATGCCTGGGTCAAAAGTCAAAGGCACAGTTGACTTTTCCCACGAAACCCTAACTGTGGTTCTGATGAACTTGAAACTTGTTGATCAAGCTTCTTGGATCAATACATTGTTACAAATGGATCAATGTAGTGTTTTGGAGACCCTCAAATCAGGTCTTGAGGTCTTGGCTCATGTTGTGTCCCAAAAGTCAACTTAGGGTGAATTAGGTCAAGAAACCCTAATTCCTGATTTTTAGTGAATGCATCCCCTGAGGTTAAATTGACTTGATGATTGGGTCCATGATGTTCCATGGAGCATCTTAGGTTATAATTTGAAACATTGGCTCATGCCCAGAGGAAAATTTCCATATGGAGGCCCTGGTCGACCAAAACCCTAATTTGGTGACACTGGCGATCTTGAGACTTACTCCACTTGGAATGTTGCAGCCTTGTGCTTAATTCATGGATGTGGGAGTCCTCTTGATCATTTGTGGATGTTTGAGAGGTTAGACAAGTTGAAGATCATGTCATTCCTTGATTGATCCTTTGTCTAAAGCTCAGAGAGGGCTTGAAACCCTAATTATTGTTTGTAGTGAATGCTCATCCATCATTGGGGAGACTGATGAGGCCTGATGGTTCATCCATATTGTGATGTTGATTTGCATAATGATGGGAAATTTTAGTGGTCAAAATTTGGGGTATGACAGATACCCCTATTTAATCTTCTTGGACCCGAAGGTGCGAATGGTGAAGGTATTCGGGCATTCGGGGTGCAAGAGGATTAAATATCAGAACCTGAAATTTTGATGGTGATTATGAATGGTAGCTTGCGCATTCATCTTCTTTTGCTAAGCAATGATGCTTAGAAAAGGTAAAAGTCCCCCTCGATCCTGGTCTTCAACCAAGGAACTGGTCTAAGTTTCTGATGTAAACTTCCCCTCGCTCCTGGTTTCCTACCAAGGAACTGGTCTCAGTTTCTGAAATAAACTTCCCCTCGATCCTGGTTTCCTACCAAGGAACTGGTCTAAGTTTCTGAAATAAAATTCCCCTCGATCCTGGTTTCCTACCAAGGAACTGGTCTAGGTTTCTGATATAAACTTCCCCTCGCTCCTGGTTTCCTACCAAGGAACTGGTCTCAGTTTCCGATATAAACTTCCCCTCGATCCTGGTTTCCTACCAAGGAACTGGTCTAAGTTTCTAATGTACACTTCCCCTCAATCATGGTTTCCTACCAAGGAACTGGTCTAAGTTTCTGATGTACACTTCCCCTCGATCCTGGTTTCCTACCAAGGAACTGGTCTCAGTTTCTTTTGTCAATAAACTTTCTTGACAAGGGATGCTATGTGTAGCGATTTTCCTCAAACTTCTCGCCGAATTTTCCTGTGGAGATGCCATTTGATAGAAAAAGATCTGATGTCAGACTTCCTGGGGAACCCAGTCATCTAAACTGTAGAGGTGTACAAACTTCTCTATTTAGAGATGCCATTTGTCGACTCTACTGGGGAGAACGAGTCTCTTGAGAGACTGCTTTCGCTTGAGTTATTACATCATACTTTCCTCAGGATCTTCTCGGAGAAATGCCATATGATGTGATCCAATTTTAAGGTGCTGATGACCTTTTCGTCAGCGGGTTTTTTAGGAGAAAAACTGCTGTATTGTCGAATCTCTGATTAAGAGGCTTTCTCTGGGGATTTTCCTTAATCCGGGAAAGCGAAAATATCATCTTCAATGGCGAAGAGTGACATTTGTCGAGGGTTCTCTGGTTCTTCAGAGGTTCAAGTTATCAAAGTGGTCAAGGACCAACTTCATCTCAGAAATAAACTGGAGGAGAGAGATTGTTCAGACGCAACACTTCCTGACGAGGAAAGAACTGATAATTTGATTGTGAAGACTTTTATCACTAGGGGATACGACCGACTAGAGTGATAGTGATGCAATATGAATGCGAATGTAAATCAATAATGCATGATGTATGTATGTATATGCTGACAAAACTGACACGACATACAAACTAATAGATGAACACGACTGGATACTCGGCCACTGCTGGGACAAAGAAGTACCGCTGGTTCAAGATAGCAATTCTGCTTTGCTTAGGAGAAAGTAGTTCCCGAGGGGAACACTGTTGGTCGGGCTTAGGAGATAAGGACTCTGCCGAGGATGTCAGACGAAGTATTCACATCTGACATAACTGATCCTTCATTCAGGCGCACTGGTTTAGAAGGAGTACTTTGATTCTGCACTTTGAAGCTCAGCCATCTTTGGAGAAGCGATTGATGTTCTTTTGATGTTCAACAGTCAAAAGAATTGCCATCTTTATTTCAAAAGCAGAAAATTTTTATCAAGAAATTCGTTTTTGTTTTATTTCAAGAATCGTTGATCATGTTAAAATGTCGTTCTATAAAGCTAAAACAAATAAGAATAGCAAACAAAAGCACAAGGCTCAAATTCTATTGATAGGATGGAAATCAGCCAAGCGTGTGATTCCATGGAATATTTACAAAGTTAGAAAATGGTAATTTAAGGGAAAAAGGCTACATTGAAACATAACGACCGCTATCCTTCTACCAACTTTGAATTCTGGACATCCTGAGCTTTTGTCGAAGATGACCTTGACTGGAGTTTTCTTTCGATGGATGGTGTAACTGCTGCTGAGGGATTTGCCCCTGTTGGACGTAGTTACTTGCCATTATCCCTAACTTTTGCCTGGATTGTACTTTGAGTTTTCCAATCCACCTGGATGATTTTTTGGTTTCTGTCTCTAATTTTTGCCTGGACTGCCCTTTCAGGTTTTCAATCCATCGAGACGTTTTTTTATTTAGGCGAAGTATTTCTTGACTACGTCAACATTTGTGGGGTAGGCAAATTCTTCTCCATTCATGGTTGCGAGTCTCAAGGCACCGCCTAAGAAAGCGTTCTTGACCACATAGGGGCCGTCATAATTCAGAGTCTATTTACCCCGGGAATCAGTGAGAAATGATTGTATCTTTTTGAGCACAAGGTCTCCTTTCCTAAAGACGCGAGGTCGGACCTTTTTGCCAAATGCCCTCTTCATTCTTTGTTGATATAATTGACCATGGCATAAAGCCGTTATTAGTTTCTCTTCGATTAGGTTTAATTCGTCGTGTCGACTTTGACACCATTCAACTTCTGTAAGCTTAGCTTCTATCAATACCCGGATTGATGGGATATCTACTTCTATGGGGAGCACTGCCTCCATGCCATATACTAGAGAGAAAGGGGTTGCCCCTGTTGAAGTGCGGACAGATGTGCGATAATCGTGAAGAGCAAAAGGTAGCATCTCGTGCCAATCTTTGTAGGTTACAACCATCTTCTGAACGATCCTCTTGATGTTCTTGTTAGCCGCTTCTACCATTCCGTTCATCTTGGGTCGGTAGGGAGATGAGTTATGGTGTTCGATCTTGAACTCTGAGCACAACTCTTTCATCATCTTGTTGTTCAAGTTAGATCCATTATCAGTAATGATCTGGCTCGGAACACCATAACGACAAATGATATTATTTTTGATAAATCGGACCACCACTTGTCGGGTTACATTGGCGTACGATGCTTCTTCGACCCACTTGGTGAAGTAGTCATTGGCCACCAGGATGAACCGATGTCCATTTGAAGCTTTGGGTTCAATCATGCCAATCATGTCGATTCCCCATATGGTAAAAGGCCATGGGGAAGAAAGAACCGTGAGATGTGTTGGTGGTACATGGATTTTGTCGGAGTATATCTGACACTTGTGACACTTCCTCATGTACTTGTAGCAATCGGATTCCATGGTCAACCAGTAGTACCATGATCTTAGAATTTTTATCGCCATTGTGTGTCCGTTGGCATGAGTGCCAAAGGATCCTTCGTGAATTTCTTTTATCAGCATGTTTGCTTCTGGTCTGTCTACGCATCAGAGCAAGACCATGTTAAAGTTTCTCTTATAGAGTGTATCACCGCTCAGGAAGAAACTGCCAGCCAGCCTTCTGAGGGTTTTCCTATCTTTCCTTAGTGCCCCAGATGGGTACTCTTGTTTCTGAAGGAAGCATTTGATATCGTGATACCAAGGTTTGTCATCTATGACTGCTTCAATCGTGAAGATGCAAGCGGTCCGTTCAAGGCGCTGTAGAGCGAATTTTTGGATGTGGTTGCAAAGCACTATCACTTTTGGGGTACTACAATTCGATTCATTTTTTATCCTATTGAAGCTGATGAAGGAAGGGAAATAGATGTCTCCAATTAACCCTGCTTGCATACTGAGTTTAAACAGATGACTGTTGGTTTACAGATGCTATTGAGATTGTGGGTCTCTCTTAAGTTATTTTATTAAAATAGTGCCTGGGCGATTGGTGGGAGTTTAAGACTGATGCTTTTCGATTGATATGTGAAGGTATGGGATTTGGGACTTTGGATTAGTGTGCTCGCTAAGATTTTTCTTTCAATCTTATGCCTACGTATTCCCGTTTACCGAAACAGGGAAATCAGAGCGATGTAGTTCCTCCTATTCTATGGGAGGAAATGGTGTTTTGGTGTCTTGTTCAATGCCCAAGATGTGAAGCTGAAAAAGTGGTTTATATCTTGTTCAAAGCCCAAGATGTGAAGCTAAAAAGGTGTTGTCTTTAGAGAGAATTTGTCATCTCTAAAGGGGGTCTGTTTGTCACGACTGTTGGGTGACTGACTATAAAGGAGGATTACTTTAACCGAGATATGTGAATCCTAGCAATGCCATAATTTCCTTTATAGGGGTTTTAACCTAAAGGAGAAGACTTCAACTCAGTGTAGAGCAATGCTATCTTTCATTAGGAATTTCTCATGCTAAAAGAGGGACAGTGGCATGGATGTAAATAATCCAGAGGCTTGCCGCTTACAGCGATTAGATGAAAGGAGTTGTTGATGTTTGTATCCTGTGAACGAGGCACAATTTTGATGCTAAAAGGTTGATTGAATCAACCAAGGTTTTTCTTTTACAAAGCCTAAGAGGAGGCTATTGGCCCAACAAGAGGGTGTTTTTATGTGTCTCGTACGAAGCCCGAGAGAGAGGCTAAAAGGGTTTGACTCAACAAGAAAGTGCTCTATACTCAACAAGAGAGTGGTTTTGTATCTCGTACGAAGCCTGAGATGGAGGCTAAAAGAGAGATTGACTCAACAAGAGAGTCATTTTGCATCCCGTACGAAGCCTGAGATAGAGGCTAAAGGTTGACTCAACAAGAGAGTGCTTTATACTCAACAAGAGAGTGATTTGTATCTCGTACGAAGCCCGAGATAGAGGCTAAAAGGATTGCTGTTTCAGTTGAGTGATAGGCCAGTAGGTGGGTTAAAAGAGAAAATCAATTCTTATAAAGAGACTGATTAAAGGTAAGGCTTTGCTTTGGGATCGATCAGAGGATCAGGGTTATTTCCTGTTCTTTAAGGAAATGGGGAATCCAGAGGGTATTGGAGACCGTCCGAGTCTACTGGTGTTTTGCCCTACTTGAGAATGCCTTCGAGACTCAAGAAGATTAGACTGTCCAAGTCTAGAGTTTTATATTTTGTACTATGCTTAAAGAAATAGTAGTAGTACGTTCATGGTAGAAAGATCTAGACTCTTTGAAAGACTGTTCTATTAAGATGACTAATTTCTGTTCCTATACCTCTAGGAGGTCGTCGGGACAATTTGTACGAAGCCCAAGAGGAGGCTGGAAACTTTTAAGAAGCCGAGGGACAATTTGTACGAAGCCCAAGAGGAGGCTCTCTTCCCGAAGGAAGAATCCTTATATGATGCCTAAGAGGAGGCTGTGAATACTTCTAAGAAGCCGTAGGGTCCTTGTACAACGCCCAAGAGGAGGCGGGGATGCTTTTAGGAAGCCTGTGGGTCCCCAAACCCCGAGAAATTCAAGACAGGCTATTCACAGAGAATAGATCAAGCCAAGAAAGTCCGAGAATTTGGAAGAAACTCAAGAGATGCCATTCACGGAGAAAAGATCATCTCTGGGGAGTAGAGTTTCTTTGACAATGTCTAAGGGTGACAGTATGTGAAAGGGTTCACCGAGAATGCTGCCTTTCAAATCTCCATATTGTTTAACCCCAAGAGGAGGGAAGATTGTGTCTGGTAATCCTATGGGGGATCTAGTTTTGTGTATTTAAGAGTGACCAACAGAGCTTAGTGCTAGACGTAGTTGCCGGGGAAACTCTAAATATCTATACTAGTATTACACAGTTGATATGAGTTTATGAAAGAAGACTTACAGTGAAACAGCCCCACAATACAGTTATATGTATATGAAAGTGGGTAAAGAAAGCATATAAACACTTACTCGGTTGTAGAGCTTCTATGATGTTTGGTTAGTTGTTCAACAAAGAAAGATTGAAAACAACAGTATATTCAAAATTAAAGGAGAAAGTATTTTGAAAAGGTGTTGGGGCTTACAGCTCAAGGAGAGGCCCAAGGTTTATCAGTGATCGCACTGTCGTTTTGTATAGAGGGACTTATACAAGTGACTGAGGCCCAAGAAATTTTCTGTACAAGGGGATGGGTCTTACACTCTCTCAAGAGGCCCAAAAGATTTATTTTTGTACAAGTGGTGGGGCTAACAGCTCAAGGATAGGCCCAAGGTCATTTGTTTGAAAATGGCGATCACGCCGAGATTTTTGAAAACGCAGTGGGTCTTATACAATGCATTGAGACCCAAAATGGTTTGGTTTTCAATGGGGGTTGGGTCTTACACTCTAATAGAGGCCCCAAAGATTTTGAATGGGTCTTATATCTCGAGGAGAGGCCCAACGTTTGTTTTTCAATGGACGATGACCGCGTTGAACTTTTTGAAATACAACGGGACTTATACAATAAGTGAGGCCCAAAATAGGTTTGTATTTACAAAGGATTGGGTCTTACACTCTATTAGAGGCCCAAAAGTGTTTAAAATTGTTTGATGAGGGTTGAATTAATCAAAACCCTAATTTGTTTCCAAAATATATTTTAATTGAATAAAAAATTCAATTAAAATAATCAAAATTGTTTAACATGTGGAAAACATATTGTGATCTTAGATTAATGTTTCAAAAATCAAGTGTTGACCTACAAAATGATTAGAAATCATAAAAATTTGCAAAATCAATAAAGAAAAAATATTTTAAATGTCAAAAATAATTAAAATATTAATTCTTAGCAAAAATATCAATTATATGAAATAAATAATATTTTTAGGATTTTTTGGTAAAATAAAATATTTTAACATTTTTGTGAATTATTATAAAAAGAATCAACTCAAAATCATTAAAACTCAGAGAGAAATTAATTTTTGAATCAATTAAATAAAATCACAAAATTCAAATATTCAAATATTTGAAAAAGGGCCCCAAGAACATGGCAAGACATGCGCCCTTCCTCCGTTTCTGTAGATTTGTGTTTTTTATCCAATCTCACTAAATACTTGATTATATCATGCAATCTACATATCAATCTACTCGTTTCAACCTCACGATCATGTCTATGGTCTTTAATTTCATTTATTTTAAGCATGGAATAAGAAATCAAAGAGAAACCTCAAGAACCCTAAATTCTGCATGAAGGTTCAGAAATTCCATACACGATTCAAACAATGCAATTGATTGAGGGAAAACACTCCATGCATGATTATGAACATATGGCCAAATTATTGTGCAGCAAAAATTGCATGGATCATAGAGTTAGAAGAGCTCATGCTTACCACTTACAGCTGGTGATCGTGTTTTGTGTTAGATGTGTTACAGCTTGGTTCCAAGGTTATGGACAACTTCCCTAGGTGCTATGGAGTGTGTCTGGATGCTTGGAATGGATTGAAATGATCTGGAACTTGAGATGGTACCCCAACTGCAAATCTGTCAAAGGCTTGAGCAATTGGCTGGTGACTTTGTGATTTTGGTGTTCCAGATGTTATGTGAGTGTTTGGATCACTTCTATATGATGTTTATGAGGTGTGTGTGTGATTGGTTTGATTGGAATTGCTCTTAAACTCAAAACCCGATAGTGACTTGCTTTGGAAGGCAAATTTGGAAGTGAGAAGGAGATTTTGAGGAAAGCATCAGTTTGATGGCTTTGGTGTACTCAAACTGAGCATAAATGAGCTCTATTTATAGTAGAGCAAATTTGTTTTGCAAGCAATAGTGAATGGCAACTGCAGCAGAGGTTTGGCCAATGGTTGCACTTTGGAATCCAAGTCTTCTCTAGCCATTGACTAGAGGTTAGGGCACAAGGCTGTGGTTCCCTTGGTCTTGGATAAGTATTGACTGAATTCAGTTGCAAATGGCTCAGTCCATGCCACCTTGGTGTATGCATTGAATGCTCAAATCCAAAATTAGAGTATTGTCCCTCTTTTAGGCAATTCTAGATTTGGCATGCTACTTCTTGTTCCAAGGACTTTGGAGGCTTGGCTCAGTGTTTGTCCCCTTTAGATTTGATCCTCAGATGTGTCCAAAATGATGACAAGGCTTGCAATTATCTGATTTTGCCAAATCGAGCAAAAATGTAAAATTCTGCCTAGCCTTGGCAGTTTTCAGCAAGGCATATTGCCATTATCATATCTCTTGGCCCAAGTGGAATTTGGTGATGTTCTTGGCCATTTTGGAAAGCCCTCATATGATACAACAACTGTTTGATCATATTTGGTTTTGATACCTTTTGGATCCAAGTGAAAACCCCCCTACATTTGGAAAAAAGTGAAGGCAGATTTTGACTTAGTGAAAATTTCACTAAGTGTTGTAAAAAAGTGACATTTTCACTTTTTGTGATTTTGATCATTCCATAACTCAAAATCCATGAGGAATTTGGAGGGAGGTCAGTTTTAAGCTTTTGTAGAGGGTAATGAGATCTACAAATTAAGCTTTTGATGAGGAAAAATGGCTTTGTGGTTTAGGAGTTATGATCCTCCAAAGTTGGTACCCTTGCCACTTTGTTCATAACTTAGAAAATTTTCTAAGTTTTTATGGTTACCCCTTTTACAAGTTATCCCACTTTTCTTGATTTTTCTTGATGAATGATGATTCAAATCATACATTAACATCATTTTAGGGTTAAAAAACCATCTTTGTGAAAAATCTGAAAAAGTCAAAGTTGACTTTTGTGCAGAGTTGACTTTTTATCAGATGAATTCCAAACTGTGCGATCCTTTAGGAAATCATGTCCTTGACCTAAATCAAACTTTATAGACATGTTCCATGGGTGTTATAGGGTATATTGAACCATGTCCTGGTCAAAAGTCAAAGATACAGTTGACTTTTCTCGCGAAACCCTAGCTGTGGTACTGATGAAATTGAGACTTGCTGCTCAAACTTCCTGGATCAATCCATTGTTACAAATGGATCAATATGGTATTTTGGAGACCCTCAAATCCTCTCTTGAGGTCTTGGCTCATGATCTGTCCCAAAAGTCAACTTTGGGGTGAATTAGGTCAAGAAACCCTAATTCCTGATTTTTGATGTATGCATCCCCTGAGGTCAAATTGACTTGATTCTTGGGCCCATAAGGCTCCATGGAGTATTTTAGGATATGCTTTGAAGCATTGACTCATGCCCAAAGGAAAATTTTCATCTGGAGGCCTTGGTCGACCAAAACCCTAATTTGGTGACACTGGCGGTCTTGAGGCTTGATTCACCTGGAAGGGAGCAGCCTTGTGCTTAATCCTTGAAGTGGGAGTCCTCTTGATCCCTTGTGGATATTTGAGAGGCTAGACAAGTTGAAAATCATGTCATTTCTTGATTGATCCTTTGTCTAAGAACTCTGAGAGGGCTTGAAACCCTAATTTTGATTGTAGTGGATGCTCACCCATCTTTGGGGAGACTGATAAGGTAAGATGGTTCATCCATATTGTGATGATGATTTTCACAATGATGGGAAATCTTAGTGGTCAAAATTTGAGGTATGACAGATGCCCCTATTTAATCTTCTTGGACCCGAAGGTGTGAATGGCGAAGGTATTCGGGCATTCAGGGTGCAAGAGGATTAAATATCGGAATACCCAAAATTTTGATGGTGGTTAAGAATGGTAGCTTGCGCATCCTTCTTCTTTTGCTAAGCAATGATGCTTAGAAAAGGTAAAAAAACTTCCGCTCGATCCTGGTTTCCTACCAAGGAACTGGTCTTAGTTTCTGATGTAAACTTCCCCTCGATCCTGGTTTCCTACCAAGGAGCTGGTTTTAGTTTCTTTTGTCAACTTCCCCTCGATCCTGGTTTCCTACCAAGGAACTGGTCTCAGTTTTTGAAATACACTTCCCCTCGATCCTGGTTTCCTACCAAGGAACTGGTCTCAGTTTCTGAAATAAACTTCCCCACGATCCTGGTTTCCTACCAAGGAACTGGTCTAAGTTTCTTTTTTCAATAAACTTTTTGACAAGGGACGCTATTTGTAGCAATTTTCCTCAAACTTCTCGCCGAATTTTCCTCGAGAGATGCCATTTGATAGAAAAAGTTTTGCTGTCAGACTTGCTGGGGAACCCAGTCGTCTGAGTTGTAGAGGTGTACAAACTTCTTTGTTTGGAGACGCCATTTGTCGATTCTACTGGGAAAATGAGTCTCTTGAGAGACTGCTTTTTTTTTTGGGGATGTTACATCATACTTTTCTCGGGATCTTCCCGGAGAAATGCCATATATGTGATCCAATTTTGAGGTGCTGATGACCTTTTCATCAACGGTTTTTTTCAGAGAAAAACTGCTGTATTGCCGAATCTCTGCTTAAGAGGATTCCTCTAGGGATTTTATTTAATCCGGGAAAGCAAAAATATCATCTTTAATGGCGAAGAGTGACATCAGTTGAAGGTTCTCTGGTCTTTCAGAGATTCAAGTTATCAAAGTGGTCAAAGGACAATTCTGATCCAGAACTAAACTGGAGGAGAGGGATTGTTCAGACGCAAGATTTCCTGACGAGGAAAGAACTAATAACTCGATTGAGAGGACTGTTATCACTAGGGGATAAGACCGACGGGAGTGATAGTGATGCAATGTGATTGCAAATCAATAATGCATGATGTATGTATGCATATGCTGACAAAACGGACGTGCCATACAGACTAATAGATGAACATGACTGGATACTCGGCCATCGCGTGGCGAAGAAGTACCGCTGGTTCAAGATAGCAATTCCACCTTGCTTAAGAGAAATGGTCCATGTTGGGAGCGACGCTGGTCGGGCTTAGGAGATAAGAACTCGGCCGAAGAGGTCAGATGGAGCATTCGCATCTGACATAGCTGATCCTTCACTCATGCATACTGGTTTAGTAGGAGTACTTTGATTCTTCACTTTGAGGCTCGAACACCTTTGGAGAAGCGATCGATGTTCTTTCGATGTTCAACCGTCAAAAGAAATTGCCATCTTTATTTTTAAAAGCAGAACAATTTTAACAAGTAAATTCATTTTTGTTTCGTTTCAAGAAAACATCATTCTGTAAAGCTAAAACAAATATGAATTGCAAATAAAAGCACAAGGGCTCAAATTTTATTGATAGGATGGAAATCAGCCAAACGCGTGATTCCATAGAGCATTTACAAAGTTTGAAAATGGTAATTTATAGGGAAAAAGGGCTACGTTGAAACATAACGACCACTATCCTTCTACCAACTTTGATTCTGGGAATCCTGAGCTTCTGTTGAAGATGACCTTAACTGGAGCCTTCCTGACGGATGATGTAACTGCTGCTGAGGGACTTGCCCCTTTGTCGAAAGTAGTTACTTGCCATTATCCCTAATTTTTGCCTGGATTGTACTTTGAGATTTCCAATCCACCGGGATAATTTTTGATTATGTCTCTAATTTTTGCCTGGACCGCCCTTTCGGGTTTTCAATCCACCGAGACGTTTTTTTTAGTTTAGGCGAAGTATTTCTTGACTACATCGACATTCGTGGGGTAGGCAAATTCCTCTCCGTCCCTGGTTGCAAGTCTCAAGGCACCGCCGGAGAAAGCTTTCTTGACCACATAGGGGCCGTCATAATTCGGAGTCCATTTGCCCAGAGAATCAGTGAGAAAAGATTGTATCTTTTTGAGCACAAGGTCTCCTTTCCTGAAGACACGAGGTCAAACCTTTTTGTCGAACGCCTTCTTCATTCTTTGTTAATATAACTGACCATGGCATTGTGCTGTTATTCATTTTTCTTCGATCAGGTTGAGTTCGTCGTGTCGACTTTGACACCATTCAGCTTATGTAAGCTTAGCTTCCATCAATACCTGGATTGATGGGATCTCTACTTCTATGGGAATCACTACTTCCATGCCATATACTAGAAAGAAAGGGGTTACCCCTATTGAAGTGCGGACAGATGTGCGATAACCGTGAAGAGCAAAGGGTAGCATCTCGTGCCAATCTTTGTAGGTTACAACCATATTTTGAACAATCTTCTTGATGTTCTTGTTAGCCGCTTCTACCGCTCCGTTTATCTTCGGTCGGTAGGGAGATGAGTTATGGTGTTCGGTTTTGAACTCAGCACACAACTCTTTCATCATCTTATTGTTCAAGTTAGATCCATTATCCGTAATGATCTGAGTCGGAACACCATAACGGTAGATGATATTGTTTTTGATAAATCGGACCACCACTTGTCGGGTTACATTAGCGTACGACGCTGCTTCGACTCATTTGGTGAAATAGTCAATGGCTACCAGGATGAACCGATGTCCGTTTGAAGCCTTAGGTTCAATCATGCCAATCATGTCGATTCCCCATATGGAAAAAGGCCATGGGGCAGAAAGAACTTTGAGATACGTTGGCGGTACATGAATTTTGTTGGAGTATATCTGACACTTGTGACACTTCCTTATGTACTTGTAGCAGTCGGATTCCATTGTCAACCAATAGTACCCTGCTCTTAGAATTTTTCTCTCCATTGTATGTCCATTGGCATGAGTGCTAAAGGATCCTTCGTGAATTTCTTTTATCAGCATGTCTGCTTCTGGTCTGTCTACACATCGGAGCAAGACCATGTCAAAATTTCTCTTATAGAGTGTATCACCGCTCAGGAAGAAACTGTCTGCCAGCCTTCTGAGGGTTTTCCTGTCTTTCCTTAGTGCCCCAGGTGGGTACTCTTGTTTCTGAAGGGAGCATTTGATATCATGATACCAAGGTTTGTCGTCTATGACTGCTTCAATCGTGAAGATGTAAGTGGGCTGTTCAAGGCGCATTATGTCGATCTTAGGTAAGTCATTCCATTGACCTACACTAATTATGGAAAAGAGAGTGGCTAATGCATCAGCCAGGTGATTCTCCTCACGAGGGATGTGATGAAACTTAACTCTGTTGAAGAAGGGTAGCAACCTTCTCGCGTAGTCTTTGTAAGGAATCAATCCTGATTGGTATGTGTTCCAATCTCCTTTGACCTGATTGATAACCAGGGCTGAGTCGCCATATACATCCAAGTTCTTGATCCTTAAGTCGATCGCTTCTTCGAGACCCATGATACAAGCTTCGTATTCGGCCTCGTTGTTTGTGCACTTGAACGTAAGTCTGGCGGTGAAAGGAATGTGGGTACCTTGAGGGGTGACAATGATTTCCCCAATTCCATTTCCGTAATGATTGACAGCTCCGTCAAAGATAAGTCCCCATTGGGAACATGATTCTGGCCCTTCACTGGGTAGCGGTTCATCGCAATCTTTCATCTTTAAATACATGACATCTTCGTCTGGGAAGTCAAACCCGATTGATTCTTGATCGTCAATCGGTTGATGAGCCAAATGGTCCGCTAAAATACCCCCCTTAATGGCTTTTTGAGCATGGTACTCTATGTCATATTCTGATATCAACACCTGCCAACGGGCAATCCTTCCCGTAAGAGCAGGCTTTTCAAATATATACTTGATTGGATCCATTTCGGATACCAACCAAGTAGTGTGATGAATCATGTACTGGCGTAGAAGTTTGGCTGCCCAAGCCAAAGCGCAGTAAGTTTTCTCAAGCATAGTATACCGAGTCTCGCAGTCGGTGAATTTCTTACTCAAATAGTAGATGGCAGACTCTTTCTGTTTGGTTTCGTCTTGTTGGCCAAGTACACAGCCCATGGAGTCTTCCAGGACGGTGAGGTAGATAATCAGCTGCCTTTCTTCCAATGGAGGTGATAAAATCAGAGGGTTCAACAGGTATTCCTTAATACTGTCGAAGGCGGTTTGATAGTCATCTGTCCAAATGCAGTCCTGATTCTTTTTGAGTAATTAAAAAATCGGCGCACATGTCGCGGTCATAAGGAATATGAATTTGGAGATATAGTTCAAATGTCCCAGGAATCCCCTGACTTGTTTTTCAGTCCTTGGAGAAGGCATTTCTTGAATGGCCTTGACCTTGTCAGGATCAACCTCACTTCCTTTCTGGCTGACGATGAACCCTAAAAGTTTTCCCGAACAGACACCGAAGGTGCATTTGTTGGGATTCAAGCGGAGTTTGTACTTTCTCAACCGCTCGAATAGCTTTGACAGATGGGTCACATGCTCCTCTTCTGTCTTAGGTTGGCTAATCATATCATCGACATATACCTCGATTTCTTTGTGTATCATATCATGAAAAAGAGTAGTCATGGCCCTTTGATAGGTTGCCCCGACATTCTTCAAACCGAACGACATTACCTTGTAACAAAAGGTACCCCATGGGGTAATGAACGAAGTTTTCTCCGTGTCTTTTGGTGCCATTTTGATTTGATTATAGCCCGAGAATCCATCCATGAAGGAGAAAACTTTGAACTTTGCTGTACTGTCTACCAGCATGTCAATGTATGGTAAAGGAAAGTCGTCCTTTGGACTAGCCTTGTTTAGATCTCTACACACATTCTGACTTTTCCATCCTTTTTTGGAACGGGTACGATGTTGTATAACCATTGAGGATATTCTGATGTGGCGAGGAAACCCGCGTCAATCTGTTTTTGTACCTCCTCTTTGATTTTGATGGCCATGTCCGGGTGAGTCCGTCTCAACCTCTATTTTACTGGCGGACATTCTGACCTCAACGATAAATGATGTTCCACGATGCTGGTATCCAATCCTGGCATATCCTGATAGGACCAAGCGAATACATCGAGGAATTCTTTGAGAAGCTTTACCAAACCCTCTCTGGCAGTTGGACTGAGCAGTGCCCCAATCCTGATTTCTTTACTCTCTTTTTACGAACCTAAGTTTACCATTTCCAACGGCTCTTTATGAGGTTCAATGGACCTTTCCTCTTGTCTGAGTAATCGGGAGATCTCTTCTGGAATTTCGTCGTCATTTTCTTCTTCAGCCCCAAATACCGGGAACTCAAAGTCAGGAGAAGGCATCAGATCATATGTTTCAACGGGGTTTAAAACAAGCAATCTGCATGACGGTATGATTTGTGTTTAGAAGAGATAGAGGAAATGCAAGAGTGTGTGCAGTGTATTTCTTTTACTGCTTGTTTTTATTATTGAGTTATTTTTTAGGATTACCATTTTCTGAGAAAAGCAAAAAGAGAAAACAGCAATAAATGCGGAAATTACAGAATGTGTTATTTTATTAATGAACAAGTTAATTCTTGAAATTACAGCCCTATAAAACAAAACTCTGTCGCTTTGGGCGAAGCGAAGAGGGAAAATTTACAGAAAGCGAGCCCTATCAAAACATCCGTTTCACCTGGGCAGGGTGAAAGGTTAAAGATGGCAATTACTTTGACTTATGAACAATCTTCGGAACCTCAACAGTAACCCATTGGCCGCGAACTCCTCGGTGAATCCCAAAGTCTAGCACCTTCCTTGATTTGTCTTCAGAAATAACGCTGATTTATGGCGGAGAAGGATCATTGGAATCTGTCTCCCAGGTAAAGTTGTCGTAGGAGGATTCCTCTGTTGTATTTTGCATAGCATTTGTGCTCTCAAGTAGATCTCCCAATCCAGTTGGCTGGATGTCTTCGAACCTGATACGAGAGCTTTCGGGAGTAGTGTACTTGACCATATAGTCGTATTTCCCACTTGGTTGTCCCAGGGTGTCCCACACTTCTTTGGAACTGAAGGAGTCATCTCTCTTGATTACGTTGACCTCTGGAAAAGCATAGTTAATGAATTCAAGTCCTGCAAACGTTGCAAATTCATCGTCGTACTGGATGTTTTCTGAATGACCTGATTGTTGATCCCATGACATGGTGGGGACGCAGGTATTCTTTTCAATGATGCTCAACTGATTTTCATTGTTCGGCTGATTTCCTTGCCCTAATTCTCCTGGATACGGGTGCCACATTGGCAGGCCATCCATCGGGCCATAATAGTTGTGGTCAAAGTTGTCCTTCATCAGAGTGTCCTCCTTTAATGAGTTTGGTGGAGCACGACATCCTTCCGGATCACAATCTCCGTATAACATTTCGACATCTGACCTGGGTATAAATCTCGGACTCTATGTAGGAAAGCAAAAGGGAGTCTGCGTTTCGTCCTGAGACATATAACCGTCCTTGTTAAGATAGGATTCCCATTCTTCCTCCATATCAGAGGGATCATCTTTATTGATGGTATGCACTTCTTGAGGCACTGGGTGAAGGAAACCTCCACTGTGGAAGAAGTCCTGAATGTGATGAAGATTTTCATTGCTGGAAGTAGCTGTCTGGGTACAGGTTGCAGAAAAATCAAGACCCTTCTTTGTTTTATTGTCAGTAGGAATGACTAGCTGTCCCCATCCTGTTGTATTGGTACTCTCGACCGCTTTGATAGCATCTTTGTATGAGGAAATGAAAGTTTCCCCTTCGGATTGATTGTCCTTGCTCACCGAAAGCGCTTGGAACTGAGTCCCAACAACCTCCTCGGGTTCTACACAAGTAGATAATGATAAGTTACTCACGAGCAAGACTTGTTCTCCACAGACCGTGACGAGTTGACCGCTCTGGACGAACTTTAACTTTTGGTGGAGGGTCGAGGTGACCGCCCCAGCCTGATGTATCTAAGGTCTTCCTAATAAACAACTGTATGTTGCTCGGATGTCCATGACCTGGAAAGCAACTTGGAAAGTGTGAGGACCAATAGTTATGGGAAGGTCGACTTCACCGATAACCATTTTTCTGGACCCGTCAAATGCTTTGACGACGGCCTCACTGGTTCTCATCGGGGGTCCTTTGAAGGATAATTTCATCAAAGTGGACTTCGGCATAACATTCAGGGCTGACCCTGTCTCTACCAGTACGCTGGCTAAAGCATAGCTCTGGCAGCTGACCGTGATATTGAGCGCCATGTTATGATGGAGACCCTCTTCAGGTAATTCCTTATCACTAAATCCCAAGTTATTGCAGGAAGTGATGTTAGAGACAATGCTATCGAACTGTCTGATTGTTACATCCTATTCTACAAAGGCTTGCTCCAAGACTTTCTGTAGAGCCTCCCTGTGCGCTTCTGAACTGAGTAAAAGTGATAGCACAGAGATCTTTGAAGGAGTTTGTAATATCTGATCAACAATGTTGTATTCACTCCTTTGGATGAGCTTCAGCATCTCATCATCATTTTTTGAAAAGTCGGGATTACTGGATTGACCGACCGGTGGATTGGGAACTTCTGTCTGAGGTTCCTTTTCTTTGTTAAATTCTCCAACTCCTCGATTGAATATTCGACCACTCCGTGTTACTCGACTGATGTCTGCAATATTCACGACGGAGGGTAATGGATTTTCCTTTCCATTCTCGACTGTTGTCGAACCGTATTTGTAAGGGATAACCTTAGTTGATTCATAAGGTAATGGTCCCGGTAGATAGATGACTATGGGAGCCTTCTGATTTTTCCGACCATCATAAGCAATTTCAATCCGTTCCTGGTTGGGAACTCTCGATTTGTCAAGTAGAGGGATGATGATACAAACATCCCTAGCCTTCTGATGATCAGAGAATGCGACAACGTTCTCAATTTGATCAGCGAGGTAGTCCGGCGCCCTGTTGATTGGTCAGGAACCCGGATATGGGCGAATCTCTCTATGATCCAGCTGACCCTGAAGAGCTGCTCGCACAAGGTAACATCCTTGGTTACTTTCCGAACAAAATCTACAACGTTCATAGTTGTGTGGTGGCACCTGGCCACGCCTGCTTTGAATACAATGTAACCTCACTAGGTCAGTTTCCACAGATCGAACGTCCCGACTTTGATGCCGAGTAGGGTTCCCGTTGGTAATACTAATTTGCTGGGTGTCTTCATCCATATAGATTGGAAGCCACCAGTGGTTCAACAAGTGCTAAAGTGTTTCCTGGACAAGGGCACAACCCTGATCGTTTTTGCAACCTGCCTTACAGTTCTGATAATCACGTGATACCAGGAACCCGAGCCGGACCTGTTTTGCATGTAACTCCACCAGGTTGGTATTCATCAAGCGAATATCGAAGATTTGAATCATGTTGATCTGATAGGGGTTCCAATCATGGTAGTCCTGGATCCATCCAAGATCCATCTGACGCTGGAGGGCCTCTTGTACAAAATAGCATCCCTGTTTGTTTACCGAGCAAGTCAGACAGGAACTGTAATCATGCCGCGGCAGATTATGATACTGGCTTTGCCTGGAGTGCATCGCCACCAAGTTGACATTCATTGCACAGACGTCATGGTTCTGAATGACTTTAGAATTCGTGTAAACCATGTTAACTCCACGAACTCGGTGCTCTTGGATCCATCTGAGATCCATCTGTTCCTGTAGAGCTGATTGCACCACAGAACATCCTCGATTGCTTTTAGAGCAGATATCACACTGGTGATAGTTATGAGGTGGCACATGGCCATATTCACTCTGTCTGCAATGCATCTGGACCAGATTGGTCCTTAACAAGAGTACATCAAGAATTTGATAGACGTTGTTAGTCTCTCCCTCTATCAAATTGACTGTAGCTTTCTCGTGTTGAGGCAGTGGGTTTGTGAGAACATTAGGATTTTGATCCTTGAAAGATAAAACCCCACTCCTAACAAGCTTTTGCACGTCGGATTTGAAATTGAGACAGTTCTCTATGTTATGCCCTGGTCCTCCTTGATGGTAAGGGCAAGTCTGATCCACCTTAAACCAAAAAGGCGGATTTTCTGGTACTGTAAGAGTGGACTTAGTCTGGACATGCCCCTTAGCCAGTAGTAACGGAAATAGTTCTGCGTACAATACGGGTATAGGATCAAATCCTGGTGGCCGTGTTGTACGGTTATTAATGTATGGAGGACGAGCCCGCTGAAGAGGCTGTTGAGTCCTTTGCTGATTAGGTTGGCTCTACGTAACCTGAGGTTGATACGTAGAAATAGGCGTAGGATTGGTAGTAGGAGTCACATCCACTACTGGCTGATAACGTTGCCTTTGCTTTCCGAGAGAGATATTCCCAATATCTTGCTCTTTTTTCTTAGGGAGAGCACTACTGTATCGTGTTGTACTACTTGATGATCCAGTGTCTTTGACTAGACGTCCTTCTTGGACGGCTTCCTCAAGACGAACTCCCATACCGACCATCTCGGTGAAGTCAATGGGCGCACTGGCAACTATTCTGTCGTAATAAAATGAGCTTAAGGTCTTAAAAAGATCTTTGTCATCTCTTTTTCCTCAAGAGGTGGACAAATTTGAGCGACAATTTCATGCCATCTCTGGGCGTATTCCTTAAAGGTTTCTTTGTCCTTTTGTGACATTGATCTGAGTTGATCTCTGTCCGGTGCCATGTCCAAATTGTATTTATATTGTTGGACGAAGGCAGTGCCAAGATCTCTGAAAGTGCTAATCGTAACACGGTTTAAACCCATGTACCATTTTAGTGCGACACCGGTTAAACTATCATGAAAGTAGTGAATCAGTAAATCCTGATTCTCTATCTGAGCTGACATTTGCCGGGCGTACATCACCAAGTGACTCTGAGGGCAAGAGTTACCCTTGTACTTTTCAAAGTCGGGCACCTGGAATTTGTGCGGGACTTTCACATTGGGGACCAAGCAGAGGTCCGCGACGTCCTTTCCAAATAATTCCTGACCGCGAAGGGCCTGCAGTTCTTTCTGCATTCCCAGGAACTGTTCCTGGAACTCATTCATTCTTTCAAACATGTTGTCGTTTCCACCAGAAGACATCTGTGGAATCTGTCCTTTCGGGACAGTGTGTACCACGGGCGGTGGTATAGTCATTATGGCCGAGACTCTCGGTGCCTCCCGAAGTTTGTAACCTTCAGGAGTTGTTGTTATGCCCCTGGCATATTCGCTTTCCCGAAGTTTGTAACCTTCAGGCCCAGCGGTTCCTGCTGCGGTTCCCTAATCCTCATTGATCGGCGGAACATATCCTTCCGGGATATAGTTAAGTGGCATGCCCCAGGGACGATCTTTTGGAATTTTGTACCTAGGATTGGACTTCTCCACTATGGGCGTTAAGGTGATCTCCGAGATCACAGTCCTTTGAGCTTCTGCCATGGCTTGCATGTCGTTATGAAGCTTTCTCATATCCTCTCTCAGAGCGTCGATTTCTTCTCTCAACTCTCTGTTCTCTTCCTCAAGATCATCCATCTTTTTCTGACGATTGGCCCGAGTATTATACGAATGAGACAGTTTGACTCTAGAACTGAGACACATACGTGAGATTCGTAGGTAAGAAGAATACGTGACGTGAGAATGATGAATGCAATGATTATATTAATTGTTTGTTTTGGTTTAATCAAAATAAACTTTGACAATTAGATTGCAAATATCAAACAGTGGGGAAACCCCCTTTTATTAAATTCAAAGGATTGCGAAAATAGAAATACAGTAGATTACAAGGTGCGGATACAGAAACCTAAGCTAATCGGTCCCGAGCCCTCTTTGAGGAGAACTCGGGTGCTGATTATGGTACTTTCCTTTTCTTGGACCGGGGCTCTTGGGCCATTGTCGGGTTGTCATTCCTTTGCCAAGTGAAAGGAACGATTAAATTCCTTTGGTCATCCTGATTATCCACAACATGTTGCTCTAAAATCTCAATCAGAGCATCCTTATCTTTTAGCAGTCACTGTATTTTGGTACACTCTACATTGAGGGTGCGGTACTTGTTCTTCCAAGACCTCCTCTCCTGTTAAACTTTGTTGAGAGTAACCTGAAGTTTTTCCGTTTCAGTCATGAAGTACATGACAGATTCCCTCGGCAGAAGAACTCCGTGGCGAGGATAAGGCATCTTTAGCTTGAGAGCTCTAGTTTGTACCAGTGGAGATAAGGCTTCACCGAGACACAGTCCAGTTTTCCTAGAGACTCTTGTCCTTTCTTATGAACATGTTTCCAAGCGTGCACTATTTCCATCTTTAGTGCCCTGTCATTTTCTCCTTCTTTAAAGAAAAGACCCTCCAAATGAGCATTACGCGGGAAATGCCTCATCGGGTATCCAAATTGACGACGAACCAATACTGGATGGTAGTTGATTCCTCCCTTAGTTCCTATGAGGGGTACGTTGGGGAAGTTTCCACAATGGTCAATGATCATGATCCCGTCATAAATCCTATTGCACCAATCTATGTCAAAGTTGGTAAGAGACATGATTTTCTGCGACCAACGTAAGGCACTCTTATGATCCCAAAAAGCAGCAGACTTAGGCAAATGGGAGATAAACCATTTATATAACAGGGGTACACAGCATGTGATCATCCCTCCACTGTACAAATTCCCTAAGTGTACAGAATGATACGCGTCCGCGAGCAAAGTCGGCACAGGGTTTCCAATGAGAAAAACCTTAATGGCGTTGATATCGACGAAGCTATTAATGTTGGGAAACAGAAATAACTCGTAAGTGAGTAAGACAAATATGCTTTCAAAAGCAGTCATGTTCCCTATACTAGCAAAGTACAGAGCCTTCTTTGTCAAGAACTGGGCTGGCAAACCTGGGAGCCAACCCTTGGTGGTCATGTGAGTCTTGAATTCTGACTCATCCAAATAGATTGCTCTTGCAATGGTCTGATCCTTTGGAATTTCTTCCAGTCCAAAAAATGGAGCTCGATCAGTAAGGTGTAGATCGGTTAGGTGAGAATACTCCTCCAGCATTGGTGCGAGCTGGTAATCCGGGAATGTGAAATAGTGATAGACCGGATCGTAAAACTGAATGAGTGCCTTCATGATTCCTCCAATCACATGGACTCTTAACAGAGGTAGCAGACCTCCGTACTTGGCTCTGAAAGCTTCAGGGTTAGTGATCATCCTCGCTAATCCTCTCGAATCTTCTAGTTTTGGAACCCTGAAGGTATATTTATGAGTTCTCCTTCTACTGAAATCCATTAGCGCAATCATTTTCTCTCTGACATTTGCAATCATTGTCTTAGTTTAATTTAAAAAAGAGAGACTAGAAGAGAAAATTTTTCTTTTGATGTAATGTTTTTTAGATGAATGCATGAATGCAGCACACAAAAACATAGAAAAAACAAGGGCAAAGGGTCGGTGTCATGAAGTCAAGGCTCTACCCCCCCAAAGGTTTATACTAGTGATTTTTGTACCTGTCTCTCAAAATCATCAGTTCTTGTCGAGAAAACACCAGCGGGCCGGGAACCGTGCTAGGTGATGTTTTTCGAAGAACCATCAGAAGAGGGTAGTATTGCGTGACATCCATTTCCAATAGTTTTCGCACTACTAAAAGAGGTTTTTCCTAGGTGTATACTCAATCTTTCCACATGCGGCATCACACGCATTCCCATTAGCAGAAAAATAAACACAGATATCAATTAGGAAAAGCAGTATATATATTTGTCCTAAAGTCCTAGACTTTAAAGAGCTATGGATCCTATGTTCCTGACAAAAATGGCTCCCCGACGGAGTCGCCATATTGTGGTACTTTCCCAACTTTAAAGGTTTTGACCTAAGATCCTAGTGAAGTCAAAAAGGTCCTATCCCAGTGAAATCCCCAAAGAAAGAAAGAAAAGAAAAGAGCCCCACGGTGTGCGCCACTTTTCTGTGGTACTTGTTAAGGTTTCTACCTAAGAGATGGGAAGAGAACAAGGTCCCGTTGTCCCCAGTGAAGTCGCCATTTTTTCTGTAGCGCGAATTTTTGGACGTGGTTGCGAAGCACTATCGCTTTTGAGGTACTACAGTTCGATTCATTTTTTATCCTATTGAAGCTGATGAAGGAAGGGAAATAGATGTCTCCAATTAACCCTGCTTGCATACTGAGTTTAAACAGATGACTGTAGGTTTACAGATGCTATTGAGATTGTGGGTCTCTCTTAAGTTATTTTGTTAAAATAGTGCCTGGGCGATTGGTGGGAGTTTAAGACTGATGCTTTTCGATTGATATGTGAAGGTATGGGATTTGGGACTTTGGATTAGTGTGCTCGCTAAGATTTTTCTTTCAATCTTATGCCTACGTATTCCTGTTTTCCGAAACAGGGAAATCAGAGCGATCATAGTTCCTCCTATTCTATGGGAGGAAATGGTGTTTTGGTGTCTTGTTCAAAGCCCAAGATGTGAAGCTAAAAAGGTGGTTATATCTTGTTCAAAGCCCAAGATGTGAAGCTAAAAAGGTGTTGTCTTTAGAGAGAATTTGTCATCTCTAAAGGGGGTCTGTTTGTCACAACTGTAGGGTGACTGAATATAAAGGACGATTACTTTAACCGGGTTATGTGAATCCTAGCAATGCCATAATTTCTTTTATAGGGGGTTTTAACCTGAAGGAGAAGACTTTAACTCAGTGTAGAGCAATGCTATCTTTCCTTAGGAATTTCTCATGCCAAAAGAGGGACAGTGGTGTGGATGTAAATAATCCAGAGGCTTGCCGCTTACAACGATTAGATGAAAGGAGTTGTTGATGTTTGTATCCTGTGAACGAGGCACAATTTTGATGCTAAAAGGTTGATTGACTCAACCGGGGTTTTTCTTATACAAAGCCTAAGAGGAGGCTATTGGCCCAACAAGAGGGTGTTTTTATGTGTCTCGTACGAAGCCCGAGAGAGAGGCTAAAAGGGTTTGATTCAATAAGAGAGTGCTCTATACTCAACAAGAGAGTCGTTTTGTATCTCGTACGAAGCCCGAGATGGAGGCTAAAAGAGAGTTTGACTCAACAAGAGAGTCTTTTTGTATCCCGTACGAAGCCCGAGATAGAGGCTAAAGGTTGACTCAACAAGAGAGTGCTTTATACTTAACAAGAGAGTGATTTGTATCTCGTACGAAGCCCGAGATGGAGACTAAAAGGATTGCTGTTTCAGTTTAGTGACAGGTCCAGTAGGTGGGTTAAAAGAGAAAATCAGTTCTTATAAAGAGACTGATTAAAGGTAAAGCTATGCTTTGGGATCGATCAGAGGATCAGGGTTATTTTCTGTTCTTTAAGGAAATGGGGAATCCAGAAGGTATTGGAGACTGTCCGAGTCTACTGGTGTTTTGCCCTACTTGAGAATGCCTTCGAGACTCAAGGAGATTAGACTGTCCAAGTCTAGAGTTTTATCTTTTGTACTATGCTAAAAGAAACAGTAGTAGTACGTTCACGGTAGAAAGATCTAGACTCTTTGAAAGACTGTTCTATTAAGATGACTAATTTCTGTTCCTATACCTCTAGGAGGTCGTCGGGACAATTTGTGCGAAGCCCAAGAGGAGGCTGGAAACTTTTAAGAAGCCGAGGGACAATTTGTACGAAGCCCAAGAGGAGGCTCTCTTCCCGAAGGAAGAATCCTTATACGAAGCCTAAGAGGAGGCTGTGAATACTTCTAAGAAGCCGTAGGGTCCTTGTACAATGCCCAAGAGGAGGCGGGGATGCTTTTAGGAAGCCTGTGGGTCCCCAAACCCCGAGAAATTCAAGACAGGCTATTCACAGAGAATAGATCAAGCCAGGAAAGTCCGAGAATTTGGAAGAAACTCAAGAGATGCCATTCATGGAGAAAAGATCATCTCTGGGGAGTAGAGTTTCTTTGACAATGTCTAAGGGTGACAGTATGTGAAAGGGTTCACCGAGAATGCTGCCTTTCACGTCTCCATATTGTTTAACCCCAAGAGGAGGGAAGACTGTGTCTGGTAATCCTATGGGGGATCTAGTTTTGTCTATTTAAGAGTGACCAACAGGGCTTAGTGCTAGACGTAGTTGCCGGGGAAACTCTAAATATCTATACTAGTATTACACAGTTGATATGAGTTTATGAAAGAAGACTTACAGTGAAACAGCCCCACAATACAGTTATATGTATATGAAAGCGGATAAAGAAAGCATATAAACACTTACTCGGTTGTAGAGCTTCCATGCTGTTTGGTTAGTTGTTCAACAAAGAAAGATTGAAAACAACAGTATATTCAAAATTAAAGGAGAAAGTATTTTGAAAATGTTTTGGGGCTTACAGCTCAAGGAGAGGCCCAAGGTTTATCAGTGATCGCACTGTCGTTTTGTACAGAGGGACTTATACAAGTGACTGAGGCCCAAGAAATTTTCTGTACAAGGGGATGGGTCTTACACTCTCTCAAGAGGCCCAAAAGATTTATTTTTGTACAAGTGGTGGGGCTTACAGCTCAAGGAGAGGCCCAAGGTCATTTGTTTTGAGATTTTTGAAAACGCGATGAGTCTTATACAATGCATTGAGGC
Organism: Lathyrus tuberosus; assembly: GCA_022829125.1. Classification (NCBI taxonomy): domain Eukaryota; kingdom Viridiplantae; phylum Streptophyta; class Magnoliopsida; order Fabales; family Fabaceae; genus Lathyrus; species Lathyrus tuberosus. The sequence continues at coordinate 10,302,473 of JALAZF010000018.1, forward strand.
CCAAAATGGTTTGGTTTTCAAAGGGGGTTGGGTCTTACACTCTAATAGAGGCCCAAAAGATTTTGAATGGGTCTTATATCTCGAGGATAGGGCCAAGGTTTGTTTTTCAACGGACGATGATCGCGTTGAACTTTTTGAAATACAACGGGACTTATACAATAAGTGAGGCCCAAAATAGGTTTGTATCTACAAAGGATTGTGCCTTACACTCTATTAGATGCCAAAAAGTGTTTGAAATTGTTTGATGAGGGTTGAATTAATCAAAACCCTAATTTGTTTCCAAAATATATTTTAATTGAATAAAAAATTCAATTAAAATAATCAAAATTGTTTAACATGTGGAATACAAATTGTGATCTTAAATTAATGTTTCAAAAATCATGTTTTGACCTACAAAATGATTAGAAATCATAAAAATTTGCAAAATCAAGAAGGAAAAAATATTTTAAATGTCAAAAACAATTAAAATATTAATTCTTGGCAAAAATATCAATTATGTGAGATAAATAATATTTTTGGGATTTTTTGGTAAAATAAAATATTTTAACATTTTTGTGAATTATTAAAAAAAGAATCAACTCAAAATCATTAAAACTCAGAGAGAAATTAATTTTTGAATCAATTAATAAAATCACAAAATTCAAATATTCAAATATTTGAAAAAGGGCGCCAAGAACATGGCAAGAACACACGCCCTTCATCTGTTTCTGCAGATTTGCGTTTTCTATCCAATCTCACTGAATACTTGATTATATCATGCAATCTACATATCAATCTACTCGTTTCAACCTCACGATCATGTCTATGGTCTTTAATTTCATTTATTTTAAGCATGGTATAAGAAATCAAAGAGAAATCTCAAGAACCCTAAATTCTGCATGAAGGTTTAGAAATTCCATACACGATTCAAACAATGCAATTGATTGAGGGAAAACACTCCATGCATGATTATGAACATATGGCCAAATTATTGTGCAGCAAAAATTGCATGGATCATAGAGTTAGAAGAGCTCATGCTTACCACTTGCAGCTGGTGATCGTGTTTTGTGTTAGAGGTGTTACAACTTGGTTCCAAGGTTATGGACAGCTTCCCTAGGTGCTATGGAGTGTGTCTGAATGCTTGGAATGGATTGAAATGATCTGGAACTTGAGATGGTACCCCAACTGCAAATCTGTCAAAGGCTTGAGCAATTGGCTGGTGACTTTGTGATTTTGGTGCTCCAAATTTTATGTGAGTGTTTGGATCACTTCTATATGATGTTTATGAGGTGTATGTGTGATTGGTTTGATTGGAATTGCTCTCAAACTCAAAACCCAATAGTGACTTACTTTGAAAGGCAAATTTGGATGTGAGAAGGAGATTTTGAGGAAAGCATCTGTTTGATGGCTTTGGTGTACTCAAACTAAGCACAAATGAGCTCTATTTATAGTAGATCAAGTTTGTTTTGCAAGCAATAGTGTATGGCAACTGCAGCAGAGGTTTGGCCAATGGTTGCACTTTGGAATCCAAGTCTCCTCTAGCCATTGACTAGAGGTTAGGGCACAGGGCTGTGGTTCCCTTGGTCTTGGATAAGTCTTGACTGAATTCAGTTGCAAATGGCTCAGTCCATGCCACCTTGGTGTATGCATTGAATGCTCCAATCCAAAATTGGAGTCTTGTCCCTCTTTTAGGCAATTCTAGGTTTGGCATGCTACTTCTTATTCCAAGGACTTTGGAGGCTTAGCTCAGTGTTTGTCCCCTTTAGATTTGATTCTCAGATGTGTCCAAAGTGATGACAAGGCTTGGAATGATCTGATTTTTCCAAATTGAGCAAAAATGCAAAATTCTGCCTAGCCTTGGCAGTTTTCAGCAAGGCATATTGCCATTATCATATCTCTTGGCCCAAGTGGAATTTGGTGATGTTCTTGGCCATTTTGGAAAGCCCTCATATGATACAACAACTGTTTGATCATATTTGGTTTTGATACCTTTTGGATCCAAGTGAAAAATCCCCCTACATTTGGAAAAAAGTGAAGGCAGATTCTGACTTAGTGAAAATTTAACTGTGTTGGAAAAAAGTGACGTTTTCACTTTTTGTGATTTTGATCATTCCATAACTCAAAATCCATGAGGAATTTGGAGGGAGGTCAGTTTTAAGCTTTTTTAGAGGGTAATGAGATCTACAAATCAAGCTTTGGATGGGGAAAAATGGCTTTGTGGTTTAGGAGTTATGATCCTCCAAAGTTGGTACCCTTGCCACTTTGTTCATAACTTAGAAAATTTTCTAAGTTTTTATGGTTACCCCTTTTATAAGTTATCCCACTTTTCTTGATTTTTCTTAATGAATGATGATTCAAATCATACATTAACATCATTTTAGGGTTAAAAAACCATCTTTGTGAAAAATCTGAAAAAGTCAAAGTTGACTTTTGTGCACAGTTGACTTTTTATCAGATGAATTCCAAACTGTGTGATCCTTTAGGAAATCATGTCCTTGACCTAAATCAAACTTGATGGACATGTTCCATGGGTGTTATAGGGTATATTGAACCATGTCCTAGGGTTTGGGAGCATGTCCTGGTCAAAAGTCAAAGATACAGTTGACTTTTCTCGCGAAACCCTAACTGTGGTACTGATGAAATTGAGACTTGCTGCTCAAACTTCCTGGATCAATCCATTGTTACAAATTTATCAATGTGGTATGTTGGAGACCCTCAAATCCTCTCTTGAGGTCTTGGCTCATGATCTGTCCCAAAAGTCAACTTAGGGGTGAATTAGGTCAAGAAACCCTAATTCCTGATTTTTGATGTATGCATCCCCTGAGGTCAAATTGACTTGATGCTTGGGCCCATGAGGTTCCATGGAGTATTTTAGGATATGCTTTGAAGCATTGGCTCATGCCGAAAGGAAAATTTTCATCTGGAGGCCTTGGTCGACCAAAACCCTAATTTGGTGACACTGGCGATCTTGAGGCTTGATTCATCTGGAAGTGAGCAGCCTTGTGCTTAATCCTTGAAGTGGGAGTCCTCTTGATCCCTTGTGGATATTTGAGAGGCTAGACAAGTTGAAAATCATGTCATTTCTTGATTGATCCTTTGTCTAAGAACTCTGAGAGGGCTTGAAACCCTAATTTTGATTGTAGTGGATGCTCACCCATCTTTGGGGAGACTGATGAGGTAAGATGGTTCATCCATATTGTGATGATGATTTTCACAAAGATGGGAAATCTTAGTGGTCAAAATTTGGGGCATGACAGACGCATTATGTCGATCTTAGGTAGGTCATTCCATTGACCTACACTAATCATGGAAGAGAGGGTGGCTAAGGCATCAGCCATGTGATTCTCTTCACGAGGGATATGATGAAACTTGATTCTGTTGAAGAAGGGTAGCAACCTTCTTGCATAATCTTTGTAAGGAATCAGTCCTGATTGGTATGTGTTCCAATCTCCTTTAATCTGATTGATAACAAGGGCTGACTCGCCATATACATCCAAGTTTTTTATCCTCAAATAAATTGCTTCCTCGAGACCCATAATACAAGCTTCGTATTTGGCCTCGTTGTTTGTACACTTGAATGTAAGTCTTGTAGTGAAAGGAATGTGGGTACCCTGAGGTGTAACAATGATTGTCCCAATTCTGTTTCCGTAATGATTGACAGCTCCGTCAAAGATTAGTCCCCATTGGGAACCTGGTTCTGGCCCTTCACTGGGTAGTGGTTCCTCGCGGTCTTTCATTATTAAATACACGACATCTTCGTCTGGGAAGTCAAACCCGATTGATTCTTCATCGTCAATTGGTTGATGAGCCAAATGATCGGCTAAAACACTTCCTTTAACGACTTTTTGAGCGTGGTACTCTATGTCATATTCTGATAACAACATCTGCCAACGGGAAATTCTTCCCGTGAGAGCAGGTTTTTCAAATACATACTTGATTGGATCCATTTCGGAGACCAACCAAGTAGTGTGACGAATCATATACTGGCGAAGATGTTTGGCTGCCCAAGCCAAAGCACAACAAGTTTTCTCAAGCATAGTGTACTGAGTCTCGCAGTCGGTGAATTTCTTGCTCAAATAGTAGATGGCAGACTCTTTCCATTTGGTTTCGTCTTGTTGGCCCAGTACATAACCCATTGAGTCTTCCAAGACTGTTAGGTAGATAATCAGTGGTCTTCCCTCCACTGGAGGTGGTAGAATCGGTGGGTTCAACAAGTATTCCTTAATACTGTCGAAGGTGGTTTGACAGTCCTCTGTGCAAACACAGTCCTGGTTCTTTTTAAGTAATTTGAAGATCGGCGCACACGTCGCGGTCATGAGGAATATGAATCTGGAGATGTAGTTCAAACGTCCCAGGAATCCTCTGACTTGTTTTTCAGTTTTTGGAGAAGGCATTTCTTGAATGGCCTTGACCTTGTCAGGATCGACCTCTATTCCTTTCTGGCTGACGATGAACCCTAAAAGTTTCCCTGAACAGACACCGAAGGTGCATTTGTTGGGATTTAAGCAGAGTTTGTACTTTCTAAACCGCTCGAATAGTTTTGACAGGTGGGTCACATGCTCCTCTTCTGTCTTAGATTTGGAAATCATGTCATCGACATATACCTCAATTTCCTTGTGTATCATGTCATGAAATAGAGTAGTCATGGCCCTTTGATAGGTTACCCTGGCGTTCTTCAAACCGAACGACATTACCTTGTAACAAAAGGTACCCCATGGGGTAATGAATGAAGTTTTCTCCATGTCTTTCGGCGCCATTTTGATTTGATTATAGCCCGAGAATCCATCCATGAAGGAGAAAACTTTGAACTTTGCTGTACTGTCTACCAGCATGTCAATGTCTGGTAAAGGAAAGTCGTCCTTCGGACTAGCCTTGTTTAGATCTCTATAATCTACACACATTCTGACCTTTCCGTCCTTTTTCGGAACGGGTACGATGTTGGCTAACCATTGAGTACACTCTAACGTGGCGAGGTGATAACAAATAAAAAAGACAATGTTTCATTTGTCGAAACTCATACGAATTGCATTGATCCTTTATATTTTTATATGAATTGGACCAACAAAAGATACAAAAGGATATTACTCTTGAATGGGTTTGGTTTTGCAGGAAATGACAAAGGAAAACATCAGTTACAAGCAAGAAGAATTTCTGCCATGAAACTTTCGCGATGCGAACTTTCTTTCGCGTAGCGAAAGTTCGCGATGCGACAGATAGTGACAAGCAGCGGAAGGAAGCGAAAACTAGCAGAGCAAAACAGAACCAAATTACTTAGACTTCGCTTGAAGCGACAGGAAGCGATAGAGTTCGCGATGCGAACTTTCCTTCGCGTAGCAAAAGTTCGCGATGCGAACTTTACTTCGCATAGTGAAGTATGGCGGTCCCAGAAAGGCGGTTTGAAAGTTCAAATCTTAATGGAGAAGAAAGGAAGTTCGCATAGCGACCAGAACTTTGCATAGCGAACTTAGGCGGCCAAAAACTCTATAAAAGGAGATCAGAGGCAATGCAAAAGGGAGATCTTGTAATTTATCATTGAGAATACTTTGTAATAGATTAAGAGAGGAGGAATATAGAGTTTGTAAGGAGAAGGAGCAGGATACACATCAAGGGTCGGGAAATTGTCATTGATGTTGGTTCAACTCCATTCTTCCATTGTGTATCAAGCTACCATGAGTAGCTAAATCCCTCTCTTGTTGGGATTGGTCATAGTTCACCGAATCAGTATGTATTATCTTTAATCATGTCGTTATACGCAATTTATGTATGAATCGTTATTGATGTTATCTTTGTTTCATAGTTTATTTCATGGATTGGATTGATATTGACAAATACGATTCTAATCTCGATCTAAGATAACATCTATTAAACCCTAAATGCTAGACATAGATTTAGGTTTAATATTCACAAAAAGTATCGAATCTTAATGCTACCGTATTGTTTAATAGGCTGAGAAATCGTCGATTAAACCATAAGGTAGAACTCTCATCAAAGTTTAGACATGAACTTTGTTTGTAAGCGATACGTGATAATATTGAAACATGCCTAAATTGTGTATAACTGATTTGTGATATACATATTGAATCAGTGGATGAACACCAAATTCCCAACAAGTCTATTCCTCTGAAAACTATCTTCTTTTATCATACGCATTTACTTTTCGCAATTTACAAACCAAACATCTTGAAACTTTTACTTAGAATCATAGAGAATATTGAACGGTTTTGATATCGCTCCAATCCCTGTGGATATGATAAAAACAAATACTTACATTTGATTGTACTCAACATCACGAGGAAACCCGCGTCAATCTGTTTCTGTACCTCCTCTTTGATTTTGATGGCCATGTCCGGGTGAGTCCGTCTCAACCTTTATTTTACTGGCGGACATTCTGATTTCAATGGTAAATGATGTTCCACGATGCTGGTATCCAACCCTGGCATGTCCTGGTAGGACCAAGCGAATACATCGGGGAATTCTTTGAGAAGCTTTGTCAAACTCTCTTTGGTAGTTGGACTGAGCAGTGCCCCAATCCCGATTTCTTTTCTCTCTTTTTCTGGACCCACGTTGATCGTTTCCAACGGCTCTTTGTGAGGTTCAATGGACCTTTCCTCTTGTCTGAGTAATCGGGAGATCTCTTCTGGAATTTCGTCGTCAACTTCTTCTTCAGCCCCAAATACCGGGAATTCAAAGTTGGGAGAAGGCATCAGATCGTATGTTTCAATGGGGTTTAAAACAAGCAATCTGCATGACGTGATGATTTGTGTTTAGAAGAGATAGAGAGAATGAAAGAGTGTGTGCAGTGTATTTTTTTTAAAAACTGCTTGTTTATTATTATTTGTTTTTTAGGATTACCATTTTCTGAGAAAAACAAAAAGAGAAAACAACAATTAATGCGGAAATTACAGAACGACATTATTTTATTTATGAACAAGTCGATTCTTGAAACTACAGCCCTATAAAACAATACTTTGTCGCTTTGGGCAAAGCGAAGAGGGAAATTTACAGAAAGCAAGCCCTATCAAAACATCCGTTTCACCTGGGCAGGGTGAAAGGTTAAGATAAAGACGACAATTACTTTGACTTATGAACGATCTTCAGAACATCGACTGCAACCCATTGGCGGTGAACTCCTCGGTGAATCATAAAGTCTGGTACCTTCCTTGATTTGTCTTTAGAAATAACACTGACTTCTGGCAGAACAGGATCATTGGAATCTGTCTCCCAGGCAAAGTCGCCGCAGGAGGATTCCTCTGTTGTATTTTGCATAGTATTTGTTCTCTCAGGTAAATCTCCCCACCCAGTTGGCTGGATGTCTTCGAGCTTGATATGAGAGCTTTCAGGAGCGTTGTATTTGACCATGAAGTCGTATTTACCACTTGGTTGTCCCAAGGTGTCCCACACTTCTTTGGAACTGGAGGGGTCATCTCTCTCAATGATGTTGACCTCAGGAAAAACATAGTTGATGAATTTTAGTCCGGCAAGTTTGCTAATTCTTCGTCGTACTGGATATTTTTTGAATGACCTAAGTGTTGATCCCATGACATGGTGGGGACACAAGTATTCTGTTCAATGATGCTCAGCTGATTTTCATTGTTCGGATGATTTTCTTGCCCCAAGTCTCCTGGGTACGGTTGCCAGATAGGCAAGCCATCCATTGGGCCATAATAGTCGTGGTCAAAGTTGTCCCTCATCAGAGTGTCTTCCTCTAATGAGTTTGGTGGAGCACAACATCCTTTCGGATCACAATCTCCATATATCATTTCGACGTCTGACCTGGGTATAAATCTCGGACTCTGTGCGGAATAGCAAAATGGCGTAGGAACCTCTTCCTGAGACATATAACCGTCCTCGTTGAGATAGGACTTCCATTCCTCGTCCATATCGGAGGGATCCTCCTCGTTGATAGTATGGACTATTTGAGGCACTGGGTGGAGGAAACCTTCACTGTGTAAGAAGTCCTGAATGGGATGAAGACTTTCATCGTTAGCAGCTGTCTGGGTGCAGGTTGTAGAAAAATTAAGACCCTTCTTTATTTTATTATCAGTAGGAATGACAAGCTGTCCCCATCCTTTTGCATTGTTATTCTCGATCACTTCGAGAGCATCTCTGTACGAGGAAATCGAGGTTCCTTTCTCTGATTGATTCTCATTGCTCACCGAAAGTGCTTGGAACTGAGTCCCAACAACCTCCTCGGGTTCTACACAAGTGGATAATGACAGGTTACTCACGATCAAGGCTTGTTCTCCACAGACCGTGACGAGTTGATCGTTCTTGACGAACTTCAATTTTTGGTGCAGCTTTGAAGTGACTGCCCAAGCCTGGTGTATCCAAGGTCTTCCTAATAAACAGCTGTACGCTGCCCGGACGTTCATGACCTGGAAAGTGATTAGGAAAGTGTGAGGACCGATAGTTATGGGAAGGTCGACTTCGCCGATAAATGCTTTCCGAGACCCGTCAAATGCTTTGACGATGACCTCACTGCCCCTTATCGGGGATCCTTTGAATGATAGTTGCATTAAAGTGGACTTTGGCATAACGTTGATGGCCGATCCTATGTCTACCAGTACGCTGGCTAAAGCATCGTCCTGGCAGTTAACTGTGATATTGAGCGCCATGTTGTGACTTTTGCCCCCCTCTGGCAAATCCTCATCACTGAATCCTAAGTTGTTGCAGGAAGTGATGTTAGAGATGATGCTATCGAACTGTCGTATTGACACATCCTGTTCCACAAAGGCCTGCTCTAAGACTTTCTGTAAAGCCTTTCTGTGGGCTTCAAAACTGAGTAAAAGTGATAGCACTGAGATCTTTGAAGGGGTTTGTAATAGCTGATCAATAATGTTGTATTCCCTCCTTTGGATGAGCTTCAGCATCTCATCATTGTTTTTTGAAAGGTCAGTATCACTGGATTGACCGACTGGTGGATTGGGAGCTTCTGTCTGAAGTTCCTTTTCTCTGTTAGGTTTTCCAACCCCTCGGTTAAAGATTCGACCGCTCCGTGTTACTCGGCTGATGTCTGCAATATTCATGATAGAGGGTAATGGAATTTCCTTTCCATTCTCAATTATTGTTGCACCGTATCTGTAAGGGATCGCCTTAGCTAATTCATACGGTAATGGTCCCGGTAGATAAATAACTACAGGAGCCTTCTGATTTTTCTGACTGTCGTAAGTAACTTCAATCAGTTCCTGGATAAGAACCTTTGATCAGAAATTATGACAACGCCTCTGATTTGTTCAGTGAAGTAGTCCGGCGTCCAGTTGATTGGCTCGGGACTCGGACACGGGTGAATCTCTTTATGGCCCAACTGTCCTTGAAGGGTTGCCCGCACAAGGTAGCATCGTTGGTTACTCTTCGAGCAGACTCTACAACATTCATAGTTATATGGTGGCACCTGGCCATGCCCACTTTGAATGCAGTGCAACCTTACCAGGTTTGTTTCCATAGATCAGACATCCTGACTTTGACGCCGAGTAGGGTTTCCATTAAGCACACTGATTTGTTACGTGTCTTCATCCAGATAGATTGGAAGCCACCAGTGGTTTAACAAGTGTTGTAAAGTTCTCTGAATGAGAGCGCACCCTTGGTTACTCTCACCGCATCCTTTACAGTTCAGATAATCATGAGAAGTGAGAAAACCAAGTTGAACCTGCTTGGCGTGTAACTCCACCAAGCTGGTATTCATCAGACAAATATCAAAGATTTGAATCATGTTGATCTGATAAGGATTTCTATCATGGTAGTCCTGGATCCACCCAAGATCCATCTGATGCTGGAGGGCCTCTTGTACAAAAGAGCATCCCTGTTTGTTTACCGAGTAAGTCAGACAGGAATTGTAATCGTGCCGCGGCAGATTATGATACTGGCTTTGCCTTGAGCGCATCGCCACCAAGTTGACATTCATTGCACGGATGTCATGGTTCTGAATGATGTAGGAATTCGTATAGGTCATGTTGACTGCACGAACTCGATGCTCTTGGATCCATCCGAGATCCAATTGTTCCTGTAGAGCTGCTTGCACCACAGAACATCCTTGATTGTTTTTAGAGCAGATATCACACTGGTGATAATTATGAGGTGGCACATGGCCATATCCTCTCTATCTACAATGCATCTTGACCAAGTTGGCCCTTAACAAGAGTACATCATGAATTTGATAGGCGTTGTTAGACTCTCCCTCTATCAAGTTGATTGCAGCTTTTTCATGTTGAGGCAGCGGGATTGTGAGAACATTAGGATTCGTATATTTGAAAGATAAGACCCCGCTCCTAACAAACTTTTGTACGTCGGATTTGAAACTGAGAGAGTTCTCTATGTTTTGCCCTGGTCCTCCTAGATGGTAAGGACAAGTCTGATCCGCTTTGAACTAGAAAGACGGATTTTCCGGTATCGTAAGAGGGGACTTGGTTTGGACATGCCCCTTGACCAGTAATAATGGAAGCAGTTCTGCGTACAACATGGGTATAGGGTCGAACCCTGATGGTCGTGTTGCACGATTGTTGTTGTATGGAGGACGAGCCCGCTAAAGAGGCTGCTGTGTCCTTTGCTGATATTGTTGTTGAATCGGTTGGCTCTGCGCAACCTGAGGTTGATACATAGGAATAGGTGTCGGGTTAATAGCAGGAGTTACAGTTGCTACTGGTTGGTAACGTCGCCTTTGCTTTCCGAGAGAGATATTCCCAATATCCTGCTCTTTTTTCTTAGGGAGAGCACTACCGTATCGTTTTGTACTACTTGATGATCCAGCCTCTTTAACTAGGCGTCCTTATCGGACAACTTCCTTAAGACGAACTCCCATGCCCACCATCTCGGTGAAGTCACTGGGCGCACTGGCAACCATTCTGTCGTAGTAAAATGAGCTTAAGGTTTTCAAGAAGATCTTTGTTATCTCCTTTTCCTCCAGAGGTGGAGAAATATGAGCAGCAATTTCACGCCATCTTTGAGTGTATTATTTAAAGGTTTCCTTGTCCTTTTGTGACATCGATCAGAGTTGATCTCTGTCCGGTGCCATGTCCAGATTATATTTGTACTGCTAAACGAAGGCAGCGCCCAGATCTCTGAATGTGCCGATCGTGGCGCGATTTAAACCCATGTACCATTTTAATGCGGCACCAGTTAAATTATCCTGAAAGTAGTGAATTAGTAGCTCTTGGTTCTTTGTATGAGCTGACATTCGCCGAGCGTACATCACCAAATGGCTCTGAGGGCAAGAGTTACCCTTGTACTTTTCAAAGTCGGGTACCTGGAACTTGTGTGGAACTTTCACATTGGGGACCAAACAAAGGTCTGCGGCGTCTTTTCCAAATAGATTCTGACCGCGAAGGGCTTGTAGTTCTTTCTGCATTTCCAGGAACTGTTCCTGGAATTCATTCATTCTATCGAACATGCTATCATTTCCACCAGAAGGTATATGGGGAATCTGTCCTTCCGGGACAGTGTGTACCACGGGCGGTGGTATAGTCACTATGGCCAAGACTCTCGGCGTCTCCCGAAGTTTGTAACCTTCAGGAGTTACTGTCATGCCCCTGGCATCTTCGCTTTCCCATAGTCTGTAACCTTCAGGTCCATCGGTTCATGCTGCATTTTCCGGATCTCCTATGATCGGCAGAATATATCCTTCCAGGATATAGTTGAGTGGCATGCCCCAGGGACGATATTTCGGCATTTTGTACCTAGGATCAGACTTTTCCACTATGGGCGTTGATGTGATATCCGAGATCACAGTCCTTTGTTGCTGCATTTGAGCTTCTGCTAGAGCTTGCATGTCGTTATGAAGCTTTCTCAGATCCTCTTTCATAGTGTCGATCTCTTCTCTTAACTCTCTGTTCTCTTCCTCGAGATCGTCATCTTTTTCTGACGATTGGCCCGAGTATTGTACGAATGAGACAGTTTAACTCTAGAATCGAGACTCAAACGTGAGATTCGTAAGTAAGAAGAATACATTTATGAGAATGATGAATGCAATGATTATTAATTATTTTTGTGTATTCAAAGTAAACTTTGACAATTAGATTGCAAATATCAAACAGTGGGGAAACTCCGTTTTATTGAATCCGAATGATTGCGGAAATGGAAATACAGTAGATTACAAAGTGCTAAAAAAGGAAACCTAAACTAATGGATCCTGAGTCCTCTTTGAGGAGATCTCAAGTGCTGGTTCTGATACTTTCCTTTTCTTTGACCGGGGCTCTTGGGCCGTTGTCGGGTTGTCATTCCTTTGCCAAGTGAAAGGAGCGAGCATATTCCTTTGGTCATCCTGATTCTCTACAGCATGTTGCTCTAAAATCTCAATCAAAGCATCCATTTATTTTAATAGCTGCTGAATTTTCTTACACTCCACATTGAGAATACGGTACTTGTTCCTCCAAGACCTCTTCTCCTGCTGAACTTTGCTGAGAGTAACCTGAAGCTTTTCCGTCTCAAACATAAAATAAAGGGCAGAGTCCCTTAATGGATGAACTTCCTGACGAGGGTAAGGCATCCTCGGCTTGAGAGCTCTAGTTTGTACCCAGTGGAGATAGGGCTCCACCGAGACACAGTCTGGTTTTCCTAGAGACTCTCGTCCTTTCCTGTGAACATCTTTCCAAGCGTGCACTATTTCTGTCTTTAGTGCTCTGTCATTTTCTCCTTCCTTAAAGAAAAGACCTTCCAGATGAGCACTCCGCGGGACATGCCTCATCGGGTATCCAACTTGACGACGGACTAACACCGAATGATAGTTGATTCCTCCCTTAGTTCCTATAAGGGGGACATTTGGGAAATTTCCACAACGGTCAATGATTCTGATCCCGTCATAGATTCGATTGGACCAATCGATGTCCGAGTTGGTAAGAGACATGATTCTCTGAGACCAACGTAAAGTATTATTTTGATCCCAAAAGGCAGCAGACTTGGACAAATGGGAAGTGAACCATTTGTACAGCAGGGGCACACAGCACGTGATCATTCCTCCGCTATATAAATTCCTTAAGTGTACCGAATGATACGCATCTGTGAGTAAGGTCGGTACAGGGTTTCCAATCAGACAAATCTTAATGGCATTGATGTCTACGAAGTTATCAATGTTGGGAAACAAAAATAACCCGTAGGTGAGCAAAACAAAGATGCTCTCGAAAGCGGCCACATTCCCTATACTAGCAAAGTATAAAGCCTTCTTTGTTAAGAACTGGGCTGGCAAACCCTAGATGCCACCCTTAGTGGTCATGTGAGTCCTGACTTCTGACTCATCCAAATAAATTGCTCTTGCAATGGTTTGATCTTTTGGAATTTCTTCCAGTCCAGAAAAGGGAGCTTGATCAGTGATATGCAGATCAGTCAAGTGAGAATACTCCTCCAGCATTAGTGCAAGCTGATAATCTAGGAATGTGAAACAGTGATAAACCAGATCGTAGAACTGGATTAGCATGGACATGATTCCTTTGATTACATGGACCCTTAATAGAGACAGTAATCCTCCATACTTGGCTCTGAAAGCCTCGTGGTTGGTGATCATTCTCGCCAAACCTCTCAAATCCTCCAACTTTGGAACCTTGAAGGTGTACTTATGAGTTTTCCTTCTACCGAAATCCATTAGCGCAATCTTCTTTCTCTCTAACATTTGCAATCATTGTCTTAGTTTAATTTGAAAAAGAGAGATTAGAAGAGAAGATTTTTTTTGAATGTTTTAATGTTTTTTAAATGAATGCATGAATGCAGCACACAAAAACATAGAAAAAACAAGGGGTCAAAGGGTCGGTGTCATGAAGTCAAGGCTCTACCCCCCCAAAGGTTTATACTGGTGATTTTTTGTACCTGTCTGCAAAATCATTGACCCCTCTTGGGATGACAACAACAAGCGGATCGCCAGCGAGTTGATGTATCCTAGAGTGATCTCAAATGAGGGTAGTACCGCATGACAACTATTTCAGATAGCTTCTGCACTACAAAATGGCTTAACTCTACTAAAAACCTCAATTTCTCAGATAACCCAGTCGACCACACTACTTTCAACAACCGAAGTCGTATAGGCAATGTATCTGGAAAGGGAGTCTCCACTGAGTTTGATGGTCGATCAGGGGCTCTTAACTGGGATTCACTCCCCGCAAGATTACCTGCATTGCCATCACCTATCTTAGGTGTATACTCAATCTTTCCACATGCGGAATCACACACATTCCCATTAGCAGAAAAATAAACACAGATATCATTTAGGAAAAGCAGTATATATATTTGTATTAATCATCCTAGATCTCTAGTCTTATGATCCTATACAGACAATGACTCCCCATCACAGTTGTCATTTCTATGACATGAATGTGAACTCAGGGTTTCTACCATGGAACCTCATGAACCCAATCATCAAGTCAATCTTGCCTCAGGGGATGCATTCATCAAAAATCAGGAATTAGGGTTTCTTGACCTAATTCACCCCTAAGTTGACTTTTGGGACAAATCATGAGCCAAGACCTCAAGAGAGGGTTTGAGGGTCTCTAATGAAATATATTGATCCATTTGGAACAATGGATTAATCCAAGAAGCTTGAGCAACACGTCTCAATTTCATCTGCCACAATTAGGGTTTCGCGAGGAAAGTCAACTGTAAGTTTGACTTTTGACCAAGACATGCTCCCAAGCCCTAAGACATGATTCAATATACCCTATGACACCCATGGAACATGTCCATCAAGTTTGATTTAGGTCAAGGGCATGATTTCATGAAGAATTGCACAGTTTGGAATTCATCTGATAAAAAGTCAACTGTGCACAAAAGTCAACTTTGACTTTTTGAGATTATTCACCAAAATGGATTTTTAACCCTAAAATGATGTTAATGTGTGATTTGAATCATCATTCATCAAGAAAAATCAAGAAAAGTTGGATAACTTGTAAAAGGGGTAACCATAAAAACTTAGAAAATTTTCTAAGTTAAAAATAAAGTGATAAGGGTACCAACTTTGGAGGATCATAACTCCTAAACCACAAAGCCATTTTTCCTCATCCAAAGATGGATTTGTAGCCCTCATTAGCCTCTACAAAAACTTCAACTAGACCTAAGTCCAACTCATCATGGATTTTGAGTTATGGAGTGATCAAAATCAAGAGAAAACACTTTGTTCCAACACTTAGTGAAAATTTTACTAAGTCAGATTTTGCCTTACTTTTTGCCAAATGTAGGAGGATCTTTCACTTGGATTCAAAAGAGATCAAAACCAAACATGTTCAAACAGTTGTTGTATCATGTAAGGGCTTTCCAAAATGGTCAAGAACATTACCAAATTCAACTTACACCATGAGATATGACATTGGGAAGTTGCCTTGCTGAAATCTGCCAAGGCAAGGCAGAATTTGCATTTTTGCTCGATTTGCCAAAATCAGCCAAATTCAAATGCTCCTATCCACTTGGACACATCAGAGGATTGAATCTAAAGGGGACAATCACTGAGCCAAGACTCCAAAGTCCATGGAACAAGAAATAGCATGTTGAACCTAGAATGGCCAAAATAGGGACAAGACTCCAAATTTGGATTGAAGCATTCAATGGAAGCATCAAGGTGGCATGGACTGAGCCATTCTCATCTGAAATCAGTCAAGACTTATCCAAGACCAAGGGAACCAAAGCTCTGTGCCCTAACCTCTATTCAATGGCTAGAGGAGACTTGGATTTTCATTTGCCAACATTGGCCAAACCTACTTAGCAGTTGCCATTCACTATTCCTTGCAAAACAAACTTGCTCTACTATAAATAGAGATTAATTATGTTCAGTTTAAGTACACCAAAGGCCTACAACACTTGCCTTTCTCAAAATCTCTTTCTCTTGGCAAAAATGCCTTTCTTAGCAAGGTAACTATCGGGTTTTGAGCTAGAGGGCAATTCCACTCAAACTAATCACTCACACACCTCATATACATCACATATGAGCTGATCAAATACTTAAACAACAACTGGAACATTGATTTCTCAGAATCACCAGTCAATTGCTCAAGGTTTTAACCAAAGTACAGTTGAGATGCCATGAAGTTATCCAGCCAATTTCCATCAAGTCCATGCATTCAAACACACTCCATAGCACCTAGGGAAGCTGTTCAGATCATCACAACACAACTGTAACACCTCCTACACAAATCATGATCACCAGCTGTAAGTAGTAAGCATGAGCCCTTCTAACTCTATGATCCATGCAATTTTTGCTGCACAATAATTTGGCCATATGTTCATAATCATGCATGGAATGTTTTCCCTCAATTAATTGCTTTGTTTGAATCGTGTATCAAAAATCCTAGCCTTCATGCAGAAATTAGGGTTCTTGAGGTTTCTTCGTGATTTCATGTTTTATGTTTAATTTAAATGAAATTAAGTGTTATAGACATGATCGTGAGGTTGAAACGAGTTGATTGGTATGTGGATTGCATGATATGGTTAAGTATTCAGTGAGATTGGATGGAAAACGCAAATCTGGGAAACTCAGAACACGCGCGTGTTCTTGGTGTGTTCTTGGCGCCATTTTCAGAAATTTGAATATTTGAATTTTGTGATTTTTGTTTAATTGATTCAAAAATTAATTTCTCTCTGAGTTTTAATGATTTTGAGTTGATTCTTTTCTTAATAATTCACAAAAATGTTAAAATATTTTATTTTCCCAAAAAATCCCAAAAATATTATTTATTTCATATAATTGATATTTTTGCAAAGAATTAATGTCTTAATTGTTTTTGACATTTAAAATATTTTTTCCACCTTGATTTTGCAACTTTTAATGCTTTCTAATTATTTTGTAGGTCAATACTTAATTTTTGAAGCATTAATCCAATATTACAATTTGTTTTTCATATGTTAAACAATTTTGATCATTTTAATTAAATTTTTATTCAATTAAATACATTTTTGAAAACAAATTAGAGTTTTTGGATTAATTCAACCCTCATAAATCATTTTCAAAACACTTTGGGCCTCTAATAGAGTGTGAGACCCAATCCTTTTTTGACCAAACCATTTTTGGGCCTCAGTATTGTATAAGTCCCGATACCGTAAAAAACAAATGGCGCGATCGTCGCCCTTTTGAAAAATAACCTGGGCCTCTCCTCGAGCTATAAGACCCATTCAAAACTTTTGGGCCTCTAATAGAGTGTAAGACCCAACCCCCTTTTAACCAAAAAACTTTGGGCCTCACTTATTGTATAAGTCCCTTCGTGTTAAAAGAAAATCTCGGCGCGATCGCCATTTCAAACGGAAAAGTGAACTGGGCCTACCCTCGTGTTATAAGCCCCACTCTTTTTCTTTAAAACCTTTTGGGCCTCTTGAGAGAGTGTAACACCCATCCCTTTGTACAGAAAACAATTTTTGGGCCACAGTCACTTGTATAAGTCCCTCTGTACAAATTCAAACAGTGCGCTCACTGATAAAACCCAGGGCCTCTCCTTGAGCTGTAAGCCCAAAATCTTTCTTTTTCAAAACACTTTCTCCTTTGATTTTGAATATACTGTTGTTTTCAATCTTTCTTTGTTGAACAACTAACCAAACAGCATGGAAGCTCTACAACCGAGTAAGTGTTTATTGCTTTCATTTACCGCTTTCATATACATATAACTATATTGTGGGGCTATTTCACTGTAATTCTTCTTTCATAAACTCATATCAACTGCATAATAATAGTATAGATATTTAGAGTTTCCCTGACAACTACGTCTAGAACTAGATGATGCCGTTTCGTTTATTCGTAGAAATAGACAACTAGATCCCCAATAGGATCACCAGATACAGTCTTCTCTTCGGCTGTCCTCATTAGGAATTGTCAAGAAACTCTATTCCCAGAGATGAATGTATTCTCCGTGAATGGCATCTTTGAGTTTCTTCCAAATTCTCAAACTTTCCTGACTTGATCTATTCCTTGTGAATAGCTTGCCTTGAATTTCTCAGGATTTGGGGATCCATCGGCTTCTTAAAAGCATTGGCCTCCTCTTGGGCATCGTACAAGGACCAACAGGCTTCCTAAAAGCAACCCCGCATCCTCTTGGGCTTAGTACAAGGACCCTACGGCTTCTTAGAAGTATTCACAGCCTCCTCTTAGGCTTCGTATAATGATCTCTTCCTCCGGGAATGATAGCCTTCTCTTGGGCTTTATACAAGGACCCGTCGGCTTCTTAAGAGTTTCCAGCCTCCTCTTGGGCTTCGTACAAATTGTCCCGACGACCTCCTAGAGGTATAGGAACAGAAATTAGTCATCTGCATAGAATAGTCCTTTAATAGAGTCTACTACTGTTTCTCAAAACATAGTACAAAAGATAAAACTCTAGACTTGGACAGTCTAATCTCCTTGAGTCTCAAAGACATTCTCAAGTGACCCCTTCGTTAAATAGGAAGAAAACCCGCAGACTCAGACAGTCTCAATACCCTTTGGATTTCTCGCTTCCTTAAAGAACGGGAACAACCCGAATCCTTGAATCAAATCCTTGAGTACAGTGTTTCTCATATAAGAACTGATTTTCTCTTTAAAAATTAGTATACTGGACCTGTCACTTAACTGAATAGTCTCCATAGCCTTCTCTTAGGCTTTGTATAATGATCCTTCTCTATTGAAGTTAGCCTCTCTCTCGGGCTTTGTACGAGACACATAAGAGACTCCCTCGTTGAGTCAATCACCTCTTTCGCCTCCATCTCGGGCTTTATACGAGATACAAAAATGTTCTTATCGAGCCAAACAAACAACAGCCTCCATCTCGGGCTTTGTACGAGATACAAAAGACCCTCTTGTTGAGTCAAATAGCCTCCATCTCGGGCTTTATACGAGATACCAAAAGACTCCTTCGTCGAGTCAAAAACCTTTTAGCCTCTCTCTCGGGCTTTGTACGAGACACATATTAGCCTCCTCTTAGGCTTTATATAAGAAAACCACTGGTTAATCCAATTAACCTTTTAGCATCAAAGCTGTGCCTCGTTCACAGTACATAAACATCTTAGCGAGCACACTAAACAAAAACCCAAAATTCCATACTCTCATGTATATATCAAAAGCATCAGTCCTAACATCCTAATCCTTGTTCCCTGCTAGAAAGTCCTAGAAAGAAAAAAAAGAAAACCGTATTGGCGAAAATACAAATAACCAGTACAAAGGCCCCCCCACATTGATAGCATTCGTAACCTAATAGACCGCTGTTTAAACTCAGTATGCAAAGCAGGGTTAATTGGAGACATCTATTTCCCTTCCTTCATCAGCTTTAATAGGATAAAAAATGAATCGACCTGTAGTAAGCTCAACCGCAGAGAGCGACCAGCGCTTAAGAACTGCGTCCAAAATCGCTCGCTACAGAAAAATGGTGCCCACCGTGGGGCCTCGTCTCTGTTTTTCTTCTTCCTTTTCATCACTTATATGAAAACCACAGATTGGGGCTTCCGCCGGGGAACCCATTTTCTGTCAGGAACTTAGGATTCATCGCTTTAAAGGTCTAGGATGATTAGGACAAATATATATACTGCTTTTCCTAATTGCTATACGTGTTTATTTTTCTGCTAATGGGAATGCGTGTGATGCCGCATGAGGAAAGATTGAGTATACACTTAAGATAAGTGATGGCGACGGGGTCGACCATCAACCTCAGTGGAGGCTGACCAATGCAACCCAATCTCTCACCTAGACAATGGGCCGATTGTTAAGTCTGAGAAGCTGAGGAGCTAAACCCTTTCGTAGTGCGGAAACTATCGAGAATAGTTGTTACGTGATACTACCCTCATTTGAGGCTGGTGATCTATTCTCGGTGAATGGCACTTACTCTAAGATTGCTCTACAACTCGCTGGCGATCCGCTTGTTGTTTTGCTTTCCTGGGAGGAGCTGATGATAATGAGTACAGGTATAAAAATCACCTTAGTATAAACCTTTGGGGATGGGTAGAGCCTTGACTTCATGACAACGACCCTTTGACCCCATGTTTTTTCTATGTTTTTGTGTGCTGCATTCATGCATTCATTAAAAAAAAACATTAAAATCATTCAAAAAATTTCTCTTCTAGTCTCTCTGTTTTTCAAATTAAACTAAGACTGTGATTGCAAATATCAGAGAAAAGGATTGCACTAATGGATTTCGGTAGAAGGAGAACTCATACGTATACCTTCAAGGTTCCAAAGCTAGAGGATTTGAGAAGGTTAACAAGGATGATCACAAACCCTGAGGCTTTCAGAGCCAAGCACGGAGGCCTGCTACCACTATTAAGAGTCCATGTGATTGAGGGAATCATGGACGCGCTCATTCAGTTTTAGGATCAGTTTATCACTGTTTCACATTCCCGGATTACCAGCTAGCACCAACGCTGGAGGAATATTCTCATCTGATTGATCTACATATCACTGATCGAGCTCCATTTTCTGGACTGGAAGAAATTCCAAAGAATCAGACCATTGCAAGAGCAATTCATTTGGACGAGTCTGAGATCAGGACTCACATAACCACTAAGGGTGGCATCCAAGGTTTGCCAGCCCTGTTCTTGACAAAGAAGGCCCTGTATTTTGCTAGTATAGGAAACGTGATTGCTTTTGAAAGCATCTTTGTCTTGCTCACCTACGGGTTATTTTTGTTTCCCAACATCAATAACTTCGTCGATATAAACTCCATTAAGGTTTTTCTCATTGGAAACCCTGTGCCGACTTTGCTCGCAGATGCGTATCATTCTGTACACTTGGGAAATTTGTACAGCGGAGGGGAGATCACATGTTGTGTACCTCTACTTTACAAATGGTTTATCTCTCACTTGCCCAAGTCTGCTGCTTTTTGGGATTGCAAGAGTGCCTTACGTTGGTCGCAGAAGATCATGTCTCTTACCAACTCTGATATAGATTGGTGTAATAGGATTTATGATGGGATCAGGATCATTGATCGTTGTGGAAACTTCCCCAACGTACCCCTTATAGGAACTAAGGGAGGAATCAACTATCATCCAGTTCTTGTCCATCGTCAATTTGGATACCCGATGAGACACGTCCCACGGGGTGTTCATCTGGAAGGTCTTTTCTTCAAGGAAGGAGAAAATGACAGAGCACTAAATATGGAGATAGTGCACGCTTGGAAGCATGTTCATAAGAAAGGACGAGAGTCTCTAGGAAAACTGAACTGTGTCTCGGTGGAGCCTTATCTCTATTGGGTACAAACTAGAGCTCTCAAGCTAAAAATGCCTAATCCTCGTTACGGGATTCTTCCGCCGAGGGAATCTGTCATGTACTTCATGACGGAAACTGAAAAGCTTCAGGTTACTCTCAACAAAGTTCAAAAGGAGAGAAGGTCTTGGAAGAACAAGTACCGCACCCTCGACGTAGAGTGCATCAAAATACATCAATTACTGAAAGAAAAGGATGCTCTGATTGAAATTTTGGAGCAACATGCTGTAGAGAATCAAGATGACCAAAGGAATTTGCTCGCTCCTTTCACATGGAAAAGGAATGACAACCCGACAACGGCCCAAGAGCCCCGGTCAAAGAAAAGGAAGATACCAGAATCAGCACCCGATTTCTCTTCAGAGAGGACTCGGGACCCATTAGTTTAGGTTTCTATTTCTGCACCTTGTAATCTACTGTATTTTCATTCCTGTAATCCTTTGAATTCAATAAAAAGGGGTTTCCCCACCGTTTGATATTTGCAATCTAATTGTCGAAGTTTATTTTGATTAAACCAAAAACAATTAATATAATCATTGCATTCATCATTCTCACATCGTGTATTCTTCTTACCTACAAATCTCACCTTTGTGACTCGGTTCTAGAGTCAAACTGTCTCATTCGTATAATACTCGGGCCAATCGTCAGAAAAAGATGGATGATCTTGAGGAAGAAAACAGAAGGTTGAAAGAAGAGATCGACGCTCTGAGAGAGGATATGAGAAAGCTTCGTAACGACATGCAAGCCATGGCAGAAGCTCAGCTACAAAGAACTGTGATCTCAGAGAGCACCTCAACGCCCATAGTAGAAACGTATGATCCTAGGTATCAAATACCGAAAGATCGTCCTTGGGGCATTCCTGTTAACTATATCCCGGAAGGATATGTTCCGCCGATCACTGAAGATCAGGGAATCACAACAGAAGCCGCTGGGCCTGAAGGTTACAAACTTCGGGAAAGCGAAGATGCCAGGGGCATACTGAAGACTCCTGAAGGTTACAAACTTCGGGAAACGCCAAGACTCACTACCGTAGTCACGGTACCACCCCCTGTGGTGCACACTGTCCCAGAAGGACAGATTCCACAGACACCTTCTGGTAAGAAGGAAACTATGTTTGACAGAATGGAGGAATTCCAGGAGCAGTTCTTGGAAATGCAGAAGGAACTGCAAGCCATTCGCGGTCAGGATCTATTTGGAAAGGAAGCCGCAGGTCTCTGCTTGGTCCCAAATGTGAAAGTCCCGCACAAATTTCAAGTGCCCGACTTTGAAAAGTACAAGGGTAACTCTTTCCCTCAAAGCCATCTGGTGATGTACGCTCGGCGAATGTCAGCTCAGACAAAGAACCAAGAGCTACTAATTCACTACTTTCAGGATAATTTAACTGGTGCCGCATTAAAATGGTACATGAGTTTAAATCACGCCACGATCGACACATTCAGAGATCTGGGCGCTGCCTTCGTTCAACAGTACAAATATAATCTGGACATGGCACCGGACAGAGATCAACTCCGATCGATGTCACAAAAGGACAAGGAAACCTTTAAAGAATACACTCAAAGATGGCGTGAAATTGCCGCTCAGATTTCTCCACCTCTGGAGGAAAAGGAGATGACAAAGATCTTCTTGAAAACCTTAAGCTCATTTTACTATGACCGAATGGTTGCCAGTGCACCCAGTGATTTCACCGAGATGGTGGGCATGGGCGTACGTCTTGAGGAAGCCGTCCGAGAAGGACGTTTGGTAAAAGACACTGGATCGACAAGCGGTACTAAAAAATACGGTAGTGCTCTCCCTAAGAAAAAAGAGCAGGATATTGGGAATATCTCTCTAGGAAAGCAAATGCGACGTTATCAACCGGTAGCAGCTGTGACTCCTGCTATCAACCCTGCGTCTATTCCTACATATCAACCTCAGGTTGTACAGAGCCAACCTGATCAGCAAAGGACACAACAGCCTCTTCAGCAGGCTCATCCTCCATACAACAACAACCTTATAACACGGCCACCAGGATTTGATCCTATACCCGTAACGTACGCAGAGTTGTTCCCGTTACTACTGGCTAAGGGGTACATTCAGACTAAATCCCCTCTTACAGTACCGGAAAATCCGCCTTTTTGGTTTAAGGTGGATCAAACATGCCCTTATCATCAAGGAGGTCCAGGGCATAACATAGAGACTTGTCTCCATTTCAAGTCCGACGTGCAAAAACTTGTTAGAAGCGGGGTCTTATCCTTCAAGGATACAAATCCTAATGTTCTCATGAACCCGCTGCCTCAACATGAGAAAGCTGCAGTCAATCTGATTGAGAAAGAGACTAACAATGTCTATCAAATTCACGATGTACTCTTGTTGAAAACCAATCTGGTCAAGATGCATTGTAGATAGAGTGGATATGACCATGTACCATCTCATAACTATCACCAGTGTGATATCTGCTCTAAAGACAATCAGGGATGTTCTGTGGTGCAAGCAGCTCTACAGGAACAAATGGATCTCGGATGGATCCAAGAGCACCGAGTTCGTAGAGTTAACATGGTCTACACAAATTCCAATGTCATTTAGAACCACGATATCCGTACAATGAATGTCAACTTGGTGGCGATGCACTCAAGGCAAAGCCAGTATCATAATCTTCCGCGGCACGATTACAATTCCTGTCTGATTTGCTCGGTAAACAAACAGGGATGCTCTTTCATACAGGAGGCCCTCCAGCGTCAGATGGATCTTGGATGGATCCAAGACTACCATGATAGGAACTCCTATCAGATCAATATGGTTTAGATCTTTGATATTCGCGTGATGAATACCAACTTGGTAGAGTTACATGCTGAACAAGTCTGACTCGGATTCTTAATATCACATGATTACCAAAGCTGTAAGGCAGGTTGCGAAAATGATCGAGATTGTACCTTTGTCCAGGAGGCACTCCAGCACTTGTTAAATCACTGGTGGATGCCAATCTATATGGATGAAGATACTCAGCAAATTTGTACCAATAATAGAAACCCCACTCGGCGTCAGAGTCAGAATGTCCGATCAGTGGAAGCTAACCTAGTGAGGTTACATTGTATTCAAAGTGGGCGTGGCCAGGTGCCACCACACAACTATGAACGTTGCGGCGTCTGTTCGGAAAGTAACCAAGGGTGTTACCTTGTGAGAGCAGCTCTTCAGGGTCAGGTGGATCGTGGAGAAATTCGTCCATATCCGGGTTCTGGACCCATCAACTGGACGCCGAACTACCTTGCCGAGAAAGTTGAGGATGTTGTCACGATCTCTGCTCATCACAGGACCAGGGATGTTTTTTCCATTATCCCTCTACTTGACGAATCTAAAGTTCCCAACCGGGAACGGATCGAGATTAATTATGATGGTCAGAAAAATCAGAAGGCTCCTGTAGTTATCTATCTACCGGGACCACTACCGTATGAATCAACTAAGGCTATCCCTTACAAATACGGTGCAACGACAATTGAAAATGGAAAGGAAATTCCATTACCCTCCGTCGTGAATATTGCAGACATCAGTCGTGTAACACGGAGCGGTAGAATCTTCAACCGAGGAGTTGGAGAACCTAACAAAGAAAAGGAACTTCAGACGGAAACTCCTGATCTACCAGTCGGTCAATCCAGTAATCCCGACCTTTTGAAAAATAATGATGAGATGCTGAAGCTCATCCAAAGGAGTGAATACAACATTGTTGATAAACTGTTACAGACTCCTTCAAAGATCTCGGTATTATCACTGTTACTCAGTTCAGAAGCCCACATGGAGGCTCTACAGAAAGTCTTGGAGCAAGCCTTTGTGGAATAGGATGTAACAATCAGACAGTTCGATAGTATTGTCTCTAACATCACTTCCTGCAATAATTTAGGATTTAGTGATGAGGAATTACCCAAAGAGGGTCGCCGTCATAACATGGCGCTCAACATTATAGTTAACTTCCAGGACGATGCTTTAGCCAGCATACTGGTAGACACAGGGTCAGCCCTGAATGTTATGCCGAAGTCCACTTTGTTGCAATTATCATTCAAAGGTCCTCCGATGACAATCAACGAGGTCGTCGTCAAAGCGTTCGACGAATCCAGAAAAATAGTTATCGGCGAAGTTGATCTTCCCATAACTATTGGTCCTCACACTTTCCAGGTCATGGACATTTGGGCAACATACAGTTGTTTATTAGAAAGACCTTGGATACATCAGGCTGGAGCGGTCACTTCGACCCTCCATCAAAAGCTAAAGTTCGTCAAGAACGATCAACTTGTCACAGTTTGTGGGGAACAAGCCTTGCTTGTAAGGAACTTGTCATCATCTGCTAGTATAGAACCCGAGGAGGTTATTGGAACTCAGTTCCAAGCACTGTCGGTGAGCGAGAACAGTCAGTTCAGAGGAGGAACCTCAATTTCCTCATACAATGATGCTATCAAAGCGGTCAAGAGTACCGATACAACAGGATGGGGACAGCTTGTCATTCCTATTGACAATAAAACAAAGAAGGGTCTTGGTTTTTCTGCAACCTGTACCCAGACAGCTGCCAACGATGAAAGTCTTCATCCCCTTCAAAACTTCTTCCACAGTGGAGGTTTTCTTCACCCAGTGTCTCAAGCAGTACATGCTATCAATGAGGAAGATCCCTCTGACACGGATGAAGAGTGGAAGTCCTACCTTAACGAGGACAGTTATATGTCTCAGGAAGAGGTGCCTACGCCATTTTACTATACCACACAGAGTCCGAGATTTATACCATGGTCAGATGTCGAAATGATACACGGAGATTGTGATCCGGAAGGATGTCGTGCTCCACCAAACTCATTAGAGGAGGACACTCTGATGAAAGATAACTTTGACCACGATTACTATGGCCCAATGGATGGTCTGCCAATGTGGCAACCTTACCCAGGAAACTTGGGGCCGGAAAGTCAGCCGAGTAATGAAAATCGGCTGACCATCATTGAACAGAATACCTGTGTCCCCACCATGTCATGGGATCAACACTCAGGTCATTCAGAAACTACTCAACATGAAGATGAATTTGCAACGTTTGCAGGACTTGAATTCATCAACTATGCTTTTCCCGAGGTCAACGTCATCGAGAGGGATGACTCCTCCAGTTCCAAAGAAGTTTGGGACACTCTTGGACAACCAAGTGGAAAATACGACTTCATGGTCAAGTACACCACTCCCGAAAGCTCTCGTATCAGGCTCAAAGATATCCAGCCTACTGGATGGGGAGATACAGCTGAGAGTACAAATACTATGCAAAATGCAACAGAGGAATTCTCCTACGACAATTTTGCTTGGGAGACAGATTCCAATGATCCAGCTCCACCAGAAATCAGCGTCATTTCTGAAGACAAATCAAGGAAGGTACCAGACTTTGTGATTCACCGAGGAGTTCGCCGCCAATGGGTTGCCGTCGAGGTTCCGAAGATCGTTCACCAGTCAAAGTAATTGCGATCTTTAACCTTTCACCCTGCCCAGGTGAAACAGATGTTTTGATAGGGCTCGCTTTCAGTAAATTTTCCCTCTTCGCTTAGCCCAAAGCGACAGAGTTTTGTTTTATAGGGCTGTAGTTTCAAGAATCAACTTGTTCATTAATAAAATAACGTCGTTCTGCAATTTCCGCATTAATTGTTGTTTTCTCTTTTTGCTTTTCTCAGAAAATGGTAATCCTAAAAAACAATTCAAATAAAAAACAAGCAGTAAAATAAATACACTGCACACACTTGCATTTTTCTCTATCTCTTCTAAACATGAATCATCACGTCATGCAGATTGCTTATTTTAAACCCAGTTGAAACATACGATCCGATGCCTTCTCCCAACTTTGAGTTCCCGGTATTCGAGGCTGAAGAAGAAAATGACGACAAAATTCCAGAAGAGATCTCCCGACTACTCAGACAAGAGGAAAGGTCCATTGAACCTCACAAAGAGCCGTTGGAAACGGAAATGTGGGTTCGGAAAAAGAGAGAAAGGAAATCTGGATTGGGGCACTGCTCAGTCCAACTGCCAGAGAGGGTTTGATAAAGCTTCTCAAAGAATTCCCCGATGTATTCGCTTGGTCCTATCAGGATATGCCAGGGTTGGATACCAGCATTGTGGAACATCACTTACCGTTGAGATCGGAATGTCCGCCAGTAAAGCAAAGGTTGAGATGCACTCACCCGGACATGGCCATCAAAATCAAAGAGGAGGTGCAGAAACAGATTGACGCGGGTTTCCTCGCCACGTCAGAATATCCTCAATGGTTAGCCAACATAGTACCTGTTCCCAAAAAGGATGGAAAGGTCAGAATGTGTGTCGATTACAGGGATCTAAACAAGGCTAGTCCAAAGGACGACTTTCCTTTACTGCACATTGACATGCTGGTAGACAGCACAACAAAGTTCAAAGTTTTCTCCTTCATGGATGGATTCTCGGGCTATAACCAGATCAAAATGGCGCCGAAAGAAATGGAGAAAAGTTCGTTCATTACCCCATGGGGTACCTTTTGCTACAAGGTGATGCCGTTCGGTTTGAAGAATGCCGGGGCAACCTATCAAAGGGCCATGACTACTCTGTTTCATGACATGATACATAAGGAAATCGAGGTATATGTCGATGATATGATTGCAAAATAAAAAATAGAGAGTGAGCACGTTGAACATCTGTCAAAATTGTTCGAACATTTAAGAAAGTTCAAGCTCTGCATGAATCCCAACAAGTGCACCTTCGGTGTCCGTTCAGGGAAATTACTAGGGTTCATCATCAGCCAGAAAGGAATAGAGGTTGATCCTGACAAGGTCAAGGCCATTCGAGAAATGCATTCTCCGAAAATTGAAAAATAAGTCAGGGGATTCCTGGGACGTTTGAACTACATCTCCAGATTCATATTCCTTATGACCGCGACATGCGCGCCGATTTTCAAATTACTCAAAAAGAACCAGGATTGCGTTTGGTCAGAAGATTACCAAACTGCCTTCGACAGTATTAAGGAATATCTGTTGAATCCTCCGATTCTATCACCTCCAGTGGAAGGAAGGCCACTGATCATTTACCTCACAGTCCTAGAGGACTCAATGGGATGTGTACTTGGCCAATAAGACGAAACTAAACGGAAAGAGTCTGCCATTTAATATCTAAGCAAGAAATTCACCGACTGTGAAACTCGGTACACGATGCTTGAGAAAACTTGCCGTGCTTTGGCTTGGGCAGCCAAACGTCTTCGCCAATACATGATTCGTCATACTACTTGGTTAATCTCCGAAATGGATCCAATCAAGTACGTCTTCGAAAAACCTGCTCTCACGGAAAGAATTGCCCGTTGGCAGATGTTGCTATCAGAATATGACATAGAGTACCACGCTCAGAAAGCCGTTAAGGGAAGTATTTTAGCCGATCATTTGGCTCATCAACCGATTGACGATCAGGAATCAATCGGGTTTGACTTCCCAGACGAAGATGTCATGTATCTAAAAATGAAAGATTGCGATGAACCGCTACCCAGTGAAGGGCCAGAACCAGGTTCCCAATGGGGACTTATCTTTGACGGAGCAGTTAATCATTACGGAAATGGAATTGGGGCAATCATTGTTACCCCTCAGGGTACCCACATTCCTTTCACTGCCAGACTTACGTTCAAATGTACGAACAACGAGGCCGAATACGAAGCATGTATCATGGGTCTCGAGGAAGCAATTGATTTAAGGATCAAAAACTTGGACGTATACGGCGACTCAGCTCTGGTTATCAATCAGATAAAAGGAGATTGGAACACATACCAATCAGGGCTGATTCCCTATAAAGACTACACAAGAAGGTTGCTACCTTTCTTCAACAGAGTCGAGTTTCATCACATCCCTCGTGAGGAGAATCACATGGCTGATGCATTAGCCACTATCTCTTCCATGATTAGTGTAGGTCAATGGAACGACCTACCTAAGATCGACATAATGCACCTTGAACAGCCCACTTACATCTTCACGATTGAAGCAGTCATAGACGACAAACCTTGGTATCACGATATCAAATGCTTCCTTCAGAAACAAGAGTACCCACCTGGGGCACTAAGGAAGGACAGAAAAACCCTCAGAAGATTGGCTGGAAACTTCTTCCTGAGCGGTGACACTCTCTATAAGAGAAATTTTGACATGGTCTTGCTCCGATGCGTAGACAGACCAGAAGCAGACATGCTTATGAAAGAAATTCATGAAGGATCCTTTGGCACTCATGCCAACGGACACACGATGGCGAGAAAAATTCTCAAAGCAGGGTACTATTGGTTGACCATGGAATCCGACTGCTACAAGTACATGAGGAGGTGTCACAAGTGTCAGATATACTCCGACAAAATTCATGTACCGCAATCGCATCTCAAAGTTCTCTCTTCCCCATGGCCATTCTCGATATAGGGAATCGACATGATTGGCATGATTGAGCCCAAGGCTTCAAACGGACATCGGTTCATCTTGGTAGGCATTGACTATTTCACCAAGTGGGTCGAAGCAGCGTCGTACGCCAATGTAACCCAACAAGTGGTGGTCCGATTTATAAAAAACAATATCATCTGCCGTTATGGTGTTCCAAGCGAGATCATTACTGATAATGGATCTAACTTGAACAACAAGATGATGAAAGAGTTGTGTGCAGAGTTCAAGATTGAACATCATAACTCATCTCCCTACCGACCCAAGATGAACGGAGCGGTAGAAGCGGCTAACAAGAACATCAAGAGGATTGTTCAGAAGATGGTTGTAACCCACAAAGATTGGCACAAAATGCTACCCTTTGCTCTCCACGGTTATCGCACATCTGTCCACACTTCAACAGGGGCAACCCCTTTCTCTCTAGTGTATGGCATGGAAGCAGTGCTCCCCATAGAAGTAGAGATCCCATCAATCCGAGTATTGATGGAAGCTAAGCTCACCGAAGCTGAATGGTGTCAAAGTCGACACGACGGACTGAATCTGATCGAAGAGAAGCGAACGACGGCACTATGCCATGGTCAGTTGTATCAACAGAGAATGAAGAAGGCGTTCGACAAAAAGGTTCGACCTCGCATCTTCAAGAAAGGAGACCTCGTGCTCAAGAAGATACAATCGTTTCTCACTGACTCTCGGGGTAAATGGACTCCGAATTATGATGGCCCCTATGTGGTCACGAAAGCTTTCTCAGGCGGCGCATTGAGACTTGCAACCATGGACGGAGAGGAATTTGCCTACCCCACAAATGTTGATGTGGTCAAGAAATACTTCGCCTAAACTTTAAAAAATAAATGTCTCGGTGGATTGAAAACCCGAAAGGGCAGTCCAGGCAAAAGTTAAAGACAGAGAAAAAAAATCATCCCGGTGGATTGGAAACATCAAGTACAATCCAGGCAAAAGTTAGGGATAATGGCAAGTAACTATGTTCAACAGAGGCAAGTCCCTCAGCAGCAGTTACATCATCCGTCAGAAAACTCCAGTCAAGGTCATCTTCGACAAAAGCTCAGGATGCCCCGAATTCAAAGTTGGTAGAAGGATAGTGGTTGTTATGTTTCAACGTAGCCCTTTTCCCTGTAAATTACCATTTTCTAACTTTGTAAATACTCAATGGAATCACGCGTTTGGCTGATCTCCATTTTATCAATAAAATTTGAGCCCTTGTGCTTTTGTTTGTAATTCTTATTTATTTTAGCTTTACAGAACAACGTTGTTAACATGATTAACTATTCTTGAAATAAAACAAAAATGAATTTACTTGTTAAAACTTTTTCTGCTTTTAAAATAAAGACGACAATTTCTTTTGACTGTTGAACATCAAAGGAACATCAACCGCTTCTCCAGAAGTAAGCGAACTTCAAAGTGCAGAATCAAAGTACTCCTTCTTACCCAGTACGCCTGAATGAAGGGACAACTGTGTCAGAGACCTTATTTCGTCTGACACGCTTCGGCTGAGTTCTCATCTCCTAAGCCCGATCAACATAGCTCCCAACGGGGACTATCTCTCCTAAGCAAGGTGGAATTACTATTCTGAACCAACGGTACTTCTTCGCCCCGCGATGGCCGAGTATCCAGTCGTGTTCACCTGTCAGTTTGTATGTCGCGTCAGTTTTGTCAACATAAACATACATACATCATTGCATTTTTGATTTGCATTCACATTTCATATTGCATAACTATCACTCTAGTCAGTCTTGTACCCTAGTGATAAAAGTCCTCTCAATCGAGTTGTCAGTTCTTGCCTCGTCAGGAAACGCTGCGTCTGAACATTCTCTCTCCTCCAGTTTTATTTCTGGAAGGAAGTTGGCCCTTGACCACTTTGATAACTTGAACCTCTGAAAGACCAGAGAACTTTCAGTCAGCATCACTCTTCACTATTGTAGATGATATCCCTGATTTCCCGGATTAAGGAAAATCCACAGAGAAAACCTCGTAATCAGAGATTCGGCAGCATGTCGGTTTCGCTCCGAAAAACCCGCTGGTGAAAAGGTCATCGGCACCTCAAAATTGGACCCCATCATATGGCATTTCTCCGGGAAGATCCCGAGAAAAGTATGATGTAAGATCCCAAACGACAGCAGTCTCCCAAAAGACTCGCTTTCCTCGGTAGAAACAAATGGCGTCTCCAACAGAGAAGTTTTTGCAACTCTACAGCTCAGACGACTGGGTTTCCCCAGCAAGTCTGACATCAAAACTTTTTCCGTCAAATGGCATCTCCCCAGGAAAATTCGGCGAGAAGTTTGAGGAAAATCGCTACGCATGGCGTCCCTTGTCAATTAAGTTTATTGACAAAAGAAACTAAGACCAGTTCCTTGGTAGGTAACTAGGATCAAGGGGAAGTTTGTTTCAGCAACTGAGACCAGTCCTTGGTAGGAAACCAGGATCGAGGGGAAGTTGACAAAAGAAAACTGAGACCAGTTCCTTGGCTGAAGACCAGGATCGAGGGGAAGTTTACCTTTTCTAAGCATCATAGCTTGGAAAGAAGATGAATGCGTGATTTACCATTCATAGACGCCGTCAAAATTTTGGGTATTCCGATATTTAATCCTCTTGCACCCCGAATGCCCAAATACCTTCGTCATTCACACCTTCGTGTCCAAGAAGATTAAATAGGGGCATCTGTCATACCGTAAATTTTGACCACTAAGATTTCCCATCATTGTGCAAATCATCATAACAATATGGAGGAACCATCATTCTCCCCAAAGATGGGTGAGCATTCACTACAATCAAAATTAGGGTTTCAAGCCCTCCCTCAGAGCTCTTAGACAAAGGATCAATCAAGGAATGACATGATCTTCAACTGGTCTAACCTCTCAAACATCCACAATGCATCAAAAGGACTCCCACATCAAGGATTAAGCACAAGACTGCTCTCTTCTAGGTGGATCAAGTCTCAAGATCGATAGTGTCACCAAATTAGGGTTTTGGTCGACCAGGGCCTCCAGATGGAAAATTTTCATCTGGGCACAAGCCAATGAGCCAAAACCTAACCTAATATACTCCATGTAACCTCATGGACCCAATCATCAAGTCAATCTTGCCTCAGGGGATGCATTCATCAAAAATCAGGAATTAGGGTTTCTTGACCTAATTCACCCCTAAGTTGCCTTTTAGGACAAATCATGAGCCAAGACCTCAAGAGAGGGTTTGAGGGTCTCTAATGAAATATATTGATCCATTTGGAACAATGGAATAATCCAAGAAGCTTGAGCAACAAGTCTCAATTTCATCTGCACCACAATTAGGGTTTCGCGAGGAAAGTCAACTGTAATTTGACTTTTGACCAGGACATGCTCCCAAGCCCTAAGACATGATTCAATATACCCTATGACACCCATGGAACATGTCCATCAAGTTTGATTTAGGTCAAGGGCATGATTTCATGAAGAATTGCACAGTTTGGAATTCATCTGATAAAAAGTCAACTGTGCACAAAAGTCAACTTTGACTTTTTGAGATTTTTCACCAAAATGTATTTTTAACTCTAAAATGATGTTAATGTGTGATTTGAATCATCATTCATCAAGAAAAATCAAGAAAAGTTGGATAACTTGTAAAAGGGGTAACCATAAAAACTTAGAAAATTTTCTAAGTTAAAAATAAAGTGACAAGGGTACCAACTTTGGAGGATCATAACTCCGAAACCACAAAGCCATTTTTCCTCATCCAAAGATGGATTTGTAGCCCTCATTACCCTCTACAAAAACTTCAACTAGACCTAAGTCCAATTCATCATGGATTTTGAGTTATGGAGTGATCAAAATCAAGAGAAAACACTTTGTTCCAACACTTAGTGAAAATTTCACTAAGTCAGATTTTGCCTTACTTTTTGCCAAATGTAGGAGGATTTTTCACTTGGATTAAAAAGAGATCAAAACCAAACATGTTCAAACAGTTGTTGTATCATTTAAGGGCTTTCCAAAATGGTCAAGAACATTACCAAATTCAACTTACACCATGAGATATGACATTGGGAAGTTGCCTTGCTGAAATCTGCCAAGGCAAGGCAGAATTTGCATTTTTGCTCGATTTGCCAAAATCATCCAAATTCAAATGCTCCTATCCACTTGGACACATCAGAGGATTGAATCTAAAGGGGACAATCACTGAGCCAAGCCTCCAAAGTCCATGGAACAAGAAATAGCATGTTGAACCTAGAATGGCCAAAATAGGGACAAGCCTCCAAATTTGGATTGAAGCATTCAATGGAAGCATCAAGGTGGCATGGACTGAGCCATTCTCATCTAAAATCAGTCAAGACTTATCCAAGACCAAGGGAACCAAAGCTCTGTGCCCTAACCTCTAGTTAATGGCTAGAGGAGACTTGGATTTTCATTTACCAACATTGGCCAAACCTACTTAGCAGTTGCCATTCAATATTCCTTGCAAAAAAAACTTTCTCTACTATAAATAGAGATCAATTGTGTTCAGTTTAAGTACACCAAAGGCCTATAACACTTGCCTTTCTCAAAATCTCTTTCTCTTGGCAAAAATGCCTTTCTTAGTAAGGTAACTATTGGGTTTTGAGCTAGAGGGCAATTCCACTCAAACCAATCACTCACACACCTCATATACATCACATATGAGCTGATCAAACACTTAAACAACAACTGAAACATTGATTTCTCAGAATCACCAGTCAATTGCTCAAGGTTTTAACCAAAGTGCAGTTGAGATGCCATGAAGTGATCCAGCCAATTTCCATCAAGTCCAAGCATTCAAACACACTCCATAGCACCTAGGGAAGCTGTTCAGATCATCACAACACAACTGTAACACCTCCTACACAAATCACGATCACCAGCTGCAAGTGGTAAGCATGAGCCCTTCTAACTCTATGATCCATGCAATTTTTGCTGCACAATAATTTGGCCATATATTCATAATCATGCATGGAATGTTTTCCCTCAATTAATTGCTTTGTTTGAATCGTGTATCACAAATCCTAGCCTTCATGCAGAAATTAGGGTTCTTGAGGTTTCTTCGTGATTTCATGTTTTATGTTTAATTTAAATGAAATTAAGTGTTATAGACATGATCGTGAGGTTGAAACGAGTTGATTGGTATGTGGATTGCATGATATGGTTAAGTATTCAGTGAGATTGGAAGGAAAACGTAAATCTGGGAAACTCAGAATACGCGCGTGTTCTTGGTGTGTTCTTGGCGCCATTTTCAGAAATTTGAATATTTGAATTTTGTGATTTTTGTTTAATTGATTCAAAAATTAATTTCTCTCAGAGTTTTAATGATTTTGAGTTGATTCTTTTTTTAATAATTCACAAAAATGTTAAAATATTTTATTTTTACAAAAAATCCCAAAAATATTATTTATTTCATATAATTGATATTTTGCAAAGAATTAATGTTTTAATTGTTTTTGACATTTAAAATATTTTTTCCACCTTGATTTTGCAACTTTTAATGCTTTCTAATTATTTTGTAGGTCAATACTTAATTTTTGAAGCATTAATCCAATATTACAATTTGTTTTTCATATATTAAACAATTTTGATCATTTTAATTGAATTTTTATTCAATTAAATACATTTTTGAAAACAAATTAGGGTTTTTGAATTAATTCAACCCTCAGAAATCATTTTCAAAACACTTTGGGCCTCTAATAGAGTGTAAGACCCAATCCTTTTTTGACCAAACCATTTTTGGGCCTCAGTATTGTATAAGTCCCGATACCGTAAAAAACAAACGGCGCGATCGTCGCCCTTTTGAAAAATAACCTGGGCCTCTCCTCGGGCTATAAGACCCATTCAAAACTTTTGGGCCTCTAATAGAGTGTAAGACCCAACCCCCTTTTAACCAAAAAACTTTGGGCCTCACTTATTGTATAAGTCCCTTCGTGTTAAAAGAAAATCTCGGTGCGATCGCCATTTCAAATGAAAAAGTCAACTGGGCCTACCCTCGTGTTATAAGCCCCACTCTTTTTCTTTAAAACCTTTTGGGCCTCTTGAGAGAGTGTAAGACCCATCCCTTTGTACAGAAAACAATTTTTGGGCCACAGTCACTTGTATCAGTCCCTCTGTACAAATTTAAACAGTGCGCTCACTGATAAAACCCTGGGCCTCTCCTTGAGCTGTAAGCCCCAAATCTTTCTTTTTCAAAGCTCTTTCTCCTTTGATTTTGAATATACTGTTGTTTTCAATCTTTCTTTGTTGAACAACTAACCAAACAACATGGAAGCTCTACAACCGAGTAAGTGTTTATTGCTTTCATTTACCGCTTTCATATACATATAACTGTATTGTGGGGCTGTTTCACTGTAAGTCTTCTTTCATAAACTCATATCAACTGTGTAATAATAGTATAGATATTTAGAGTTTCCCCGACAACTACGTCTAGAACTAGATGACGCCGTTTCGTTTATTCGTAGAAATAGACAACTAGATCCCCAATAGGATCACCAGATACAGTCTTCTCTTCGGCTGTCCTCATTAGGAATTGTCAAGAAACTCTATTCCCAGAGATGAATGTATTCTTCGTGAATGGCATATTTGAGTTTCTTCCAAATTCTCAAACTTTCCTGACTTGATCTATTCCTTGTGAATAGCTTGCCTTGAATTTCTTGGGATTTGGGGACCCATCGGCTTCTTAAAAGCATCAGCCTCCTCTTGGGCATCGTACAAGGACCCACAGGCTTCCTAAAAGCAACCCTGCCTCCTCTTGGGCTTAGTACAAGGACCCTACGGCTTCTTAGAAGTATTCACAGCCTCCTCTTAGGCTTCGTATAATGATCTCTTCCTCCGGGAATGATAGCCTTCTCTTGGGCTTTATACAAGGACCCGTCGGCTTCTTAAAAGTTTCCAGCCTCCTCTTGGGCTTCGTACAAATTGTCCCGACGACCTCCTAGAGGTATAGGAGCAGAAATTAGTCATCTGCATAGAACAATCCTTTCATAGAGTCTACTACTGTTTCTCAAAACATAGTACAAAAGATAAAACTCTAGACTTGGACAGTCTAATCTCCTTGAGTCTCAAAGACATTCTCAAGTGATCCCTTCATTAAATAGGAAGAAAACCCGCAGACTCGGACAATATTAATACCCTTTGGATTTCCCGCTTCCTTTAAGAACGGGAACAACCCGAATCCTTGAATCAAATCCTTGAGTACAGTGTTACTCATATAAGAACTGATTTTCTCTTTAAAAATCAGTATACTGGACCTGTCAGTTAACTGAACAGTCGCCATAGCCTTCTCTTAGGCTTTGTATAATGATCCTTCTCTATTGAAGTTAGCCTCTCTCTCGGGCTTTGTACGAGACACATAAGAGACTCCCTCGTTGAGTCAATCACCTCTTTCGCCTCCATTTCAGGCTTTATACGAGATACAAAAAGGTTCTTATCGAGCTAAACAAACTACAACCTCCATCTCGGGTTTTGTACGAGATACAAAAAACCCTCTTGTTGAGTCAAACAGCCTCCATCTCGGGCTTTATACGAGATACCAAAAGACTCCTTCATCGAGTCAAAAACCTTTTAGCCTATCTCTCGCGCTTTGTACGAGACACATATTAGCCTCCTCTTAGGCTTTATATAAGAAAACCACTGGTTAATCCAATTAACCTTTTAGCATCAAAGCTGTGCCTCGTTCACAGTAAACAAACATCAACAACTCTTTCCCCTTCATCTAATCGCTGTAAGCGGCAAGCCTCTGGATCATCTACATCCATGCCACTGTCCCTCTTTTAGCATGAGAAATTCCTAAGGAAAGATGGCATTGCTCTACACTGAGTTAAAGTCTTCTCCTTCAGGTTAAAATCCCTATAAAGGAAATTATGGCATTGCTAGGATCCGCGTATCCCGGTTAAAGTAATCCTCCTTTACAGTCAGTCACCCAACAGTTGTGACAAACAAACCCCTTTAGAGATGACAAATTCTCTGTAAAGTCAACACCTTTCGCTTCATGTCTTGGGCTTTGAACAAGACACCAAAAACACCCATTTCCTCCCATAGAATAGGAGGAACTACGAACGCTCTGATTTCCCTGTTTCGGTAAACGGGAATACGTAGGCATAAGATTGAAAGAAAAATCTTAGCGAGCACACTAAACAAAAACCCAAAATCCCATACTCTCATGTATATATCAAAAGCATCAGTCCTAACATCCTAATCCTCGTTCCCCGCTAGAAAGTCCTAGAAAGAGAAAAAGAAAACCTTATTGGCGAAAATATAAATAACCAGTACAAAGGCCCCCCCACATTGATAGCATTCGTAACCTAACAGACCGCTGTTTAAACTCAGTATACAAAGCAGGGTTAATTGGAGACATCTATTTCCCTTCCTTCATCAGCTTTAATAGGATAAAAAATGAATCGACCTGTAGTAAGCTCAACCGCAGAGAGCGACCAGCACTTAAGAACCGCGTCCCAAATCGCTCGCTACAGGTTGCAAAGCACTATCGCTTTGGGGTACTACAGTTCGATTCATTTTTTATCCTATTGAAGCTAATGAAGGAAAGGAAATAGATGTCTTCAATTAACCCTGCTTGCAAACTGAGTTTAAACAGATGACTGTTGGTTTACAGATGCTATTAAGATTGTGGGTGTCTCTTAGGTTATTTTGTTAAAAACACAGGGTCTAGGCTATTGGTAGGATGTTAGGATTGATGCTTTTCGATTGATGTATGAAGGTACGGGATTTTGGGTTTTTGATTAGTGTGCTCGCTAAGATTTTTCCAATCTTATGCCTACGTATTCTCGTTTAACGAAACAGGGAAATCAGAGCGATCGTAGTTCCTCCTATTCTATGGGAGGAAAAAAAAGGTTGTTTTGGTGTCTTGTTCAAAGCCCAAGACGTGAAGCTAAATGTCATTTGTATCTTGTTTAAAGCCCAAGATGTGAAGCTGAAGGGTCTATTTGTATCTTGTTCGAAGCCCAAGACGTGAAGCTAAAGGGTTTTGACTTTAGAGAGAATTTGTCATCTCTAAAGAGGGGTATTTGGTCTGTTTGTCACAACTGTTGTGTGACTGGTTATAAAGGAGAATTACTTTAACTGGGATATGTGAATCCAGCAATGCCATAATTTCCTTTATAGGGGATTTTCAACCTGAAGGAGAAGACTTTAAGTTTGTGTAGAGCAATGCTATCTTTCATTAGGAATTTCTCATGCTAAAAGAGGGACAGTGGCATGGATGTAAATAATCCAGAGGCTTGCCGCTTACAGCAATTAGATGAAGACAAAGGAGTTGTTGATGTTTGTATCCTGTGAGCAAGGCACAAATTTTGATGCTAAAAGGTTGATTGACTCAACCGGGGTTTCCTTATACAAAGCCTAAGAGGAGCCTAGTGACCCAACAAGAGGGTGCTTTTTATCTGTCGCGTACGAAGCCCGAGATAGAGGCTAAAAAGGGTTGACTCAACAAGAGATGCTAACAAGTGACTGACTCAACAAGAGAGTGCTTTTATATGTGTCTTGTACGAAGCCCAAGATGGAGGCTAAAAGGTGGTTGACTCAACAAGAGAGTCTTTTATACTCAACAAGAGAGTGTTTTTGTATCTCGTACGAAGCCCGAGATGGAGGCTGAGAGGGAAGTGACTCAATAAGAGAGTGTTTTAGTATCTCATACGAAGCCCGAGATGGAGGTTAAAAGTGATTGACTTAACAAAAGAGTCTTTTATACTCAACAAGAGAGTGATTTGTATCTCGTACGAAGCCCGAGATGGAAGCTGAAAGGGATTGACTCAACAAGAGAGTCTTTTATACTCAACAAGAGAGTGATTTGGTATCTCGTACGAAGCCCGAGATGGAGGCTAAAAGTGATTGGCTCAACAAGAGAGTCTTTTATACTCAACAAGAGAGTGTGAAAAGGTTAGCTCCGCTGGGAAGAATCATTGCACAAAAGCCTAAGAGAAGGCTATTGTGCTGGTGACTGTTTCAGTTTAGTGCAGGTCCAGTATATTGGATAAAAGAGAAAATCAGTTCTTATAAAGGGACTGATTTAAAGGTATTGTTGTGCTTTGGGATTGATCAGAGGATCAGGGTTATTTCCTGTTCTTTAAGGAAATGGGAAATCCAAAGTGTATTGAGACTGTCCAAGTCTACTGGTGTATTGAGAAATCGATTCTCAAGTAGTGAAAGATCTTTGTATGATGCCCAAAAGAAGGCTGGTATGTTAAGGGATGAAGGTCAACCCATTAACAAGTCTGACACTTGATTCAGAAAGACAGCTCTAGCAAATTGATGAGTAGGTTCTGTTCCTATACATGTAGAGGTCTCTGGGTCCTTGTACTATGCCCAAGAGAAGGCATGAGAGCTTTTAAGAAGCCGAATGGTCCTTGTACAATGCCCAAGAGGAGGCGGGGATGCTTTTAAGAAGCTTGTGGGTCCCCAAACCCCGAGAAGTTTAAGACATGCCATTCACCGAGAATAGATCAAGCCAGGAAAGTCTGAGAATTTGGAAGAAACTCAAGAGATGCCATTCACGGAGAAAAGACCATCTCCGGGGAGTAGAGTTTCTTTGACGATTTCTAAGGGTGACAGTCTGAGAAAGGGTTCACTGAGAATGCTGCCTTTCACGTCTCCATATTGTTTAACCCCAAGAGGAGGGAAGACTGTGTCTAGTAATCCTATGGGGATCTAGTTTTGTTTGTATTTAAGTGTGACCAACAGGGCTTTACCTAGTGCTAGACGTAGTTGCCGGGGAAAACTCTAAATAACTATACTAGTATTACACATTGGATATATGACGAGTATATAAAAGTTTGTGAAAGAAGACTTACAGTGAGCAGCCCCACAATACAGTTATATATATATGAAAGCGGATAAAGAAAGCGGGTAAACACTTACTCGGTTGTAGAGCTTCCATGCTGTTTTGTTAGTTGTTCAACAAAGAAAGCTTTGATAACAATATTATATTCAAAATCAAAGGAGAAAGTGCATTGAAAAGATTGTTGGGGCTTACAGCTCAAGGAGAGGCCCAAGGTTTTATCAGTGATTGCACTGTTGTTTTGTACAGGGACTTATACAAGTGACTAAGGCCCAAAAAGGTTTTCTATAGAAAGGGATGGGTCTTACACTCTCTCAAGAGACCCAAAGGTTTATTTTTATGCAAGTGGTGGGGCTTACAGCTCAAGGAGAGGCCCAGGGTTTTATCTTGAAAACGGCGATCGCGCCGAGGTTTTTGAAAGCACAGTGGGTCTTATACAATGACTGAGGCCCAAATATTTTGGTTTCAAAAATGGGTTGGGTCTTACACTCTATTAGAGGCCCAAAAAAGTTTTTGTACAACAATGATGGGGTTTACAACTCAAGGAGAGGCCCAGAGGAAAATAACGATCGCACCGTTATTTTGAGAATCGTATCGGGACTTATACAACGACTGAGGCCCAAATTATTTTGTATTTACAAAGGGGATGGGTCTTACACTCTATTAGAGGCCCAAAAGGTTTGAAAAAGTTTGATGAGGGTTAAATTAATCAAAACCCTAATTTGTTTTTCAAAATATATTTTAATTGAATAAAAGTTCAATTAAAATGATCAAAATTGTTAAACATGTGTGAAAAACAAATTATGGTATTGGATTAATGTTTGGAAAATCATGTTTCTATCCACAAAATGATTGGAAATCAATTAAATTATAAAATCATGGAGGAAAAAATATTTTAAATGTTAAAAACAAATAAAACATTAATTCTTTGCAAAAATATCAAATATATGAAATAAATAATATTTTTGGGATTTTTTGGTAAAATAAAATATTTTAAAATTTTTGTGAATTATTAAAAAAAGAACCAACTCAAAATCATTTAAGCTCAGAGAGAAATTAATTTTTGAATCAATTAAATAAAATCACAAAATTTAAATATTCAAATATTCAAAAATGGCGCCAAGAACATGGCAAGAACACGCGCCACCCTCTGTTTCTGCAGATTTGCGTTTTCTATCCAATCTCACTGAATACTTGATGATATTATGCAATCTACATATCAATCTACTCGTTTTCACCTCACAATCATGTCTATGGTCTTTAATTTCATTTATTTTAAGCATGGAATAAGAAATCAAAGAGAAACCTCAAGAACCCTAAAATTTGCATGAAGGCTCAGAAATTTCATACATGATTCAAACAAAGCAATTGATTGAGGAAAAACACTCTATGCATGATTATGAACATATGGCAAAATTATTGTGCAACAAAAAATGTATGGATCATAGAGTTAGAAGAGCTCATGCTTACCTCTTGCAGCTGGTGATTGTGTTTTGTGTTAGACGTGTTACAGCTTGGTTCCAAGGATATGGATAACTTTCATAGGTGCTATGGAGTGTGTCTGGATGCTTGGAATGAATGGAAATGATCTGGAACTTGAGATGGTACCCCAACTGCAAATATGTCAAGAACTTGAGCAATTAGCTAGTGATTTTGTGATTTTGGTGTTCCAGATGTTATGTGAGTGTTTGGATCACTTCTATATAATGTTTATGAGGTGTGTGTGTGTGATTGGTTTGGTTGGAATAGCTCTCAAACTCAAAACCCGATAGTGACTTGCTTTGGAAGGCAAATTTGGAAGTGAGAAGGTGATTTTGAGGAAAGCATCTGTTTGATGGCTTTGGTGTACTCAAACTGATCACAAATTAGCTCTATTTATAGTAGAGCAAGTTTGTTTTGCAAACAATAGTGAATGGCAACTGCTGCATAGGTTTGGCCAATGTTGATCAATGAGAATCCAAGTCTCCTATGGCCATTGACTAGAGGTTAGGGCACAGGCTGCTGGTTCACTTGGTCTTGGATAAGTCTTGACTGAATTCAGTTGGAAATGGCTATATCCATGCCACCTTGGTGCATCCACTGAATGCTCCAAAAAAAAAATTAGAGTCTTGTCCCCTATTTAGGGATTTCTAGGTTTGGCATGCTACTTTTGGTTCCAAAGACTTGAGAGGCTTGAGATCAGAGTTGGTTCCTCCTTGGTCTCCCCTTGAGGTGTTCAGATGGATAAGTTTGTTTGTCATTTGTACAAATTTGGCAAATCGAGCAAAATTCCCAAATTTGCCTTACCATGACAGTTTGCGGCAAGGCATATTGGCATTGTCATATCTTATGGCTCAAGTGGAATTTGATAGAGTTCTTGGCCATTTTGGAAAGCCCTTATATGATACAACAATTGTTTGATCATAGTTGGTTTTGATACTTTTTGGATCCAAGTGAAAAATGCCCCTACATTTGGAAAAAAGTGAAGGCAGATTCTGACTTAGTGAAAATTTCACTAAGTGTTGGAAAAAAGTGACATTTTTACTTTTTGTGATTTTGATAATTCCATAACTTAAAATCCATGAGGAATTGGAATGAGTTGTGTTTGAAGCTTTTGTAGAGGGCCATGAGAGCTACAAATCCAACTTTGAATGGGAAAAAATGGCCTTGTGGTTTAGGAGTTATGATCCTCCAAAGTTGGTACCCTAGCCACTTTGTTCCATAACTTTGAAAATTTCTAAGTTTTTTATGGTTACCCCTTTTACAAGTTATCCCACTTTTCTTGATTTTTCTTGATGAATGATGGTTCCTATCATACATTAACATCATTTTAGGGTCAAAGAACCATAATTGTGAAAAATCTCAAAAAGTCAAAGTTGACTTTTGTGCACAGTTGACTTTTTGTCAGACGAATTCCAAACTGTGCGATCCTTTATGAAATCAAGTCCTTGACCTAAATCAAATTTGATGGATTGATTTCATAGGTGTTATAGGGTGTATTGAATCATGTCCCAAGGTTTGGGAGCATGCCTGGGTCAAAAGTCAAAGGCACAGTTGACTTTTCCTGCGAAACCCTAACTGTGGTTCTGATGAACTTGAAACTTGTTGATCAAGCTTCTTGGATCAATCCATTGTTACAAATGGATCAATGTAGTGTGTTATAGAACCTCAAATCATCTCTTGAGGTCTTGGCTCATGTTGTGTCCCAAAAGTCAACTTAGGGGTGAGTTAGGTCAAGAAACTAATTCCTGATTTTTAGTGAATGCATCCCCTGAGGTTAAATTGACTTGATGATTGGGTCCATGATGTCCCATGGAGCATCTTAGGTTATACTTTGAAGCATTGACTTATGCCCAGAGGAAAATTTCCATTTAGAGGCCCTGGTCGACCAAAACCCTAATTTGGTGACACTGGCGATCTTGAGGCTTACTCCACTTGGAATGTTGCAGCCTTATGCTTAATTCCTTGATGTGGGAGTCCTCCTGATCCTTTGTGGATGTTTGAGAGGTTAGACAAATTGAAGATCATGTCATTCCTTGATTGATCCTTTGTCTAAAGCTCAGAGAGGGCTTGAAACTCTAATTATTGTTTGTAGTGAATGTTCACCCATCATTGGGGAGACTGATGAGGCCTGATGGTTCATCCATATTGTGATGTTGATTTGCACAATGATGGGAAATATTAGTGGTCAAAATTTTGGGTATGACATATGGGTCAGGGGTCAGGATATTTAGTTAAACCTGCCCCAGTCTTTAACCTGGGAATAAAATATTTAAAAAAGATCCTCCCGAAAAAGCTTGAACGTGTCGAGCCGAAGTCTTTCCAAAGCTAAGTATGGTTAAGCTTCTTGTCCCACCTCCTAATGGAAACGCGGTCTTTTTGTCCGACATGCCTAGAGAGCCTCTGATTACACCTAAGGGTATCCCTAAGTCAAGATGCCGAAGTCCAATGTGTCGAAATTACACAGGAAAGCCCACTATCTTGTTCTTACTAACCCAGCAGCCTAAAGGACCTTAGAGTTTGCAAGGTCAACAGCAGTGGTGTGAGGGAACCATAAACAAATGCTGCCCTATTCTTTCACAAGAAAGACTTATATTGAAGATCCAGTCTCTTTTCATTGTAGGAAACCATCGAAATAGCAAAGACATAGCTGACGGTTTTTCCTCAATCAGCAACTGCCTAAGAAAATGACCCCCATGTTTATTTTGCCTCATATGAAACACAAATTCCAACATTAAAACACTATTAGGCCCTAAATACGCAAAAGCAAGGCGGGGATTTAACTACTTTTAATTCGCCCATCTTTATAAGTTCGAGCTTGAGTTTGACTCCTTTTCTTAAATCTTAGTTTCTCTTTATTTCTACCTTTTTAGGTATTTTCTATCTTCTTTGTCAGCAATTCAAGGAAT
The DNA here is from genome assembly GCA_022829125.1 of Lathyrus tuberosus. Lineage (NCBI taxonomy): Eukaryota > Viridiplantae > Streptophyta > Magnoliopsida > Fabales > Fabaceae > Lathyrus > Lathyrus tuberosus. Next base: position 10,347,127 of record JALAZF010000018.1, read on the forward strand.
TAGATTTCTTTCATGACTAACTTTCAAAGATTGGGTTCTCTCTGGGCGGTCGAGCCCTATCCTTTGCTCTAAGAGGGTTGGGCTGCTCAGCAGGGCTTGCCTTGACTGTAGACTTTACTTTACGAGCGCTGCTCACATACCAAAACCATATGATGCCTCTCGGTACTTAGATCTTCCTCTAATACTTCTCTCATTCCTGTTTCCTTTGTTCCGCCAACTACATTGATTGGATACTACTGGGCCTGCCTACGCATAAAGTATACCGATTATCTCATAAAGCCGTTGAATTGCCCTTGGTTGTCTTACCCATTTGTTATATATTATTCCAACCTTGTTCTATTGCTTTTTCTCTATTGTATTCTGGGGTACTAGACCTCATTCTCTTTGATACGCTTATTCAATTGACATTACCCCTTCCTCCTATTTCAAAAATCTTAAGTAAGATGGCTTGTGATGTGCCAGGGCTTAGAGGGGTCGGCGCCAACAACAACAGCCTTTACTCGACAGTACACGTTCGCTTGGCTCACTAAAAACAAGCAAGGGATACAACCATCTTTCACTTCCTTGTGCGGAGCTTCCCTTCCTTCGCTAGCTCGCTGCTCCAGATAAAGAATACAAAGAAATAAGGAAAAGAATGAATGTCACGTACGGCGCTGCTGAAGGAGCTCTTTTAAGAGCCCACCTTGAATACGAAAGAAATGAGTGGCTAGACAGGAAACTAAAGGATGAGGGACAGGTAGGTAAAAGGACTAAATAAAGTAACATTAACTAGAATATATGTTGCTTATGGCATGGCAGAGCCAGCTCTTGAGTTAACTCGGAGAAGCTACCTTTTAAAAACACTAGTCAAAGGCAACAACTTCAAAAATCACACCTTCTAAGTTCGAGGAGACCAGTGAAGAGCGAAAAGAGAACTCAAAACAAGGGCGTAAGGCAACTCGTCTCTAATAGAGCATGTTGTTCGGAGTCAAGAAGGGCAATGCATTCGGATGCTTCATTTAGGAGGAATTCCAGTACATCATGGCGTGGATAACCATAAACATAACCAAATGCAAATGGAATGGAATTGAAATGAATGAGATTTAGGAGAGGAAGAAGAAGAAGCAGACGAGTACAGTTCATACGATTATGCCACATCTCCATCTCTAGGAGAAGCAGCTAGATCAATTCCTAGACCGCTAATGCCCCCCCTTCCAACTGAAACTCATTCAACTTTAGCAATTGCAGCTTCTTCTATTCTCTGTTTTCCTACCCGTTAGGAGCTTATAACTCGTTGCCTTGAGGATGTCACTAGTGCTTCGCACCTTGCTTTCGTCTGCTCTTCTCACTTTGCTTGGATTGCACCTTGAGCTGAGCTGGGTGCAGATATGCCGACAACCTTGACAATTCTTATTTTTGCTCCTATTGTGAAGAGCTTTTTCAACCGGGAACCAAACTACTTTTAGAGTGGGGTTACACCCTTTCCTACAGGGAACCCGACAGTTATGACCTTCTTTACCACCTTATTACAACTCTTTGTTTTTATTGATTAGCAAGCAGGAAAACTGTACCAAGAATCTTACACGAATCAAAAAACTGATTTAAAAGATCTTGAAATAGTTTCAGTTTGAACAAGACCAGTTAAGAAGCATATCCTATTTCCAGTTGCATGTCCATGCGAACCAGTTGGGCTCAAGCGAGCCATAACAGAGGAACCTATGTTGAAACTGTTGGATCAACACTCCCTTCTCTCTAACTACTCTCTCAAGCGGCTCAGTTACATCCTTTCTAAGACAACAACCTTCGGTCTATAATACTGATGAGACCAGAGCTGAAAGTCAACCTGGGTATGAATTGAAGGCATCTTAGCTTGAGAGGAACCAGCGGGTTTATCTGTCTATGCCAGCTTAAGCCCTTGTGTCTGTCTCTTATACCAAAAGTGAGTGACTTATTTCAAAGTCCCGTAACAACAATCACTTTTTAAAGGATGGATCTTAGGCTAACAAGTAAAGCCAGGGGAAAGATTCTTGGGACTTTAGCTGGTAAAGCCAGTTTAGTTATAGTGTCAATTGCCAGCCTTACATTTTTTGTTGTGCTCCCCCGAATCATAAGTGAGAAAGGAAAGCTAACAGCCGGTGAAAGTGCTTTGTTCTCGTATGAGAAATCAAGTTCAAGTCAGCATGCTTTGATAAATTAGATATTTCGTTTTCTTTATTTAGCATCTTTTTTGCTATTGGTAAGTCCTTCCATGTGGGTTTTTTTCCCTTTTCGCTAGCCGTGAAAACAAAACCTGTAGGAATACCTGTTCTTTCAACAAGCCTTAAAAGATGTCTCCTTTAGTAGTTCCTCACCTTCCTAAGGATAAAGAGCGAAATTAGAATACTTTTTTTTATTCATTCTTTTTTTGGTACTGATTCGGTGCGAGAATAGCCCTCATTCTATCTGCGAAAAAAACTACTTTATCTAATACGCTTTTCTCTATTCAGGCGAGTAACAGGAGTCAAGCTCGCAAACTAGACTTCCAAGAGTAGAGGATAGGTCCATTCGATGGAGTACCCTAGAAGGGGTGCCCTCCTTGAGTCTTCCTAAGTCCTAGTTTTAGCTTGATAGACTAACTAATTACTTAATAGAATTGCCGGTTCAACCATCAATTGTTTCTTATGATTATAGGGGTTTAGGATAGGAAGAGGGCTAAGTTTAATTCAAAGATGCTAAAAAAGGGCATTCATTATAATGGATTTCAATGCGCATTGAGCGAGCTGCTAGTTTAGGTCTTTGTTGTTTGTTGTATTAGATCTCTCGTTCCCAGTAAGAGATAAGCTTTCTTTTCAGAATGGAACATTTGTTCAGGACCACAGGATGGGATTTTCCCCTAAAGAGTCACACACTTGGAGAGGGGATTTCCTTCCATTCATAAGCCCCATGCTATATCCCCAAAAAGTAGCCCGAAGTAACTGACCATATAGAATCGTTTTTTTCCCTTATCTAGAGATGAGAGAAATAGAAACAGTGGACCTAGCTCACGGGACTAGTTACGACAGGAAAGAGGGAACATGGTGTTGTACTTCTTACCTATGATGATTCTGCATTTGCCCGGTTAAGCTGATATTTATATAGAAATACGAGCTCAATTACATCGCTCCTCTCCTTGACTTATATGAGTAGGGCGAGTGGCTTTCACTCCTCTTCCCTGCCTCGAGGTCTTCTTACTTCGGTTGGAACTTAAATACTTCGGCAGTGACTTCTCGGTTAGAGGGCTTTAGCCTTTTTGGAATGTACTTTATTTACTATAGGGTTTGTTTACTTGATTTCTTTGTATTTTGCTTACTGAGTTGAGTAGAGTAGTTGATTAGTTCAAGAATGGATAAGACTTTCCTTCCGACAACCAAGGCAAGTACTCCATTTTCCTTTCTTTCTTTCTTTATCTTCCAGAGCTCTAGTTTCTTCCTCAGATTATCCCCATTACACTCTTTCCCTCTTCTTCTTTGCCCTTTTATATTATAGAGACGAGTTTACGAGCCGACTGCCTTTCTTTCTCTTCAAGCCAATTCCACTTATATAAAACAATCTGGTAACGATGCTGCTCTATCAAGACACCAAGCTCTATAGGTAGCGAGCCGAATCAATAAGAAAACGAAACTTGAAAATGACCTTTTCAGATAGCTCCAAAGTCAGAATCGGGATGAGAAGGTTCTCCAATAGGGGGCAAAGCCCGTTCATACTTTCTTCCAAACCTCTGAAATATGCTACTGCTGCTGCAAGACCTCTTCTTCCTAATGGAGGTGTCGGGAGTGGCTCATAACCCCTGGGCTCCTCGTGCAGGTCCCAGTTCCAAACTTATCCAAGGAGTACCACAAACCATACGGTCGCTGGTAACCCGCCCTCATGATTGATCACGTGGTGGACCATAGGGTAGCACTAAGAAAGATAGTTGCCCGAGGGAAGTTTGATTTTGATTTTGATAAGAGGCACCAAAGCCGATCTTCCTGACAGGCCGCATCCTCTATGGCCAACTTGTCAGTCTGACACTGACGGAGCAAAGATATTTAAGAGTTTCTTTTAACGAGTCTCCCACACTCACAGGCACACCTCTGATTGATCACGAATCGCTCTGATACCACATAGTCTCAGAGGAAAGCAGTCCATTATCTCAGCTCTGAGACTATGGCAGATTTTTTTGAACAAGGGTAAATCCGTGAACGATTCGTGGGAAAGTCCCCGTTGACCTTCAAAGCAGCATTTAACGCCTTTTGAGATAGGTGAAAACTTTTCTTCTTTATTCATTCAAAATAATCATGCCTATAAAAGGTTTCTCTATTGTCAATCTCACTGGATCTCACTTCGACATAAGGTTCTTAATGATTGGAATCGTCGGGAACATAAATCTTCCATCTCTGTTCTGGTGATTCGTGGTTTTCTTCGAGAAGAATTCCCTGATAGATGAGCACATGATGTACATCACTATGGTACAAGAAAACCACCACTGGGTCACGCATTTGGCTGGCGCTCTGAACGATGCAAGAAAAAAAGGCATAAATAGAAGTCGATTCCACTTTTTTGTCCTGCTGAAAAAGCTTAGTAAATCGGTCTTCTAAATTCCCTCACCTGCCTGGATCAGTGGATTCTCCTAATTCAGCAGGATTCGGCTTCGTATGAAGTTTATGCGGATTACTAAGCCGTGGATCGAGATCTTAGGATCTAGCTAGATAAGACTTTTTACACCTTGAAAAACGGCAGAACGAGACCCTTTAATAATATAAGGAAATAGTTCTAGTAACTTTTAAAAAAGATCTTGCAAAGAGCATCACTGAGGTGATGCACGAAAGACTTTAATTACGCAGATTTTGCCTATCGTCGACTATTGATGAAGATGGAGTCAATTTACTTAACCAAAGCCATACCTGAGTGATTTAGGAAACAACTTTATCTTACCTTTCTTCCAAAGCTTCACCGCCCTCTCTATACTTTAGGGGTATCAATGTTCCACCCCTTTGTATTGTAATTGTTAAGTTGACACTCTGGAACACACGTTACTCTTATGTCCTGCATTTTTTTTTATCGATGGACATAATTAAACTAAGATAGGTCCCTTTCGGAGAATTCATCTTTTTAGCTTGACTAATCGTGTAGCAAGGAGGTAGGCTTAGAGCCAGCAATCAAGCTAGAAAAGTCTACCGCGAGCGAGTAGTCTTTACGGACATGCTTACTTCATCTTCACTTCATGCTTATACACCTGTGGGGTTGGGGTACAACTGAGTATAATATTGTACTTGCCTACATATCCAGTTTCAGTTAAGTAACAGAATCAAGCCCTAGTAGTTTTGTCTACCTCTATTTTTATAGAATGGAACAAAACAAGAAAGTGGAACAGTGCGCCAGTTAGTAGTATAAGGGCCCCTTAAAGGGATAAATTATGTTGCCGTATCGCTTGGATGACTCGCTTGTATGGAACACAGGCGCGAGTACCATGGTTGTCTTTACTTTTTACATATTTTACGTAAGTTTGTTCGGTCAAACTAGTTCCCCCTGGATAGAAAAGAAAGGCCATAATCTGATGGCGTTTGGCCAAAATAGCTTCATCATTAAAGCCATCGCGAACTAAAGCGGCTTCGATCCTTTCTTCTACAACTGCCTGCGCAACTATGATGCTGCCCTATTTCTGGGGGGTAAGGTTTTTGCAAATGGAATTGATTGAGAGGCGATGGGCTAACTCCCTCTGACGCTCCTCAATTGGAATTAGGTGATTGGCAGGCTCAGGAATGAGGGGCCCACTTCCATCTGGCTGATCAACCTCAGGTGTAACAGGCTCCGGGGAGTCAGGCGCCAGTTGATTTACTCTCGCTTCGAACGAGCCCACCGAGTTTCCGCCTGAGCTGGTTCTGAATAAAGATGTCCAGCCAGAGTTATTATCCATCATATTTTTGGTTATTAAAGTCGTGTCCTCGGTAGCGAGGAAGGCCATTCTTACAACTATGACAATGGCCAAGGCCAGACCACCGGAATAGCCCATGTTTAGAAAAAAAATAGAAAGGGCTCGAGCCCCTATAGATAAACCCATCTTACCTAACATTGCTTGATAAAGCTCAAAACAACCTATAAGATGAGAGAGGCAACAACTTATAGCGATAAGGCACAAGACTAGTGAAATTTGAACCACTTTATTAGAAGCTCTGACATTGAGTTACATGATGATGATTCTTTTCTTTAATTTTACTACACTACCTCGACGAGGAAAGTAAGGGGGAATGCCGCAACAAAAGGGGAATCTATCATATTTTTGGCTTGAAATAAAGCTAGGGTCCTGATCGAGCAACTAGTAGTCCTATCTATCCACCTCTCCAGACATAATATCTTGAGTACCTATGATGGTGACCACATCTGCTGGCATGTGATGTTTGGACATAGAATCGAGTCCTTGTGAATGGGCAGAGCCAGGTGCTCTTATTTTACGACGGTAGGGACGATTGCTTCCATTACTGACCAGAAAGACACCAAATTCTCCTTTAGGTGCTTCAACTGCGGTATAGGTAGAAGGAGCTGGTACGGAAAAACCTTATGTATAAAGTTCGAAATGGTGAATTAAGGTAGAGTAGACCAATGATCCTGTAGTCATTTGGCCGATTATTGAAAGAAAAAGCTTGCATCTGCTCTGCCTATTATATTATAGGTCCGATCTCTCTCCAAACCTAACGTGATAGTTTCCCATCATAGGGCTTTCTATCTATAGATTGACCCATTACCAAGGAGCTAATTCGTTCAGAACTCAGTTGACTGCTTATATATATATATATATATAAGGCGGAGTGTCCTTGGCTCAGCATTATAGCACATAGGGCTTCGGCGCTACTACAGCGCATCGCTAACTCGAAGCGCCTCGCTATGAGAATCTAGTCGAGCGTCGCGCGTTCGCTTTCTCAGTAGCAAAAGCGTTTCTCTTTGCCCCCTAAGTAGAAGGACAAGAAAGAGATTTTTTGTTTAATTGCTCCCTCTTCCTCGCATATGCGCTCGTCAAGCCAACATTGTTTTTTGGAGGTTAAACTGCACTGCAGTTGAAGTGGACATTTCGAAATGACAGCATCGAAGATTTATATATCATTATGTGGTCACGGTTATCCCGGACTGCGTTTCGGAAAAAGTGGCCTACTTGAAATGAAAGAAAGGGCGAGCACTCTTGTGTTTCAACCCCGCCATCACTATACTTTAAATTGTTGTGGGGCACGATGTACTAACAGCCTCTACGATAAGCAAGTGAATGGGGCCGGTGCATGGCGAACGAAACAGTTCATCAAGCCATTTCTCGCCTCAACCCCCTAAACTAAATAGGAAGAGGGGTACTTTACAAAAAGGGGGTAATTGCTTCGCACCTTACTATGATAGCCCTCTCGATCGATACCTTATTGGAGCTTTGTTAGTAGTGGCCGCTTTCCCATTGTTAGAGCCTTTTCCCAGTGCGCGGAGACCCAACGAGGAAGGTGTTAGTGGTTTATCACTAGGTCAATAATGCTAATCCCTCTTTTTGTGCTACTCCTAGGGCGGGAAGAAGATAAGAAAACACGAAGCATTCTATTGGTTTTCCAACTTGTTGCTTCTAAAGGTTGTCCTCTCTCGGCTGGATGTTGGTCTATCCTACTACGAAGATCCCGTATCTAGCAACCCAATCTAAAAAAAGGTAAAAAGGCCTTGTCTCGGTTGGAGCTATGAAGCTTACCTTATTATGATGTATGAAAAGGCCTTTCCTTCACGGGCTTACTTAGTGCTTGTGCTAAGGAGCAAGAAAACAGATGCGTTAAGGTTGACGCTCGACCCAAACAAGCAACGGCGTTTGAGCCTGCCCCTATCAGAGAAAGCCTTGGTAAAGCGCGCTAGCGCGTTTGACTTAGAGGTTCGCGCATCCTCTTGCTGGGAGAGGGGCTAATGCCACTCGACTGGTTGGAGAGGGGTGAAGTTAGAGTCAGGGGAATGGGCTTTTTCAGCTGGTGCACTAACGCGCACTTCCATTTTCCCTTTACTAGTAGGGGGTCCCGTGGTTCCTATGCTGACGCGTTTCCCGGTCCTTTTCTTTTAGTGCTTCGACCCAAAGCGATAGCTTCTAGCTAGTTCAGTGGATAAAATGGCTGCGCTCCAGCTCACTCAAGAATGGGACGGCAGTGGTCCGCCGACAAGCTCCTTTTGATCTTGGGTGCAGTACATTGGAATCCTGAAGCACCACCACGAACGCTACTGCGCGTTTGCCTGCGATGCAGCAAGGCACCACCCTGTTGTGCCAGCATCCAACTCTGGCGTGTCAGCTTAGTTATCCTCATCAAGCCACTTACTTGATGTCTAGCTTTCCAACTGGTAGACAGTTCCTTTTCCCCCAGATCAATGAAGAAGGGAGAAGTCAGTTGACTCTTCCGAAGAACCGGAAGTGAAGCGCTATGCCGGGGCGGGGGGACGGGAAAAGAAACGACTCCAAAGAAAGAAATGGAGATTCCCAATGCTTCTCTATGCCCAACGAGACACGCCAACCTCGGGATGCTTTACTCTTAACCCCACTAGGTTCCGAGACGAAGCTTAACCTGAGTCTCGGTTAAGAACAATGATGATCTACGTTTCACACGGCGCATGATTCCATGGATAGTTTCATTCGACATCGTGACTGAGGACATAACTTAAGATCATCGGCTTTGATCATGCCAATAGGCATTTTATTAGGACATAGGAAAATTAGCCGCAAACTTTGTCTCATCTCTTCAATATGGATACGGTAATGATCATAGCGATCTCCTCTAGTACCTATTGGTACGCCAGGATCCGATTGGTCATGAACATCGTAAGGCGCTGCTCTTCGCGAATCCCAGCATACCCCTTGTTGGGATGGGTAGGCCCACCACTTCACTTTCACTTAGGCCTGGGCCAAGTCAGTGGGGGGACCCTGTCGGGCTCCTCCCCCCAAAAAATACAAACTATACATGAGAGTTTCCCTTCATATGGCTCGAATCATTCTCAGATGCCCCGAGAGGTATCCTCTCCTTGTTTGTTGGGTTGTGTGCAAACGAGCACTGGCCGCAACAGCAGGGAACTATGACCAATAGAGTCAGACACTTAGCTAAATTTGTACGCAAAAGGAATGTGGTTCTGGTTGAGGCTTTCTTTCCTTTATTAGTCTTGGGGCACGGGACGTTCATGGAGTCCGTGCCTTTCGTACCACCACATGACTGGTCGTTCTTGGGCGGATCCCGCTCCTAAAGATAAGGGATATGGGGCCTATCATATCAAAAGGGTTGTAAAAAGAGAACCCGACTACCTATTTCATTCGACGTTCCGCCCGCCCGATTCGACTGAATTTTTGATAACAAGAAGGCGGCGAGCTGATCTGATTTGATCGAGGAAAAAACCCAGTTAACTACCAACTCGGTGCAGGTCACGTGACCTACAGCTCGGCCTTCGCTTTTTGAGACTTCCTCTACCCACATCTCTATATGCCCGCAACACTTCCATATGGAGAAAGATAGGCTTACCATGTTCCATCAATAACACCTAACCTATGTTGATTTTGGCGGACTGCGCTCCACCCCAGTGAACTCATACGGTTCCGACGTGCCCCGAGGCCAGAGGCGAATTTATTCACGGTCCGTAGAACCAACACCATTTGAAGGTGGGTGGCCCACCCCACCTAAAACAGTCATGTTTGACTGGGCTTACACACATTCGCTCACTTACGCTGTCCCCCCTCAGCTCAACCTAGCCCCGGGCCTTTTGCTCTTCTAACGTAAGCTCCAAGGCTTCACACTAAGTCTTCACTGACAAAATATGCATGCTTAAGTAGGGTCAGGCAGAACCGTTATTTCCTGATGGGAACTCCCCCCATATTGCTATCAATGTCTTCATGTCGCACGACCTCTTAACATTACACCACTGAATCCCCAATCCTTTGCCTGCTGTACAGTGACAATACCAATATCCACTAATCTTTGTTTCCAGATACGGTTTCTGGTTGACATCTCTTCTAATTCGTCGATACGGGAAGGAAATTGTTGTGTGAAGGAATCAATATCTCGACATAAGCCAAGAGGCAGATCTTGTGCCACTCCACCTGGTCGTATGAAACTGGCATGCATCCTGGCTTCCGAGACTCTTTCATAGAATCCTAATAATTTCTCCCGCTCCTCAAAAGCCCACAGGGACGAAGTTGATGCTCCCACATCCATAACATGAGTAGTTAAAGCAAGTGAATGATTTAAAATTTGAGTTATTTCACGGAATAACACTCGTATATATTGAGCTCGTAATGGTACCTCGCAATTCAAAAGTCTCTCTACGGATGAAGAATGAGCGTGTTCTTGGGACACATAGAAATATAGATAGTGTCGATGACGGAGCGAAGAACTCACCCTAGATACAAATTTTTCGTACATGTTCACTTGCATCACATACACAAGTGCTCTCTGAACCGTGCAATAAGGTTACCCATAACACGGCTCTCCCACTTGAGTGACCTTAGCCCCAGGCAGACGATGCTATTCAATGATATTGGAAAAATGGCAGCGTAACGTATAGTATTGAAAGCTGGTCGCCTTTTGAGGGAGGGAAAGCCTTTCAATAGGAGCCCTACTTCCCTCTTTGCGACCTCATCATTTCAAAGCGAAAACCCATTTCTTTCTGAGTCATCGGGCGGAACGCACCTTTGGTACTTTGCTTATAGCTTTTTTAGGTTATGCAATAGACGGGAGGCTTAACTCAAGATCCCCCATGCTTACAGAAATGAATGGATTAGGGGGGGGGGGGTTGAGTTCTATTTCCGGGCCGGGCGGGAGGTGAAGGCCATAAGAATAGATTGCCCTCCCGGTAAGGAAGATAGGAAAAGGGTGCTGTCATCTATCTCGACCAGTTTCCCAAGGCGTTTAAAATTCAGACCGGCTCAGAGAATCACTGGCGCTATTTAGCCCTTCGTTTTGCCATTCGAAGTACTACCTCTGCCTTCCCTTTTTGTAACATACCCAGGCGCCCTCCTTTCCAATCACTAAGAAAAAATACCAATCAAAGCCATATCTAAGTAAAGCTTCATCTGTTATTTTCCCGGCCCCAGGGGAGTTTACTCAACCCATTCCGCAGTCTTCCGCATTGCTCAAGTAAGTGTGTGACTCCGTATGAGGTCCTCCTTCCCTTCTGCCCACTCTCTGTCCACACGGTTCTCAAAGCAGGGGAGGAAAGGTGGGAAGCAGGTACCACGATCCCTCTGTCCCACACATCTATCCAGAAGCAAGTGTAGTTCACAGGTTCCACCGAATGCTCCTATCTATCGGCAAAGGTCGTGTGAGTGTGCAGTTATGCTTCGGATGCTTCGCCATAGAATAGATCGACCCAATTCCTGTTCTTTTCTGGTGCACTCGCTTTATATCTCCGACACACAAGGAAGGACGCGGTGGGAAGGAAGCAGCCCTAGCCTCTGTCTAGCCAATAATTTCGCTAGCATCTTGCATTCACGCCCCCGTTTGACTGCCGCTCGGGGATGGAGTTGTAGATACGTTAGTCTTAAAAGATCGTTGGCTCCACCTGTTATATCCTTCTACGACATGCTGTTGTCGTCGCCATATTCAACATGTCACTTAGTTATCTCTGCCTCGCTGCAGGTCAGCACCTCCGAAAGAAACGGAGGACTTCATTCAGTGACTCCGCGATCACCCTCTAAATGATCAGAATGAGGTAAAGCTTAAAGATAAGTTTTGTACTCTATTAATTTCTCAGTCCCTCTAGTCGGGTGGGCGTCGGCCAGTCTTTCGACCAGATCCCCCTAAAAATCGTACGTGCGGGTCTCCCCGCATGCGGCTCACGCCATTCGAGGTGGCCCACCCCAGCATTCATTCGAAAATCCTATAGTGATATTGAGACTGCTCGACCTTGGAAGCTAATTCGTGTGTAGGTGCGCTATCTGTCGTATCGTTGACTCTATCTATTCATTGAATTTACTTTCATTCATTTTTTTGATAGGCTTGCTCCCTCTTTTTCCAAGAATTAATGCACTTACCCTTGACTTCAGAGGGCCTTCTCTAATAGGGGAAAAACCTTCCATTTCCATCAAATGACCCGACCCATTGGCTCTTCCACCGTCCTGACTCCCTTTCCTACCTATGCTATGCTCCCTCGGCACATGCCTACCACGCTTCGCGCCTGTGGCATTTTTCGCTGGACGGTATTTGCCAGTAGTGCCATCCTCCCCACTGGCTGTATGGGCAGGTTGTCCCTCGCTGCTGCATTCTGTTAGACTATGGATTACAGGAAAAAATGTAGTTGAATGAGATAGCAGGCGGGTTACAAGTTCTGCTGTGTCAAGATGTGAGGTGCAGGTGGTGATGATCACCCCGGGGGTATGCGCTAGCGCCCTTGACAGGCACTCCAGGACCCGCCAACGCTCATGAAAACTCGGGTCGGTCCTCCATTCATCTGACCGGAGGTGTGGATAACGAGGCCACATTCATAACCTTCTCCCTTCTGTCCTTATGTTGTAGTAAGGTAGGGCGGTTCGCTTGAGTTGCTCAACCGCCCCTTAGCCCGGTGCTTGTGATGCGCTACGGGACCTCCACCGTGTCGGGGGACCAAGCAGTGCATAGCTAGTGGCATAGGACTTGAATAGAATGAGGAGGACGACAGATAAACTCATGATCTAATAAAGTAAAGTCTTTGATAGGAATCAAGGGCCCTGACCGATATGAATCAAGGATGAGTCTCTACATCTATCTTATATCTGTTCATTTAGGATTAAAAAGGGCTTTAGGAAGACAATGAGATCTCAGACTTTCCTGAAAGCTTAGTAAGGGAGTCCTAAGTCAAGTAGCCTTATTCAATTCAATGATTTTTGAGTGAATACCCAAAAGAATGGACAACCCACGGGGTTACTCTGTCCTTAAAGACTCATGTTATCGTTCACGCTTCCCGGCCAGGGATTCAATACCTAAAAGGCAGCTACATGTCTACTATTTATTCATACTTTAGAAATGAAGGACTCTCTCTATCCTGAGTTACTCAACCAAACCTGGACCATACTCATACTTACTTCCTGGTACTCAAATCCGCTATTTCACAACCGGACTCGAAGACAGTGGTCTAACCATTTCAAAGTCGAGGTATGCCAGAAGATTGCAAAGACTCGAGAACAGAAAGGGCATTGGATCGGGGCTAGAAAGCAAGCAAGAAAGGAAAGCTAGAGAGAGATAACCCTTTCATAAAGTATATATAACCATTCTAAAGGCTTATAATCAAACGAACTCTCAAACCATAAGGCATGGGGTTCGCTTGAAAGTTAAATTCATGAGCTTGTTAATGGTACCTGGGCACCTCTTGCTAGCTGATCTACCGCCATTTTTGATGGTCTGTAGCTTGATTTCGAATAGAGAAATTATTTCTTTCTATTAAAGGATAGAAGAGCACACGTAGATGAAAGAAAGCCAAGGAAAGAGCGGAAAAATCTTTTTCTCTTTTATTTAAAGAAGTAGATGCCATGAGGATGCCCAATGGAGAATAAGATGTCAGCTGGGGGATTCAAGCTCTATACCTTACCACTCCCAAAGGGCAAAGAAAAGGCCTATAATCAACGCAAAAGGGAGCTCTAAGGATAGGATACAAGCAGGGATAGAAAGATAAGAAATAAAGGCAAAGGTTCATTAGCTCCATAATTGCTAACATGTAGGGGCTGTTACTGGTCCGCAGATGAACTCAATCTCTCAAGTTGTTGAGAAAGAATGGGAACCTAGCAGATGCACTCATAGCTAATGCTAATGATTTAGAACATTAAAAAAAATATAGTATAGAAAACAACTACAAAAAATTAGTATGCAAGAGAGGTTGGTAACTAGGTTTTCGGGTCCTAACAAAGGATGGAAACCGACTTTCATTAATCCCGATAAGGGTGCGAGAGGAAAACAGTCAGATCTATGGCTAATAGATGGGGAACTACTAACCTCCATATGAGCCGCTAGCTCTCTAATGAAATCAAGTCCCGGATGCAGTAGAGCTAAAATCTCACCGGAGGAAAAAACTTTAATTCTTCCCTCTTGAAAGCGAGTGAGCAAGCCCCATCCTCTTGGGAGTTTCCAACCTAGTCCTAAAGGTAGGGTTTGCGGGTAGGCAATCTAGAAGCGACAGAGCCGATTCTTATCTTAAGTTTAAGTACCCGACCAGTAGTATGACCTAATCGATTTAGTTAACTTAATAAAGATACATAATGCCTTTCAATTCAGGGGAAGAATATATGACAATTAAACTGAAAACTAAAATCTCAGTCTCAAGGGAAGTTAGTACTTTCATCAGCCGAAGAAGGCTGAATATGATCAATAGCTTGATTTAACTCCAGTGAACCATAAAGCAACTTTGAGGTTCCCAAGCGGTAAAGACCATACAGGAGTTTAATGCTCATAGAAATTCCCACTTGGCGGGAATTGAAATCCTATTTGCTATACTAGTCCTTGACTAGTGAGTGAGCCTAGACTCTCTCTATTCGAGTGAGTTCCACTTCTCTTGAAGCGTAATACCCTTACTGCTAGTTTCCTATTCCCGAATCTAAGGGTTAGCTTTTTATCTCTCTTAAAGAGGGTCTTCGTAGCGCTTTCCTCTCACTGTTATTGCTCGGTACCCTAGCTAGATTCAATTTCTCCTCCCCAGTCTTTTAATGGTAGCAATGGATCTGGAATAACTTCTGACCACTTAACCACACTACACTCAGATTTATTCAGCCGGAAGACTGGTATTGAATTAACGCTTTCAAAGGGCGACTCCACTACTATTGATATGTGCAACTAACCTCTTGTTAGCAGCTTCTCCCGTCTTTCGATCAGACTCTGAACACGAAATGTGTCAGAAATCCGCCGTAGGCTGGGCTCTTCCCCTATAGTATTAACCAAGAAGCGCCTATATAGTTCGCTTTATCGTTCGCTATCTGGTAATAAGGGGTGGGTTAATACGGGAATCTCTGGGGCCGCGGGGGGAACTTCATGAGCATTAATGACAGGTGCCGGGGCATTGTTGCCTACTGTAGGCGGGGACGATGGTCTGTCCACTCCCACCACATTGCACGACGCTATAACCATAAAGTGATCCCTCTATAAAAGATAATGGTACCAAATGAGGAGTCAGATGATGAGGAGATTCCCACGTATTAAAGAGTGGGGTGAAGGTGAAACTAGTCAACACATTCTAATAATACCGAGGAGAGAATAGAGGAACCCACTGATGGAACTAGAGGGGACGGGAACTATACCGGAGTTTACAGAAGCAATGCGGAGATAGAGGATTGAAAGCCCATTGTGAAAGGTGACCAAAAGAGTGCAATTTTTGGAATGGAAGCTAAGAATGAAGAGGGGTCAAGTACCTTTAGCGCAAATACAGAAACCAACCACAGAAAATGCTAGTCAGATACCGTACATTCTAGGCCAAAAAGTAAAAATTTAGAATAAATAAAGAGAATCATAAAGGAAAGAGAAAGGTAGAAATAAGAGGCGGGATTCCTTTTCATATCCCTTTACGTAGCGTGATGATCTCCTCAGGGGCTTACTTAGCCCCTATCCCCATTGTCAAGTGATGGAAGATCAGACTAGAGATCAAGCAAATCAGACGGTATCTGAAGGGTTATCTTGGTATTTGATCAATTGAATTAGCTAGCCTAACCAAGGGATCAAGAAAGGTAAGACCTACACCAATAGAGCGAGCGAGTCTTCCAGTGAAGCAAGAGTATACACAATAGGTTCCATTGGAGAAGGAGCTCACAAGCCGAGTCTCTCCACGGAAGCCGTGGGAATTTCCTTTTTTATAAGTCTGGAAAAAAAGTTGGGGCAGAGGCTTCCTTTCCTAATTCCAACCGTGACAATGGTAATCCCACATCCTGAGATAAAGCCAGTCTGATTCACGTGCAGAACCTTTTTGTCCAATTTCTTAAAGCTCTGTCAAAGAAGTATTCTATTCCTAAAAGTGCGGATTTGAGCCTAAGACAACTGGGTTTACTTACAGACAGGGGTTATTCCCATATGGATGTAACTTTTTTTCTGCTAGTCTGTCCTGTAGTTCAAGCGTGAAAAACAAGTGCCACTAACCTTCCCTTCTTTTGATTTCGAGTAGGAGTTCAAACTAGGTATTCTAGGATAGGAGATAATCTAGGAGTTTATAGAGTTACATCCAATTCTCTAACAATTATCGTAGAGTGCTATTCTCTTGCCACGTATGGGATAGATTACGAGGAAGCCTTTGCCCCGGTAGCCAAGATGAAGTATGTTCGTCTCCTGCTCTCTATTGATGCGAATCGAGATTGGCCTCTGTTCTAATTATATGTTAAAATGCCTTCCTGAATGGGGACCTATAGGAAAAAGTTTACATGAGTCCTTCACCCGGTTGTGTAGGGGGGGGGGGGAGAACAATAGAGGTCAACTGGGGTGGAAGCCAAACGACGGGGCCGAGAATCTATGATCGATCCGAAGTACCACTACCATATATGATTCTTCTTCCCCTTTGTACTACCCGATTCTTGCCCGGATTTCTTTCGGCTTAAGTAAGAAGGCTGCGGTGAGAATGAGGATCACTTCGGAACTCTTGGAAAATGGGCGAGCATTTTAGGGCGGGATCTAAAACTTCTCCAACGTGTTACGGAGCCTTCGGCCGTGAGAGGGTCTTTTGGCTTCCTTAGGGCCGTGTGAAGCTTAGCTTGCTTTAGCAACCACGTGATGATTCAAGATTCGTGGTAGGCGTAGAAGCTGGACGAAGCGGTAGCGAAGCTCAGGTGGTGATGTAAGTGCACGGTGAGCATAGTAACCCCCTCGGGCATGCTCTTTGTACAACCAAGCGAAGAGCTAGTGAGGGCCTGAATGGAATATCGTATGTAGTGTAGAATCGGATCTGAAGCTCTTTACTAGGATTGGAACAAACGAGGAATAAGTGACCATAAGCTCCGCTTAAGCGCTCGACATGCAGTTAGCTTAAAACATGTTCATCATGTGGCCAAGCAAAGTGCACCTGTGTGAAGCAGCCTAGCATCACTTTAGATAGGAGCAGAATGGATGACTTACAACTAAAAGTAAGTTCTTTGGATCGATATATCGTACGACATAATAGAGATATTGGTCTAGGTCTGGTGGTTCGCAGAATTCGGGACCTAACGATGTTCGATTCATCACATGAACGGGAGCGGACGATTCCCTCGTCTCTCCCTTTTTTGGGGAATGGATGCAAGCAATCACAAGCAAGTGATTGAATGAGTGGGGGGCTCTGAAAGCAAATGCGGGATAAGCAGGTCTTTCAGGAGACGGTCTAAGGGTCTGGTCTAGAAAGAAAAGATAACTCTCAACAAGCTGGAACTAATCAAGATCAAAAGGAAGAGGAGTTAGCTATAAATTAATTTTTTTTACAAAGTTCATGCCACGACGATCTATATAGAAGGGCTGTTTTGTTGATGCATTCCTGTTGAAGTTGAAAAAGAGACAAACACTCATGTTTAAGCTCCAGGATCTGGTTGGATTATCGTATAATAAGAGGAGCCGTCTTAGGAAATGACTGAACTTAAAATACAGATGCCACCATTGTGAGGGAGTCACTCGTCTGATCTTACTGTGCACTCACTCTCGTTATGAGAATGAAACGACACCCCAGATCGACTCGAGACCAAGACTCCTTCCTTACAACTCGCACCAATAGCGAAACTGAGAGGCCGAAGATTTATTGAAAAGGTAGCCACCTCTCCCCCTAGCCGCCTACCTACTCATGCTCGTATCTCGATCGGAGGTTAAGAGTGTAGTCCGACGGAAAAACAGAAGTCGTCCGTATCAAGTGATACGTTAATTGCTCAGTAGTGATTCGCCACCACCATAGCTGGCGGAAAAAGATTAATGGTAGAGCATAGCCTTACCAAGGCTGAGGTTGAGGGTTGAAGTCCCTCATTCCTCTCTTGGCTTTGTCGTTTAGTGGTAATGAGTAGAGTAGGCATAGCCTCTCGATCCAATCCGTCTTTCCCTGGCCTCCCCAACACACTCTTGATACCAAAGAAACCTCCCGCCATAGAATAGAGAAGAAAGAGATGTAAAGTCTGGGTCCCCTCGATCACCCTTCCCTTGAACCTGAACTGGCCAAGAGAGATGAACCTGCACCATATTTGATAACCTTATAACTGAAACCCCCAACTAGAGATGGAATTCCAGAACCTAAACAACTTAATGGAGAGCTCTGTGACCAGTTCAATTCAAGGGAAGGTCCACCAATAATGGAAAGGCCATTCCCTTCCCTATCCGTTTCTTGATCCCTCATTCCATGAATTCGTTTTTACTGATTCATTCAAGGACTGAAAGCTTTTTGTTTTATGAAAAGGCATAGACTCCCCACCTCTTTGTCTTATTAGCACAGGTCTTCGTCAATGATGAAAGCCGCTGAACTTCAGACTCGAGTTGAGAAGGAGGGTTAGGCCAAGGATAGGAGGGCTTTCAGGGACTGGGGAAGACGGGTGGATTATAGAGCTAGGGGCAGATCAGAGGTTTGCCCATTAGGATTGGGCATGGACGAGCCTCGACTGTGCCAACATTGATGAAAAAAAAACTTATCCCATCGTATCATTAGCCGGTGTAGGATTAAAGATCAGGTCCAGGATTCAAGTCAAATCGACCTTCCCTCTCATCTCAGGGTGCGGCAAGGTAGCTTGCTCGTTCATTATTTAATATCTCGGCTGCTCAAGAAGTTAGACTAGCTACTCCTCCAACCCGGAGTGGATTCTAGGGGAAGGGAAAAGCCTCACCTTGCAGTAAGTAGGAAGGTCTTCGTTGCTAGGACGGGTTCAAACTGGACTGAAGGGAGGAGGAATGAAAGACTCCGATCTTACTGGGGATTCATAACTGGCTAGGGCTTTCGAATCAAAGCATGGGCATCTGTAACTAATATGGAATAATAGATCGTCGATTGAAGAGCCAGGTCAGTCAACTTCTATTAATTATTGATTCAACTAGAGGGACTCCTCGTAACTTGTAGGGGTCCCATGGAGATGCAGGAGCCGCCAGCCGAGCCGGATCAACCAATAAATGATAGGTCTGAGGGATGGAACATTCGACTAATTAGTGATTCTTGGCCCTACCTAACAAAGAGATGTCCCTAAACTAAAATAAGAGGAGATTAGTTGATTGGAAAGCTCAGGCAGGAGTAGAGTGGGACATTTCATAAAATTCTTTCTGATCCGCTAACTCTCACTCTTTACCCTATTAGGTCAAGCAACGTCACTCCTCTCAAATCCTATTTTTTCATCGACATGTAGGGTTAATTCTAAGGTTCCTTATTCCGGTTGTCAAGCGGAAGAAGAGTGAGAAAGAATGAGCACAACCCCACCAGTAGCCCGCATTTTTGACCTGAAAGGAATGGAAAATGAAACAAGAATCGGTGTTCACTATCTATGGAGCGGAGTGATTATCCTTAATCTCCTCTTCCCTATCTCCCCCTTGCATTATTTTTTCTTTTTCTCGCCTAAAGGTAGTTTACTTGCTTACTTGTTAGAGTCAGGAGAATCCATTTCTTTTTTTTTTATTGTTTATTATATTATGATTGATCTGTAGTTCAAGGGCACTCTTCCTAATCTGATTTTAAGATGGAATAAAACCCAGACGTAGAGTCCCGTCAGCCGGTAAGGGATTTTTTCTATTTATATTTTATTCCCTTCAGTCCTTACCTTTAAAAAAGGGAT
Organism: Lathyrus tuberosus; assembly: GCA_022829125.1. Classification (NCBI taxonomy): domain Eukaryota; kingdom Viridiplantae; phylum Streptophyta; class Magnoliopsida; order Fabales; family Fabaceae; genus Lathyrus; species Lathyrus tuberosus. Next base: position 10,366,778 of record JALAZF010000018.1, read on the forward strand.
TCTTATCTTTCCCCACGAGGTCTTCAAGCCAGATGGAGTAGTGCATCTCTGTCTTGAAAGCCGCCCTACAGATAGGAGTTCTTATCTCTACTGCCTATCCAACCCGAAGATTCTTATTCATGGTGGAGTGCTTCGAGTAGGATCCGACCCCATCCCAACAGTCAAAGTCCTTCCTGACCCGACTCACCTGTCTCTGAAGCTGAAATTCCTTTCTAGAGGAGGCTACCTGAGGAATCGATAAGTTTGAAGTGGGATGTGGAATATGATTAGTGATGGATGGTGGTTATGAAATAAGTTCTGCATCAAATGATGAGCCCGTGCGAAAACTTTTTCTTTTATTAGCGCCCGGGTATTCGATTGAGTCGAAAGACTACCAACGCATAAAGGTTCCGATTCGAGCGAGAGCCCAAATGGGGGAGGCGAGAACATCTTGATCGAAAGCTCCACTGTTCTGAATAATGAGATAGACTTTTCAAAATTTGATCAAATCGATCGAGAATCTTATCATCTATTAGGTAGGCCAACCGACCGACCGAGTTTTGTTGGGTGTCCATGTCACAGAACCTTTCTTCTAGCCAATAATCCCATTATTGATCGAATCGGGGCCAATTCATTGGCAAATTAAAAATCTATTGTTTTAACACTCAGAAAAAAACCTAGAAAATAGAAAAGAAGAAGAGTAACTAAGACAAGAGCTAGGTAAGCAAGATGGAGAGGCTAGAAAAGGCAGGGCAAGAGGTTCTCCATCTCTAGGAAGATTGTGTCCAGGATCTGGTAATCTAAGTTCGTCAGCTCGTATTAGCTTATGCTTTATTATAGGTAGTAATTCCCCCCGTTCCTTTAGTCTTTTCAACGGTACTTTAATCTTAAGTCGCGATCATGTCTCGCCCCCAGTATAGTGACCGATTCCATGTTTCCCCCGAATTTGATCAGTTCTAGGCTTTCCTCTCCCAGCAAGAGGATGTGCGAACCTCATGACCCACCTCCATTCTCCGGCGCAGATGGAAGACCTAGCCAAGAAGATATTGCGAGAGTGTCTCGCATAAAGCTGTTGGATATCCGAACCCACATGACGGTCAAAGGTAAAATCGATGGGTTGTCTGCCCAGTTCTTGTTCGAGAAAGCTCGACACTTCACTAACATGGGGAATACCGAAGCCTTCGAGAACATTTTGCGCTGCTGGCTTATGGTTTGTTCTTATTTCCAAACATTGAAGAGTTCGTCAATGTCCACGCAATCAGAATCTTCATGCTCAGAAATCCAGTTCCTACTTTATTGGTTAACGCCTACCATGCCATCCACTTGAAGGTTCTGAAAGGAGAAGGACGGATTACATGCTGCATTGCTATCCTCTATAGGTGGTTTATTTCACACCTACCGAGGTCTACAGCCTTTTGGGATGTGAAAGATGGTACAGAATGGCCCGTGAAACTCATGGCTCTCTCTCACTCAGACGTTGTATGGAATGATCCGATGTATGGAGGAATTGTCATGATTCATAGCTGCGGAGACTTTCCCAATGTGCCTCTTCTTGACACAAAGGGATGCATTAGTTATAACCTTGTGCTCGCTCGTCGACAACTCAGTCATCTGATGGAAGAAGTACCTGATCCAAAGGATTTGGCCAGAATTTTCCTCTACCAAGGAGAGAATCTTGAGTTGAAAACCAGAATTGTGTATGCGTGGCGCCGCATAAATAGGTAGAGAATGACCGTGACAACAAATCCTGATTGCTCAGTTACTAAAGCTTGCTTAGCATGGGCACGGGAAAAGGCTCTCACCCTGATGATGCCCTATCCTCGTCCCAAGCCTCCCGTGACTGACTCAAGTGAATTTTTGAGATTGAAGGCGGAAGTGGAAAAGCTTACCCTTGATAAGGCAAGGATGCAAAAGCAGATCGATAAGCTGATGGAAGAACTCCGTGGAAGAGAAGGGTAATCATCTGATGGACAAGATTCCTAGTTCGTTTTGTGTTCTGTTGCTCGTTGTAATAAACCTTGAAGGTGTACTGGCTATTATGTAAAACTTTTTAAATTTAATAAAACGAGTTTTTGATTACGGTGCTTAAAAATACACTTTCGAGTTCCTTGAAGTTCATGCTGCATCATATGCATCATTTGCATTTGCATTCCAGATTCTCATTTGTGTTTCTCTTCTCAGTCAAGCTGAACCTTCCAACGGTACTTAGGCCAATCAAAGAGGAAGGATGAATAACATTGATCAAGAAAGTTGTGAATTCCGAAAGGAAGTGACTGCTTTGAGGGCTGGTGTGGAAAGGCTCTCCGCTTTGGTTGAAACTCTGATTGCTGCCCGAAGTCAACCTCCTCCTCCTCATATTTTTCAGACTCCGTTTCAAGGGACCGAGGTTTCTGAAGTCGTGCCAATACCCATTTTTACGGTTCCCATTAACATTCCTAACAACTCTAAGGATCTTATAGAGGGTTTGCTCAAGAAGAAGGAGCAAGAAGTAAGTGTTGTGCAACTAGGACGATAAAAAAGAAGAAGGTATCAGCAACCTCAGCATATTGCTGCTATATCTCCCATCACCAATACTCCTGCTTATCAACCACAGGCTCGTCTATCATTCAATAATCGAAACCATGTTCAAAGACAGTTTGATCCGATTCCGATGACCTATACAAAATTGTATCTGTATTTGATACAAAGGAATCTGGTGCAGACACGAGCTCCGCCAGCCATCCCGAAGGATCTCCCATGGTGGTATAGGCCCGAGGCTTGTTGTGCTTTCCATCAAGGTGCACCCGGACACGACATCGAAGACTGTTTTCCTTTGAAACATGAAGTACAAAGGCTAATGCGTAGTGGTGTCTTATTTTTTGAGTCTCTAGACCTAATGTGAAAACCATAAACTCAGACTGAGACAGTCTCCTCAAAGCTTTAGTTAATTTATTGCTTTTCGCATGTAATTCTCCTTGTTTGTTAACGCATTTGTTATTTGCGTGTATGAACTTGTTATTTTGAATAATCGATGCAATGAATAATGTTTTCCTTGAAGAAATCCATTCGTTTCACTCATTTTAAAATGCTTTTTCTATATTATAATGCCAATGCCACCCAATCTCTTGCCTTGGTAGAGAATTTGAGGGAGGATGACGAAATCACAAACGCAAGATCTCTTGTTGTATGCTTTTGAATAAAACTCTATTAATGATGTAATGTATTATTCTGAAATCCTAAACACCGGAGATATAAGGGAGATAGACCCTCGCTAACCCTTTTGAGCCTTTGAAGTAGGAGTTTCTTTATCCAAATAAAAAAAACCTTCATTCTTAACCTGGGACAGGGTAATTTTCAGTTAACAAAATGGACCAATCCATGACACAACCCTCAAAAGACCTTATATCCTTTGTTTCTTAAACCGTGAACCAATCCATGACACAACCCTCAAAAGACCTTAGTGAAGAAGGGTTTATTTCAAAAAGCATACTCATTGAGATATCGTTTCCTGACTCCTATGAGCTATGCTCAAGTTTGTGTTGGCATTATAAAATTGGTAATTCAACCACCAAAATATCTTTTAATAAAATTTTCAAGACAAACACATGTTGCATCATCTGCTTCAGGATTAACATTTTTTGCTTGCTAACACTGCTTGACATCATAGAAGCTAGCATACGAGCATCAGCGATGAGCTAAATCTTTTGATTTAAAACTCTGATTAGTAAATGGAGGATCATTTCAGAAGGATGACCATATCCAGGGGCACGTTACCTGAAGACTTTGCTGAGCAGGAGCAAGTTGTTTCCCAGTTGTTTCTTTCACAGTCTGACCCCAAGGGGGAAGTTTGAAGACTTAGAACACCGCTAGTTTGGGGCAGTTACGTCGAGATTTGATAAACCTCTCCAAGTTTGAAGACTCAGTTATACGTAATACAGTCGATCTGGGGCAGTTACGTCGAGATTTGGCAAATCTCTCCAAGAGTTTGAAGTCATTGGAACAGTTGGATGCCAAGTTTTCTGTAAAATCCTCTTGGGATGACTTCTTCTCTTAAACCACATGATTTGGGGCATTTTGAGAAGTGAAGATTACTTTTCATCCGTTCACAGCAACTTTTGTTCAAAATGGCGATTTCCACGCAATTCATCAATGCAGAACTACATGGTCCTCATAACATTCTTTACCCATGTCCCAAAGAGTTTCTATCCCAAGTAATGTGACGACTCCCCAGTAAGTTTCTACTTCAGGTAGTCACGACCATTCCCCGGTGGATCTCTATTTCAAGAAGTTATGGCAGGTTTGATACAAGATTTCCCCAGACGACAACCTAAGAATCCTCAGTAAATGTCTTTGGTTTCAACTTTCCCAAACGAAGTAAGTGTTTATTTCACTCCTCAACGGATTTTCTCACTACCTCAATCTTCTCCAATGAAGGCGGATGTTTATTTCATCCCCACGAAGTTTTATCCCCGACATCTTCAATGTTGATCTCTAAGCTTCCCCAGCGAATTGGATATTTATTTTATCCCCAATTACAACTTTCATTCAGACTACTTCAGTTCGTCGTGGATATTTATTTTATCCCCCATGAAGTCTCTCTAATCATGAGTTTTATTTGTTCCCAGTGAATCTTTCTCATCCCTAACAGAATAGCAAGGTTCATCTTGACAATCCTAGGTGAAGTCATGATGTTTATCCCCAAGTGGAGTGCTCTCTTTTCCCCAGAGAAGTTTGAAGCTTTGAAGTGGGACATGGTTCCATATATATGGCTCCCCTTTCATCCCCAGTGATGTTTCTATCTTGCGAGGATTGGTCGAGTATCCGTATCGAGATGTCTCATCTCCGATTTGCTTCTCCTTGTTTTGTTTTGTCAGCATAAGCATAACATGGCATACATTCATCCATATAGATTCATGGCATGTGCGCATTTCTGCATCTTGCATTTTGTGTTTGTTTGTTTGTTTGTTTTTTTCACTTTGGTTGCGGTTATCCCCAAGTGACTGGGTTTGTCTTCTCCCTCCAAGTAGAGTTGTCAGCCCTAGGCAGAAAGAGCACATCCTTTCTAAACTCCCCACTGTGTTCGATCCTCGTGGAAGATGGTTATTTCAGTTTTCTTTTCCATTTTGGATAAAGATAAACCCGTTGAGTGCAGTCCTCAATGGATGGAGTCTTGTTTGACCGTTTCTTTCCAGTTATTTCCTGGATTGAACTTTGGTCCCTGACAATCACAAATTTTGGATATCTCTGAGATGCTGAACCCAGATTGAGCGTGCATTTATTTTGCACTTTGTCTCCCTTAGAAGAGTTTATTTGAAGATCTCTGTGGAAGACAAAAATTATTTCTCCAACGGTATTATTATAACATTTTCGTGGAATTTATACCTAGATAACAAGTGGCCGCTCTTTATTTGAGTGTGTTGGTTTTGTTCTTGAGTTTTCTACTCAGACGACGAATGGCAGTCTCCCCAAGACAGTTTGTCTATCCCCAGCAAGTTATCAAGATTTTCCATTTATTCTCCGTCAGATATTATCTCCCCAGAAATCCGTCAGAGAAACTTATTGAGGATTTTACAAGTATTCTCTTTATTTGAGAACTCCTGTTACAAGAATTTCATTTGCTCCAATGAAATTTCAACTACAACAATATTACTCTACAATGGTGTTTCTCTCCAGTGAATCCACTATTCAAGTTACTCCCACCAAATGATATCTCTTCGAAGAGTTTGGGAAATTCAAGACTTTGCTCGAGGCAGACAACCTCGTAGCATTTGGTTTCAAGATTCTGGTTCGAGGCAGACAACCTCGTAACATTCGGTTTCAAGATTTGTCGCTCGAGGCAGACAACCTCGCAGCGTTTATTTCAAGACCTTGTTCGAGGCAGACAACCTCCCAGCTTTCATTCAAGACTTTGTTCGTGGCAGACAAACTCGCAACATTTACTTCAAGACTTTGCTCAAGGCAGACAACCTCGTAGCATTTGATTTCAGACTTTGCTCGAGGCAGACAACCTCGTAGCATTTGATTTCAAGCTTTGTTGCTCGAGGCAGACAACCTCGTAGCATTTGGTTTCAAGATTTTGGTTCGAGGCAGACAACCTCATAGCATTTGGTTTCAATATTTGTTGCTCAAGGCAGACAACCTCGTAGCATTTGGTTTCAAGATTCTGGTTCGAGGCAGATAACCTCGTAACATTCAGTTTCAAGATTTGTCGCTCGAGGCAGACAGCCTCACAACATTTCATTCAAGACTTTGTTCGAGGCAAACAACCTTGCAACATTTATTTCAAGACCTTGTTCGAGACAGACAACCTCATAGCTTTCGATTTCAAGATTTTGGCTCGAGGTAGACAACCTCGTAGCATTTTGGTTTCAATATTTGTTGCTCGAGGCAGACAACCTCGTAGCATTTGGTTTCAATATTTTGGCTCGAGGCAGACAACCTCGTAGCATTTGGTTTCAATATTTTGGCTCGAGGCAGACAACCTCGTAGCATTTGGTTTCAAGCTTTGTTGCTCAAGGTAGAAAACCTCATAGCGTGTGTTCTGAGACTTTTGGTCGAGGCAGACAACCTCGTAGCACTTTATTCCAAGACTTTGCACAATAAATTGAACTATACCGGGAAGCGTGCTTTGGTTATCCTCTTTACAATGTACACTTTTGTTTTCGCTGGAAGACACCCAACTGCTCAGAGTACCTTGTGATTGTCAAATTGGTAGTCTCTTTCCCCGTGGAGTCTTGCTTTGCTAAGTCGTTCCTCGTCGGGTCTCCCATTCTTTAGCCGTGTTTCAGCATTTCAACTTCCGTTGTCCCCTATGACATCATTTCTCACGGGATCCTTGTCTTGCATTTCATATCATTTTCATACCATAGCATGTGCGTTTGGTGGCATCTTAGGGCCAAAAATTATGCATGTTTGAATTTAAGTCCCTCCTATCTCGTCGACACGAAGATCTCAATCTCCATATCTCCGAATAGAAGAAACTTAAATAGGGGCATCTGTCGCACCCTAGATTTTGACCCTAAGATCCCCGCTTTGCTCTTTGCATAACATATTAGGGCAATCATTCGTGCATAACTAACCGTTTTACCTATTTGTTGCCTATTTGTTTCATTTATGAGTACAGGTACTGCTGTAGATGGCTTAAAGACTTGAAGGCTGTGTTATGTGTGTGTTTGTGGAGGTTCTCTAGTCCTGTGAGATTGTGCCCTCACCCTTTCTGATCCCTAAGTCACTACCAAGCCTTTCTTCCTCAAGACTGCTCAGTTTTCCTGCCAAATACTAGGTCTTTATACCCTCTGATGTGGAATTTGGTCCCTAGAGACTGGTCACTAGTTGTGTGGCAAGGTTATATTACAAGATGGCTTTCCCCCCACTGTAAACTCCTCAGGATCAAGAGATGCGTTTGCTCCATGATACGAATATAGCATAAATGGGACAATTTCCTTAAAACATTGCTTTGGGAGACCACACACTATATTTACATTATGAGAGAAAAGGTATTCAAGAGAGGATACAGAGCCTAAACTATATTTGGTTCAATGCCTGTAGACGTTCTTAAATTATGGATTCATCAAAGTAAATCAAGACACTTTCAAGATTGCAACATGACTTAAGGGTCTCTACAAAAATTCAAGCTCTCTCTAAATTGCAAGTTTTATTTCCAAAATGACACTCCAAGAAAGTTCAAATTAGGGGGAATTAGAAGTTTGAATTCCAAATGCAAATTCAAGTTCAAGTTTTGTTGCAAGAGTAAGATAGGATTCTAAGTCCAAGCATAAGAGTCCAAGATTCCAAGTCCAATTTCCAACTTCAAAATATGATTAATGTCATTTAAATTTATAAGAGGTTCAAATTGCAATATCCAAAGTTTTTGATAGAAGGTACAAATTGGTTCAAATCCATTTATCCAAGGTTTTAAGTCATCAAGAAGGTTCAAATTAAAAAACAAAGGGGTTTACAAGATCAAATTTCAAATTCAAGGTGCAATTCAAGTATTCAAGAATTCTTCGGAAATCAAGTTAATTCTAAAATTCAAATGTGAAAGATTACAAGACTTGGATTCTAAGGATCAAATTCATGTTATTCCATTTAAAATTATGAGCAAAAATCTCAAAGTTTCATGCTTGTTCAAATAATACAAGTAAGATAACAATACCAAACTTCAACTCTACTGCAAGGTTACAAAATACTAGAGTTATCATTAAACAAGTGCCAAATACATCAGTAAGCAGAAAACCATGAAATCTATCTGGAGACCTATTACAACAAAGGCTACTTCGTCTGAGGAAATTTCATAAAATGTTACGATAATTGAGTTGGTAGATGGAGTTCAAGAGGTGGGTCGTAGCACATTTGGCGCTATGACCATCTCTTGAGGAAGGTAGCTACCGATGAACTTATAGAATCAGGTACTAGTTCTGGCCAATTGCAGGGTAATGCTACTACTAACAAGGAAAGGGATCGACTGTCAAAAGGAATTACTGATGTTGCATTTGAACTTAAACTTGGCAATGACAGTAAATCAGTTAAAGCTATTCATACCGCTCAAGTCTTCAAATTATCGCCTTTGTTCCTACACAAAGAAGGAATTTGAATCAGCAACCATTAAGATACAAATGAAAAGGGAAGTTCATCCCATCAAAAACAAGAAATTACACGTTCAAGGAGAAAGTCCAATCTCAACACAAAGAACGATAACCCGAAGGAAAAATGTCAATTTTTATTATCGATTTATCAGCTTGTTAGGAAAAATTTGGAACATGATACCTATCTGCACTCCCAGATGAGTCTCTTTGATCAGCTCGAAGCTATTCCATCTGTTTGGGCTTCCTACTATGCCATTCACAAGATCATGGACGGATTGTTGAAAACTCTCAAGCTCTAAAAAATGTTGACATGGACTGTCATTTACTTGTTAAACCGTTTCCCTTCCTACACCAAAAGTATGTCGCAAAGTTAGTATAGATATATTTGGTTTACATATTCTATAGCATTCCTGCAACAAAGCCGCTTGTGTGACGCGAAGTGAAAGTCCATGAAAATCAATAATACACAATCAAAAACCAAAACAACAGGCTTCAAATAATTTTCAAGTATCCCATCAGTTCATTAAACCAACAACCAAAATATCCCACACGTTAAACACCCTCAACAGATTTTCAAAACAACCCAAATATCATTAAACCTTTTCCAAAACCGTATGATTACGCTTCCAACAACTTCAGATTTTTCAAAATGAAAACCGTGTCCAGACAGTCCTTTATTTTCCATATAAGTAATGTCACACTCTAATTTTTGACCCTAAGACCCCCCACCTTGTTCTTTGCATAACATCCTTAGGTCATTCAGTCTTGTGTGTTTTGTTTTACTATGACTAACAAATCTGTGCCGGTACGTTGATTCCAAGTGTAGTTTCTCGTAGTCAAGCATTACAGGACGTGACCAATGGATTCTAATTCAAAGGGTCCTAATGTTTTCTACCGGTTTGAATATTATGTTTCACCGAAGATTAATTCAACTGATTCCTTCATTATAAAGTCAGGTTTGAACTGTCATCATCATAAGCATATTATTTTCAAGGTTCATCAGGCATCAAGGCCATATTCGTCAGTATCTCTTGGAGGATCCAAGACATTTCCTCATTTAGTATACATCTTAAGGAGCATGAGGTTTCCTTATCCATTGGTTGAGTTTGGATCCCTCAAGAGGTGGGTTCCATGCTAAGATCATCAGATCAGAGAGGATTAGATGAAAGACTTGTAGATTGGATTGCTAGAGTATTAATCCATGGTATAAGAGATATGAATTTGCAGATTCATTATGATCAAGGCCTCCTTATTTTTCAATTGTTTGTTGTCGGTAATACGAGTCACTTGTGGATTGAGGAAGTGAGTCAGGACTTTGAAACATACTATGGGATGCATTTTTTTTTATGAAGAGCAAGTTTTGATTCAAAATCACGAGTTGTCAATGATGAGTTCAAGGCTTTCCTCATATGGTTTCTTCATATACAAATAACAAAAGCCAATATTCATCATCATCCATATCCAAATTCAAACTCGAGTCCATAATCCAATTCATTTTTTATTCGAACCCACCCGCATCCACTAATAACTCATGTCCGAATTAAAACCAAAAAAGAATCCTTTTTAACCATTTCAAAATCCATTAGTCCATAACCATTTTCAAGTTTTAAATAAATCCATATCCAAATTGATCCTCAACCAAGGCTATGTTCATTTTCCAAATTCAAATTACGTTTACGAATTATTGGTGTAGTCACGTTACTCTTTTTTACATGTTTATTACAAGAGTGTCAAGCTCCATTAATAGAAACAAAGGTTACAAGAATTTCACAATTGGTACAAAAGCTTCAAATTCAAATATCAAAGTGTGTTTAATGCAAATTCTTATTCCTCTCATGAAGACATACAAATATGGGCTAAACATTGAAGCCAAGGGCAAACCCAGTCAATAGCATGGATCATTTATACCAGTTATGACCCACTTCGAGAATTCATATGAAAGAAAAGGTCCAAACTTTATAAGATTTACAAGTACAAAGTTTATTACAACTAAATCCGGACAGATTCATGGCATTTCCATTGGGAATCGGGAGGCTTGAGCTACATGTGTTGCTGCTGGCGTAAATTCCCAAATGGTACTCGCTGGCCAAGAGTGAACTGCACAGTTTAGAGATTTTCAAAGAAAATAGGCTTTCAAATCATCACAATAATATGGAACTTCCTAATGTTTAATGATTGAAGTACAGGGAAATAACATGTACCTTTTTCTATCGGGTGTTGGTTTTTGAACTCTTTTGGTTGGCTCTAGGATCGTATCTGATGGCATGCTATACTTTTGAAGGAGGTGGGTGAAAGCATTATTGAAAGACTCTGTCGTCTCTTAAAAGAAAGATATATGCGGAAAAAAACATTTGCTTGTGATTAGAATAAAAATGATACATCAAGGTGAAAATGGCAAAGAGATCACCTAACATTTCAATATAAAACAACATCTCACTACAGTGAATCAAAAATAGTAGATGAAACCAAATAATATCAGGAGATGTGTTTGTAGTATTAAATCACGTGTCAAAAGAAAACATGAATCTTGGAACAGAAAGAATTACTTTACCTCTAAGCACCAATGGATTGCCTTTTCTACACTTCCTCATGTTTTTCCCGTCATTTTGCGTTAGTATTGAACAGATGATGAGGGCAAGGATTTAGATGAAAAAGAAAAACAAAATGGTCAGAAATTTTAAAATCAGAGCTGTAACAGCAGTAAATCCAAGACACCTTAGGGACAATCACGATAACTACTAAGCTTCAAACATTTCCAAAGTAAAAAAGGCAGGTTTATGAATCATCATCAATTATACAGTCGTAAAATCTTGAAATAATGGCTCAAACACCATATTCAAATGTTATCTGATATGTTTCCAAGATAATCAAATGAGTATTCAACAAGGGGACAGGAATTTGAATTATTTCCCAAAAAGGTCAGACACAATCAAGACAATCCAAAACAAATTCAGACATGTTGTTGCAAAGAAGGAAATGAATTCATCATACACATAATTTGATGGCTATAAAAAGAATCACACGCAAGTGCAGGGGGGACGAAAAAAAAAAACTTATACACTCACTACCATATGGCAAAAAACAAAAAATCACACAACATCATTATCCCGCCTCACCACTTCTTACACTAACCAATTTTCACGCCAACACAAAGCTTCCTCCTATACACGTATAAACCCATAGAGAAAATATGCACCTCACAAACGTGATTTCATCAATTTAAACCATACAACCTACATAAAGATAACATCAAAATCACCAACAACACAACTAAAATAAAACAAGCCTTGAACACAATATCCTCAAACACCATATTCACGTGAGATTACAAAATCTGTGTTTCAATCCTCCACAAACCACATACGGATAGTTGAACAATCATATCACAGACGAATTGTCATCAAAGATTATATACACACAAGTCAGAGGCGAATTCATCAAAGAAACCCCAACACGCACAACAGGAACACAGGTTCAAAGTCAGAGCATCAAGCAACAACATCAGGCAAACAACATCAAGCAGACGACAATCGAACACACAAAGAAGGAGAAGTGGATTGATTTGGCTTACCTTAGGAGATTCTGAACCGTGGGCTTCCACCTCCTCCTTTTTTTATCGGTTTCCTTCATTATTGTATTTGTAATCCATCAATTAATGAGAATTGGGGTTGGGACTGTGTGGGATTTGGGGTAGTTAGGGTTATTTGCTTGTTTGATCGGAGAGACGAGGGAACGAGAGAATTGACGGCGAGAAGTTAGGGTTTTCGAAACCTGATCTTTTTCTGAGAGAAGAGAGAATGACACGAGAGAAAAGACGGAGAGAGTGGGTTTTCCACTTGTGTTTTTTTGTTGTTTTTGTTCCTAAGCGCATTATCGTGTGCAGCGCACCCACGCCATCCACTATGCGTCCTCGATTTGGGCCCTTGGATCCACATCACGCGGCCACAGTTTGAGGGTCTGCGATAGACCCTCTCCTGTTGCAAATTACCAGATCCCTCTATTTCATTATCTTTTTTCTTTTACTCTTCATTTTCTTTTTTTCATTCATCAAAAACCTAACTTTGTTTTTTAATTAAAAATCAGTAAAATTTTAACAAAAAAAATAAATTTAACTTTTAACAATATCTTTTTTTAATAAAGTAGTTAATTAATAAATTAACTTTGTTAATTTCTTTTTTTTAATTAGTAAAAACTTTTTATAATAAACTTTTATCTATTAAGTCATTAGAATTAAAATCTTCCCTAGTTAATGAAAAACTTTTTAATAAACTTTTCTTTTAATATAACTTTAAAAATTAAAATAATAAAAACTTTATTTTTATTAAAATTAAAACCTTTCCTAAATTAATATGAAAACTCTTTAATAACTTCTTTCTAATTAACTTTTTTAACATAACTTTAAAACTTTAAAATAATTAAAACTCCTTTTTATTAATAAGAAATCTTCAACTTTTTAAATAATCTTCAACTTAATACCTTTATAAATAAATATAATCTTTTATTAATCACCCTTTTATTAATTATTAAACTTTTTCCTCAATAAATCGTCCCCCATTAGAATCTCTCGCGCTTGGTTACGTTTGTATGGATTTAGGTTAGAACTTGATTGATATTATGCCTTGCTTTTGCTTTTGTGTGTTTATCATAGTATGTGATGTATGCATGCTCTAATTGTTCCAAACCCTTTCAAAATAGTAAAAATTTCGATCCAACGTCGAGCCATTTTCTACCCTTGTAAGTCGATTGCTTTTAAAGCGCCGCCATCAACCTTCTGGTCACTATACACAAGACTAGCGCCACTTTACTAGCACTCTCGCTTAAATCTAATATAATTAATTACCTTAATATCCATGAGAAAATCCCATGCATGATAATCAAATTATTGTGCATGGTGCATTTCATTTGCATCATACCTCCCCATAGGTTTTATACCCTTAAGATAAGGTTATTTAGACAACTTTAGGATAGACTTCCTAAGTTAATTCCCCCTAATTTTGATTTTTACGATCAAACTTTAGCTCACCTAATTCTCCACACAATAGAATTAGATGTGAATCATCTCAAAGAAGGGACATACAATCCCATACCCCACAAAATACAAACAAGTTTCAAAAATCTGTGGTGGTTTCTTAAGACGATGACTCATCTTTTCTTTCAAAACTTTTAAACAACTTTAGTATCCTTCAGAGAGGAACTACATGTGCTCTGATTCCTTTTCCGACAGGATATGTAGGCACAAGATGCAATATCTTGTCGAGCACGCTTAGGAATAGAAATCTTATGTCTTCCTACCCCTAAACCCGTGGCAAAAAAAAACAAATAACATAATAAAACAAGAGGTTCCTGTAGAGTACTACAGATACCTAGGGTGCTAACACCTTCCCTAGGTATAACCAACCCCCGAACTTTAAAATCTTAGTTTGCATTTGCATTGCATTGTGGGTAATTCGATCTTTCTCCCTTCCCTTGGATAAATCAAAGACGGTGGTGAAATAAAAGAAATGTGATTCAAGTTAACTAATAGGTTGATATCCAACTCTCACCGCGACAGAAATGGCGACTTCACTGGGGACTCTCATAAGAGGGTTCCCCTAACTTGTTTAATTATGTTATTTCTTATATATTTGTATCTGTTACGCTTGCTTGGGTTGTCACTTTGTGTGGTGAGGTGTCCTATACCCGGACTTGAGTGCAATTATGATAAGAGATGAATGTTCAAGGATACTTTGACGGAGTCGATTCCTGAAAAGTTGAGTTGAGAAAATCGTCGCTCAGTTTAGGTTCTTTTGAACTTAATGTTGTTTGAATGAGTCCACTCGCGAAAACGATATTAATTTCGACCAAGAATCCGTGAGACTGAGGACCGTAGTACCTTTAACCCAACTTGGCCTATTAGGATGTAGTGTGGGGACTATGAGGGAGTCTATTCCTGAATTAGTTGCTACACAATAATACACTCAGACGAGATTCTCTTGAGAATATTATTGACTACCAAGTGATTTGGAAAATCGATAATATCCGAAAGATGGGTTGTAGACTCTGGGAACTTCTTAGAACCCGTTCGGCAGGTACATTTGAAACCATAGTACACACCTATTGGGATGGTTAGACCTTGGCTCCATGTTGTGACCTTTCAAACCTAGGACTTTTTGTCTGTTTGATTGCTTGTGTGTGCTTTGTGCTTTGTGCTTTGTGTGTTTGCATCCCTGCATTCATTAGCATCATATCATAAAGTTTCATGGAACTTAGCTTTGTTTGTAAACATCATAGGATATCATGGACTTTAAAAAAAGGGTAAACGCTGAAGTACCCTTACAAGAGTCATGATCTGGACGATCTAAGGAGACTGGAGACCTTGCTGACAAATGAAGAAAGGTTCAAAAGCAAATTGGGAAGCTATCATCTCCTTTCTACTGCAGCCTATCACTATTCCTGATTACTAGCTGTTGTCAACTCATAAAGAATATTCTTAGCAGATAGAGTTACTAATTTAAAGTATGCATCCATTTCCTATCTTCGGTTAATATTTAACCTAAGATGACTACAAAAGGAGAATTTCTGAAAAAAAAGCTACTTATTGCAAGAAACGGAAAGCTCAAAACGTCTTATCCCATCAGTCAACACTTCGTTGACAAGCTTATTCTAGAAGAAGCTCAGTTGGAAGAAAGTCAAGGACTCAAAGAAGACCACTGGAAGAGTCTCCTTAGATCTATCATTATTAGCTTTTATTTAGCTTTACATTATGAATGTTTTAAGGCGTACAGACGCGTTTTAATTTTGTATTAAATTGATTTTTAGTATTCTGGTAATAATGTCTGTAACCGCTTTTTCATGATTAATAAGCGAGCCTGTTGATATTCCTCAATGATTATAAATAGCTGAGTTCCATGAATCTTGCTGCATCGCATTTGTATTTGCATTCCTTTGCATTCCAGGTTCTCGTTCGTGTTTCTCTTCTCAGTCAAGCTGAATCATCGATACAATACTCGAGCCGGTCGCAAGAAAAGAATGGATCAACTTGAACAAGAAAACATGGCACTCCGGGAGGAGGTTTCAACACTGAAGGAAAGTCTGGAGAAGATTAATGGGATGATGGAAGCACTGATGGCCGCTCATAACCAGCCATCACATAACACACTATCACACAACACTGTTATCTCTGAGATAATATCTGCACCGATCCCAGTGGTGCCCACTACAAGTGAAGTTCAGTATTTTATTCCTCCTGGTTATCCGTGGGGTATTCCTCCTAACTTTACTCCAGCTGGATACCGCCCATCTGTTTCTCAAGTTATTGCTACAACAGCTGTAATGACCGTTCCACCACCCGTGGTAAATGCTACTCCTTTTCATCTAGAAGAACCTGTGTTTCATGCCGCTCCTAGTGAAAGCATTGGGATGGAAGAACGAATGGATGAGTTCCAGGACAAGTTTGCAGAAATACAGAATGAAATCAAGGCCCTTCATGGGAAAGAGCTATTCGAAAAGAGTGCTTCTGAGCTGTGTTTGGTTCCTAATGTTAAGGTTCCCCCAAAGTTCAAAGTCCCTGAGTTTGAGAAGTATAAGGGAAACTCTTACCCACATAGTCATCTGGTTATGTACGCACAGAAGATGTCTACTCAGAAGGATAATGACCAACTGCTGATACATTATTTCCAGGATAGTTTGACTGGTGCGGCCCTCAAGTGGTACATGGGGCTAGATAGTTAAAAGATCCACAACTTTAATGATCTATGTGATTCTTTTATTAAGAAATACAAATATAATGTCGACATGGCACCAGATAGAGATTAGGTGAGAGCCATGGCCCAGAAAGAAAGAAAGATTTTTAAGGAGTACGCCCAGCGTTGGCGTGAACTAGCTGCTCAAGTCACTCCACCTCTGGAGGAGAAAGAGATGACCAGAATTTTTCTGAAAACACTGAGCCCATTTTTCTATGAGAGGATGGTAGCAAGCGCCCCTAGTGATTTTACTGAGATGGTAAACATGGGGATGCGTTTGGAAGAAGGTGTCCGTGAAGGAAGATTGGTTAAAGAATGAAGTGCTCCCAACAATGCCAAGAAATATGGAAGTAACTTCGGGAAAAAGAAGGAATAAGAAGTAAGTGTTGTGCATCAAGGACGACCAAAAAGAAGAAGGTATCAGCGACCTCAACATATCGCTACTATATCTCCCGTCACCAACACTACTGCTTATCAACCACAGGCTCGTCTCTCATTCAATAGTCAAAACCGTGTTCAAGACAGTTTGATCCGATCCCGATGACCTATGCGAAAGTGTATCCATATTTTATACAAAGGAATATGGTGCAGACACGAGCTCCGCCAGCCATCCCGAAGGATCTCCCGTGGTGGTATAAACCTGAGGCTCGTTGTGCTTTCCATCAAGGTGCGCCCGGACATGACATCGAAGACTGTTTTCCTTTGAAACATGAAGTACAAAGGCTAATGCGACGTGGTGTCTTGTCTTTTGAAAACTCTGGACCTAATGTGAAAACCATAAGCTCAGACTGAGACAGTCTCCTCAGAGCTTTAGTTAATTTACTACTTTTCACATGTAATGCTTTTTTTTTGTTAATGCATTTGTTATTTGCATGTAAGAACTTGTTTGTTTTGAATAATCGATGTACTGAATAATGTTTGTCTTGAAGAAATCCATTCCTTTCACTCTTTTAAAATGTTATTTCCATTTTATAATGCCAGTACTACCCCAATCTCTTTCCTTGGCAGAGAATTGAATGGAGGATGAATAATCACAAACGCAAGATCTCTTGTTGTATGCTTTTGAATAAAACTCAGCTAGTGATGTAAGGCATTGTTTCAAATCCCTAAACACCGGAGATCTAAGGGAGATAGACCCTCGTTAACCCTTTTTGAGCCTTTGAAGTAGGAGTTTTCTTCTCCAAATAAAAAAACCCTTATTCTTAACCTAGGACAGTGTAATTTTAAAAAATTGGGGTAAAATATCACGAAGATTGGGTGAGCACAAACAAACTTTGAGCCTTATATCCTTTGTTTCTTGAACCGTGAACCAATCCATAATACAACCCTCAAAAAACCTAATTGAAGCAGGGTTTTGTTTCAAAACCATACTCAATGAGACGACGTTTCCTGACTCCTACGAGCTATGCTCAAATTTGTGTTGGCATTATAAAATTGGTCATTCAATCACAAAAATATTTTTAAAAAATTTTTCAAGACAAACATGCGTTGCATTATCGGTTTCAGAATTAATATTTTTCTGCTTACTAACATTGCTTGACATCATAGAAGCTAGCATACGAGCATCAGCGATGAGCTAAATCTTTTGAGATTTGAAACTCTAATGAGTAAATGGTGAATCATTTCAAAAGGATGACTATACCCAGGGGCACGATACCTAGATTTTACTGAGTAGGGGCAAGTCGTTTCCCAGTTGTTTCTTTCATAGTCTGACCCCGAGGGAGCAAGTTTGAAGACCCAGAACACCATCAATCTGGGGAAGTTACGTCGAGATTTGACGAATCTCTCTAAGAGTTGGAAAACATTGGAACGTCTTGGATGCCAAGTTTTCTGTAAAATCCTCTTGGGACGACTTCTTCTCATAAATCATGTGACCTGGGGCATTTGAGAATTGAAGATTATTTCATCTGCGCACAACAATTGTTATTCAAAATGGCGACTACTATACAATGTCAATGTAGAGTTTTCATCCTTCACCCATGCCCGAAGAGTTTCTATCTTAAAGTAATGTGACGACTCCCTAGTAAGTCTTTGCTCCAGGTAGTCACGACTATCCCCCGATAAATCTTTACTTCAAGAAGTTATAGCACGTTTGACGCAAGATTTCTCCAATCGGCAACCTAAGAATCCTCAATGAATCTCTTCGGTTTCAACCTTCCCCGGCGAAGCGAGTGTTTATTTCATTCCCCATTGGATTTTCTCTCCATCACAACCTTCTCCCAGTGAAGACGGATGTTTACTTCACCCCCTCAAAGTTTTATCTCTGACATTTTCAACTACCATTGACTCAAGCTTCTCCGATGAAGTGGATATTTATTTTATCCAGTTACAACTTTCATTCAGACTACTTCAACTCGCAGTGGATATTTATTTTATCCCCCATGAAGTCTTTTCGATCAATGAGTTTGATTCGTTCCCAGTGAATCTTTCTCATCCCCAACCGAATCACAAGGTTCATCTTGACAATCCTAAGTGAAGTCACGATGTTCTTCCCCAAGTGGAGTACTCTTTTTTCCCCAGAGATGTTTTGAAACCTTGAAGCAGGACATGGTTCCATATATGACTCTCCTTTCATCCCCAGTGATGCTTCTTATATTGCAAAGATTGGCCGAGTATCCGTATTGAGATGCTTGTTTTCGTCTCCAGTTTGCTTCTTGTTTTTGTTTTGTCAGCATAAGCATAAGCATAGCATGGCATTCTCTCATATAGATCCATGGCATGTGCACATTCTTGCATCTTGCATCTTTGTGTTTGTTTGTTTTGTTCTTTCACTTTGGTTGCGCTTATCTCCAAGTGACAGGGTTTTGTCCGCTCCCTCCAATTAGAATTGTCAGCCCTAGGCAGAAAAAGCACGTACTTTTTAAACTCCCCACTGAGTTCGATCCTTGTTGAAGATGGTTGTTTCAATTTTCTTTTCCACAGGTGGATAAAGATAGACCTGTTGAGTTCAGTCCTCAATGGATTGAGTCTTGTTTGACCGTTTCTTTTTAGTTACTTCCTGAATTGAACTTTGGTCCCTGACAATCACAAATTTTGGATCTCTCTAGGCTTTTGAACCAAGACTGAGCATACATTTATTTTGCACATTGTCTCCCCACGAAGAAATGTATTTGAAGATCTCCGTGGAAGACATAAATTATCTCTCCAGCAGTGTTATTACCACATATTCTTGGAATTCATACCAGACAACAAGTGGCAGCCTCTTTATTTGAGCAACTTGTTTTGTTCTCAAGTCTTCTATTTGGATGACAAATGGCAGTCACCTCAACGCAGTTTGTCTATCCCCAGCAGATAATATTTTCCTCGCTGACTACCCAGTAAATCGGTAGCAGACAATATTTTCTCTGAGGACTACCCAGTAAATCGGTAACAGATGATCTTTTCTTTGTTGACTACCTAGTAAATTGGTAGCAGGTAACATTACACCCAGTAAACCGGTAGCAAAATTACTTTTCGTCGACTACCCAGTAAATCGGTAGCAGAATTACCTTGTGTAGACTACCCAATAAATCGGTAGCAAGTAATATTTTTTCCTACCCAATAAAATGGTAGCAAAATATTTTTTCCTACCCAGTAAACCGGTAGCAGGTAATATTCTTCTACCCAGTAAATCGGTAGCAGACAATCTGTTTCTTTGCCAACTACCCAGTAAATCGATAGCAGATGATATTTTCTTTGTGGACTACCCAGTAAATCGGTAGCAGGTAACATTTTACTACCCAGTAAATCGGTAGCAGACAATATTTCCTTCATGGACTACCCATTAAACTGGTAGCAAAATTACCTCTTGTGGACTACCCAGTAAATCGGTAGTAGGTAATATCTTCTTTGTGGACTACCCAGTAAATCGGTAGCAGGTAATATTCTTCTACCCAGTAAATCGGTAGCAAGTAATATTTTTCTACCCAGTAAATCGGTAGCAGGTAATATTCTTCTACCCAGTAAATCGGTAGCAAGTAATATTTTTCTACCTAGTAAATCGGTAGCAGGCAATATTTTTCTACCCAGTAAATCGGTAGCAAGTAATATTTTTCTACCCAGTAAATCGGTAGTAGATAATATTCTTCTACCCAGTAAATCGGAAGCAAGTAATATTTTCCTACCTAGTAAATCGGTAGCAGAGGATTTTCGTTCACTGACTACCCAGTAGATTGGTAGCAGACAATCTTTTCTTTGTGAACTACCTAGTAAATCGGTAGTAGATATTCTATCCCCAAAGAAGAAACTGAGACCAGTCCGCGGCTTATGACCCGAGACGAGTGATAACACGAAAATGTATTGTATTTTGGCCTTGATTTACATTCAATTATTATATCGTTTTCGTCTAATATCCGATTTTCTTGGGAATATTCGAGTGTTTTCGCAGGTATTTCATTTCTCAAACTAAAAATGAGCAAAGTGCAGAAAAGTAGCAAAACAAGGAGAAAACAGGGAGAACTAACAGAAAAATCAGAGAAAATAGAAAATGGTGTGTGTGACGACCGTCACATACACGCCACGACCGTCACAAGAACGCCACGACTGTCATGGACTCAAAATACACCACGATCGTCAAATAATCACCACGGTCGTCATGCGCGTAGAGTAAGTTATAACGTTCAGAACAGAACGTAGCCACGAAGGAAGTCATGCACACGTTCAACTCAATTCCCTGGATTCTCTCAACCTAAATTCCAACTGCACCTCAACTCAGTCTCCCGTAATACTCTCTCCATGAGGCCACTGCTCCTAAATTCTCTCCAACGGAAGTTACAAGGGACTCTATAAAAGGGAAGCAATCGTCACAGAAAAGTCTCTCTCCCTTCTCTCGGCCATTTTTCCTTGTTTAGTATTTAGGCAGAAATTTTACCATGTAAAAGTGGTAGTTTCTCACATCGAGGAACTACCACACCATTAGTCTTAGGATTTGTTTCATTTGTTTTAATTTCAGTTCTAGTTATAATACGCCAAGATTACTCTGCACTATTTCAGAAGTAATACCAGTTTTCCTTTTTGCATTATTAACAGCTTTCATTTTATTGCTTTATTATTATTTTTATTTATCGTTGTTAATTTAATTACCATGTTATATTTAATTGCAACCGTTATGTTTAATTCGTTTTTACTTAATTCCATGATCGGCTAAATAGTTTAGAGTCCGGTGTATGAGGACCGTCGTTACCGACGGGACTCGGTAGAAAATAATAGGTGCGAACTTATGATTAAAAATCCTGTTTTGGTTTTAATTTCCAAGTCTAATTTAAATAACTTTGTCACGAGAGTGAGAGGTTATTTAACACGATTTTGTCACGAGAGTGAGAAATTAATTAAGGTTAGAGCCGGCACTGCAAGAGCGTGGGGATCGAACTGGATAGTGGAAATTAGGCAACAAGTCTAAATACAGCGAGAGCGCTTTAGATGCGTTTAGGATATTATTGGCTTTCAAAATATATTTCCTAGTTACCGGGCGAGTGGGAGCAAAATCTTGGGATTAGGGAACATGACTTTAGTTAAAACCGCGAGAGCGTGAGGCGAAGTCTTTAAGTTGATATATTCTACGGAACTAAGTTATAGTCGTAATTAGTACCTGAATTCTACAAAGTCCTTTAGGAACGCGGAATCCATATTCCGGCCTCTCTTTATTATCATATTCTCTTAGTTTTATTTTAGTTCTAGTCTTAGTTTCCCTTTTTTCAATTATCATTAGCCTTAGCTTTACAAAGTAACGATAGATTACGGTAGGTTGACATTGGTCTCTGTGGGTTCGACAATCTTTTATATTACTTCGATAAATCCGTGCGTTTGCGGACGCATCAACGAGGGGAAGTTTATTTTTACCCTTTTTAAGTGGATTTTGGCTCGAGAGAGACAACCTCGTGGCATGTATTTCAAGATTTTGGCTTGAGGAAGACAACCTCGTAGCACTTTATTTCAAGACGTTGCAACATCCAGTTAAATAAGAAACTGAATCATTTTTTTTACCATCGGAAGCTTATTTTGGTTCATCATCCCGTTTAGGACACCTTGTGATTGTCAGTTGGTAGTCTCTTTCCCCCAGTGGAGTTAGATCTTTCCCCGTGGAGTCTTGTTTTGCTAGGTCGTTCCTCGTCGGGTCTTTCTTCCTTTAGATGTGTTTCTGTGTTTCACATCAGTTTTCCCCTGTGACACTATCCCTCACAGGATCTCTGTCTCGCATATCATATCGTTTCATACCATAGCATGCGCATTTGGTGGCATCTTAAGGCCAAAAATTGTGCATGTTTGTATTTAAGTTTCTCCTATCTCGTCGAGACGGAGATTTCAATCTCCATATCTCCGGATAGAAGAAACTTAAATAGGGGCATCTGTCACACCCTAATTTTTGACCCTAAGACCCCCCACCTTGTTCTTTGCATAACATCCTTAGGTCATACGGTCTTGTGTGTTTTGTTTTACTATGACTAACAAATCTGTGCCGGTACGTTGATTCCAAGTGTAGTTTCTCGCAGTCAAGCATTACAGGATGTGACCAATGGATTCTAATTCAAAGGGTCCTAAGGTTTTCTACCGGTTTGTATATTATGTTTCACTGAAGATTAATTCAACTGATTCCTTCATTATAAAGTCAGGTTTGAACTATCATCATCATAAGCATATTCTTTTCAAGGTTCATCAGGCATCAAGGCCATATTCGTCAGTATCTCTTGGAGGATCCAAGACATTTCCTCATTTAGTATACATCTTAAGGAGCATGAGGTTTCCTTATCTATTGGTTGAGTTTGGATCCCTCAAGAGGTGGGTTCCATGCTATGATTATCAGATCAGAGAGGATTAGATGAAAGACTTGTAGATTGGATTGCTAGAGTATTAATCCATGGTATAAGAGATATGAATTTGCAGATTCATTATGATCAAGGCCTCCTTATTTTTCAATTGTTTGTGGTCGGTAATACAAGTCACTTGTGGATTGAGGAAGTGAGTCAGGAAGTGAGTCACTTTTGGTAATACAAGCCAATATTCATCATCATCCATATCCAAATTCAAACTCGAGTCCATAATCCAATTCATTTTTTATTCGAACCCACCCGCATCCACTAATAACTCATGTCCGAATTAAAACCAAAAAAGAATCCCTTTTAACCATTTCAAAATCCATTAGTCCATAACCATTTTCAAGCTTTAAATAAATCCATATCCAAATTGATCCTCAACCAAGGCTTTGTTCATTTTCCAAATTCAAATTACGTTTACAAATTATTGGTGTAGTCACGTTACTCTTTTTTACATGTTTATTACAAGAGTGTCAAGCTCCATTAATAGAAACAAAGGATACAAGAATTTCACAATTGGTACAAAAGCTTCAAATTCAAATATCAAAGTGTGTTTAATACAAATTCTTATTCATCTTATGAAGACATACAAATATGGGCCAAACATTGAAGCCAAGGGCAAACCCAGTCAAAACCATGGATCATTTATACCAGTTATAACAAACTTCGAGAATTGATATGAAAGAAAAGGTCCAAACTTTATAAGATTTACAAGTACAAAGTTTATTACAACTAAATCCGGACAGATTCATGGCATTGCCATTGGGAATCGGGAGGCTTGAGCTATATGTGTTGTTGCTGGTGTAAATTCCCAAATGGTACTCGCTGGCCAAGAGTGAACTGCACAGTTTAGAGATTTTCAAAGCAAACAGGCTTTCAAATCATCATAATAATATGGAACTTCCTAATGTTTGATGATTGAAGTACAGGGAAACAACATCTACATTTTTCTTTCGGGTGTTGGTTTTTGAACTCTATTGCTTGGCTCTAGGATCGTATCTGGTGGCATGCTACACTTTTGAAGGAGATGGGTGAAAGCATTATTGAAAGGCTCTGCCGTCTCTAAAAAGAAAGATATCTGCGAAAAAAACATTTGCTTGTGATTAGAATAAAAATGATACATCAAGGTGAAAATGGCAAAGAGATCACCTAACATTTCAATACAAAACAACATCTCACTACAGTGAATCAAAAATAGCAGATGAAACCAAGTAATATCAGGAGAAGTGTTTGTAGTATAAAATCAAGTGTCAAAAGAAAACATGAATCTTGGAACGGAAAGAATTACTTTACCTCTAAGCCCCAATGGTTTGCCTTTTCTACACTTCCTCATATTTTTCCCGTCATTTTACGTTAGTATTGAACAGATGATGAGGGCATGGATTTAGATGAAAAAGAAAAACAAAATGGTCAGAAATTTTAAAATCAGAGTTGTAGCAGCAGTAAATCCACGACACCTTAGGGACAATCACGATAACTACTAAGCTTCAAACATTTCTAAATTAAAAAAGGCGGGTTTATGAATCATCATCAATTATACAGTCGTAAAATCTTGAAATAATGGTTCATACACCATATTCAAATGTTATCAGATACGTTTCCAAGATAATCAAATGAGTATTCAACAAGGGGACATGAATTTGAATTATTTCCAAAATAGGTCAGACACAATCAAGACAGTCCAAAACAAATTCAGACATGTTGTTGCAAAGAAGGAAATGAATTCATCATACACATAATTTGATAGCTATAAAAAGAAGCACACGCAAGTGCAGGGGGGACGAAAAAAACTTATACGCTCACTACCATATGGCAAAAAACAAAAAATCACACAACAGCGTTATCCTGCCCTCACCAATTCTTACACTAACCAATTTTCACGCCAACACAAAGCTTCCTCCTATACACATATAAACCTATAGAGAAAAGATGCACCTCACAAACGTGATTTCATCAATTTAGACCATACAACCTGGATAAAGATAACATCAAAATCACCAACAACACAACTAAAATAAAACAAGCCTTAAACACAATATCCTCAATCACCATATTCACGTGAGATTACAAAATCTGCTTTTCAATCCTCCACAAACCACATACGGAGAGTTGAACAATCATATCACAGACGAATTATCATCAAAGATTATATACACATAAGTCAGAGGCGAACTCATCAAAGTAACCCCAACACGCACAACAGGAACACGGGTTCAAAGTCAGAGCATCAAGCAACAACATCAGGCAAACAACATCAAGCAGTAAAAATAGTAAAAATCTCGATCCAACGTCGAGCCATTTTCTACCTTTGTAAGTCGATTGCTTTTAAAGCGTCGCCATCAACCTTCTAGTCACTATACACAAGACTAGCGCCACTTTGCTAGCACTCTCGCTTAAATCTAATATAATTAATCGTATTAATATCCAAGTGAAAATCCCATGCATGATAATCAAATTACTGTGCATGGTGCATTTCATTTGCATCATACATCCCTATAGGTTTTATATCCTTAAGATAAGGTTATTTAGACAACTTTAGGATAGACTTCCTAAGTTTGTCCCCCCTAATTTTGATTTTTACGATCAAACTTTAGCTCACCTAATTCTCCACACAAGAGAATTAGATGTGAATCATCTCAAAGAAGGGGCATACAATCCCATACCCCACAAAATACAAACAAGTTTCGAAAATCTGTGGTGGTTTCTTAAGATGATGACTCATCATTTCTCCCAAAACTTTTAAACAACTTTAGTATCCTTCAGAGAGGAACTACATGTGCTTTGATTCCTTTTCCGACAGGATATGTAGGCACACGATGCGATATCTTGTCGAGCACGCTTAGGAATATAAGTCTTAGGTCTTCCAACCCTTAAACCCGTAGCAAAAAAAAAAAACAAATAACATAATAAAATAAGAGGTTCCTGTAGAGTACTACAGAAACCTTAGTGTAGCGAGCGATTTTGGACGTGGTTCTTAAGCACTGTCGCTCTGGGGTACTACAGGTCGATTCATTTTTTATCCTATTGAAGCTGACTAAGGAAGGGAAATAGATGTCTCCAAATAACCCTACTTGCATACTGAGTTTAAATAGACGACTGTTGGTTTACAAATGCGGTTTAGGTCGTGGGCCTTTCTCTGCTTATTTTACTAAAAATGGAATGATGGGACTATGCTATTGGTAGGATGTTAGGACTGGTACTTTTCGATTGATGTGTGAAGGTACGAGATTTGGGATTTTTGATTAGTATGCTCGCTAAGATTTTTCAATCTTATACCTACGTATTTCCGTTTGATGAAACAGGGAAATCAGAGCGATCGTAGTTCCTCCTATTCTATGGGAGGAAAAAGGTTGTTCTGGTGTCTAGTTCAAAGCCCAAGACGTGAAGTTAAAAGTGGTTTGTTTGTATCTTGTTCGAAGCCCAAGATGTAAAGCTGAAAGGTCTATTTGTACCTTGTTCGAACCCAAGATGTGAATGTAGTTAGCGATTTTGGACGTGGTTCTTAACCACTGTCGCTCTGGGGTACTACAGGTCGATTCATTTTTTATCCTATTGAAGCTGACTAAGGAAGGGAAATAGATGTCTCCAATTAACCCTGCTTGCATACTGAGTTTAAACAAATGACTGTTGGTTTACAGATGCGGTTTAGATCGTGGGCCTCTCTCTGCTTATTTTGCTAAAAATGGAATGATGGGACTATGCTATTGGTAAGATGTTAGGACTGATGCTTTTCGATTGATGTGTGAAGGTACGGGATTTTGGGTTTTTGATTAGTGTGCTCGCTAAGATTTTTCAATCTTATGCCTACGTATTCCCGTTTGATGAAACAGGGAAATCAGAGCGATCGTAGTTCCTCCTATTCTATGGGAGGAAAAAGGTTGTTTTGGTGTCTTGTTCAAAGCCCAAGACATGAAGCTAAAAGTGGTTTGTTTGTATGTTGTTCGAAGTCCAAGATGTGAAGCTTAAGGGTCTATTTGTACCTTGTTCGAAGCCCAAGATGTGAAGCTAAAGGGTTTTGACTTTAGAGAGAATTTGTCATCTCTAAAGGGGGTCTGTTTGTCACGACTGTTGGGTGACTGATTACAAACGAGAATTACTTTAACTGGGATATGTGAATCCAGCAATGCCATAATTTCCTTTATAGGGGATTTTTAACTTGAAGGAGAAGACTTTAACTCAGTTTAGAGCAATGCCATCTTTCCTTAGGAATTTATCATGCTAAAAGAGGGATAGTGGCGTGGATGTAAACAATCCAGAGGCTTGCCGCTTACAGCAATTAGATGGGGGGAAAAGGAGATGTTGATTTTTGTATAATGCGAACGAGGCACAGATTTTGATGCTAAAAGGTTGATTGGCTCAACCGGGGTTTTCCTTATACAAAGCCTAAGAGGAGGCTATTGACCCAATAAGGGGTGTTTTTATGTGTCTCGTACGAAGCCCGAGAGAGAGGCTAAAAGGGTTGACTCAACAAGAGAGTGCTTTTGTATGTGTCTTGTACGAAGCCCAACACGGAGGCTAAAGACGCTTGACTCAACAAGAGAGTCTTTGTACCTCGTACGAAGCCCGAGATGGAGGCTAAAAATGTTTGACTCAACAAGAGAGTCTTTTATACTCAACAAGAGAGTGTTTTTGTATCTCGTACGAAGCCCGAGATGGAGGCTAAAAATGTTTAACTCAACAAGAGAGTCTTTTATACTCAACAAGAGAGTTTTTGTATCTCGTACGAAGCCCGAGATGGAGGGTAAAAGGGGGTTGACTCAACAAGAGAGCCTTTTATACTCAACAAGAGAGTGATTTGGTATCTCGTACGAAGCCCGAGATGGAGGCTAAACAGGTTTGACCCAACAAGAGAGTCTTTTATACTCAACAAGAGAGTCTGAAAAGGTTAACTCCGTTTGGGAGAATCTTTGTACAAAGCCCAAGAGGAGGCTATTGTAACTGTTTCAGTTTAGTGACAGGTTCAGTATATTGGATAAAGAGAAAATCAGTTCTTATAAAGGGACTGATTAAAAGTATTTGTTGTGCTTTTGGATTGATCAGAGGATTAGGGTTATTTCCTGTTCTTTAAGGAAATTGGAAATCCAAAGGGTATTGAGACTGTCCAAGTCTATGGGTGTCTTGAGAAGTTGATTCTCGGATAGTGAATGATCTTTGTATAATGCCCAAGAGAAGGCTGGTACGTTAAGGGATGAAGGTCAACCCATTAACCGTCCCTGGGTCCTTGTACTAAGCCCAAGAGAAGCGTGAGAGCTTTTAAGAAGCCGAAGGGTCCTTGTACAATGCCCAAGAGGAGGTGGGGATGCTTTTAAGAAGCCAGTGGGTCCCCAAACCCCGAGAAATTCAAGATATGCCATTCACCGAGAATAGATCAAGCCAGGAAAGTCCGAGAATTTGGAAGAAACTCAAGAGATGTCATTCACGGAGAAAAGATCATCTCTGGGGAGTAGAGTCTCTTTGAAAATTTCTAAGGGTGACAATCTGAGAAAGGGTTCACTAAGAATGCTGATTTTCACGTCTCCATATTGTTTAACCCCATGAGGAGGGAAGACTGTGTCTGGTAATTCTATGGGGATCTAGTTTTGTTTATATTTAAGAGTGACCAACAGGGCTTTACCTAGTGCTAATCGTAGTTGCCGGGGAAAACTCTAAATAAGTATACTAGTATTACACAGTTGATATTTGAACAGTATATAAAAGTTTGTGAAAGAAGACTTACAGTGAGCAACCCTTCAATACAGTTATATATATGAAAGCGGATAAAGAAAACGGGTAAAAACTTACTCGATTGTAAAGCTTCCATGCTGTTTAGTTAGTTTGTTCAACAAAGAAAGCTTTGATAACAATATTATATTAAAAATCAAAGGAGAAAGTGCTTTGAAAATATTGTTGGGGCTTACAGCTCAAGGAGAGGCCCAAGGTTTTATCAGTGATTGCACTGTGGTTTTGAATTTGTACAGAGGGACTTATACAAGTGACTGAGGCCCAAATTACTTTGGTTTTCAAAAAGGGTTGGGTCTTACCCTCTACTAGAGGCCCAATGATTTTTAAAGAGTGGGGCTTATAACACGAGGGTAGGCCCAAGGGTTTGATTTTTGAAATGGCGATCGCGCCGATATTTTCTTTTAACGCAGAGGGACTTATACAATATCTGAGGCCCAAAATTTTTTTGGTTAAAAGGAGATTGAGTCTTAGACTCTATTAGAGGCCCAAAGTAATTTAAAGAAAAGAAACGGGGCTGATAACACGAGGGTAGGCCCAAATAATTTTCGTTTTGAAATGGCGATCGCGCCGAGATTTTTGAAAACGCAGTGGGTCTTATACAATGACTGAGGCCCAAAAATGTTTTGGTTTCATAGAGGGATTGGGTCTTACACTCTATTAGAGTCCCAAAGTGTTTGAAAAAGTTTGATGAGGGTTGAATTAATAAAAAACCCCCTAATTTGTTTTCAAAATGTATTTTAATTGAATAAAAAATTCAATTAAAATGACCAAAATTGTTAAACATGTGGAAAAAAAATTGTGATCTTGGATTAATGTTTCAAAAGTTAGGTTTTGATATACAAAATGATTGGAAATCACTAAAATTTGAAAATTCAAGAAGGAGAAAATATTTTAAATGTAAAACACAATTAAAATATTAATTCTTTTAAAAAAATCATGTATATGAAATAAAAAATATTTTTGGGCTTTTTTGGGAAAATAAAATATTTTAAAATTTTTGTGAATTATTAAAAAAAGAATCAACTCAAAATCATTAAAACTTAGAGAGAAATTAATTTTTGAACAATTAAATAAAATCACAAAATTCAAATATTCAAATATTTGAAATAGGGCGCCAAGAACACGGCAAGAACACGCGCCCTTCCTCTGTTTCTGCAGATTTGCGTTTTCTATCCAATCTCACTGAATACTTGATGATATCTTGTAATCTACATATCAATCTACTCGTTTAAACCTCACGATTATGTCTATGGTCTTTAATTTCATTTATTTTAAACATGGAATAAGAAATCAAAGAGAAACCTCAAGAACCCTAAAATTTGCATGAAGGTTCAGAAATTCCATACACGATTCAAACAATGCAATTGATTGAGGGAAAACACTCCATGCATGATTATCTACATATGGCCAAATTATTGTGCAGCAAAAAATGGATGGATCATAGAGTTAGAAGAGCTCATGCTTACCTCTAGCAGCTGGTGATCGTGTTTTGTGTTAGAGGCATTACAGCTTGGTTCCAAGGTTATGGACAACTTCCCTAGGTGCTATGGATTGTGTCTGAGTGCTTGGAATGGTTTGAAATGATCTGGAACTGTAGATGGTATCCCAACTGCAACTTGGTTAAAACCTTGAGCAGCTGGCTGGTGATTCTGAGAAATCAGTGTTCCAGATGTTATTTAAGTGTTTGGATCACTTCTATATGATGTTTATGAGGTGTGTGTGTGTGATTTGTTTGGTTGGAATAGCTCTCAAACTCAAAACCTGATAGTGACTTGCTTTGGAAGGCAATTTTGGAGTGAAAGAAGAGATTTTGAGGAAAGCATATATTTGATGGCTTTGGTGTACTCAAACTGATCACAAATGAGCTCTATTTATAGTAGAACAAGTTTGTTTTGAAAGGAATAGTGAATGGTAACTGCTGCATAGGTTTGGCCAAAGTTGAGCAATGAGAATCCAAGTCTCCTCTAGACATTGACTAGAGGTTAGGGCACAGGCAGCTGGTTCCCTTGGTCTTGGATAAGTCTTGACTGAATTCTGTTGGAAATGGCTCAGTCCATACCACCTTGGTGCATTCATTGAATGCTCCAAAACAAAATTGGAGTCTTGTCTCTCTTTAGGGATTTCTAGGCTTGGCATGCTATTTTTGGTTCCAAAGACTTGGGAGGCTTGGGATCAGACTTGGTTCCTCCTTAGTCCCTCCTTGAGGTGTTCAGATGGATAGAGTTGCTTTCCCTTTGTAAAATTTGAGCAAATCGAGTAAAACTCCAAAATCTGGCTTGCCATGACAGTTTGCAGCAAGGCATATTGGCATTGTCATATCTCATGGCTCAAGTGAACTTTGATGGAGTTCTTGGCCATTTTGGAAAGCCCTCATATGATACAATAACTATTTGATCATAATTGGTTTTAATACTTTTTGAATCCAAGTGAAAAATTCCCCTACATTTGGAAAAAAGTAAGGCAGATTCTGACTTAGTGAAAATTTCACTAAGTGTTGGGAAAAAGTGACATTTTCACTTTTTGTGATTTTGATCATTCCATAAATCAAAATCCACGATGAAATGGAATGAGGTGTAGTTGAAGCTTTTGTAGAGGGCCATGAGAGCTACAATTCCAGCTTTGGATGGGTAAAAATGGCCTTGTGGTTTAGGAGTTAATATCCTCCAAAGTTGGCACCCTAGCCACTTTGTTCCATAACTTAGAAAAATTTCTAAGTTTTTATGGTTACCCCTTTTACAAGTTATCCCACTTTTCTTGATTTTTCTTGATGAATAATGATTCCAATCATACATTAACATCATTTTAGGGTCAAGGAACCATAATTGTGAAAAATATCAAAAAGTCAAAGTTGACTTTTGTGCACAGTTGACTTTTTATCAGATGAATTCCAAACTGTGTGATCCTCTATGAAATCAAGTCCTTGACCTAAATCAAACTTGATGGATTGATTTCATAGGTGTTATAGGTTGTATTGAATCATGTCCTAGGGTTTGGGAGCATGTCCTGATCAAAATTCAAAGGTACAGTTGACTTTTCTCGCGAAACCCTAATTGTGGTTTAGATGAAATTGAAACTTATTGCTCAAGCTTCTTGGATCAATCCATTGTTACAAATGGACCAATGTGGTTTATTAGAGACCCTCAAATCCTCCATTGAGGTCTTGGCTCATGTTTTGTCCAAAAAGTCAACTTAGGGGTGAATTAGGTCAAGAAACCCTAATTCCTGATTTTTTGTGAATGCATCCCCTGAGGTTAAATTGACTTGATGATTGAGTTCATGATGTTCCATGGAGTATTTTAGGATATGCTTTGAAGCATTGGCTCATGCCTAGAGGAAAATTCCCCTCTGGAGGCCCTGGTCGACCAAACCCAAATTTGGTGACACTAGCGATTTTGAGGCTTGATCCACTTAGAAGGTTGCAGCCTTGTGGTTAATCCTTGATGTGGGAGTCCTCTTGATCCATTGTGGATGTTTGAGAGGCTAGACAAGTTGAAGATCATGTCATTCCTTGATTGATCCTTTGTTTAAGAGCTCTAAGAGGGCTTGAAACCCTAAATTTGATTGTAGTGAAGGCTCAACAATCTTTGAGGAGATTGATAAGGTATGATGGTACATCCATATTGTGATGATAGTTTGCACAATGACAGGAAATCTTAGTGGTCAAAACTTGGGGTATGACAGTGAAGCTAAAAGGTTTTGACTTTAGAGAGAATTTGTCATCTCTAAAGGGGGTCTGTTTGTTACAACTGTTGGGTGACTGATTATAAAGGAGAATTACTTTAACTGGGATATGTGAATCCAGCAATGCCATAATTTCTTTTATAGGGGATTTTTAACCTGAAGGAGAAGACTTTAACTCAGTGTAGAGCAATGCTATCTTTCCTTAGGAATTTCTCATGCTAAAAAAGGGACAGTGGCGTGGATGTAAACAATCCAGAGGCTTGCCGCTTACAGCAATTAGATGGGGGAAAAGGAGTTGTTGATATTTGTATACTGTGAAAGAGGCACAGATTTTGATGCTAAAAGGTTGATTGGCTGAACCGAGGTTTTCCTTATACAAAGCCTAAGAGGAGGCTATTGACCCAACAAGGGGGTGTTTTTATGTGTCTCATACGAAGCCCGAGAGAGAGGCTAAAAGGGTTGACTCAACAAGAGAATGCTTTTGTACGTGTCTTATACGAAGCCCAAGATGGAGGCTAAAGGCTCTTGACTCAACAAGAGAGTCTTTGTACCTCGTACGAAGCCCGAGATGGAGGGTGAAAATGTTTGACTCAACAAGAGAGTCTTTTATACTCAACAAGAGAGTGTTTTTGTATGTCGTACGAAGCCCGAGATGGAGGCTAAAAATGTTTGACTCAACAAGAGAGTCTTTTATACTCAACAAGAGAGTTTTTTGGTATCTCGTACGAAGCCCGAGATGGAGGCTAAACAGGTTTAACCCAACAAGAGAGTCTTTTATACTCAATGAGAGAGTCTGAAAAGTTTAACTCCGCTTGGGAGAATCTTTGCACAAAGCCCAAGAGGAGGCTATTGTAACTGTTTCAGTTTAGTGACAGATCCAGTATATTGGATAAAGAGAAAATCAGTTCTTATAAAGGGACTGATTAAAAGTATTTGTTGTGCTTTTGGATTGATCAGAGGATCAGGGTTATTTCCTGTTCATTAAGGAAATGGGAAATCCAAAGGGTATTGAGACTGTCCAAGTCTACGGGTGTTTTGAGAAGTTGATTCTCGGATAGTGAATGATCTTTGTATGATGCCCAAGAGAAGGCTGGTACGTTAAGGGATGAAGGTCAACCCATTAACTGGTCTGACACTTGACTCAGAAAGACATCTCTAGCAGATTGATGACTAGGTTCTGTTCCTATACCTGTAGAGGTCCCTGGGTCCTTGTACTAACCCCAAGAAAAGGCGTGAGAGCTTTTAAGAAGCCGAAGGGTCCTTGTACAACTCCCAAGAGGAGGCGGGGATGCTTTTAAGAAGCCTGTGGGTCCCCAAACCCCGAGAAATTCAAGACATGCTATTCACCGAGAATAGATCAAGCCAAGAAAGTCCGAAAATTTGGAAGAAACTTAAGAGATGCCATTCACGGAGAAAAGATCATCTCTGGGGAGTAGACTCCCTTTTACAATTTCTAAGGGTGACAGTCTGAGAAAGGGTTCACTGAGAATGCTGCCTTTCACGTCTCTATATTGTTTAACCCCAAGGGGAGGGAAGACTGTGTCTGGTAATCCTACGGGGATCTAGTTTTGTTTGTATTTAAGAGTGACCAACAGGGCTTTACCTAGTGCTAAACGTAGTTGCCGGGGAAAACTCTAAATAACTATACTAGTATTACACAGTTGATATTTGACAAGTTTATAAAAGTTTGTGAAAGAAGACTTACAGTGAGCAGTTCCACAATACAGTTATATATATGAAAGCGGATAAAGAAAGCGGGTAAACACTTACTTGGTTGTAGAGCTTCCATGCTCTTTTGTTAATTTGTTCAACAAAGAAAGCTTTGATAACAATATTATATTGAAAATCAAAGGCGAAAGTGCTTTGAAAAGATTGTTGGGGCTTACAGCTCAAGGAGAGGCCCAAGGTTTTATCAGTGATTGCATTGTGGTTTTGAATTTGTAAAGAGGGACTTATACAAGTGACTGAGGCCCAAATTACTTTGGTTTTCAAAAAGGGTTGGGTCTTACACTTTACTAGAGGCCCAATGATTTTTAAAGAGTGGGGCTTATAACATGAGGGTAAGCCCAAGGGTTTGATTTTTGAACTGGCGATCGCGCCGAGATTTTATTTTAACGCAGAGGGACTTATACAATATCTGAGGCCCAAAATAGTTTTGGTTAAAAGGGGATTGGGTCTTACACTCTATTAGAGGCCCAAAGTAATTTAAAGAAAAGAAACGGGGCTTATAACACGAGGGTAGGCCCAGATAATTTTCGTTTTGAAATGGCGATCGCGCCGAGATTTTTGAAAACGCAGTGGGTCTTATACAATGACTGAGGCCCAAAAATGTTTTGGTTTCAAAGAGGGGTTGGGTCTTACACTCTATTAGAGGCCCAAAGTGTTTGAAAAAGTTTGATGAGGGTTGAATTAATCAAAAACCCTAATTTGTTTTCAAAATGTATTTTAATTGAATAAAAAATTCAATTAAAATGACCAAAATTGTTAAACATGTGGAAAACAAATTGTGATCTTGGATTAATGTTTCAAAATTTAGGTTTTGATCCACAAAATGATTGGAAATCACTAAAATTTGAATAATCAAGAAGGAGAAAATATTTTAAATGTCAAAAACAATTAAAATATTAATTCTTTTCAAAAACATCAAGTATATATTTTAACATTTTTGTGAATTATTAAAAAAAAAATCAACTCAAAATCATTAAAACTCAGAGAGAAATTAATTTTTGAATCAATTAAATAAAATCACAAAATTCAAAAATTCAAATATTTGAAAAAGGGCGCCAAGAACATGGCAAGAACACGCGCCCTTCCTCTGTTTCTACAGATTTGCGTTTTCTATCCAATCTCACTGAATACTTGATGACATCATGCAATCTACATATCAATCTACTCGTTTTAACCTCACGATCATGTCTATGGTCTTTAATTTCATTTATTTTAAACATGGAATAAGAAATCAAAGAGAAACCTCAAGAACCCTAAAATTTGCACGAAGGTTCAGAAATTCCATACACGATTCAAACAATGTAATTGATTGAGGGAAAACACTCCATGCATGATTATGAACATATGGCCAAATTATTGTGCAGCAAAAAATGCATGGATCATAGAGTTAGAAGAGCTCATGCTTACCTCTGGCAGCTGGTGATTGTGTTTTGTGTTAGACGTGTTACAGCTTGGTTCCAAGGTTATGGACAACTTCCCTAGGTGCTATGGAATGTGTCTGAGTGCTTGGAATGGTTTGAAATGATCTGGAACTGAAGATGGTATCCCAACTGCAACGTGGTTAAAACCTTGAGCAGCTGGCTGGTGATTCTGAGAAATCAATGTTCCAGATGTTGTTTAAGTGTTTGGATCACTTCTATATGATGTTTATGAGGTGTGTGTGTGTGATTGGTTTGGTTGGAATAGCTCTCAAACTCAAAACCCGATAGTGACTTGCTTTGGAAGGCAATTTTGGAGTTAAAGACGAGATTTTGAGGAAACCATCTGTTTGATGGCTTTGGTGTACTCAAACTGATCACAAATGAGCTCTATTTATAGTAGAGCAAGTTCGTTTTGCAAGGAATAGTGAATGGCAATTGCTGCATAGGTTTGGCCAATATTAAGCTATGAGAATCCAAGTCTCCTCTAGCCATTGACTAGAGGTTAGGGCACAGGCTGCTGGTTCCCATGGTCTTGGATAAGTCTTGATTGAATTCAATTGGAAATGGCTCAGTCCATGCCACCTTGGTGCATCCATTGAATGCTCCAAAACAAAATTGGAGTCTTGTCCCCTCTTTAGGGATTTATAGGTTTTGCATGCTATTTTTGGTTCCAAAGACTTGGGAGGCTTGGGATCAGAGTTGGTTACTCCTTGGCCCCCCCTTGAGGTGTTCAGATGGATAGAGTTGCTTTCCCTTTGTAAAATTTGAGCAAATCGAGCAAAACTCCAAAATCTTCCTTGCCATGACAGTTTGCAGCAAGGCATATTGGCATTGTTATATCTCATGGGTCAAGTAGACTTTGATGGAGTTCTTGGCCATTTTGGAGAACCCTTATATGATACAACAACCGTTTGATCATAATTGGTTTTGACACTCTTTTGATCCAAGTGAAAAATGCCCCTACATTTGGAAAAAAGTAAGGCAGATTCTGACTTAGTGAAAATTTCACTAAGTGTTGGAAAAAAGTGACATTTTCACTTTTTGTCATTTTGATAATTCCATAACTCAAAATCCATGATGAATTGGAATGAGGTGTAGTTGAAGCTTTTGTAGAGGGCCATGAGAGCTACAAATCCAACTTTGGATGGGAAAAAATAGCCTTGTAGTTTAGGAGTTATGATCCTCCAAAGTTGGTACCCTAGCCACTTTGTTCCATAACTTAGAAAAATTTCTAAGTTTTAATGGTTAACCCTTTTACAAGTTATACCAGTTTTCTTGATTTTTCTTGATGAATGATGATTCCAATCATACATTAACATCATTTTAGGGTCAAGGAACCATAATTGTGAAAAATATCAAAAAGTCAAAGTTGACTTTTGTGCACAGTTGACTTTTTATCAGATGAATTCCAAACTGTGCGATCCTCTATGAAATCAAGTCCTTGACCTAAATCAAACTTGATGGGTTGATTTCATAGGTGTTATAGAGTGTATTGAATCATGTCCTAGGGTTTGGGAGCATGTCTTGGTTAAAAGTCAAAGGTACAGTTGACTTTTCTCACGAAACCCTAATTGTGGTTCAGATGAAATTGAAACGTGTTGCTCAAGCTTCTTGGATCAATCCATTGTTACAAATGGACCAATGTGGTTTATTAGAGACCCACAAATCCTACTTTTAAATCATGGCTCATGTTTTGTCCTAAAAGTCAACTTAGGGGTGAATTAGGTCAAGAAACCCTAATTCCTGATTTTTTGTTAATGCATCCCCTGAGGTTAAATTGACTTGATGATTGAGTTCATGATGTTCCATGGAGTATTTTAGGATATGATTTGAAGCATTGGCTCATGCCCAAAGGAAAATTCCCCTCTGGAGGGCCTGGTCGACCAAACCCTAATTTGGTGACACTGGCGATTTTGAGGCTTGATCCACTTAGAAGGTTGCAGCCTTGTGCTTAATCCTTGATGTGGGAGTCCTTATGATCCATTGTGGATGTTTGAAAGGCTAGACAAGTTAAAGACCATGTCAATTCTTGATTGATCCTTTGCCTAAGCACTCAGAGAGGGCCTGAAACCCTAAATTTGATTGTAGTGGATGCTCACCCATCTTTGGGGAGACTGATGAGGTATGATGATTCATCCATATTGTGATGATGATTTGCACAATGATGGGAATCTTAGTGGTCAAAATTTGGGGTATGACAGATGCCCCAATTTAATATTCCTGGACCCGAAGGTGTGAATGGCGAAGGTATTCGGGCATTCAGGGTGCAAGAGGATTAAATATCGGAATACCTGAAATTTTGATGGTAGTTAAGAATAGCCGTTCACGCATCCTTCTTCTTTTGCAAGCAATTATGCTTAGAAAAGGTAAAAACTTCCCCTCGATCCTGGTCTTCAGCCAAGGAACTGGTCTTAGTTTCTGATTTAAACTTCCCCTCAATCTTGGTTTCCTACCAAGGAACTGGTCTCAGTTGCTGAAATAAACTTCCCCTCGATCCTGGTTTCCTACCAAGGAACTGGTCTTAGTTTCTTTTGAAATAAACTTCCCCTCGATCCTGGTTTCCTACCAAGGAACTGGTCTTAGTTTCTTTTGAAATAAACTTCCCCTCGATCCTGGTTTCCTACCAAGGAACTGGTCTAAGTTTCTGATAGAAACTTCCCCTCGATCCTGGTTTCCTACCAAGGAAATGGTCTTAGTTTCTTTTGTTAATAAACTTTCTTGACAAGGGACGCTATTCGTAGCAGTTTTCCTCAAACTTCTCGCCGAATTTTCCTGGAGAGATGCCATTTGATAGAAAAACTTTTGATGTCAGACTTGTTGGGGAACCCATATGTCTGAATTGTAGAGGGGTACAAACTTCTCTGTTGGAGATGCCATTTGTCGACTCTATCGGGGAAAACGAGTCTCTTGAGAGACGGGCTTCTGCTTGGAGACATCATACTTTTCTCGGGATCTTCTCAGAGAAATGCCATATGATGTGATCCAATTTTGAGGTGCTTATGACTTCATTAACATCGACTCTCCGGAGAGCAAAATTGATGTGTTGTTGAAAGTCTTTAGTAGTGAGGCTTTCTTTGGGGATTTTCCTTAATCCCGAAAAGCGAAGATATCATCTTCAATGGCGAAGAGTGACATTTGCTGAAAGTTTCTCTGGTTTTCTCAGAGGTTCAAGTTATCAAAGTGGTCAAGGGCCAACTCTAATCCAGAAATAAACTGGAGGAGAGAGATTACTTAGATGATTCACTTCCTGACGAGGAAAGAACTGACAACTCGATTGAGAGGACTTTTATCACTAGGGGATAAGACCGACTAGAGTGATAGCGATGCAATATGAATGTGAATGTAAATTAATAATGCATGATGTATGTATGTTTATGCTGACAAAATTGACGCGACATACAAACTGACGGATGAACACGACTGGATACTCGGCCACTGCTGGGACGAAGAAGTACCGCTGGTTCAAGATAACAATTATGCCTTGCTTAGGAGAGATAGTCCCTGCGGGGAACACCGTTGGTCGGGCTTAGGAGATAAGAACTCGCCCGAAGGGTGTCAGATGAACCACGGTCTCTAACACAACTGATCTTTCATTCAGGTGCACTGGTTTAGAAGGAGTACTTTGATTCT
This sequence comes from Lathyrus tuberosus, assembly GCA_022829125.1. NCBI lineage: Eukaryota > Viridiplantae > Streptophyta > Magnoliopsida > Fabales > Fabaceae > Lathyrus > Lathyrus tuberosus. Next base: position 10,406,011 of record JALAZF010000018.1, read on the forward strand.
GCACTTTGAAGCTTAACTGCCTTTGGGAGAAGCAATCGATATTCTTTCGATGTTCAACAGTCAAAATAATTTGCTATCTTTATTTAAAGCAGAAAAATTTTACACGTAAATTCATTTTTGTTTTATTTCAAGAACCGTTGATCGTGTTAAAATGTCGTCCTGGTAAAGCTAAAACAAATAAGAATTGCAAAAAAAAAACACAACGGCTCAAATTTTATTGATAGGATGGAAATCAGCCAAACGCGTGATCCCATGGAGTATTTACAAAATTTGAAAATGGTAATTTAAGGGAAACGGGCTACATTGAAACATAACGACCACTATCCTTCTACCAACTTTGAATTCGCGACATCCTGAGCTTTTGTCGAAGATGACCTTGACTGGAGTTTTCTGACGGATGGCATGACTGCAGAGGAGCTGAACTGATCAGACGTAGTTACTTGCCATTATCCCTAACTTTTTCCTGGATTGTACTTTGAGATTTCCAATCCACCGGGATGATTTTTTTTTTGATTATTTTTTTTTAGTTTAGGCGAAGTATTTCTTGACTACGTCAACATTTGTGGGGTAGGAAAATTCCTCTCCGTCCATGGTTGCAAGTCTCAAGGCACCGCCTGAGAAAGCTTTCTTGACCACGTAGAGGCCGTCATAATTCGGAGTCCATTTGCCCCGAGAATTAGTGACAAATGATTGTATGTTTTTGAGCACGAGGTCTCCTTTCCTGAAGACGCGAGGTCGGACCTTTTTGTCAAACGCCCTCTTCATTCTCTATTGATACAACTGACCGGGGCGTAGTGCCGTTATTCGCTTTTCTTCGATCAGATTCAGTTCGTCGTGTCGACTTTGACACCATTCAGCTTCTGTTAGCTTAGCTTCCATCAATACTCTGATCGATGGGATCTCTACTTTGATGGGGAGCACTGCTTCTATGCCATACACTAGAGAGAAATGGGTTGCCCCTATTGAAGAGGGGACAAAAGTACGATAACCGTGAAGAGCAAAGGGTAGCATCTTGTGCCAGTCTTTATAGGTTACAACCATCTTTTGAACAATCTTCTTGATGTTCTTGTTAGCTGCTTCTACCGCTCCGTTCATCTTGGGTCAGTAGGGAGATGAGTTATGGTGTTCGATCTTGAACTCAACATATAACTCCTTCATCATCTTATTGTTCAAGTTAGATCCATTATTTGTAATGATCTGGCTAGGAACACCATAACGGCAGATGATATTGTTTTTGATAAATCGGACCACCACTTGTCGGGTTACATTGGCGTATGACGCTGCTTCGACCCACTTGGTGAAGTAATCAATGGCTACCAGGATGAACCGATGTCCATTCAAAGCTTTCTATTTAATCATGCCAATCATGTCGATTCCCCATATGGAAAAAGGCCACACGGAAGAGAGAACTTTGAGATGTGTTGACGGTACATGGATTTTGTCGGAGTATATCTGACACTTGTGACACTTCCTCATGTGCTTGTAGCAGTCAGATTCCATGGTTAACCAATAGTACCCTGCCCTTAGAATTTTTCTCGCCATTGTGTGTCCGTTGGCATGAGTGCCAAAGGATCCTTCGTGAATTTCTTTCATCAGCATGTTTGCTTCTGGTCTGTCTATGCATCGGAGCAAGACCATGTCAAAATTTCTCTTATAGATTGTATCAACACTCAGAAAGAAGCTGCCTGCCAGCCTTATGAGGGTTTTTCTATCTTTTCTGGATGTCCCAGGAGGGTACTCTTGTTTCTGAAGGAAGCATTTGATATCGTGATACCAAGGTTTGTCGTCTATGACTGCTTCGACCGTGAAGATGTAAGCGGGCCGTTCAAGGCTCATTATGTCGATCTTAGGTAAGTCGGTCCATTGACCTACACTAATCATGCAAGAGAGGGTGGCTAAGGCATCAGCCATGTGATTCTCTTCATGAGGGATATGATGAAACTCGATTCTATTGAAGAAAGGTAACAATCTTCTCACGTAGTATTTGTAAGGAATCAATCTGGAATGGTATGTGTTCCAATCTCCTTTGATCTGATTGACGACCAAAGCTGAGTTGCCATATACCACCAAGTTCTTGATCCTTAAGTCGATCGCTTCTTCGAGACCCATGATACAGGCTTCGTATTTAGCCTCGTTATTTGTACACTTGAATGTAAGTCTGGCGGTAAAAGGAATGTGGGTACCCTGAGGTGTTATGATAATTGCCCCAATTCCGTTTCCGTAATGATTGACAGCTCCGTCAAAGATTAGTCCCCATCGGGAACCTGGTTCTGGCCCCTCACTGGGTAGCGGTTCATCGCAGTCTTTCATTTTTAGATACATGACATCTTTGTCTGGGAAGTCAAATCCGATTGATTCTTGATCGTCAATCGGTTGATGAGCCAAATGATCGGCTAAAATACTCCCTTTAACGGCTTTTTGAGCGTGGTACTCTATGTCGTATTCTGATAACAACATCTGCCATCGGGCAATCCTTCCCGTGAGAGCAGGTTTTTCAAAGACGTACTTGATTGGATCCATTTCTGAGATTAACCAAGTAGTGTGACGAATCATGTACTGGCGAAGACGTTTGGCTGCCCAAGCCAAAGCGCAAAAGTTTTCTCAAGCACAATGTACCGAGTCTCGCAGTCAGTGAATTTCTTGCTCAAATAGTAGATGGCAGACTCCTTCCATTTGGTTTCGTCTTATTGGCCAAGTACACACCCCATGGAGTTCTCTAGGACTGTGAGGTAGATGAATAGTGGTCTTCCTCCCACTGGAGGCGAGAGAATCGGTGAATTCAACAGGTATTCCTTAATACTGTCGAAGGCAGTTTGGAAATCTTTTGTCCAAACACAGTCTTGGTTCTTTTTGAGTAATTTGAAAATTGGCGCATATGTCGCGGTCATGAGGAATATGAATCTGGAGATGTAGTTCAAACGTCCCAGGAATCCTCTGACTTGTTTTTCAGTTTTTGGAGAAGGCATTTCTTGAATGGCCTTGACCTTGTCAGGATCAACCTCAATTCCTTTTTGGCTGACAATGAACCCTAAAAGTTTCCCTGAATGGACACCGAAGGTGCACTTGTTGGGATTCAAGCGGAGTTTATATTTTCTCAACCGCTCGAATAGTTTTGACAGATAGGTCAAATGCTTCTCTTCTGTTTTAGATTGGGCAATCACATCATTGACATATACCTCGATTTCCTTGTGTATCATGTCATGAAACTGAGTATTCATGGCCCTTTGATAGGTTGCCCCGACGTTCTTCAAACCGAACGACATTACCTTATAACAAAATGTCCCCCATGGGGTAATGAACGAAGTTTTCTCCATGTCTTTCGACGCCATTTTTATCTGATTATAGCCCGAGAATCCATCCATGAAGGAGAAAATTTTGAACTTGGCTGTACTGTCTACCAGCATGTCAATGTGTGGTAAAGGAAATTTAGATCTCTGTAATCGACACACATTCTGACTTTTCCGTCTTTTTTCGGAATGGGTACTATGTTGGCTAACCATTGAGCGTATTCTGACGTGGCGAGGAAACCCGCGTCAATCTGTTTCTGTACCTCCTCTTTGATTTTGATGGCCATGTTGGGGTGAGTCCGTCTCAACCTCTGTTTTACTGGCGGACATTCTGACCGTAACGGTAAGTGATGTTCCACGATGCTGGTATCCAACCCTGGCATGTTCTCTGAGAAGCTTTGTCAAACTCTCTTTGGCAGTTGGACTGAGCAGTGCCTCAATCCTGATTTCATTTCTCTCTTTTTCTGAGCCCAAGTTGACAGTTTCCAATGGCTCTTTGTAAGGTTCAATGGACCTTTCCTCCAGTCTGAGTAATTGGGAGATCTCTTCTGGAATTTCGTCGTCAACTTCTTCTTCAGCCCCAAATACAGGGAACTCAAAGTTGGGAGAAGGCATCGGATCGTGTGTTTCAATGGGGTTAAAAACAAGCATTCTGCATGACGTGATGATTTATGTTTAGAAGAGATAGAGAAAATGCAAGTGTGTGCAGTGTATTTTTTTTTGAAAAACTGCTGGTTTTTTTTAGTTTGAGTTGTGTTTTAGGATTACCATTTTCTGAAAAGCGAAAAGAGAAAACAACAATTAATGCGGAAATTACAGAACGACGTTATTTTATTTATGAACAAGTCGAATCTTGAAACTACAGCCCTATAAAACAAACTCTGTCGCTTTGGGCGAAGCGAAGAGGGAAATTTACAGAAAGCGAGCCCTATCAAAACATCCGTTTCACCTGGGCAGGGTGAAAGGTTAAAGACGACAATTACTTTGACTTATGAACAATCTTCGGAACATCAACAACAACCCATTGGCGGCGAACTCCTCGGTGAATCACAAAGTCTGGTACCTTCCTTGATTTGTCTTCAGAAATGACGCTGATTTCTGGCGGAGCAGGATCATTGGAATCTGTCTCCCAGGCAGAGTTGTCGTAAGAGGATTCCTCAGTTGTATTTTGCATAGTATTTGTGCTCTCAGGTAAATCTCCCCATCCAGTTAGCTGGATGTCTTCGAACCTGATACGAGAGCTTTTAGGAGCGGTGCACTTGACCATGAAGTCAAATTTGCCACTCGGCTGTCCTAAGGTGTCCCACACTTCTTTGGAACTAGAGGGGTCATCTCTCTCGATGATATTGACCTCAGGAAAAGCGTAGTTGATGAATTCTAGTCCGGCAAGCTTTGCCAATTCATCGTCGTACTGGATAGGTTTTGAATGACCTGAGTATTGATCCCATGACATGGTAGGGACGCAGGTATTTTGTTCAATGACGCTTAGCTGATTTTCATTGTTGGGCTGATTTTCTTGCCCCAAGTCTCCTGGGTACGACTGCCAGATAGGCAGGCCATCCATTGGGCCATAATACAGTAGATTACAAAGTGTTGAAAAATGAAACCTAGACTAATGGATCCTGAGTCCTCTCTGAAGAGAGCTCAAGTGCTGGTTCTGGTATTTCCTTTTCTTTGACCGGGGCTCTTGGGCCGTTGTCGGGTTGTCATTCCTTTTCCAAGTGAAAGGAGCGAGCAAATTCCTTTGGTCATCCTGATTCTCTACAGCATGTTGCTCTAGAATCTCAATTAGAGCATCTTTTTCTCTTAACAGTTACTATATTTTCTTACATTCCACATTGAGAATACGGTACTTGTTCCTCCAAGACCTCTTCTCCTTTTGAACTTTGCTGAGAGTAACCTGAAGTTTTTCCGTCTCAGACATAAAATAAAGGGCAGAGTCCCTTAATGGAAGAACTTCCTGACAAGGGTAAGGCATCCTCAGCTTGAGAGCTCTAGTTTGTACCCAGTGGAGGTAAGTCTCCATCGAGATACAGTCTGGTTTCCCTAGAGACTCTCGTCCTTTCCGATGAACGTGTTTCTAGGAATGCACTATTTCCGTCTTTAGTGCCCTGCCATTTTCTCCTTCCTTGAAGAAAAGACCTTCCATATGAGCATTCTGTGGTACGTGCCTCATCGGGTATCTGAATTGGCGACGAACGAGAATTGGATGATAGTTGATTCCCCCCTTAGTTCTTATAAGGGGTGCATTTGGGAAATTTCCACAACGGTCGATGATCCTGATCCCGTCGTAGATTCGATTGTACCAACCGATATCAGAGTTAGTAAGAGACATGATTCTCTGTGACCAACGTAAAGTATTCTTTTGATCCCAAAATCCAGCAGACTCGGGCAAATGGGAGGTGAACCATTTGTATAGCAGGGGTACACAGCATGTGATCATTCCTCCGTTGTATAAATTCCTTAAGTGTACTGAATGATACGCATCTACGAGTAAGGTCGGTACGGGGTTTCCAATCAGGAAAATCTTAATGGCGTTGATATCTACAAAGTTATCAATGTTGGGAAACAAAAATAACCCGTAGGTGAGCAAAACAAAGATGGTCTTAAAAGCGGCCACGTTCCCTATACTAGCAAAGTACAGGGCTTTCTTTGTTAAGAACTGGGCTGGAAAACCCTGGATGCCACCCTTAGTGGTTATGTGAGTCCTGACTTCTGACTCGTCCAAATAAATTGCTCTTGCAATGGTTTGATCCTTTGGAATTTCTTTTAGTCCAGAAAAGGGAGCTTGATCAGTGATATGTAAATCAGTCAGGTGAGAGTACTCCTTAAACGTTGGTGCAAGCTGATAATCCGGGAATATGAAACAGTGATAGACCGGATCTTAGAACTGGATTAGCGTGGACAAGATTCCTTCGATTACATGGACCCTTAATAGAGACAGTAATCCTCTATACTTAGCTCTGAAAGCCTCATGGTTGGTGATCATTCTCGCCAAACCTCTCAAATCCTCTAACTTTGGAACCTTGAAGGTATACTTATGAGTTTTGCTTCTACCGAAATCCATTAGCGCAATCTCCTTTCTCTGATATTTGTAATCATTGTCTTAGTTTAATTTGAAAAAGAGAGACTAGAAGAGAAGATTTTCTTTGTCTTAATGTTTTTTAAATGAATGCATGAATGCAGCACACAAAAACATAGAAAAAACATGGGGTCAAAGGGTCAGTGTCATGAAGTCAAGGCTCTACCCCCCCCCCCCCCAAAGGTTTATACAGGTGATTTTTTGTACCTGTCTCTCAAAATCATTGATTCCCTTAGAGATAACATCAGCGGGTTGGGAACCGTGCTAGGTGATGTATCTTAGAGCAATCTCAGATGAGGGTAGTATTGTGTGAAAACTATTTTCGATAGCTTCTGCACTACAAAATGGCTTAAGTCTGCTAAAAACCTCAGCTTCTCAGATAACCCAGTCGACCACACTACTTTCAACAACCGAAGTCGTATAGACAATGTATCTGTAAAAGGAGTCTCCACTGAGTTTGATGGTCAATCGGGGGCTCTTAATTGGAATTCACTCCCAGTAAGATTATCCTCATTGCCATCACCTATCTTAGGTGTATACTCAATCTTTCCACATGCGGCATCACACGCATTCCCATTAGCAGAAAAATAAACACAGATATCATTTAGGAAAAGTGGTATATATATTTATCTTAATCATCCTAAACCTCTAGTCTTATGATCCTATACAGACAATGACTCCCCAGCAGAGTCGTCATTTCTGTGACATGAATTTAGGGTTTCAATCAGAGAGATAAGAGGACAAAACCTTGCGTGTCCCCACGGTGGGCGCCATTTTTCTGTAGCGATCGATTTTGGACGTGGTTCTTAAGTACTGTCGCTCTGGGGTACTACAGGTCGATTCATTTTTTATCCTATTGAAGCTGACTGTAGCGGGGAAATTTGTGAGTGTAAGCTATTGATTAACTTAACTCAAAAACTAAGCAAGAGTCGCCACCGCACTTTTATTTTTATCCACAAAGGGAAAGGAAAAAGAGCGAACAAAACCTAAAGAGTTCTAAAAACACAAGAACAAATAGAGAATGGGTAAGGGGGGTTGGTTACGCAATGGGAAGGTGTTAGCACCCAAAACGTCTATAGTACTCTATAGGAACCCTTTGAAATATCTACCGCTTTTTGGTTTGAAAATGGTTTGCTTGTAAGGAGATTGAGGAGATGAGAGGAGAATTATTTTTTAATATTTTTGTGTTTGGAGAGACTTATCGCCTCATGCCTACGTACCCACGATATGCAATGTAGGATCAAAACCACATAGTTCGCGATACAAAGAACGAAAAATTTGCTTGTTATGATTGATTTTTAATGTAAAGACAAGTCATCATTTCTTAGCGAATAATTCTGCTTAAAGAAATGAATCATGTCTAAACTTATGAAAAAGAGTTTAAAAGAAAAAAGGGTTCATAAAAGCACAAAAGATTTGAGTGAGTTTTATATTTTTTTATGTTTTCATGAAATGGTCAAAGTATGGTTAAGATAGATTGACATTTATTAAAGAAAACGAAGCTTTAAAAGTCGCTTGACAAAAGTCAAGGTTTTATTATGAAAGCGGTTTTAAGTTAAAAACAAGAATGTTTTGAAAAAGGGAGAGGATTTTGAAAATTTAAGAATGGGGAGGAGAAGAAGTGACTATCCTAGTGCATAAAGTAAAAGCTAGGGAAAAGAAGGATCTAACCAAAATGGAGTCATTTCAAAGCAATATTAAAAGAATTCCATCCTTAAGCAAATTGGCCAATAAAGGCAAGTCTTCAATCAATACTCCAAGCAAAAGGATAAGAACTCCTAATTCAAGGTCCATAAGTCCAATATTACTTCAAAAGAGGTCCATAAAGAGATCACTCCAAAGCATAGGATAGTAACCAATAGTCCAAGATGAGGAGAATTAAGTTTTTTATGGTTTAAGCCTTTATTAATGTTTTAAGTCCAAATGGACAAAGAAAAAAAGGCATAAGCATAAACATGTGTCCAACAGACAAAGGAAAAATTGCGAAAACATAAACATGATATAAAATGAAGCATAAAAATAAAAGAGATAGGGAGCGAGAAGGAAACATAAACAAAATTAAAACAAAATATTGTTAGTAAGTTAGTAATTAGTTGTTAGTATTAGTGATCAATAACAATTGAATAATTGCACTTTGGTCAAGGTTGATGAAACTCATTGGAGGATTGATAAGACCAAAGCCTCCTAACAACAAGTTTCATGAGTTTTAAACCATAAGACAAATAATCAACCATTCTTGAAAGTTTTCCGATACGGGACAAATATTGCGCTATGTTAAGCAATCGCCGAGTAATTTATGGAGTAATTACCCTACAATGAGGCCGGTCAATAGCTCTTTGTGCTAATGTATGCTAGATGAACGATATATAGATCGTCATCCGAAAGTAATACCGCACGAAAAGAAAAGTGGTAGCGATCTCGTCTCGATCGAAATTCAACAAAAGAATTCCAAGATCTTTAGGCTTTCATCGATCAAAAAGAAAAAGAAATAGATGAAGAGAAAGCCAAATTAAACCACACAAATATGTGATCTAAGGCTAAGAACAAAGGAAATGGGAAGAAAATGGAAAAGGAACCAAAACAGCCCCAAAAACAAGCATTTCTCACATTCTGGAGGCTGGTTAATCGATTAACCAACTCACAGTGTAATTATGTTAATCGATTAACCAGTGCAAATTTTCAGTTTTTTGCTAAAAAACAAGCTGTTAATCGATTAACCTAAATGTACATGTTTTGGTTAATCGATTAACACTGTGAAAACAACAGAAAATCAGCTTGAAAATTGCCAAATCCTTGATCACTCATTTCTTCAAACATCTTAGGATCAAGGATTCAATTGTGCACGAATTTTGGAGTAAAACAGCAGCAAAAACCAGCAATCAACACAAATTGCAAGATCCAAAGATCAAGCAAACAAGATCAACAAAGGATCTACATTATGGAAGATGAAGATGAAGCTTCAACAATGGTGAAAAGTGAATTACCAATCCAAATCAGAAAATCCTTCCAAATTGTAGCAAGATCTACACTCCAAAACCTTGATCTATGAACAAAAACAAGAAATGGTGAAGGTTTAGCTCTAAATTATTAAGAATCAATGTGAATTCTTACTAACTTATGAAAGAAGAAATTGAGCTTTTGGTGAATTTATGGTTTGGGGAGAGAAATTGCAAGGGGTTTGTTGGCTATCCAAAGCTTGAAGAATGAATGAAATGAAGCCTCTATTTAGAGAATTTAGGCTTGGGAAATTTGGTGGTTTGGAATTAGGCTTGGATGATCAAAATTAGGATTGGAATTCAAATTTGGAGGGAAATCACAAAAGAGTGGTGATTAGTGATGGTACATGGTGGGGAATGATAAAAGTGATGTAGGGAAATAAAATGAGATGGTATAGAATATTCCACATGTGATCAAAATGGTGAAAATTGGTGCCAATTGCTGCAGAATTTAAATTTGGCACATTTTTTCAAAAATTGCACGTGTTAATCGATTAACCACTTCACAATGCAATTAGGTTAATCGATTAACATAGTGAAAAATGGGAAAAAATGGCTTTTTGATTTGTTGTCTTGGCTCTGGCTCGATTTTCTTGCTTGTCAAAGAAGGCATGGAAATAAACACATGAACCTTGGAGTCCCTTGAATGATAATCAATTAAATCTTGGAAACTCTTGATCAGATAATTTTTGACTTAATCGCAGATCAACTTTGACTTTTCTCAGATAAAATTCAATCGAGCTGTGGGTCTGTTATTTTAGAATTTTTAACCTGTTCTTCAACTGAAAATGTTAGTGAAAGAAAACAAAATATTTTTTTGGCTTTTAATTAATGGTTAGTAAACATAAACAAATTAAACAAATCAAACGCACACAAACTCAAAGATTCCTGCAAGGCACAATCCTATCAAAGAGGGAACCAATATGTGATCTTGTTTGTGGTATGCAAAAAATGCAAATGACATGTGGGATCTTAGGGGTAAAATTTAGGTGATTACAACTGCCCCTATTTAAGTTTCTTCTATCCGAAGATAAGAAGATTGACATCTTTGTCTCGACGAGATAGAAGAGACTTAAATATAACAATAAACCCGAATTTTTGGCCCTAAGAGACCATAAAATGATATGATTATGCAAATGATATGCAAACATAAGACCACTGTGGGGAAAATATGCCACAGGACATAAACAAAAAGAAGAAAAGGGTGGAAGAAAACTCCAACGGGGAAACACATCACAGGAGACCACCAACTAGCCGGGGAACACACCGCACAACTACTGGGACTCAGCTGAGGAAAAGATTCAAACCAGGGATAACTGTATATGGAAATAAACCATAACACCATAAGGATATAACACAATAGGGAAGACTTAGCACATCAAGGCTTCACCGGGGAAAATCAATACCTTAACAATGAACTATCTCTAGCATCTCGAAGAGACTAACCATCAATCGGAGTAGAAAACCTCAACAACGAATTGTCCCATCAAACCGAAGAGACTTACCATTCATTGGAGTCACAAAACCTCAACAACAAATTGTCCCATCAAACTGAAGAGACTTACCATTCATTGGAGTCACAAAACCTCAACAACGAACTGTCCCATCAAACCAAAGAAACTTACCATTCATCGGAGTAACAAAATCTCAACAACGAACTGTCCCATCAAACCGAAGAGACTTACCATTCACTGGAGTAGAACAAAATCTCAATAACGAACTGTCCCATCAAACCAAAGAGACTTACCATTCAATGGAGTCACAAAATCTCAACAATGAATTGTCCCATCAAACCGAAGAGACTTACCATTCATTGGAGTCACAAAATCTCAACAACGAACTGTCCCATCAAACCGAAGAGACTTACCATTCATCGCAGTCACAAAATCTCAACAACGAACTGTCCCATCAAACCGAAGAGACTTACCATTCATTGGAGTCACAAAATCTCAACAACGAACTATCCCATCAAACCGAAGAAACTTACCATTCATTGGAGTCACAAAATCTCAACAACGAATTGTCCCATCAAACCGAAGAGACTTACCATTCATCGGAGTCACAAAATCTCAACAACGAACTGTCCCGTCAAACCGAAGAGACTTACCATTCATTGGAGTCACAAAATCTCAACAACGAACAGTCCCATCAAACCGAAGAGACTTAGCATTCATTGGAGTCACAAAATCTCAACAACGAACTGTCCCATCAAACCGAAGAGACTTACCATTCATCGGAGTCACAAAATCTCAACAACGAACTGTCCCATCAAACCGAAGAGACTTACCATTCACTGGCGTAGAACAAAATCTCAACAACGAACTGTCGCATCAAACCGAAGAGACTTACCATTCATTGGAGTAGAAGAATCTCAACAACGAACTGTCCCATCAAATCGAAGAGACTTACGATTCATTGGAGTCACAAAAGGTATTAACTGCATCGCCTCAGGCTTCTCAAATAAAGAAATGCCACGAAACAGTATTGAACCTTCCAAAAGGGGAATCATACGCAGATTTCAGCTGAAGGGCGCAGAATCTTCAAAGGTGCAAAATAAATGCACTCTCAATCTAGGTTTCACAGCCTAGAGATCCAAACAAATATTGCAGGGGACCAAAATTCAATCCAGGAACAAGCGGGAGAGAAACGGTCAAACAAGACTCATCCCGAGGAGGAAATATCTCAACTGGGGATTAATTCCATCCAGATAATGAACTGGAGAGGAAACTGAATCAAAATCTTCCACGAGAAATAAACTCAGTGGGGAATTAACAAAGATAGGCATTTTTCTGCTTACGGGTCGACACTCTAAATGGAGGGAGGACACACACGCTCTGCGGGGATAACAACACCAGAGAGCAAAGAAGCACCAACACAAATGCAAAATGCACAATGCAACAACATCATGTTATGCACAACAAATGAATGCGCATGCAATGCTTATGAGTATGAATATGCTGACAAAACAGGCATAAAGAATAAGCAGAGGGTGGAATAAACATCACAACACCACTAAATACTCGGCTAATCTCAACAATATGGAGATGTCATTAGCAACTCTGCTAGGCATTTAGCTGAAGAAATCCTGCAAGGGATACACAAAAGCCATCAAAGGAAAATAAATCCTACTACAAGGCTCAAATCTTGCTGGAGAAAAGAAGATACTCCTTGGGGAAAGACCCAAATATCAATCTTCTAACATAGATAATCCATAAAGAGGATAACAACATAAACTCTGCTTTGAGGATGACTGGAAATCTGTCGGGGAATCATACAACCCAAATCTTTCTAAATCTTCTTGGGGATCATAAAAATTCATAGGAACTTCCATTTCAAAAGGGTGAAGAGATCTGCTGCGGAGAAATAAAGAATGAATCAGCTGGGGATTGTGGTCGTATAAACATCTATGCAAAAATCCACTGGGAAAACAAGGTATATCTGCTGGAGATACGAGAACACTCTCAGAGGATTAACCAATTCTGAGCAAAGCATCCTGGACTTGCTGGGAAAACAGCAAAAGGTCAAACTGTGGGGTATTTTAGATCAATACTCATCATGAGTGAGAGAAAACCCAACAGGTAACTAGTGTATCAATAATCCTTGAATAAAGATATCATCAGCGACTTCACTAGGGAATAGCCATAATAGTGATGTATAATCTTCACTAGGAGGATAAATCTCTCTAAAAATAATCCGGAGAGAAGTACATCCTGGACTTGCCGGGGGAAATGAGAAATTAACCTCACTGCTTTATGCTTGGAGAACAAACGAAACAGTAATGCTCTGTCTCCGCTGGGGAATCAGCAAGGATAAATCATCCTGGCGAGAAATACAACCACAGATAAGAATCCAACAAACAACCACCAAGTCCATGCTTCTTAAAAATAACATGGCTCTCTATTTGGGGATATTTAAAGCAACAACAACACATCTAGAGGGTAAACTTCTGAGTGAAGATTCCTCATATGATTTCAGCTAGGGACAGCAAAAATGAATCTTTGCATGGGGACCACCATTAAGGAGAAGTGGACCTCAAAACTACTCAACTGCATGACCATAACATAATTAGCTGGAGAGGATTCAGATCAAGGCCTAGCTGGGGAGAAACCAAACAACACTGGACCTTATGAATTCAACACATCATAACAAACCCATCATATTGTCAACAACTAATCACATTCATAGGAAAAAACTCCGCTGAGGAAATATCAACAAACTCTATTGGGGATCTGTTAATAAATTCCACCAAAGGGGCGAGAACGAACCCTGTTGAAGAAGACATTGATCCTACCATTCTTGGAATAACTGTTGACATTCCTTTTTTATATTCATAAATCAAAGGAAAATGTTTTTATAATTTTCAAGCATTTAAATCATTTATTCACATTTTGTTTCAAAAATCATCATCAGCAATAAATGAAATTTTGCAAACAGAAACAAAATAAGAATTGCAAACAAAGGGACAAAGGCCCAAATTTTATTAATAGAATGGAAGTCCGCAAATGGCGTAATTCCATGGGTCATTACAAAGTTTGAAAAATGGTAAATACATGGAAAGGGTTTCATTGAAATACAATGACCATTATTCTCCCTAACAACTTTGAATTCCGTTGTGCTCAAAACTTCAGCCGAGGATGATTGAAGCAGAATCCTTGATAGACAATGTTGCTTTCAAATGATCAAGACTGGCCAGATGTAGTTACTTGCCAGAATCCCTAACTTTTGCCTAGATTGCCCTTCCGGGTTTTCAATCTACTGGGATGATTATTTCTGTTTTTGTCTCTAATTTTTGCCTGGACCGCCCTTTCGGGTTTACAGCCCACCGAGACGCTCATTCTTGCCTAAGCCGCCCTTTCAGGTTTTCAACTTAGCGAGCTGTTCTTTTATTTTTTTAGGCGAAGTATTTCTTGACTGCATCGGCATTCACAGGACGAGTGAACTCTTCACCATCCATAGTTGTAAGAAGTAATGCACCGCCAGAGAAGGTTCTCTTAACAACATATGTGCCTTCATAATTAGGAGTCCACTTGCCCCTAGAATCATTGGTAGAAGTCGAGATCCTTTTGAGCACGAGGTCGCCTTCTCCGAACACACGAGGTCTGACCTTCTTATCAAAAGCTTTCTTCATTCTCTGTTGATACAATTGGCCATGACACAAGGCCGTCATTCTTTTCTCTTCAATCAAATTCAACTGGTCATATCTGCTTTGGCACCATTCAGCCTCAGACAATTCAGCTTCCATCAAAACTCTCATAGAAGGGATTTCAACCTCTACAGAGAGCACTGCTTCCATACAATAAACAAGAGAGAAAGGGGTTGCCCCTGTTGAAGCGCGGACGGATGTACGATACCCATGCAAAGCAAAAGGGAGCATCTCATGCCAATCCTTGTAAGTAACAACCATCTTCTGAACAATCTTCTTAATATTCTTATTAGCAGCTTCAACAGCCCCATTCATCGTAGGTCTGTAGGGAGAAGAATTATGATGCTCAATCTTAAACTCATCGCATAATTCCTTCATCATCTTGTTATTCAGATTCGACCCATTATCTGTGATAATCTTGCTCAAAACACCATACCGACAAATGATTTGGTTCTTGATAAACCGAACCACTACTTGCTTGGTCACATTGGCATATGATGGCGCTTCAACCCACTTGGTAAAATAGTCAATAGCCACCAATATGAAACAATGTCCGTTCGACGCTTTGGGCTCAATCATTCCAATCATATCAATGCCCCACATGGAGAAAGGCCAGGGAGAAGAGATAACAATGAGAGGAGTTGGTGGTACATGAATTTTGTCAGCATAAACCTGGCACTTATAGCACTTCTTCACAAATTTGCAACAGTCGGATTCCATTGTCAGCCAATAGTAACCTGCCCTCAACATCTTCTTAGCCATTGCATTCCCATTGGCATGAGTACCAAAAGACCCTTCATGAATCTCTTTCATCAACGTGTCTGCTTCGTGTCTATCAACGCATCTGAGCAAGACCATGTCATAATTTCTTTTATACAGCACATCATCGTTCAAGAAGAAACTACCAGCCAATCTTCTCAAAGTCTTCTTATCTTTCTTGGATGCCCCAAACGGGTACTCTTGATTTTGAAGAAAGCATTTAATATCATAATACCACGGTTTATCATCAACAACTTCTTCAACCGCAAATACATGAGCTGGCCTATCAGGCCACATAACATCGATTTTAGGCACATCATTTCACCGATTCACCACAATCATGGAGGATATAGTGGCTAAAGCATCTGCCATTCGATTTGCTGCTCTGGGTACATGGTGAAACTCAACCTTATTGAAGAAAGTTAACAACCTTCTTGCATAATCTCGATAAGGAATCAAATCAGGTTGACGTGTCTCCCATTCTCCTTTAATCTGATTAATCACCAGGGCTGAATCTCCGTATACATCAAGAATCTTGATTCTTAAATCAATAGCTTCTTCCAAGCCCATAATACACGCTTCATACTCAGCCGCATTACTTTTGCAAGTGAACATCAACCTTGCAGTGAAAGGAATGTGAGAACCATGAGGAGTAACAATTATTTCCCCAATACCATGGCCATACTCATTAACAGCTCTGTCAAAAATCAAACCCCAACGGGATCCAGGCTCAGGCCCTTCATCAAGTAATGGTTCTTCACAATCTTTAACCTTTAGATACATCACATCTTCATCAGGAAAATTAAACCTGATAGGTTGGTAATCATCAATTGGCTGGTGTGCCAAATGGTCAGCCAAAATACTTCCTTTTATTGCTTTTTGAGTTCGGTACTCGATATCATATTCTGACAACAACATTTGCCAACGAGCAATCCTTCCAGTTAAAGCAGGCTTTTCAAAGATATACTTGATTGGATCCATTTTGGATATCAACCAAGTTGTATGATTCAACATATACTGGCGGAGGCGCTTGGCAGCCCAAGCTAATGCACAACATGTCTTTTCAAGCATTGAATACCGAGACTCACAATCAGTGAACTTCTTGCTCAAATAATAAATGGAAAATTCTTTCCGACCAGATTCATTTTGTTGACCTAGAACACAACCCATAGACTCTTCCAGCACGGTCAAATACATGATCAAAGGTCTTCCTTCCACAGGAGGAGACAAAATTGGAGGTTCAAGCAGATACTCTTTAATTCTTTCAAAAGCTTTCTGACAATCCTCTATCCAGACACAACCCTGATCTTTGCGAAGAAGCTTGAAGATTGGCGCACAAGTGGCAGTCATATTGGATATAAATCGGGAGATATAATTCAAACGTCCCAAGAATCCTCTTACTTGTTTTTCTGTTTTGGATGCAGGCATTTCCTGGATGGCTTTACCTTTACCAGGATCAACTTCAATGCCTTTTTGGCTGACAATAAGGCCCAACAACTTTCCAGAACGGACACCAAAAGTGCATTAATTAGGATTCAAACGGAGCTTAAACTTTCTCAAACGTTGAAATAGCTTAAATAAGTACTCAATATGATCTTCTTCAGTCTTCGACTTACAAATCATATCATCCACATAGACCTCAATTTCTTTATGCATCATATCATGGAACAAAGTGGTCATAGCTCTCTGGTACGTTGCATTAGCATTTTTCAAACCGAAGGGCATCACTCTATAACAAAATGTTCCCCAGGGTGTAATGAATGTTGTTTTTTCCATATCCTGGAGTGCCATCTTTATTTGATTATAACCGGAAAATCCATCCATAAAAGAAAAGATACTGAATTTAGCAGTATTATCTACCAACATGTCAATGCGTGGTAGTGGAAAATCATCTTTTGGACTCGCTTTATTCAAATCTCTATAGTCAACGCACATTCGGACTTTTCCTTCTTTCTTTGTAACAGGCACAATATTGGCCACCCATTGAGGATACCCAGAAGTCACAAGAAAACCAACATCAATCTGCTTTTGAACCTCCTCTTTGATCTTCACAGCCATGTCGGGATGAGTTCTTCTCAATTTCTGCTTCACCGGTGGACATTCAGGCTTCAACGGCAATCTATGCTCCACAATATCAGTATCAAGGCCAGGCATATCTTGATAAGACCAAGCAAACACATCAACATATTCTCTAAGAAGCTCCACAATCCTCTTCTTAACATCTGACTGAAGCAGTGCCCTAATCTTGACTTCTTTTACATCATCCTCTAAACCCAAATTCACTAATTCCAACGGCTATTCATGAGGCTGAATGGCCTTTTCCTCGTGCTCAAGCAACCAAGAAATTTCATCTGGAATCTCCTCAATATCCTCTTCTTCAGCTCCAAACACAGGGAACTCAAAGTTGGGAGGGGGCATAGGGTCATTATTTTCAATGGGTTTAACAATCAATCTGTACAATGATTTATGTTTGATTTTAGAATATGCACAAAAAATGCAAGTAGCATGCACATAAAAGTGATCATCACATTATTATATATTTTTTTTGGTTTTTTATGTTACCATTTTTCAGAAATAAAGCAAAAAAGGGAAAAATATAATATGGATAAACAAAATAACATTTTATTGATGATGATAAAATTTGAAACAAAGCCCTCACAAATTCACTTTCACCTTGGGCAGAGTGAAAGGATTTTTGAAAGAAACAAAAACAAATTACTTTGAACTATGAACAACAGTAGGAACATCAACAACTATCCAATTCTGGCAGACTTGTCCATGTGTCACGAAATTGGAAAGCTCTTCCTCTTCATCATCTTCAATGATGGCACTGACTTCATATTCAGGTTCCTTAAACTTCTTCCGAGGGGAATAAAAAGGCACATATGCATCCTCTGGGGACATATACCCGGGTCTTCCAAATAAGGCTCCCAGTCTTCAGCAAGAATGACATCATCTTCAGAACCAAATGGGATGTAGCCTACAGAGTCATCTTCAAGAATTGCAGCCGTAGAAAGATCTTCACTAGGGCAATCTTGAACCATATTGATAGATGCCTTGCCGTGATTAGGCAGCGGATTCGATTGGACATTAGGATTGGAATCTTCGAAAGACAAAATACCACTTCTAGCCAATCTCTGAACTTCTATCTTCAATGGATAACAGTTCTCAATATCATGCCCAGCTCCTCCCTGATGGAAAGCACAATGAGCTTCAGGCTTATACCACCATGGTGAATCTTTTGGAAAAGCAGGTGGTGGACGGGTCTGAACAAGATTCTTCTTAATTAAACAAGGAAGCAATTCCGTGTAGGTCATCGGAATCGGATCAAAATCTTTCTGAAAACGGCCCCGTTGATTGTTTGGCTGATTAGAACGTTGTTGCTGAGCAGGAGCTGCCTGAACAACAGGAGCTGAACTGATAACAGGGGTGACAAATGCAACATGTTGCTGACACTGATTGTTTCTATTGTGAGGTCTTCTATACCTTTCTCGAGAAACAAAATTGGTCTCTCCTTCTTTCTTTTTGGCAAATCCTCCACTATATTTCTTGGAATTTCCAGTAGAATTGCCATCTTTCGACAAACGTCCCTCACAGACACCCTCTTCCAATCTCATCCCCATGTTAACCATCTCAGTGAAATCACTTGGGGCGCTAGCAATCATACGCTCATAATAGAAAGGACTCAGAGTTTTCAGAAAAATCTTGGTCATCTCCTTTTCTTCCAAAGGAGGGTTGATCTGAGCAGCAATCTCACGCCACCTTTGCGCGTATTCTTTGAATGTATCCTTATCTTTCTGAGCCATTGCCCGAAGCTGGTCACGATCAGGAGCCATATCCACATTATACTTATACTGTTTCACAAACGCCTCACCCAAATCTTCGAAAGTGTGAATTCGAGCACTATCGAGTCCCATATACCATTTCAAAGCAGTACCAGACAAACGATCTTGAAAGTAGTGAATGAGAAGCTGATCATTATCCTTCTGAGCCGACATCTTACGAGCATACATAATCAAGTGACTCAACGGACAAGAGTTACCCTTATACTTTTCAAAGTCAGGGGCCTTGAACTTATGCGGGATCTTTACATTTGGAACCAAGCATAACTCATGAGCATTCTTTCCAAACGACTCTTTACCTCTCAGAGCTTTGATCTCTTTCTGCATTTCAGCAAACTGGTCTTGAATCTCTTCCATTCTATCATACGCACTGGCATTCTCACTTGGAGCAGTATGGAAAATTTGCTCTTTACCAAAAGGAACAGTGTGAACCACAGGCGGTGGCACAGTCATCACAGGTTGAACGGTAGGAACAACTGGAACTTCAGGAGGTGGTGGTGGTGGTTGATAACCTTCAGGAACAAAGTTATAAGGCATGCCCCAGGGGAAACCAGGAGGCATGGAGTATTGAGGAACACTAGCAGGCGCCACAGAGATGGGCATAGAGACAATCTCAGAAATGACTGTCCTTTGCACAGGAGTTGAAAGCGGAGGAGGTGGTGGCTGATTCTGAGCAGCCACCAGAGCTTCCATCATAGCAGTGAGTCTTTCCAAACCATCCTTCAGAGTTGATACTTCTTCACGAAGCTCACGGTTCTCTTGTTGCAATTGATTCTTCTTTTTCTTCAGATTAGCTCGAGTATTATACTGGTGCGACAGCTTGGCTGAATGAAGACCAAAGGGAAACAATAAGACACCTGGAAAAGGCAAGAAACAAATGCAAAAGATGATGCTTGATATGCAAGATGCAAATGCAAAGTTTCAAGGAAATATAAGGCATATTGCAAACATTGTTATCTGAAATACCAAAATCTCATTCATTAATGATGGAAAAGATTACATCTCGAAAGTACAAATTCAAGAATCCTAAAACAAATAGAGAATGAAGAAAACTAGATCCCTAGAGAACCCTATGAGAAGAAGTCCCAGCTCTATCTTCCAGCTTCTTGATGTGGGCCTGCATTTGAGTCTTCTCAATCAGCAACTTATCGATGATCAACTTCCAAGGAGATTCTGAACTCTTCGGAATATCAGAAACTGGCTGAATGCGAGAGGAAAATAAATCCTCTTGCGCCTTTCTCTTCTTGTTGGCAACTTCATCTTCATTCTTCTTCTTGAAGTGCGCTTGAAGCCTTGCATTTTCTAACTCAATAATCTGATACTTGTTCTTCCAAGCATCTCTCTCTTGTTGTTTCTCGGCCAAAGCGATCTGAAGCTTCTCTCTGTCTTCCATAAAGTAGATAATAGGCTTCTTATCAGTTAGAGATAAAGGCTCTTGATGCTTATAAGGCATCTTCAAAGTAATAGCTCTATTTTTAACCCACTGGAGCTAAGGTTCCGAAGAGACACAATTCGGATTTCCCAAACTTTCCTTTCCTTTTCTATAAATGCTGCACCAAGCTTCCACAATTTCTTTCTTGAGAGCAGCCTGAGATTCTTCATCCTTGAAAAAGAGACTGGCCAAATGAATGTTCTTCGGTACCTTTCGCAAAGGATATCCCAACTGACGACGAGCCAACACTAGATTATAGCTGATTCCCCCCTTTGTACTAAGAAGAGGCACGTTGGGAAAATCACCACAACTATCAATAATCATCGCTCCAGAAGGAACACGGCTACACCAATCAATATCAGAATGAGTGAGAGACATGATTTTCCGCGAACAATATAAACCATCCTTGAGATTCCAGAAAGCTGCAGACTTCTGCAAGTGAGAAATAAACCACTTGTAAAGCAAAGGCGCGCAACAGATAATCATCCCATCACCACGGAAATTCATGAGGTGAATAGAATGGTAAGCATCGGCAAGCAAAGTGGGGATTGGATTCCCAATCAAGAAGATCTGAATAGCGTTGATGTCGACAAAGTTCTCAACATTCGGGAAGAGGAACAGTCCATAAATAAGCAAGGCAAGAATAGCCTCAAAAGCAACTGTGTTCTTCATACTAACAAAGTGATTAGCTCTATCCATCAAGAACTTAGCGGGTAACCCAAGAATCTTTCCTTTGGTATCCATACGAGCCTTAATCTCAGAAACCTTCAAGTGAGTAGCCTTCGCAATAACGTGATGCTCGGGAGTAGGATCCAAACCAGAGAAAATCCGACCATAAACAGGCAAACGAAGCAGGAGAGAATACTCCTCTAGCGTAGGTACCAACTGATAATCAGGAAAGGTGAAACAATGCAGCAAAGGGTCATAGAACTGAACCAAAGTAGCAAGCAATCCTTCAGCCATATCAACCTTCAAGAGAGACAAAAGCCTTCCATATCTGGACTTAAACTTCTTGGTATCAGCAACCAAAGATACTAGCTCTCTCAAACCCTCTAATTTTGGACTCTTGAAAGTGTACTTCTTTGTACTTCTCCTTCCAAAATCCATAACAAAAGTACCTGCAATGTTTGCAATAACACCTTTAAGTTCCTTGAAACCTTCCAAAAGAATGCTCATGAATGCATGAGTGCATGAATACAACACCCACAAACAAGATCACACAAAGCACACGGGTCAAGGTTTAAGTCACGAGCATGAAGCCAAGGGTAAGAACCAATCCCACAAAAGGTATGTACTAAGGTTTTGTCTTCATTGTACCTGCAGAAAACAGCGGTTCTAACAAAGTGCCCAGGGTCCACAATCCACTATCAGACACACCAGCACACCGATTTGCTCGGAGGTTGGTAGTTATCCTCAAGAGAATCTAACCTGAGTGTAGCATCGCGTGACAGCTAAGTCAGATTTGCATCTTCATAGCTTCTGCGCTATGATCCTAAAAAGGCTAGGATGGGTTAAGGGTTACTACGGTCCTCTGTGTTATAGGCTTCTATGGAAGAAGTAATGCCTTCTCGATCGCTCGATCGGTATCAGTAATTCCCAAGAGGCAACCACCAAGTGGATAGATTCTCAAGTTCTTCTTTTTCAGGATTCGAATCCTTCAAAGTTCCCTTGACTATACTATCCCCTATCTCAAAGTGCACTCTGGTCCGGGTATAGGACCTATCTCACACACAGAGGAACTCCCAAATAGAACAAACAAGTAACAAGCAAATCAAACAAAAAGCAGTAAATAAATCAAAGTAGGCTAAACCCCTCAAGGGAGATGAAGAGCTCCCCAGCAGAGTCGGCACTTTTCTGTAGCGGGGAAATTTGTGAGTGTAAGCTATTGATTAACTTAACTCAAAAATTAAGCAAGAGTCGCCACCGCACTTTTACTTTTATCCACAAAGGGAAAGGAAAAAGAGCGAACAAAACCTAAAGAGTTCTAAAAACACAAGAACAAACAAAGAATGGGTAAGGGGGTTGGTTACGCAATGGGAAGGTGTTAGCACCCAAAACGTCTATAGTACTCTATAGGAACCCTTTGAAATATCTACCGCTTTTTGGTTTGAAAATGGTTTGCTTGTAAGGAATTGAGTAGATGAGAAGAGAATTATTTTTTAATATTTTTGTGTTTGGAGAGATTTATCGCCTCATGCCTACGTACCCACGATGTGCAATGTAGGATCAAAACCCCGTAGTTCGCAGTACAAAGAACAAAAAATTTGTTTGTTATGATTGATTTTTAATGTAAAGACAAGTCGTCATTTCTAAGCGAATAATTCCGCTTAAAGAAATGAATCATGTCTAAACTTATGAAAAAGAGTTTAAAAGAAAAAAGGGTGCATAAAAGCACAAAAGATTTGAGTGAGTTTTATATTTTTTATGTTTTCATGAAATGGTCAAAGTATGGTTAAGATAGATTGACATTTATTAAAGAAAACGAAGCTTTAAAAGTCACTTGACAAAAGTCAAGGTTTTATTATGAAAGCGGTTTTAAGTTGAAAACAAGAAGGTTTTGAAAAAGGTAGAGGATTTTGAAATTTTAAGAATGGGGAGGAGAAGAAGTGACTATCCTAGTGCATAAAGTAAAAGCTAGGGAAAAGAAGGATCTAACCAAAATGAAGCCACTTCAAAGCAATATTAAAAGAATTCCATCCTTAAGCAAATTGGCCAATAAAGGCAAGTCTTCAATCAATACTCCAAGCAAAGGGATAAGAAGTCCTAATTCTAGGTCCATAAGTCCAATATTACTTCAAAAGAGGTCCATAAAGAGATCACTCCAAAGCATAGGATAGTAACCAATAGTCCAAGATGAGGAGAATTAAGTTTTTTATGGTTTAAGCCTTTATTAATGTTTTAAGTCCAAATGGACAAAGAAAAAAAGGCATAAGCATAAACATGTGTCCAACGGACAAAGGAAAAATTGTGGAAGCATAAACATGTGTCCAACGGACAAAGGAAAAATTGCGAAAACATAAATATGATATGAAATGAAGCATAAAAATAAAAGAGATAGGGAGCAAGAAGGAAACATAAACAAAATTAAAACAAAATATTGTTAGTAAGTTAGTAATTAGTTGTTAGTATTAGTCATCAATAACAATTGAATAATTACACTTTGGTCAAGGTTGATGAAACTCATTGGAGGATTGATAAGGCCAAAGCCTCCTAACAACAAGTTTCATGAGTTTTGAACCATAAGACAAATAATCAACCATTCTTGAAAGTTTTCCGATACGGGACAAATATTGCGCTATGTTAAGCAATCGCCGAGTAATTTACGGAGTAATTACCCTACAATGAGGCCGGTCAATAGCTCATTATGCTAATGTATGCTAGATGAACGATATATAGATCGTCATCCGAAAGCAATACCGCACGAAAAGAAAAGTGGTAGCGATCTCGTCTCGATCGAAATTTAACAAAAGAATTCCAAGATCTTTAGACTTTCATAGATCAAAAAGAAAAAGAAATAGATGAAGAGAATGCCAAATTAAACCACACAAATATGTGATCTAAGGCTAAGAACAAAGGAAAGGGGAAGAAAATGGAAAAGGAACCAAAACAGCCCCAAAAACAAGCATTTCTCACATTCCGAAGGCTGGTTAATCAATTAACCAACTCACAGTGTAATTATGTTAATCGATTAACTAGTGTAAATTTCCAGTTTTTTGCGCAAAAACAAGCTGTTAATCGATTAACCTAAATGTACATGTTTTGGTTAATTGATTAACACTGTGAAAACAGCAGAAAAACAGCTTGAAAATTGCCAAATCCTTGATCACTCATTTCTTCAAACATCTTAGGATCAAGGATTCAATTTTACACGAATTTTAGAGTAAAACAGCAGCAAAAACCAGCAATCAACACAAATTGCAAGATCCAAAGATCAAACAAACAAGATCACCAAAGGATCAACATTATGGAAGATGAAGATGAAGCTTCAACAATGGTGAAAAGTGAATTACCAATCCAAATCAGAAAATCCTTCCAAATTGCAGCAAGATCTACACTCCAAAACCTTGATCTATGAACAAAAACAAGAAATGGTGAAGGTTTAGCTCTAAATAGTAAGAATCAATGTGAATTCTTACTAACTTATGAAAGAAGAAATTGAGCTTTTGGTGAATTTGTGGTTTGGGGAGAGAAATTGCTAGGGGTTTGTTGGCTATCCAAAGCTTGAAGAATGAATGAAATGAAGCCTCTATTTATAGAATTTAGGCTTGGGAAATTTGGTGGTTTGGAATTAGGCTTGGATGATCAAAATTAGGATTGGAATTCAAATTTGGAGGGAAATCAGAAAAGAGTGGTGATTAGTGATGGTACATGGTGGGGAATGATCAAAGTGATGTAGGGAAATAAAATGAGATGGTCTAGAATATTCCACATGTGATCAAAATGGTGAAAATTGGTGCCAATTGCTGCAGAATTTGAATTTGGCACATTTTTTCAAAAATTACACGTGTTAATTGATTAGCCACTTCACAGTGCAATTAGGTTAATCGATTAACATAGTGAAAAATGGGAAAAATGGCTTTTTGATGTGCTGTCTTGGCTCTGGCTCAATTTTCTTGCTTGTCAAAGAAGGCATGGAAATAAACACATGAACCTTGGAGTCCCTTGAATGATAATCAATTAAATCTTGGAAACTCTTGATCAGATAATTTTTGAATTAATCGCAGATCAACTTTGACTTTTCTCAGATAAAATTCAATCGAGTTGTGGGACTGTTATTTTGGCATTTTTAACATGTTCTTCCACTGAAAATGTTAGTGAAAGAAAACAAAATATTTTTTTGGCTTTTAATTAATGGTTAGTAAACATAAACAAATTAAACAAATCAAACGCACACAAACTCAAAGATCCCTGCAAGGCACAATCCTATCAAAGAGGGAACCAATATGTGATCTTGTTTGTGGTATGCAAAAAATGCAAATGACATGTGGGATCTTAGGGGTAAAAATTAGGGTATTACACTGACTAAGGAAGGGAAATAGATGTCTCTAATTAACCCTGCTTGCATACTGAGTTTAAACAGATGACTGTTGGTTTACAGATGCGGTTTAGATCGTGGGCTTCTCTCTGCTTATTTTGCTAAAAATGGAATGATGGGACTATGCTATTGGTAAGATGTTAGGACTGATGCTTTTCGATTGATGTGTGAAGGTACGGGATTTTGGGTTTTTGATTAGTGTGCTCGCTAAGATTTTTCAATCTTATGCCTACGTATTCCCGTTTGATGAAACAGGGAAATCAGAGCGATCGTAGTTCCTCCTATTCTATGGGAGGAAAAAGGTTGTTTTGGTGTCTTGTTCAAAGCCCAAGACGTGAAGCTAAAAGTGGTTTGTTTGTATCTTGTTTGAAGACCAAGGTGTGAAGCTGAAAGGTCTATTTGTACCTTGTTCGAAGCCCAAGATGTGAAGCTAAAAGGTTTTGACTTTAGAGAGAATTTGTCATCTCTAAAGGGGGTCTGTTTGTTACAACTGTTAGGTGACTGATTATAAAGGAGAATTACTTTAACTGGGATATGTTAATCCAGCAATGCCATAATTTCCTTTATAGGGGATTTTTAACCTGAAGGAGAAGACTTTAACTCAGTGTAGAGCAATACTATCTTTCCTTAGGAATTTCTCATGCTAAAAGAGGGACAGTGGCATGGATGTAAACAATCCAGAGGCTTGCCGCTTACAGCAATTAGATGGGGGGAAAAGGAGTTGTTGATGTTTGTATACTGTGAACGAGGCACAGATTTGATGCTAAAAGGTTGATTGGCTCAACCGGGGTTTTCCTTATACAAAGCCTAAGAGGAGGCTATTGACTCAACAAGGGGGTGTTTTTATGTGTCTCGTATGAAGCCCGAGACAGAGGCTAAAAGGGTTGACTCAACAAGAGAGTGCTTTTGTATGTGTCTTGTACGAAGCCCAAGACGGAGGCTAAAGGCTCTTGACTCAACAAGAGAGTGTTTGTACCTCGTATGAAGCCCGATATGGAGGCTGAAAATGTTTGACTCAACAAGAGAGTCTTTTAAACTCAACAAGAGAGTGTTTTTGTATCTCGTACGAAGCCCGAGATGGAGGCTAAAAATGTTTGACTCAACAAGAGAGTTTTTTGGTATCTTGTACGAAGCCCGAGATGGAGGCTAAACAGGTTTGACCCAACAAGAGAGTCTTTTCTACTCAACAAGAGAGTCTGAAAAGGTTAACTCCGCTTGGGAGAATTTTTGTACAAAGCCCAAGAGGAGGCTATTGTAACTGTTTCAGTTTAGTGACAGGTCCAGTATATTGGATAATGAGAAAATCAATTCGTATAAAGGGACTGATTAAAAGTATTTGTTGTGCTTTTGGATTGATCAGAGGATCAGGGTTATTTCCTGTTCTTTAAGGAAATGTGAAATCTAAAGGGTATTGAGACTGTTCAAGTCTACGGGTGTTTTGAGAAGTTGATTCTCGGATAGTGAATGATCTTTGTATGATGCCCAAGTGAAGGCTAGTACGTTAAGGGATGAAGGTCAACCCATTAACCGGTCTGACACTTGACTCAGAAAGATAGCTATAGCAGATTGATGACTAGGTTCTGTTCCTATACCTGTAGAGGTCCCTGGGTCCTTGTACTAAGCCCAAGAGAAGGTGTGAGAGCTTTTAAGAAGCCGAAGGGTCCTTGTACAATGCCCAAGAGGAGGCGGGGATGCTTTTAAGAAGCCTGTGGGTCCCCAAACCCCGAGAAATTCAAGACATGCCATTCACCGAGAATAGATCAAGCCAGGAAAGTCCGAGAATTTGGAAGAAACTCAAGAGATGCCATTCACGGAGAAAAGATCATCTCTGGGGAGTAGAGTCTCTCTGACAATTTCTAAGGGTGACAGTCTGAGAAAGGGTTCACTGAGAATGTTGCCTTTCACGTCTCAATATTGTTTAACCCCAAGAGGTGGGAAGTCTGTGTCTGGTAATCCTATGGGGATCTAGTTTTGTTTGTATTTAAGAGTGACCAACAAGGCTTTACCTAGTGCTAAACGTAGTTGCCGGGGAAAACTCTAAATAACTATACTAGTATTACACAATTGATATTTGACAAGTATATACAAGTTTGTGAAAGAAGACTTACAGTGAGCAGCCCCACAATACAGTTATATATATGAAAGCAGATAATGAAAACGAGTAAACACTTACTCGGTTGTAGAGCTTCCATGCTGTTTTGTTAGTTTGTTCAACAAAGAAAGCTTTGATAACAATATTATATTCAAAATTAAAGGAGAAATTGCTTTGAAAAAACTGTTGGGGCTTACAGCTCAAGGAGAGGCCCAAGGTTTTATCAGTGATTGCACTGTGGTTTTGAATTTGTACAGAGGGACTTATACAAGTGACTGAGGCCCAAATTACTTTGGTTTTAAAAAAGGGTTGGGTCTTACACTCTAGTAGAGGCCCAATGATTTTAAAAGAGTGGGGCTTATAACACGAGGGTAGGCCCAAGGGTTTGATTTTTGAACTGGCAATCGAGCCGAGATTTTCTTTTAACGCAGAGGGACTTATACAATATCTGAGGCCCAAATTGGTTAAAAGGGGATTGGGTCTTACACTCTATTAGAAGCCCAAAGTAATTTAAAGAAAAGAAATGGGGCTTATAACACGAGGGTAGGCCCATATAATTTTCGTTTTGAAATGGCGATCGCGCCGAGATTTTTGAAAACGCAGTGGGTCTTATACAATGACTGAGGCCCAAAAATGTTTTGGTTTCAAAGAGGGGTTGGGTCTTACACTCTATTAGAAGCCCAAAGTGTTTGAAAAAGTTTGATGAGGGTTGAATTAATCAAAAACCCTAATTTGTTTTCAAAATGTATTTTAATTGAATAAAAAATTCAATTAAAATTACCAAAATTGTTAAACATGTGGAAAACAAATTGTGATCTTGAATAAATGTTTCAAAAGTTAGGTTTTGATCCACAAAATGATCGGAAATCACTAAAATTTGAAAAATCAAGAAGGAGAAAATATTTTAAATGTAAAAAACAATTAAAATATTAATTCTTTTCAAAAATATCAAGTATATGAAATAAATAATATTTTTGGGATTTTTTGGGAAAATAAAATATTTTAACATTTTTGTGAATTATTAAAAAAAGAATCAACTCAAAATCATTAAAACTCAGAGAGAAATTAATTTTTGAATCAATTAAATAAAATCACAAAATTCAAATATTTGAAAAAGGGCGCCAAGAACATGGCAAGAACAGGCGCCCTTCCTCTGTTTCTGCAGATTTCCGTTTTCTATCCAATCTCACTGAATACTTGATGATATCATGCAATCTACATATCAATATACTCGTTTTAACCTCACGATCATGTCTATGGTCTTTAATTTCATTTATTTTAAACATGGAATAAGAAATCAAAGAGAAACCTCAAGAACCCTA